>CM076849.1:136648719-137248719 GCA_039519185.1 Astragalus membranaceus
TCATACGAGTCCCACGACCTGCTTCTTGATCGGCGGGATCCTGAGGACTCGTTGGACGAGTATCTTGTTGGCGACCCTTCTGACTCTGGTCGGTAGCTTGAGTCAGCGTAGTCGTAATCTTCTTCGGGGGAGCGACGGTGGCGACTTCTTCGACGAGGAGGCGACCTGTGAACGATCGCCCTTCTTGAAGGATTGCGTCGGGATACGCCTCGACGAGGAGGAGCTTCTCTTCTTGGTGGTGAACGATGGGGCCGAGATGGTTGGCCTCGGTGACCGCTGTCCGCACGCGGGCGGATTGAGATCGAGCCTCTCTCATAGCGTTCGATCAGTTCGTCTCGATCAGCAATCACCTGATTCTTTTGCTCCAGAATTTGTATGAGCGCTTGGGTCACGTGCTCTGGCAACGCTTCTGGAATTCCCGCTTCGGCCAGCTCGGCCGGTAGTTGCGGGGCTGGTTGGGTAACTGGCCCGCGGCCGCCCTGTACTGAGGGTTCTTGGCGAGGCTCATCTTGTAACACCCCGTTAATTTCTATCTTGTAGAAATTACCGAAGCGCACTACTGGCATACATCAGAGTGACTTTCCTTTTAACATATTGAACACATACTAAACTTTGATGAATCACTCATCAAACGTGCTTAGAATAACTGAACTGAATATACATAAAGTCGGTCCTTACACCCTCAACTAGTGTTCAATACTCAAAACCGAAAGTCTGCGGAAGCGATTTACAACTTGAAATACATAAGTCGTACAATCGAGTAGTCTTAAGATACTGAATACAAAATACAGAGATACAAGGGAAACTGAAATATAAGACATAAAGAAATAAAGATAGCGGCTGCTCCTCAAGCATCTTCATAGCCATGCCTCACGGTCTTCAACTTTCCCTGCTTAACTGAAAACAACAACAATGGATTGGGTGAGACAACTTGTCTCAGTGAGTTCTATCGCGACCCCTTACTAATCCTCTCGGTTCAATTATGCTTGATTCATTATCTAAAACTCATAGTCCTCAAAGTTGACTATGTGGCTGAACTATGCTCAATCACTGAGCCTAACAATGAACTATGCTCAATCACTGAGCCTAACATGATTCTTAGCGTGTCACCGGTCACTTGGCATAATAAGCTTCCGGTGAACCCGTCCCCACTAATCACTAGTGAGTCCCTGATGGGGCCTAGGTTCATAAGGGTCATGACTCCCTCTCCCCCAGCACACTAATCTGAAAAAGGGTCGTCACCCTGACAATGAACTGTGCTCAATCACTGAGCCTGAACAATGATACATATAGAATATACAATGACCATGAACAATGAAGACTGCTCAATCACTGAGCCTAACCTGAAAGCATACTCAATCACTGAGTCTTATCATGACCTAATCTTATTCTGAACATTAGGTGATCTAGTTATTAACTTAACCTTATAATTTGGTGATCTCACATGGATTACTAATGTTTGCTAACTTAACTTACTAACCTTACTCAAAGAGTCAGTCCAACACATATATCAATCACAACGTCATAACATGAAATCAATGGTCAATCACATGAGCATTCACTGCACCTGAACATAATCTAAACATAACCAATCACATGGCACTAATATAACTTGGATTCAATCACAGTCAAACACATAGGATTTCAGTGCTCCCATCCTTGGGGAGACTTGGAGAGTGGATTAGAAGGGACTTGGGACCATTCGGAATAGCTTAGGACATATTTTAAAAGTTGGCTTCAGAAGGATACGCACGGTCCGTGCGCTATGGCGCACGACCCGTGCGCGTTTTCAAAAACGGCACCATGAGGTTCAGAGTCTCACGCACGACCCGTGCGCCCATACACACGATCCGTGCGTGACTCTCTGTATTTCAGAAAGACTGTTTTCGCGTTTTCTTTTCTATTCCGATCGTTCCCATGTCCATTCCGATTCACATTCAAACTCGATAACACATCAATACAGACATGGAAACCAGTACATTCAGTACAATCAATAATATTCATTTAACAATCACACTCAATCATGCAATTTTTATCACAATTTCAGTCCAACGATTTATCAATCTCATGATTCAAACGATATTTTCGCTAAACGGTTTCGCACCGGATTTTCACAAATTCGCGACTCAATTAAAATGCAAAGGCTGAAAACAATCCTAGTGAGTATTAGAACTCACCTTTTCGTGACGACGATACTCCCTACGCCGAAACTTCTCGAACACGAACTAACGGAATCACGAATCCGCTTCAGCTATTTCCAGCGACACACCGCCAATTTGCAACGAGCGTAACTCACTCAAATCTCAACCAAACTTAGCAAAACGAGAGCCTATGGTGCAGGGATTTTTCTCTAGTTTCTGAAGGTGAAGGTTTCAAGCACATGCATCCTATATCCAGAGAGTTACAACCGAAACAATGAAGCTGGGTCAAGACTGAAGCTGATTCTGGAAACGAAACTTAGGAAGGTGATATCTCCCTACATTCTCAGTGAAATCAGATGGTTCTTGGGTCTAAACTGGAGCATTTTCTGTCTAGTTTCCAAATAATTAAATATCAACTGAATCAGAGGTCAGTACAGGGAGATACGAACGAAACACTGAAGGTGGGTAAAACGGGTTTTGCCCAGAATTTTCTGTTGAACCCTTCTTCTCCCTCAAACTCGAATTTGTATGGCTGGGTGAAGCTTGGATATGCCTTCAATGGTGATTTATTGAGGAGGAGTAGGATGATGTCGAAATTAGGATCAATGGGAAGGGGAAGATAAGCTGAACACTATGGTGGCAATGGATTGGACATGCATTTGGATCTTGGGGTGGCTCCCCTCTCTTCCTTTCCTTCTCCCTCACGGCCTCCCCCTTTCTTTTCTCTCCTCCCTGGTTTTGTTTCTGAATTTTGAAGGAATGAAGTGTTGTTGTGTTTTTGTTTCAGCTTGCTGGGTTTATAAAGGAGAAATGTAAAAGACCACATTGCCCCTCACTTAAACTTTTCATTCCTCATGACTCCTCACCATTCTAATTACCCTACTTGACATAATTAATATCAATTAAGCACACCATTCATATAGTAATTAAATCATGCAATCCACTATCAAATCATTTTATTTCTAATCAAGACAAGAATTCACAAAATAATAATTCACGTCAAATTATTTAAATAGCGAAAATTGGGGATATTACACATCTTGTGATTCGTGAACGGTCACAGGCATGCCCTCTGGGGTCCGTTGAGGTCGGTTCTGCCCAGAGGAGTTGAGCCTGGAAGAAGTGTGTTTCTGGCGTGGCGGCATGGTTTGATGTGGAATAGCGCTCGGGCCTCCCACTGTGGTCGCCAATTGATCGTACCTGATCAATACGATGGATTGTTGTTGATGACGTTGATCGGTCGCTGTGATGAGGGACCGAGTTGTAAGCCGCACGCGGGTGGTACCTGCAAAGGCACTCCAACGCTCAAGTCAGAGGTGCTTCAACGGGCAGGGTCACAAGGTGAGTAAAACATACCTGAAGCCACATGCTGGTGTGGTATATATAACACTGCGCGTTCTAGCCGTTGCGCAAATTACGGGGTCGGCCGCATCTTGCGGAGCAAGGCAGATAATGGGACGCGCTGGGCCTACTGACCAAAATTGGGCTTCGAGCCCACTCCAGAACACATGATGTCAATCTTTTCTGACTTCATTGAGCAATCAATGGAAGTCTTCATGGATGACTTTTCTGTTTTTGGAGAAACATTCTCATTGTGTCTTTCAAACTTAGAAGAAATTCTTCAAAGGTGTGAAGACACTAACCTAGTGCTTAATTGGGAAAAATGTCATTTCATGGTAAAAGAAGGCATTGTGCTTGGTAATAAAATATCTAAAAAAGGTCTTGAAGTGGATAGGGCAAAGATATAGGTAATTGAGAAATTACCACCTCCATCAACAATCAAAGGGATTAGAAGTTTTTTAGGTCATGCAGGATTCTATAGGAGATTTATCAAAGACTTTTCAAAAATTTCAAAACCATTGTGTATGCTTTTGCAACATGATGTGCCTTTTAATTTTGATGAATCTTGTGTAGAAGCTTTTCAAAAACTAAAAAAGGCCTTAGTCACAGCACCAGTTGTAGTCACTCCAGATTGGAATAAACCTTTTGAACTCATGTGTGATGCTAGTGACTTTGCAGTAGGAGTAGTCCTAGGGCAAAGATATAACAAAGTGTTTCATTCTATCTACTATGCTAGCAAAACACTAATTGAGGCTCAAATGAACTACACTGTGACAGAGAAAGAACTATTAGCAGTGGTTTTTGCTTTTGAAAAATTTAGATCATACTTGGTTGGCACCAAAGTAATTGTGTACACTGACCATTCTGCCATCAAGTATCTGATTTCTAAAAAAGATGCAAAACCTAGGCTAATAAGATGGGTTCTACTACTTCAAGAATTTGATCTTGAAATAAGAGATAAGAAAGGAGTAGAGAACCAAGTGGCTGATCACCTCTCTAGACTTGAAAGTAATAATGCAGCTACAATTGAAGAAATCAAGGAAAGTTTCCCTGATGAGAAATTACTAGCAATTACCATGAATACAGCCAGTGTTTCTGCACTCAGTGTGGCCACACCTCATGCTTCAACACCATGGTATGCTGACATGGTAAACTTCCTTGTAAGCAAAATTGTACCATGTGACATGAACTATCAACAGAAAAGAAGGTTCTTCCACATAGTAAAACAAAACTATTGGGATGACCCTTACCTATTCAAGATATGTCCTGATCAAATCATGAGAAAGTGCATTCCTGAAGAAGAACAGCAAGCAGTGCTCCTGCATTGTCATGCTGCACCATATGGAGGTCACTTTGGAAGCCAAAGAACAGCAGCTAAGGTACTTCAATCAGGTTATTTCTGGCCTACTCTAATTAAAGATACTTATTATATGGTCAAAACCTGTGATAAATGTCAAAGAAGTGGTAATATATCTAATAGACATGAAATGCCTAGGACTAATATTCTAGAAATAGAACTTTTTGATGTTTGGGGCATGGATTTCATGGGTCCTTTTCCACCTTCTTTTGGCAATGAATATGTAACACCCTAAATATTTAATTAATTTATTTAATTAAGTATTTAGGAATTTAAATTAATTAAGTGGATGTAAGTTAATTATTAGAAATTATATTATTATGTGTAGGTTGGAGGTGCCAAATTAGATGGACTTGGGCTTAAGTGAGAAGCCCAAGCCCATGATTCTTGTCATATGCGAATTGGGCAAAGGCGCCTAGGGGTTAGGGTTTGTTGCTAGCATTAGCGAAACTTGAGAATAGAGAGAAAGAGAGGAAGTGCGCCGTAGAGGGGAGGAGAGGAGAAGAGCAAGTCGCAAGCTCCAAGGAGAAAAGAGAAGGCGTGATCCGGTTGCCGTGGTTTCGTTCGTGATCATCTCTAGAGATCCTATTCTTCAAATTCGAGGTAAGGGGAGTTCTATCGATTTCTATAATAATTCCTATGATAGATCCTAAGTAGTGATAGCCTAGATTAGTCATGACCATGATATGTTTGTGAATTCGTGTCCTTGATTTGTGATGTATGCGTGATCTAGGTTGTGCTTAGGATGTGTGAATTTCAATGTTTTGATAGGTGGCTTCGATGATTTTACATGTGATTATGAGTAGTTGTAATATGAGTGTGATGGATTATGTGGAAATTTTGAAGAAAACAATGTGTATGTGAAATTGTGCAAAAATTTGTGTTGCTGAAAGTGCCTGGGCGCTGGGCGCCCATGGTGCTGTGCGCTGTGCAGTGTTGCTCCAGGCGCTGGGCGCTGGGTGCCAGCGCTGGGCGCTGAGCGCCCGTGTGCGTGTGTTGTGTGCTGCGCCAAGGCGCTGGGCGCCAGGCGCTGAGCGCCCGGGTGTGTGCGTGCGTGTGTTACATTTTGCTAGGCGCTGGGCGCCAGATGCCTGGGCGTTGGGTGCCCTTGGCGCCAGTTTTTCAGCATGTCCCAAAATGTTTTCGAAAACTGTTTTCGCTATATCTTTTGACTCGGACATCCGTTTTGAACGTTTCAAAAAGCGTTGTGAAGCATTTTCAGTTGTCTATCTGCGTGTCCCATTTTTAAAAATAAAAACTTATTAATTCTGAAGGTTTCTGGGGCGCCCCAAGTGGCTGTTCCCGGTGATCGTTGCTGTGACAATAAAAAGATGTTCTGGGTGTCTTTAAAAATTCTCTTTTGCGTATGGCCAGTGGTTTTAACGATTTAGTGTCAAAAATGATGATTTTGACGATGATGCCCCTAGTGGCTAGTTAAATGACTATTTTGCCCTTAGTGGCTAATATTATTTATAATGACGTGTAAAAGACTGTTTTGCCCTTAGTGGCTAATATTATTTATAATGACGTGTAAAAGACTGTTTTGCCCTTGGTGGCTAATATTATTTATAATGAAGTGTAAATGACTGTTTTGCCCTTGGTGGCTAATATTATTTATAATGAAGTGTAAATGAGTGTTTTGCCCTTGGTGGCTAATATTATTTATAATGACGTGTAGAAGACTGTTTTGCCCTTGGTGGCTAATGTTAATTATAATGACGTGTAAATGACGATGATGCCCTCGGTGGCTAGTAAATGACGTTTTTGCCCTCAGTGGCTGATGTTTGAGCTGATGATATTTATGTATAAGTGACGATGAAACCCAGTGACGTTTAAGGCCCGAAAGGCTAAATGATGATAAGGTCTAAAAGGCCAAGTGACGTTGTTGTGTAATTGTGAATTGGCAGGTTCTGTGTCTCTTATTTGGCAAACCGGTAAGTGACGGGTCACATAGTTGACTGTGATTTGGGTAATTGTGTATTTGTGTGTTTGTGAGTGGTGCATGTCATAGCGTCTCATGCCCCATATGCATAAACCCAGTGACGTTTTTGAGGCCCATGTGGCTAAGTGACGATGAGGCCTTAATGGCTAAGCGACGTTTGTGAAAAGGTACCTCATGCATAGCCCGCGAGTGGGTTGCATTTCATATGCCTACATGACATAGTGATGAGTTATTGTAGTGATGTCATTGATGATTGTGATGTGATTTATTTAGAGCTGTGACTTGACTTACTATTTATCATATGATTTATTATATGAATTGAATTGGACTCACCCTTCTGTTTGAATGTTACCCCCATGCGGTAACGTGCAGGTGATTGCGAGTGAAGGACTAGGTACCTTCACTAATTCGAGTCGAGTCGTCACGCTCTGATACGTAGCACTCAGGGGGGGACGAACTTAATGTTATGATTGGTTTTGGTTGTTGTGTTTTGTTGACAATTTGGTTTTATTTTGTTATTCCGCTGCGTAGTTGATTTTATTGACGTTAATTTTATTGCGATGATAACTGTGGTTTTGAGATTCGCCTTTTAGTGATGTGCTACGTAATACATGGTTATTATGTTCTTGAGCTGTTTTATTGAGAAGTGTAGTTTTATTGAAGTATGTGTAACATCCTTTGAAATGAAAAGAAATTTTGAAAAACTCTGATATTTTCTAGTTAAATTAACGGGTAGAAAATGGGTGTTATAGAATACATTTTAGTGGCTGTAGACTATGTGTCTAAATGGGTTGAGGCTGTAGCACTGCCAAATAATGATGCTAAATCTGTTAGCAAATTTCTCCAAAGAAATATTTTTACAAGATTTGGCACTCCAAGAGCAATCATCAATGATGAAGGCTCACATTTTTGCAACAAACTTATTGAAAATCTTCTTGCAAAATATGGAGTGAAACATAAGATTGCTACTGCCTATCACCCACAAACAAGTGGACAAGCTGAACTTTCAAATAGGGAAATAAAAAGAATGCTTGAGAAAATGGTTGGACCAAATAGAAAAGATTGGTCCTTACACTTAGATGAAGCATTATGGGCATATAGGACTGCATTTAAGACTCCATTAGGAATGTCCCCCTATAAGTTAGTTTATGGCAAGCCATGTCATCTCCCTGTTGAATTAGAGAACAAGTCATATTGGGCTATCAAAAAGTTGAATTTTGATCTCAAAAAGGCAGGAGAGAAAAGGTTTCTTGAGCTAAATGAATTAGAAGAATTTAGGCATTTCTCCTATGAGAATGCAGAAATTTATAAAGCTAAAACCAAAGTATGGCATGACAAGAAAATCCAAAGGAGAGAACTTAAGGAAGGAGGAATGGTTCTGTTGTACAATTCTAGGTTGAAACTCTTCCCTGGAAAACTGAGATCAAGATGGTCAGGACCATTCAAATTAGTTAAAATCTACCCCCATGGTGCAGTTGATCTATATGATGCAACCACTGATACCACTTTCAAAGTAAATGGACAAAGAGTGAAAATGTACTATGGAGAGCATGTAGAGAGAGACAAGATCACCACTCACTTTGCAAAACCTTAGACCAAGGTACAAGTCAGGCTGTAAGACTCTTAAAACAAGCGCTTGAGGGAGGCAACCCATCACTATATAGTTAATATTATTATTTTGTGCAATTTCATGTTTTGTTATTTTGCAAGAAAAACAGGACAACAAAGTAGCCAGTGTTTCCACATTTGGTGTTTCCACACTTGATGCAGCCACACTGCCTACTCTGGTGTTAGAAAAATTTAGAAGAAAACTGTCACTTGATAAATCATCAACTTAGTGGAATCATCTCTGATCAAGGGTTAGAAAGTGGCGTGTTAAGTCTAAATTTCCACGTGTTGGCTTGCATGTTAGGCCACATAACTTAACGGCTATAAACCTCAACTACCAAATCCCACTAACCCTTTCACATACCCTAAGTTTCAATTCTTTTCGTCCCTCTCACTAAACCAATCAAAATCCTCTCCACTCACAAACAGTTTTTCAGTCTCAAACGCTCAAAATCATAAATGGCTAAGAAACAAGCTGCCTCTAAGAACACGGGGAAAGGATCTGGTGTGGAAACTCATGCGAAAAAGGAAAAATCAGGAGTACTAGCATCAATGGAAGCAATCCCTGGATGTGAGCACTTTTTGAACATGAAGTTCCTGCCTGAGCGTGGTTTCAACTTCGCAAAGGCTCATCATTCATTTCTCTCCACTGTCAACAACATGCATTGGGAAATATTTGTTCAAACCCGAGCCTACTACTTGGAGCAATTGGTGCGAGAATTCTACTCAGAAATTCAGAATAACAGAGGAGGTACTGTATTTTTCTCCAAGGTTAGAGGTAAGAAAGTTTTCTTTGACCCTGCTAGAATCAATAAGCACTATGATCTCACATACACTGGTAATGCATTTGAAGTAAAACTAGAGACTTATGGAAAGAAGCAAATGACTAAAATCAAAGAAAGAGTAGCAATAGAAGGATCTCAGTGGGAGAAATTCACAAATACTGAATTCAAACTTAAAACTGGTGAATTAATCCCTGAACTTGGTAGCTGGCATTTATTCATTGATACATCAATTCTCCCTACTTCACACACTTCTACATTATCTAAAGATAGGTTGATTCTTATTGATTCAATCCTATGTGAGGATAATGTAGACATAGGGAAATTGATAGCTAGAGAAATTGTAGAATGTCAAGCCAAGGAATCTGGATTCTTATATTTCCCATGCTTAATCACTGAACTGTGTCAAAAGCAAGGAGTTGTTGCTACTGATCTAGAAAAAGTCTATAGAAAAACCCCTCCTAGTGGTCTGTCTGCTGAAGTTAAGGAAAGAGTGAGGTCAGTGAGAATTAGAAGTACTGTAGAGCAAGAAGTGTCTGAACACCTGATGCAGAAACTCCAAGCTGTCTGGAAATTTCAAAGAGAACAGCATGAGTGGTTGAAATTAAAGTTGGATGACCCTGAAGCAGAACTAGAATCCCCAATTTTTCCTAATTAGGTGATTGATGAGGAAGAAGAAGTGGAGGATGTAACACCCCTTTTCTACCCGGTAATTTTATTTAATAAAAATATCAGAGTTTTCAAAAATTTAATTACACCACAAGGGATGTCACACTTACTTCGTTAAACGTCACGCTTCAAATAACTCGCTTTTCGAAAACAGTCTTATAATAACTTCAAAACGTCATTTATCGATTAAATTACAACTTCGCATCCAAAATCCAACAGTTTAATCATAAAAGGCATTACAACTATGCCAGGCTTGCAATACTAAAGTCCAATACCACAACAGTCACAATAACTTAAACAACATTCTTTCCCCTCCCTAGTGTTACATATCAGAGCATGACGACTCGACTCAAGAAGTGAAGCTAAAGGCATTCACTGGGAATCACCTGCACGTTACCAACACGGGGGTAACATTCAAACAGGAAAGGGTGAGCATCATTTCAATCCATATAATAAAGAATATGATAAGTACTAATCATAGGCTACACACCAGAACAATCAACATCCAATACACTAAACATCACATCACAGTCATCATTCACATCATTTACAATACTCAACTCATGTCGTGTAAGCTTATGAAAATGCAACCCACTCGCGGGTATGTGCATGAGGTACCTTTTCACAAAACGTCGCTTAGCCACTCAGGCCTCATCATCACTTAGCCACTCAGGCTTCAAAACGTCACTGATTTTATGCATATGGGCATGAGACACTATGACATGCACCATTCACAACACACAACCACACAATTACTCAGATCATAGTCAACAATGTGACCCGTCACTTACCGGTTTGCCAAATAAAGGCACAGCACCTGTCATTTCACAATTCACACACAAATAACGTCACTTAGCCTTTTAGGCCTCAACACCACTTAGCCACTCAGGCCCCAACTGTCACTTACACATAAACATCATTCAACTCAAACATTAGCCACTGAGGGCAAAAACGTCATTTGACTAACCACCAAGGGCATCCTCGTCATTTACACATCATTATCTACAACTTTGGCCACTAGGGGCAAAACAATCTTTTACACTTCATAAATAATAGTAATAATAGCCACTAAGGGCGAAACAGTCATTTAACTAGCCCCGAGGGCATCATCGTCAAAATCATCATTTTTGACATTATTTTGCTAAAACTGTCGTTTATACACCAAAAAGGATTTTTAAAGAGCTTCATATCATTTTTCAATGTCATTGGGACGATCACCGGGGACAGCCACTTGGGCGTCCACAAACAGCCAGAAATAACAATTTTTCATTTTAAAAATTGGACCCATAGATGGACAACGTAAAAAGCTTCACGACACTTTTCGAATCGTTCAAAACGGACGTCTGAGTCAAAAGTTATGATAAAAATAAGTTTGGGGAAAAATCAGGCAACATCCTGGAAACAGGCGCCTTGGGCGCCCAGGCAACCAGGCAACACGCGCACTGGCGCCCAGCGCCCAGGCGCGCAACACAACGCACACACGCAACACACAGGGCGCTCAGCGCCCAGCGCCTTGGCGCAACACGCAGCAACACGACATGACACGGGCGCCTAGCGCCCAGGCGCGCAACACGCGCAACACAACACAACACGGGCGCTCAGCGCCCAGCGCCTGGCGCCCAGCGCCTTGGCGCAACACACACACACGCTTGGGCGCTCAGCGCCCAGCAACACGCCCAGGCAACAAGCACAGCGCCCTTGGCGCCCAGCACAGGGCGCCTGGCGCCCAGAACAGCAGCAACACCACCCAGATTTTCTCAACAACTCTTCAACACTAAAAACCAAAATTCACCATTTTTCCAGCAATTTTCCAAAACACCAAAAACTGATTTTAGCAATTTTAGCTCATCAAAATCTTAAAGTTTTCAATACTCAAAACAACACTTAATTTAATCAATCAACAAAACTCTTTTAGGGCACTAAAATCATCATCACTTTGGCGCCCTAGGCGCCCTTGCACACCCACACTCAATTTGCGAAACATCAAGCTCCCCAACATATCAATTTACCATTTCATGAGCTCACAAATATTAACATCATCAAAACACATACACAATTCGTATTATCTCAAGGTTCAAATACTAAATCAATTCACGTATGGCATACATATATATACAATAACTCAACAAATCAATTCGCATACATATATATAAAAATCCACCATTCAATTCGCATACATAAATATATAAAAATCAACCATTCAATTCGCATACACACATATGAAATCAACATCAATAATGGATCAAGAACACATCAAGAACTCATGGGATTCATCAATTCGCATATACTTATAAAAATATCATCATCAACAATATATCAAGAACACAATCAAGAAATCTAGTCTAACCCTAGATCTAGGACCCATCATATAATTTATTAGATAGAATGATAGAGCTCCCCTAACCTCGAAGTTGAAGAATAGGCGCCCCCGAGATGATCACGAACGGAACCATGGCAACGGAATCACGTTCTTCTCTTCTCCTTGAAGCTTGCGCCTTCCTCCTCCCTTCCTCTACTCTCCACGGCGCCCTCTTTCTCTCCTCCTCTCTATTCTCAATTTTTTCGCAAAAGATCACCAAAGAACCCTAACCCCTAGGCACCACTTCGCATATGATTGATTCATGGGCTTGGGCTTCTCACTTAGGCCCAAGTCCATCTAATTTGGCACCTCCATCTTCTAATACCCCCTACACATTTTAATATAATTTCTAATATTTAAATTATACCCACTTAATTAATTTAAATTCCTAAATACTTAATTAAATAATTTAATTAAATATTTAGGGTGTTACAACTCTCCCCCACTTAGAATATTTTCGTCCTCGAAAATTTACTCCAACCCACGAAACGAAACCCAATCTTCTGGTCACTTCCAACCATCCCCGTCCACCCTTCTCCACATTGTTACTCTTAATTAGATGTTCTAATCTGAAGGTCATCAAAGTCACACTCAACTACTCAAACACCGTGACACTTCACTTAGGCAACCACACCTCATCCTCACTCACCTCTACAACTACCTCGGTTACATCTACTTCGGTTCTCCATCATTCTCCTTGCCACCCATACGCTGCACTTAGGCACTTTATGCTTCAACCACACTAGCTTCTACATACATTGATAACGCTGCAACACTGCACTTCGTCCCACTTATACTTCGATTTCCATATACTTCGACAACACCACACGTCGACTCCCATTCATTTCGACCCACTTATAGTCAGGTACCCACATCTCGGCTCTTATGTCACCCTACACACCTAACCTTCATCTCTTCTTGTTTCTTTGGTCCTCTCACACCATGATCGAACTTAGCTACGACTACAACACCCATTCACTTGAAATTGGCGCGACACCCATTAAAGTACTTCAACGAAAGTGACAACACCAACCACGACATCTTTTCGCTGAGAGTTCCTCAACTCCCATTTCCCCCCCTAGGTCCTTCATAGAACCGACGCATCAACAACACATCATAACTTCACCAAAGTGAAGCACACACCACATCAATCACATCAATCACAATTAATTACGCGACTCCCTTGTCAATAAAGGACTAAGTCAACGTACATAGGGACCAAACAGCACATAAAATAAAATAACACATAATAATAAAAAAAATCGAGACAGCAACCTCTCACAATACAGTAACAGTACTAAAGAAAATAGGAAGACAGCCCTTTTCAAAATTTACGAAACGGCCCACTTGATTCTAGAAAACATCATTTTAATTTTAAGAACTCGGCACTTTAAATTATTAAGAGAACAACACGTTATATTTGAGTGAACATCACATTTAAGTCGAAGAAAACAACACTCTAGATTGTAGAGAACAGTACACTTTAATGTGCAAAAACAGCAGCAAATACGGCAACATTAACGACAAAAAAAAATGGCACACTATTAATCTCAAAATAAAACAGCATCTTTAAACAATATAAAAACAGCGCACTATTATTTTCAAAACGAAACAGCAACTGTAAACAATATAACCAACTCTTTAACTTTGGGAAAAGCACGTCAATTCTTTGTAAACATCCTCGTAAAATTTTGGGTAAACAGTGTGCTTGAAAATGAGTACACAGTACATTAAATTTATAAAAGCAGTGGCAAAGCGCCCTTTAGCGCAAAACATCATCAAAACAACAACAAAACAGTGTGAAAACAACCACATTATTTGAGTAAAACGGCAACAGCAAGACCAAGAAGAACAACAACAACAATAAGGTGCAAACGGTGGCCTTTTAGCGCGCAACAACAGCAAAACACGGAGTGAAAATAATACTTCTTTTTAGCGCGCAACGGCAGTGGAAACAGCACGTTTACAACATAAAAATAGCGCTTCATTTTCGTAAAACAGCAATATGATTATTCCATAAAAACAGCAACTCATTTCACAGAAATAAACCGCAGCATCCTTATGTAGCAAACAGCAGCATTTTATTTTGAAAAACAGCAAGACAGCAACTCTTCACAGCATAAAAACAGCCTCCTCTTATTTTCAAAAACAAGATAACAATTTTGAACAATATAAGACAGCACACTATTCACTTTTAAAAAAAATAGAACAGCGACCTGAAACACTGCCAAACAGCACACCATTTATTTTAAATACAATTGTAACTTTGATTTCTTCGAAGACATCAAATCCAATTATCAACTCTACGAACCAGTATCAATTCAATTCAATTCGATTCAATTTAGTCATCACTTTATATTTTAGAAAAAAATACCCTCTTTTCTTTTAGAAAATACCACGTTTCAAATGGAGAGAAACATCACATTTTAAGCTGAGGAAAAACAGCACCTACAAAAACAGCGCTTAAAACAAGACTGCGCATAGAAACAGCATGCAAAACCGAGCGAATAACAGCAACCCCTTTACTTGTAAATACAGTAGCTCATATATCTAATTTAAACAATGAAGCGGCAACACCTTTTCAACATAAAAACAGCTCACTATTATTTTCAAAACAAACAGCACTTTAAATAATGTAAAAACAACACACCGTCGTTTCCAAACAAAACGCAACTCGAAACAGTGTAAAAACAGTACACTATTTATTTTTAAAACAAACCAGCAACACATACACACAATTAGAATTTGGCGCCTATACACCCGTGGGGATGTATAGAATACATACTTTCAGAACATTTAATTTTCTTTTTAAAACGTCTCAACTCATTGTATTCACACGTCAAAACATACAAATTAATTATAAAAAAAAAAATTATAACATGTCATACTCCTCATCTTAGTTCAACCTCAATCATCATCAAACATCAAGGCACAAATTACACGTGACAACATCAACATCACAATGTACTCAATTCCTCATCGATTTTACACCTACTCGTCAATTCACAACGATACTAAAAACACCCAACGGCAAACAAACAAAATTCACCACAAAGTCTTCGTCGAAAATCGACGAGAGACACAGAAAACACACCCAGCAACACATTACAGTCATACACAAAGTACTCAGAGTAAACACACACATAGCAGCAATAAGACACTAAGCAGCGCCAGTATCAACAATAGCAGTCATACCGTCTGACCAATTTAGCTAATCACTGCAACACAAATTATGGTTAGAACGAGTACCAAGACTCGAGAGGTAGCTAGACTCCACACTGGACAACTTGGCCGGACAGACCGAACTGCTCTGATACCACTATGTAACACCCCTTTTCTACCCGGTAATTTTATTTAATAAAAATATCAGAGTTTTCAAAAATTTAATTACACCACAAGGGATGTCACACTTACTTCGTTAAACGTCACGCTTCAAATAACTCGCTTTTCGAAAACAGTCTTATAATAACTTCAAAACGTCATTTATCGATTAAATTACAACTTCGCATCCAAAATCCAACAGTTTAATCATAAAAGGCATTACAACTATGCCAGGCTTGCAATACTAAAGTCCAATAACCACAACAGTCACAATAACTTAAACAACATTCTTTCCCCTCCCTAGTGTTACATATCAGAGCATGACGACTCGACTCAAGAAGTGAAGCTAAAGGCATTCACTGGGAATCACCTGCACGTTACCAACACGGGGGTAACATTCAAACAGGAAAGGGTGAGCATCATTTCAATCCATATAATAAAGAATATGATAAGTACTAATCATAGGCTACACACCAGAACAATCAACATCCAATACACTAAACATCACATCACAGTCATCATTCACATCATTTACAATACTCAACTCATGTCGTGTAAGCTTATGAAAATGCAACCCACTCGCGGGTATGTGCATGAGGTACCTTTTCACAAAACGTCGCTTAGCCACTCAGGCCTCATCATCACTTAGCCACTCAGGCTTCAAAACGTCACTGATTTTATGCATATGGGCATGAGACACTATGACATGCACCATTCACAACACACAACCACACAATTACTCAGATCATAGTCAACAATGTGACCCGTCACTTACCGGTTTGCCAAATAAAGGCACAGCACCTGTCATTTCACAATTCACACACAAATAACGTCACTTAGCCTTTTAGGCCTCAACACCACTTAGCCACTCAGGCCCCAACTGTCACTTACACATAAACATCATTCAACTCAAACATTAGCCACTGAGGGCAAAAACGTCATTTGACTAACCACCAAGGGCATCCTCGTCATTTACACATCATTATCTACAACTTTGGCCACTAGGGGCAAAACAGTCTTTTACACTTCATAAATAATAGTAATAATAGCCACTAAGGGCGAAACAGTCATTTAACTAGCCCCGAGGGCATCATCGTCAAAATCATCATTTTTGACATTATTTTGCTAAAACTGTCGTTTATACACCAAAAAGGATTTTTAAAGAGCTTCATATCATTTTTCAATGTCACTGGGACGATCACCGGGGACAGCCACTTGGGCGTCCACAAACAGCCAGAAATAACAATTTTTCATTTTAAAAATTGGACCCATAGATGGACAACGTAAAAAGCTTCACGACACTTTTCGAATCGTTCAAAACGGACGTCTGAGTCAAAAGTTATGATAAAAATAAGTTTGGGGAAAAATCAGGCAACATCCTGGAAACAGGCGCCTTGGGCGCCCAGGCAACCAGGCAACACGCGCACTGGCGCCCAGCGCCCAGGCGCGCAACACAACGCACACACGCAACACACAGGGCGCTCAGCGCCCAGCGCCTGGCGCCCAGCGCCTTGGCGCAACACGCAGCAACACAACATGACACGGGCGCCTAGCGCCCAGGCGCGCAACACGCGCAACACAACACAACACGGGCGCTCAGCGCCCAGCGCCTGGCGCCCAGCGCCTTGGCGCAACACACACACACGCTTGGGCGCTCAGCGCCCAGCAACACGCCCAGGCAACAAGCACAGCGCCCTTGGCGCCCAGCACAGGGCGCCTGGCGCCCAGAACAGCAGCAACACCACCCAGATTTTCTCAACAACTCTTCAACACTAAAAACCAAAATTCACCATTTTTCCAGCAATTTTCCAAAACACCAAAAACTGATTTTAGCAATTTTAGCTCATCAAAATCTTAAAGTTTTCAATACTCAAAGCAACACTTAATTTAATCAATCAACAAAACTCTTTTAGGGCACTAAAATCATCATCACTTTGGCGCCCTAGGCGCCCTTGCACACCCACACTCAATTTGCGAAACATCAAGCTCCCCAACATATCAATTTACATTTCATGAGCTCACAAATATTAACATCATCAAAACACATACACAATTCGTATTATCTCAAGGTTCAAATACTAAATCAATTCACGTATGGCATACATATATATACAATAACTCAAAAATCAATTCGCATACATATATATAAAAATCCACCATTCAATTCGCATACATAAATATATAAAAATCAACCATTCAATTCGCATACACACATATGAAATCAACATCAATAATGGATCAAGAACACATCAAGAACTCATGGGATTCATCAATTCGCATATACTTATAAAAATATCATCATCAACAATATATCAAGAACACAATCAAGAAATCTAGTCTAACCCTAGATCTAGGACCCATCATATAATTTATTAGATAGAATGATAGAGCTCCCCTAACCTCGAAGTTGAAGAATAGGCGCCCCCGAGATGATCACGAACGGAACCATGGCAAGAATCACGTTCTCTTCTCCTTGAAGCTTGCGCCTTCCTCCTCCCTTCCTCTACTCTCCACGGCGCCCTCTTTCTCTCCTCCTCTCTATTCTCAATTTTTTCGCAAAAGATCACCAAAGAACCCTAACCCCTAGGCACCACTTCGCATATGATTGATTCATGGGCTTGGGCTTCTCACTTAGGCCCAAGTCCATCTAATTTGGCACCTCCATCTTCTAATACCCCCTACACATTTTACAGCATGAGTGGTTGAAATTAAAGTTGGATGACCCTGAAGCAGAACTAGAATCCCCAATTTTTCCTAATTGGGTGATTGATGAGGAAGAAGAAGTGGAGGAGGAAGAAGAAGAAGTAACTGTTAAGAAAGAGAGGAGAGCAAAGAGAAAGAGAGATACTGAGAAAGAAAAGAAGGGAAAGAAACCAAGAGTGGAGGAAGAAATTGAAGAAGTGAGTGATGAAGATACTGAAGAAGATGAAGAGGCAAGGCAAGCTGTGAAGGATATTGAAAAGGATGCAGAGGAGGATGAATCTGAGTCACTGGAAGTTAGTGACAGTGATGATGGCAGTGATGATATGGAAGCTAGTGCTAGAAGAAAGTATGAATTAAGGAAGAAATCTACAAATAAAGCCCAACCACCATCACCACCATCACAACAGCAATCAAACACCCCCTCACCACCATCACAAACCAACATTCCATCCCCCACCACCCACCATTCCCCCAGTCACACTTCAACACCAAAATCACCCACACCTCCACTAGAAAATACTCCCCAATCTGAAAATCCAAAACAAGATGCACAAGCAGATACAACCATCCCATCCCAGAAATCACCCACCCTACCAACAGAACCTATTGAGCCAACTAACATTGTTTCTGAGAAAGTTCAAATGCAGGTACTCATTGAAGAGCCTGAGAAAGAGAAAGGCAAAGCAGGTTCAGAGATGAAGATGCAGGCAAATACTGTCAAGGAGTCTGTTAGTGTTCCCACACCAACTGCAGAAGCTTCAAAGAAATCAACAGTCATGGCAACTAGTCCTGCAGCAACAATCTCTGCAGTTCTGAAGGCCTTAGCAGAGAAGAAACAGATGCTGGGATAGACAAGAAGAACAATGAAGCCAGCTCCAACAAAGAAGATGTGGACAATGTCCTCTCTCTATGCTGAACAGGGTACAGGAGCAGAAACTGGTGACAAGGCAACAAATAAAGAAACTGAAGAACAAACTGAGAAGGTAGCAGAGCAACAACCAGAGGGAATTGAGCAACAAACAGAACACACTCCAGTGCAGAGTGGTGTACCTGCACCTGAAGTCCAAACACTGGCTACACCATATGTTCCTGCAGAAGCTACACCTGAAGAGGCAGAAATGCCTGAGGCTACTGTAGATGATCCTGGTGTGCCTACCTCTGATGTGGCCACTGCTAAGAAGCCAAAGAAGACAAGAGCCAAGCATAGCCCTGCTGTGAGAGCCAGCCCCAGATTCCAAAACAAAGAGTAAAAGGATACTTTTTAATGTTTATTCCTAAAACTATATTTTGCTTTACTTTCAACTGTTTAAAATACTATGTGGTAGCTGTTGCTATGTGTTAAATACTTTTGTTTGTTTCTCCCAAATTTAGTACTCCCCTGTTTCCTAAACTTAGAGCAGTGAGGACACTGCTCATCTTTAAGTTGGGGGGGAGAGTGGAGAATAGTATATCTTTTGAACTAAATATGCACTATGTGAAAACTAATATATGCTATGAATGTCTTAGTAGTATATGTATGTGAATATGCAATATTAGTATGTGTGTTTAGATGTACTTAAGAAAGCATGCAAATGACATGATCAAAAATGTTTTCAAAAAAATAGAAGAACTAAGTACATCATATGTATGTTTTAAAAAAAACTTAAATAAATATGAAACATGATCAATTCATCTTTTTCTCAAAAATTGAAGAAGTGTATCAATAAGTTGAATTTTGAATGAAAAGCCTTGTTTTCTAAAAATGATCAGTTTTATAAATACTTTGACACAACAAAATTGAGTTTTGAAAAGAACCATGCTAGATCAAGAGCTATCTAAAGCCAAGGAAATTTTGGAAATTTGAGGTCAAAATTAGATTTTCATTAAAAATTTAGAAGAGCATAAAGACTTAAGTTTGGGGGAAATTCCATGAATACAAAGGCCAAAGTGTGACAGCTTGAAGAGTGCAAGCCACAAGTGTCAAAACCACTCAAAAATACCAAAAATATCCCAAAAATGAGCTACACTTGCCTGAGTCATATAAACTGAACCTGTCCCTTAAGTGCAATTTGGTTTGAAAAATATGAACAAAGTTCAAAGAGAAAAAGAAAAACAAACCAAGAAAAAGAAGAAAATGCATGTGGAGGTCAGTGAGGAGGGCAGTGTACGCTACCAAAAATACTCAAAGAGTTCCAAGTGTGGCAACACTTAGTGTGCCAACACCATCTACATCAAAAGGCACCTACACTCAAAATAAGGTGAACCTACAATCCAAAAATGATGTTTTTGCACTCACTGCATTACATCATCAAAAATCAAACACCAAGAATAGAAATAAGGTGTTGGCTCAACAAGTTGGAACACCAAAAGCCCTTTGTTGTGCTTAAGAGTCCCCTAAATACTTGAAGAAATTGTTAGTCTCGACCATATTTTGAAAAATCTCTAAGAGTGACCAAAAGAGTTCCATCTTTTTCAAAAAGCTAAGGAAAAACTCTTTGTTCAGTTATGGAACCAATTAGAAACTCAATGGGCCACACACTCACACAAATGAGTTTTTATAACTCTGAATGTTTTAAAGCAAGGGCATGGAAGAAAAAGCACCAAAAGAGAAAGGCTCATTACAATACACTTCAAACACTTCTTGAAAAACATGAGTTGATATGTCTTCGTAATTATATAAGTCTTGTGTTTTGTTTCTTGTCGTTGCTTGAGGGCAAGCAACAATTTAAGTTTGGGGGTGTGATAACTCTATTTTATATAGAGTTATTCATATAATTAAGCTTGAGTTATTGCTTATTTTCAAGAACATTTATATATATTTATAGCTTATTTATCAAGGAACAACATTCTAAATATTCAAATGGATAAAGGGCAATGATCTAGGCAAAATGCACAAATCTTGTTAGGTTTGATGTTTTTGTTCAGTGCAGCTACTGCAGGAGTGGAAACACTGCCAACACCAGGAGTGGAAACACAAGGAGTGGAAACACTGCCAACACCTGCTAAATTCTGCAGTTTATACCAAAACATCCAAAGACCATTTCAATGCTTCCACACTTGATTTGTGACGTCATGCCTAGTCACCTAGAGCTGAGCCACTTGCAGAAGTCGGCGATACACATAAAAATCAAGTTGCAAGACTCAACTTATCTAAAAGACATGTGACACTTCTCCAATAGACCTCATCTTTTGTTATGCATGCAAGCGACCAAACCTGTGCAGCTTGCTTGATTGGTTGTCTACAACTAACCATGTTTGGTCCCCTCAGCTGATCTTTCACGCCAAAGGAAACCCCTTGCAAGAGGAAAGCTTTCAAGCCTATAAATAGAAGCCATATCTTCACTTATCCATCATCTTTTACATCTTTAAATCCTTCATCTTTCATTTGTAATTCTTCATTTTGTTTTCTGAAAGGATCGCTTAGTTTAGGTTTAGTTTATTTTGATTTCAAGTTTCTAAGGAGAGGAAGGTGAGGAAGTGCTTGACAACCATTCCCTTCACTTCTACTTTGAAGAAACTCGTGTAAGAAATCTTTATTGTACTTCAACTTGGGAACTTAATGCAAAAGATCTTCTATTCAAGTAATCTCTACTCTTTTAAGTTCTTTTGCTTTATTATTCATTTACTTATGTTCTTTGCATATTCTTTGCTTTATAACATGAGTAACATGAGCTAAATTCCTTTAAGTTGAGATGTTCTAACCTTGTAATGAACTTCTAAATATGTTATTATCGTTTATGTAGTGTAAACACTTTAAACTCTTGCATAATACTTCTTTCAACTTATTCTGAAATTGATCACTTTAGAATAGGTAAAACTTGTAGCAGCAGACATGGGCTACATTTATGAACTCAAGAGTTAATATGGACAAGTATTTAATAAAGGAAACTTTGTTAAATACATGCTAAAACCTAGACATAGGATAGCATAGTCCTTAGGATAATAAAATTACAAGAGTGAACCTATTTAGCAACTTGGATCATTGTTAGGAGGCAAGGGAGGAATTGACAAACATTTCTTTACTGTAAAAAACAAAGATCATAAGAGCTTGTAATGAAACTCTAAAGAGAAGTGCTGAAAGGCACAAACTGATGCACCTACATCCAGTGTTCCCACACTACATACTCCATTAAAACACTTAGAAGTAAAGTACTTGGTGAAAACATCTCAACTACTTTTTCCACTGATTTCTCACACATTTTATTGCTTATTACTATTTTTACTTACTTTGAAAACTCCAAACCAAAAATACTGAATAGTGTAGACACACTAAGTGTACACTTTGAACTACAAAAATTTACAATACATAATCCCTGTGGGTTCGACCTTTCTTATCACTTTATTACTTGTGTGACTATGTATACTTGCATATATTAAAATAACCACACCAATCGACAATTTTACCTATTGAGAGTAAAATATTAGAATTATTTGAATACAAAATTTTACATCTCAAAAAACTATAAGAATTTTTGCACCGTTGCCCTTTTTTGTAAATTCTGTTTGACTCCTTTACAAAAATGTATATGTGGCTGTTAACTTGCTTATGTGGCTGTTAAGAGAGATTATCTAGCTATTATTGTGATTATGTGGCAATATACAATTGTTTTTAATTAATTTTTATTATTAAAAATAAAAAATGAAGCACTGTTCAACATCTTCTTCATAGCCATGTCCTTCAAAGTTGTATCCAGATGACTCAAACAGCCAGCTCTATTTCAAGGTGCCACCTTCATCTTCTCAAACTTAAATGAAAATAAGTTCAGATCTGGAAGCAAGAACGAATAAGGTTGGAAGCGAAGAACGAAACCAGATCTGCATTAGAAACCCAGATTGCGGAATAAAAAGGTGTTTACCGAATCAAAATCAACCCAAATCAAAAGAAAGGTGTTTTTACCTATGTGGCAAAAAATAGAAACACCAATCTTCAACCCTAAAACCCAAATCAAAATCGAAGAACATAAACCCAACCCTAAAACCCAAATCATAGTCGAAAATTGCATATTTGTTTCGAAGCCAAACATAATCGTTTTGCTGTTGTCCTGTTTGAGTCAAATCGAAAATTGCATATTTGAAATGGGTTTGATTCGAAAATTGGTGTTCAGTATGGTTCTGGATTTTAGTTTCTTGAAGAACCGAAACCCCTTTTGTTTTTATTTTTATTTTATTTTTAATAAAAACTAAATTAAAAATGACATGTCAATCAAAAAAATAATTAAAAATGACATGGATTATGACACATAGGCACTGTAATGGCCACATAGGCATTTTTAACGGAGTTGGACGGAGGCTAACGGAAAAGGGTAACAGTGCAATGATTTTAAAACTTAAGGGACCTATTCGTTACAAAAAAATATAAGGGACTGATTCGTTACCAGAAAATAAGTTAAGAGACCCTGGGAACTATTTTGCCTATTCTATATTGAGTCTGCAAAACTTTGATTCAGGCCCCAAAATTACTTTACACGACCCTGCTCTCATCGCCTCTTCATTATTTAAACTATATTTGATAAGAAATTTACATGTATGTCTTCAGTCCCGTCTTTGTTGTAGTTTTTTTGCAAAATATCTCCCGAGGTCCCTTAACTTATTTTCAGATAAGGAATAGGTCCCTTAACTTTTTTTTGTAACGATTAAGTCCCTTAAGTTTTAAAAACGTGGCACCGTTGCCATTTTTAACAGATTTTTTGTTTAACTCCAATAAAAAAATGCCTAGTCATCATTTCAGTCATATTTTTTATTTTATTTATGCTTATGTGGCGTATATATACTTGCTGACTCATTGTTTAATTTTAATTAAAAAGTTGTTCTTCAAATTGAAACCCAATTCATCTTCATGAATTTCATTTCATTTACGTCGAACTGAAACCCAAATAACTTGAAACCCAGGTGCTTCATGAAACCCGTTTTTTTATTTCCCTTTCTTCTTCTTGTTTACGTTGAATTTCATTTCCCTTTCATCTGTTTCTTTACATCTTTGAGCTTCACTTAATCTTGTAAGATATGGTTTCGTTCCATCATCGCGAATCTTCATCTTCGTTTTCACTTCTGGATTTTCAGATCTGTTATGGTTTCGTTTTCGATATATTTATCCAAGGGAAGCGATGGTTTCTGCAAATTTGGGAAAAAACGAACTAAAAACGAACTAGGTGAGTGAAGCGAAAATGCAGATTTGGGAAAAACAAAAATGGAAATTGTAGATTTGGGAAAAACGAAATTAATTGAAAGGAAAAAACGAACTAGCTGAAAACGAAATTGAAAAATTGAAAATGCAGATTTGGGAAAAAAGAAAATGGAAACTGCAGATTTGGGAAAAAAATGAAATTGAAAGGAAAATCCTATTTGTCATTCCTCATTCATAAAGTAGAAACGAAATCGAAAATGAGAATGAAAATAGAAACAAACATAAACAGAAGGAAACGATTCTGATGCAGATCTGGCTTTGTTTCGTTTCTGCAAGAGAAGGTGAACACTATTTTGGGCAAAACATCATGAGGTAGAAGATGATGAATAGTAACAGAGGGGTATTTTGGGTTTTTTGGTTTTGAATTAAAAATTAATTTTTAATTAAAATCCTAGGTGGATATGCCACATCATCACCGTTTAGCCACATCAACATCCACATCAGCACCGTCAGCCACTTAAGCTTTTTTTTTAACGAACTTAAACAAAAAACTGTTAAAAAAGGCAAAAGTCCAACGTTTTTAAAACTTAAGGGACCTAATCGCTACAAAAACAAGTTAAGGGACCTATTCGTTACCTGAAAAAGACCAACCCACTGAGAAAGAGCAAGCAAAAGAGGCCGAGGTTGCAGTTGGAGAGCAACCTTTAGAAAATACAAAGAACCAGTGCAGTCCAGTGCAGATGCATTTGCACTGCCAAAAGATGACCAAGCTGACAAACCACCAGCAACAGTGCAGTCTGATGCAGTTGCACCCCAAGATCCTGCAAGACCAAAGGCAACTGGTGCACCTGAACCAAAGGCAGCCGCACCGAAGACTAAAGAGCCAAAAGCCAAGAAGCAGAAAGTCAAGCAGGAGCCCAAGAGAGCAAGTTCAAGGCTCAAGAGTGGAGCCACGAAAGAGTAAAACTTTAAATGTTGTTATTTTATTTCTTATATGTTTTGCTATCCCACATGTACTAACCCCTCTCCCCATTTTTGAACACAATTACTTTTTGAACTCAACTTGGAGCAGTGAGGACACTGCTCAAACTTTAAGTTGGGGGGAGAAGCACTTTAAAAACTATATGCATGTGCTTATGTGTTTTAATAATTATGTATGTCTGTTTTTTGTTGTTTGCCTATATGTGAGTAGTTAATTTCAAAATTTTAAAATGATGCAATCAACAAAGCTTCTTTTGAAAATTCAGAAAACTATTTTACAAAAACATTAGTTGCATAAGCTTTAGTTTGAGGTACATCAAAATTGTTTCTATGTTCAAAATAGGATTTGATAGTTTTTGAAGCATGATCAGCTTTGATTCTTTTTCACAAACTTAGCCATATGCATTCTTTGAATTGAATTTTAAATGATAAGAAGCTTTGTTTTCCCCAAAATGATCAATTTTATTATTACTTTGACACATCAAAATTGAATTTTGAAAAGAACCTTGCTAATTGAAAAACTATCTGATGCAAGAGGAATTTTTTAGAAAGCTAAGGTCAAGGCTAAATTTTTACTAAAAGTATAGAAGAGCTTAAAGAATTAAGTTTGGGGGAGTTTCCATGAATACTAAGGCTGAGTATGAGAAACTTAGAATAGTGTTTACCGTGATTTTTGGTAAACACCGCTAGTTACACGTGTGTGTTGCTTGCGAGATCAACTAGAAACATCTCAGAACATTTGTGAATTAAAGTTTTATTAAAGTTATTGATGTTTATGATGATAACGGTTTTAATGGAGTAAAACGATGAAAAAAAAACATGTATTTAAGAAGAAATGCAGAAATGCAATGAATTGTAGTAAAGTGCAGAAAGTGTAAATAAAGGAAAGGAAATCGAGAAATGGTAAATTGCAGGAATTAGTAAAGAAGAACCAGTAAACTGCAGGAATCTTTAAAGAAATAGTAAATAGATTGCTGAATGTAAGAGGTTTGGTACGCAGATCACATACATTTTTCTTCAGTAACTCGTTTTTCTCTTATGCGGAAGTATGAGTGTTTTCTGAACGTTTGTATAGAATGAAATTGCGACCTTCAACTCTACGAGAAAACTCCTATTTATAATAAAAGAAAAACAATAACCGCTCAGCGGTTTTTCTAAATAAAATAACTGCTATTTCGACTAGATAAGACTAGATAACTGCTCCATCTTTCGACCACATCGCTGCTGTCCTTTTCTACCAGCACTCTTTGACTTAACCTGTTATCTGAATATCGTTCAACTTCCTGTCGAAACTACTAGCTTCAGCTTTCCAATTTTCGCTAAGTTATGTGCTATGCTGATTCTTCCTGCACACAGCTTCTCGTTGTCGAAATATCAAGCCTTCTTCCCGAATGCAACAAGTCAAACCTTGTTGACATATAAATTCCCATGCTTTCGACAACAACACTGCCCTGTCTTCGACTAAACTCTTTAACGTCTTTCTCGTCGAAAACTTTGTCTTTAAACTCTCAGTTTCATTAAGCCTTAGGCATAGTCGAAATTACTCTTCACAACACCTTTCTCAATGTCAAATATCAACATCTCTTCTTTAAAACAACAAGTCAACATTATTGACTGCATTTAATTGAGCCTGTCAAAAATGCAGGCTAACAAATTGTCCCCCCAAAAAGACGTTTTCGACTGAATTCTTGAATGAAGAAAGAAAATGACTTTTTGAAATTTCTTTCGACTATCCCATGAAATCTTATGTTATCATTTCATATCTTTTCTCAGAATATGAAGGGACGTCTCTGGGCAAAAATACAGCTTGCTGGCGCCTACTTCCAACGAGAGTGCGCCACGTATGCAAAGTTAACTGTTTAGATTTTCCACAATCCCATGTTTCCCACTAAAGCCACGATTACCAACATATTTTATTCTTTTTTTTAAACGTGGTAAAACGGCTATAAAAAGAAGCTGTACCCTTTCATTTCTCTTTTTCAGAATCTTCATCTTCTTCTTCTTCTCTGCGAATCTCCATTAAACCTTCTCTTGCGAGTATTGTGTTTTCTTCTTCTTCTTCATTTCACGAAGCAAGCAAACACTACGAAGTGCTTCTATTTCTCCACTAGCTTTCTGTTTCTAACAATGGCGTCTTCTTCCACCATAAAGCCTCCTACTGTAATCTCTGAGAAGAAAACCCTTATTTCTGAACCTGCTCTCACTTTGGAGGAAACACAAATTTACCGGTCTCAGGTACTTATCCCCTTCTCTAAACCTTCAAAGCATGCATTTTTAGGCCCCCTTCCTCTTGCTGATGACGATTCACCTAAGATTAGGGACGATTTCCCTAGTTACCATAGACTCAGCCCCAGGATCTTCAGTGAGGGTCCACATGTGATGGATTTCTTGAGTAACCCGAATAGGGTTTTTAGATCTTCGCCACCAACTGAGAAAAACACACTCTATATCGACTGGCTTAACAAGATTGAGTCGAAGAAAGGAGATATTTGGAAGAGCCAGGGAATTTTCGACCTGATTCAAATCTCAAGATATGGGCCTAAGCATCAAAGCCCGATGCTTCTTTCTGCTCTACATTTTTGGGACATCACCACTAATAGTCTTCATTTAAAGTGCGGCTTGCTTGCCCCCACTTTGCTTGATGTGGCAGCTATAACGGGTTTGAAACCGTTAGGAGAAATTTTCGACCCTTCTACCCGTACTGAGTGTGAATTTGACTTCAAGAAAGCCAACTTTAAAGGGTATATTGAAGAGAAACATATTACCGGGTCGAAGGATGTTTCCGATGAAGAGGACATTGCTTTTCTTACTTTCTGGTTATCTTTCTATGTATTCTGTTCTTCGTCACTTCAAGTGGCTAAGATGTACATCCCCCTGGCCATTGAATTACATCAATGTCGAAACATCAACTTGGCCGCCCTTATTTTAGGGTCTCTGTTCGACAGCTTGAGACAAGGGGTTATTGATTTGAAAGGACTTAAACCAGAAAGAAAATATTTGGTCTCTGGACCAATTTGGTTGTTTCAATTGTGGCTCATTGCCACTTTCAATTCAAAATTAACAATGTACATCCCTGATGATTGTCTCGATATAGTTTCTAACAGAGGGGTCGAAGGTGTACGACTTGCTTTGTTAAAACCTAAACAAATAGGAGTGTCTGTCGAAGATCTCTTTTCACAAGCTTTCGACATGTTTTTGAATTGTACCGAATTTTCTCCTTCCATGGCCTATTTTGCTGGAAGAACTTATGGACCACCTTGGTTTACTAGGGAATTCCCTGCTGATAACCCTGATGAAGAGCAAGAGACTAACCAAATTTGGAAGGCATTTTTAACTCCCCAATTGTTATCATCTCGAATCTCTCCTGGGAAATCATCAAACCAATTTGGTGTATTCCCATATCATCCTAGTTTACATGCACGGCAATTTGGGTTGTGTCAACTTCGACCTAGCCCTTTTTTCAGGTCTAAGAGGGAACTGTTGGTTCCTGAGAATGAGGAGGAATGGATAAATCGTCTCAACAATTTTTCTGATGATTCTTTCCATCTTACTCCCCTTCCTTTTGAGCCAACTTTCTCCTGTACCCACAAATTTTCTCAGTGGTGGACAGAGTATCTCACCAGGAAATTCACTGGTGTCGAAGAGGCTACTCTATTGGTCAAACTAATATCTGCGTTTCCTTCTTCGCAGAACAAGAAGACCAAGTCGAAAGGTATACATATTCAAGAAATTCGAGCATTTCAACAATACTTCGAAACTGTATATGATCCAACTAATCTTTGTCGAACTGTTTCTCAAGCTGCAAAGGTTTTTAAACAAAAAATCATTGATAAAATTCCGGCTATGATTTTTCCACCTTATGTATCCGATAAATACTTTTTTGCTTTAACACAAAACAAAATTAAATTTCCACCTTTACCAACCAGTGAACTGGCTTTGGCATTTTGGCCACCCATTCCAGAATGGTTTGTATGTGGTTCGACTAAGGCGCTATTTGATTTTTCAAATAAAACAGCTGAGAAAGTAGTTTCGACTAAGCAAGACATATACACTTTTGATGGTCATCTTCATTTAGATATTCAACATATTCGAATCTTGTCCTCCATTAGAGAAGGTGATTCACAAGACTTCTTAGGGAAAAATAAATTTCTCCTTTGTGTATTTTGTACTAACACTTGTTTGTCGTATATTTGTAGCTGTTCCTATTACATCGTCTTCGACAGATGGCGCAGCAACGAAGAAGAAGAAAAAAGATGTTGAATCTTCGTCAACAAGAAAACAACCTCTTCAAGAAGAAAAACAAAAAGTGAGTACCTCTTTATTTACTCTTTGTATCATCTCCTTATACTCTTCGACTGATCGGTTATCCGTTTTGCAGAGTCGAAAAAGAACAAGTAGCTCCTTAACTTCCAATCCAAAGAAAACAAGAGTGGTTAAACCAAGAGTTGTGAGCGATTCAAAGGTCGAAACTCTCAAAGTCTTGTTTATTTATATTTACTCTATTTTTCTTGCTTATGCTTATATGATTGTTGCATTTTTCAGTCTGATGAGACACCACTACTCAGGACTAAGCCTGTCAAGGTTCAAGTTCCTGAAGCAGAAAGAGAGAGAAAGACAAAACATTCTCAAGATGCTTCTAAAACTGTTTCTCAGCAAGCTTATGTCGAAAGACAGCAAAAAGAAGAAAAAGCTCCAAGAAGGCTTATCAAGAAAATCAAGAGTGCACACTCTTTAGTCGAAAACATCAAAGCTAAGGTGATTGATTGAAGCCTATATCTTTTTCTGCAAATTTTATTTATCTGTGATAATACTCACTTTGCTTCATTTTTTAGGGAACTGAAACTGTTAACCCTGAAATCCCAACAAAGCAGGTTACGCCTACCTCCACTCACTCCCCTTCAAAAATACTTATTGCTGGAGAAGGTGTCGAAGACAAGGAGCAAACACCTATTGTCGAAGCTACACTGCTGGTTAAAACAACTCCTCTTGCTGAAACTGCAAAGGAAGTTTCTGATCATGGCCCAGAACATGCTGCTATGGACGTCGATGAAAGCCCTGATGCTGACCAAAGTGGAGCTGAGATCAGCATGTCTTCTTCTCCAAACATGGAAGAACAAGAGTACAACGAGGAGGAGAGTGAAGACGATGGTAACAATGAAGGGAAAAGTGAATCCCTTGAGGCAGCTAATCCTCCACGCTCTGTGCCTTCAACACATGACACCACTCTGAGCCCTCAAGAACAAGAACTTTTGGATCTAAAACGTAAAGACCCTCTTGAGGCTTTCAAGCGAATGGTGAGTGGTTTATCCTCAACAGAAAGTAAGCCAAGTGTTTCGACTGCCTCTGTTGGTGCTTCCTCTGGAGGTCCTAAAGAACATCTGATTCGAGAACTTCAAGCATCCCTCTTTGAGATAAATCTGTTCAAGGCTATCGAAGCAGATCATATGCTCTATTACAAACTCAAATCTTTGCTCAACAAACTTAATAACTCTGGCTCCAGTGACTCTCTTTTATGCTTCATTGTCGAATTTGAGCCTTTATTGGAGCAGATTTCCAGAGATATACAGAAAAGGAAGAGCACTGTTGTGAACAAAGAGCGTGAGCTTGAGCTTGAGAGAGGAAAGTGCCGTTGTCGAAGCCTCGGAAAGCAAGATTTCGACCCTGGAAATTCAAGCAACAACTAATTCCAAGGAAATAGCTGACTGTGATGCGAACATTTCGACATACCAGGCCCAAATCAAGGAGTTGCAGTCGAAGATTGAAGCGGAAGAAAAGAAGAAAATTTCTGTTCAACAGAGATCTTCAATTCCTTTAGAGAATGCACTTCGATCTGAGGCAACCTTGGCTATCGAACACTTGGAGAGGGTTCAGAGACATGATGAAGCAGTTAAGAGGTTAACTGAGGAAGAATCCCTCTTAAATACTAGATTGAGGCATGCCAGAGCAGCCTTTGAGAGGCTTAAAGTTTCTTTTGTAATTTAATTTTCCATTTGTATTCTGACAGCATTTTGCTCAATCTGTATTTCGACAATATTCTTTGGCATGAGTGTCATGTTTATATTCTCCCGTTCTCTTAATTTTGCGTTATTTTAATTTCTTGCAACACTGGTGTTGCGCCCGAAAAAGTCCCTGAGGGAATCTTTCTTCGTTTACAACTTTTTGAAAATCAATGAAGTCGCCACCAATATTTTTTATCAGGAAAATATTGAAGAAAAACCTTTTGGAAAGCGGATGGCCTTTTGGAAAACCGGAAGATTTGGGTTCGGGGGTCGGTTAGGCATAGGGAAGGTTTTAGCACCCCACGCCTCCTTTCTATCGAAAGGGAACCTTTAATTAAATGTGTGGTTTTAAGTGCGGATTTGGAAAATACTTAAATTTGCCCCATTTTTTGAAAAGAGAATGAAAAGACTTAATGAAAATTTTTATTTTTGGCAAAAATGTTTGTTTTTTTTTAAAAGGAAAAAAAAAAGGTTTTAGTTTATTGTGCTTGACGGAGGATATCCGCTCCTACGTATCTCCCGGTGCGATGGAGAATTCAAAGCTACGTAGTTCTGGTTTTTTAAAAAGGTTTTGTTTTTTTGATTCGAGTGTTCGCGGTGACCAAACAACAACGGTTTAGAGTGGTCACAACACTAACTCTTTTGAAAATGAAATTATCATTAACAACCAAACGGCAACGGCGCGAGTGATCATTAACGATAATCGGTTTTGCTTTTGATTCGAGTGTTCGCAACGACCAAACAACAACGGTTTAGAGTGGCCGCACTACTAACTCTTTTGAAAATGAAATTATCATTAACAACCAAGCGGCAACGGCGCGAGTGATCGTTAATAATAATCGGTTTTTATTTTAGATGATCAAAAAGGGCTTTCGCAATCGAATTAATTTTGGTTTGTGAGACATTTATCCATCATTGGGAAAAGAGGGTTTGTGAAAAAAAGAAAATAAGTTCGCTTAGGGAAAAGAAGCGAAGTTTAAAAAGAGAAACAGGAGGTGAAATAGTAAAAAGGGGGGTGCAAGTGGTAGGAGGGCTGTATTATCAAAAATGGGGTGTAAACAGTGAGAAGGGTTGCGTTTTGAAAAAGAGGGGGTGCAGAGATCAGGAAATTGTTCCAATGGGCTGTGTAAATGCTGGGCTCTTTCAAAGGGGTTAAGTTATCAAAATTAGGGGTGTGGGAAAAAGGAGGCCCAATTCGCATAGGAGGGCCCAGTTAGCGAAACTGGGCTTAAGTGAGAAAAGGGGCTTATGCCTGAATCTGGGGGGTGTAAATAGCAGTCTGAAAATTTAAAAGAAAGGGAGGTGGTGTCATTAGAAACACGGGGGTGCAAATAGCAGTCTGATGTTTTTTTTTTAAAAAAAAAGGTTGTATTATTAAGAAAAAGAATGTGAACTTTATGGCTAATGACTAATGTTATTGCTCATCTTATATTTCTAGAAAATGAATAAATAACTATCTAGCTCTCCCCTTTTTTTTATTTTTTGAAGTCAAAAGATCCTTCTTTGATATTAAAAAAAAACAAAAATCTTGATTAATAGGGACAGTGTTGCTAAAATAAAATTTGATATAAAGCAAATGATTACTTTTTATAAGGTATTACTTTGGATCTTTCTTAAAGAAAATGTTTGATTCTCATTATTACTATTTTGATGATGATGATTATTGTAGATAAGAAAATAACATTACTACATTCAAAATAAACTGATGCCTTTACAACTAAAAAACATATTAAATAGTCTATACATGCTCTTCTATTCTTTTACTCAAAAGAAAGAAAATAGAACATTCAACATCAAAGAAAAAAAACCATATACATGAAGATGAACGGAATATCAAACAAAAGATTCAAAAATCATAAAATAGAAGAGTAAAATATACAACAAACCTTGGACAAGGAATTCTCTTCTCAAATCTCAACAATAGGAATCATAAAAAATAAAAACTGTATGATAAATTTAGAAGAAGAAAAACGAAAATTTTCTCTCTCTCACTCTTTCATTCCAATATCTCCAGAACCCGTTTTTGCTCCTCCTGCTTCTGGATCTCCTTCAAGCTTTCGACCCTTCACACCCTTTTCACTCAAAAAAAACGTCTCCCTTCCTTCAAAACCGTAACCCATATTTATACTAAAAACTTGATCTTGTAGTTGTGTGCTTTGTCTTTCGGTTTTTCTTTCACCAAGCCTTGTGCACAGACCCGTTTGCGTGCTATCCTTAAAGAAAACGAGATGAAAAACGCGTTCCTTTGGATGGACCTTCGAACTATGGAGAGACCAGCAGCAACTTGTGTGTTGATGCCAAAAATGGCGATTTCGTGGGAGAGGAGAGAAAGAAGGGCACCAAAAATGGTGATTTCGTGAAAGGTGAGAGAAAGGAGGCGTGGAAAGAAGGGAAAGGAGGCATGGAAGGAAGAGGAGATGAGATGGTTGTACGGCTAGGGTTTGATGGGGATGATGGGAGTGATGTGTTTTGGAGGTTGTGTGAGAGAAAGGAGATGGAGGGAGTGTATGAGAGAGAGAGAAAGGGGTCGTAGGGGGGAGAGAGCCGTTGGGGAGGAGAGAGGGAAGGGTGGAGTGTATGGGGAAAGGAGATGTGGGGAAGTGGGAAGTGTGTGGGAAGAGTGAAGTTGCAAGTTCCAAGGAGGGAAAAGGGGGAAAGGTGGCCGAATTTTAGGGAGGAGAGAGGGGATGAATGTGGATGATTTTTGGGTTAAGGGGGAGAGTGAATGTGGTCAAGTTTTAGGGTTAGGGGGGTGGAATTCGAATTAGGGTTAGGAGAGGAGGGAAATTAGGGTTTTGGTGAGTTGGGTTATGGGTTGGATATGGGTTAGGGTTAGGATATGGGTTAGGCGAATTGGGTTAAGGTTTGGTGGAGGAATGGGCTTTAAATGGCCCAATCCTGATTGCACCTCTATATTTTTTACAGACCCCCCCCCCCTATGCTCCTTTGCCTATTTTATTTTGATACTCTTAATTATTATTTTTTTCAAAGATTAAAACTTGTAGCAAACTAAAATAAAATAAAACATGGCATGAAAATAAAATAATTATTTTTATTAAAAATAAATAAAATTCCTTATTTTTGGATAGGACAAAATTAGGGTATTACAGCTGCCCCTCTTTATTTCACATTTCGCCAAGAAATATGACTTGGCCTTTTCATATTTGTTGGTGAAATGGAAATAAAGATATAGAAATAACACTAATTTTGTCCGCTCCAGAAAAGCTCAAATTTTCTTTTTGTTATTTTCCTTTTGAGAAAAGGGGGGTTAACACTTGTCGCATTAACGGGAAAGCAGTAAATTGGGAAAAACGGTGAATTGGAAAAAGCGGTAAATTGGGGATTCGGAGGTTGCCTAAAAACCTTCTAACGAACTCTGGTCGAGTCCGAGCTTTGGGGGTGGCCTTTTCGAGCGGCCGATCAACATCAGGTCCGAAACTGATTTGATCAATGGATTCACGCTATGCCTTAGGCTGACACAACTAATCCGAAGGACTTAACGAAGTCTGATGGATCCATCGCGTGCTCGTACACGATGTTGTGATCTGTGGAAGGAGTTCACTAACTCTGTGTTGGTGGAGTTTATTAACTCTGGGTTGATGGAGTTTACTAACTCGGGGTTGATGGAGTTTACTAACTCAGTGTCATGGTGATCTAAAAACGAGATTTTTGGGACTCTCTGGTCCGAAGTAATTTCTTGGATGGTGCATGAAATGCAAGCATTTGGGTATTTGGATGCACATGAATGCAATGATTGATTTTGGCGGGATGCTTTTTCTGTTTGATTCCTCATTCACTTCTTTTTCTTTTGTTATTCTTCGCTCTTCTGAGATGCGAATTTGAAAGTGTAACGCACCACTGTTTGATGTCATGGAGTGACGAATGGTATGGATGATGTGATGAATGATGCGAAGATGTTGTGTTCTTTTATGTTCCGTCTTCTGTGATTTTCTCTTTTGTTTTTTGTTTATTCTGTTTGTTTTCTTTAAGCAGCTTTCTTTTTTCTGCTTATTTGTTTTTGTTTACCCTGTTTGTTTTCTTTAAGCAGCTTTCTTTTTTCTGCTTATTTGTTTTTTCTTTGGCACTCTTTTTTTTGCTGGTTAAATCGATCTGCCGGGCGAAGGCTGTTCCAGGACGATGATCCCGCGAGGATTGCACACTGGTTCGTCACGACTGTCTTTTTCGCAATTTTATTCACTTGGGGAATCACTTATTTCTGTATTTTTTCAAAGATTTCGTAATGATCCTGTAATGCTCTGAACGTGCACATGTTTTGCAATTCGATTTCATCAATCATAAAAGTTATTATTTTGAAAGAAACTGAATAGATAAAAGCAGAGACACGAAGAGCACACATACGAAAGAAAAGTTGGACTTCTATTGATATAGAAATTGGACGTGCAGAAAGTCACGCCAATCGAAAGTGCATTGCAATCTTTCTTTTAAACTAACAAAAAATACAAGCAAAAAGGAACATATCTCGTGATTTCGTCTCTGAAGTAACGGTGCCCACCGTCCATACTCATAATACTGATCACCCCCTTATCCGAACCTTTGGAGCGCTGATTGCCTTTTTCTTTTCTCAAGCCCAAGTTTTCTGACCCTAATTTTTGCCTGAATTGCCCTTTGCGGGTTTTCAATCCACCGGGCCACTCTGATTTTGCCTAGGTCGCCCTTTGCGGGTTTTCAACCTAGCGAGCTGATTTTTCCTTGGCTTATCTTTCTTTTTTCGTCTATTTTTCTAGGCATAATACTTCTTGACCACATCTGAGTTTACTGGATTTGGGATCTCATCTCCGTCCATGTTTGCCAGAATTAAAGCTCCTCCTGAGAATGCCTTCTTCACCACATAAGGTCCTTCATATTTGGGAGCCCATTTGTGTAACGCCCCAAAATAATTTAATTATTTATTTAATTAAGTTATTTAAGGCTTACAATATTTATTTAATTTAATTAAATAATTCAAGGTTTAATTATTTTATTTTATTTATTAGGAGGTGTTGTCTCGGATTGAGTGGTGCGAGCAAGGGCCCGTGATCCACAATTAGGCCCGTGGCCCATTGTCTTGTCAAGGTATTCGACTCACAAGGGGTCTAGGGGTTAGTTTTCATTTTGTTACTCTATTGAAAAAAAAAATAAGAAAAGAAACGTAAAGGAGAGAGTGAGAAGAGAAGAGTTGCGAAGGGAAGAGGAGAAGAAGAAGAGAGGGGCGAATCACACAAGGAGGAGGAAGGGCTTGATTGGAGTCTTGCATTTTTTCCCTTGGAGCTTGCTAGCAATTCGACTTCCATAAGGTTAGGGGGTCCTCTTTTTGTTTTTAATAGTTATGCGAATTGGATGCTTAGGGTTAGGGTTCTAGGAATAATTCCCATGAATGAATTGTGATGTTGATGAGTAAATTATAATATTGTGATGCTTGATTGTTGAATTATTATGTTGAAAATTGTATGATTGATGCTTGAGTTGTGGCTAATGCGAATTGGATACCCTATGTTTGAACATATGTCTCATTGGTGCTTACTTGGTGAAATTGGGGATCATGGTGACATTTTAATAATATATATATAAATGAGTGTTTTGGTGATTTTAATTGGTGATTGAAAGTGGAAAATTCTGTTTTTGGAGGTTCCTAGGCGCCTTGGGCGCCATATGTGTGTTGCTGAATTTCTGTGTTGTGCGCCATAGTCATGGGCGCCAGGCGACCAGCAGTGTGCTGCGCCAGTTTTTTTCAAATTCTGTTGCCCCTGTGTTGCCATTCTGTGTCACTGTGTTGCTGTGCCTGTTGCCCCTGTGTTGCCATTCTGTGTCACTGTGCTGCCAGTTTTGGCGCTTGTTGCTTGAGTCATGGGCGCCAAGGGCCCCAATGTCTTGGTGATAGTTTTGTAAAAGTTGTTTTCAGGTTTTCATATTCAGGTAAAATGGCTCATGAAAAATGATTTTGGGCAACAAAAGAGCTGAGTTGCGTATTTTCACTAGGTGCCTAGTGCATGGGCGCCAAAAATGATGTTCAGTTTTTGATGAAATTTTCATTGGGTTTTCATGTTCTGAGCAATTGGCTCGTGTAAAATCAAATTCGAAGAAAAATGAGTTTTGTTGCATGTTGGCCTTAGGCGCCTAGTGCCTGGGCGCCGTGTTGCTGTGTTGGGCGCAATGCGCCTGTGCGCGCACTGTTTCCTGGGCGCCTAGCGCCTGTGCGCGTGTTGTTCCTGGGCGCCAAGCGCCTAGCGCCTGTGCGCGTGTTGTTCCTGGGCGCCAAGCGCCCATGCGCCTATGCGTGTTGCCTCTCCTGGGCGCCAGCGCCCATGCGCCAAATTTTTGTGTTGCTCCTGGGCGCCCAGCGCCCTGCGCCAAGTTCTGTGTTGCCCCTGGGCGCCCAGCGCCCATGCGCCAGTTCCAGGATGTCTAAGTATTTTTCCTATTTTGTTTTTAATGTAACTTTTGACTCGGTTATCCAAATTTAACGGTTCAAAATGCGTTTCGAAGCTAATTTCAGTGTCTATCCAATTGTTTCAATTTTATGCAAAAATAAATTATTTTACTGGTGTTTCTGGGCTGATGGTGTTCAAGTGCCCAAATGGCTATTTTTACCCACTTTCCCTATGTCGTGTCAATATCCTAAGTTGGTCTATTTGAATTGGTGTTGGTGTGAGTGGTGGGCTGAATTGGTGAGTGTGATAAGGTGAGATTGGTGAGCAGAGGCTTCGGCCTAATTTTAATTTGGTGAGCTGATTAATGCACTATGGTGAGATTAGAAATTAAAATGGTGGATTGATTGAATTGTGGTGTGTTGTGATGCATTCTCCATAACACCTCATGAAACATGTGCATTATTGGTGAGCAGAGGCTTCAGCCTAGTTTTATTTGGTGAGCAGAGGCTACGGCCTATTTGTATTTGGTGACGGATCCGACATGCATGTACCCGTGGAGTTTGGGTTGCATTACATGCATAATCATATATTGTGTAGTGCTGTTTGGAAATAGAATGTTGATGTGATTGTTCCCATTGTTGTGCATTGGTGTGCCTGGTTTCCTTTTTCCTATGCAGTGCTTGATCCCCATATGTTATTAATTATGAAAAGAGACTCACCCTACTGCTTTTATGTTGCTTCTTATGTCGGCAACGTGCAGGTAATAACGAGTGAAGGATTCCTTTATGCCTTCGTCTGGTAGGAAGTGTCACGCTCTGATACGTAGCACCAGGGGGGGTGTCCTATGTTTATGCATTATTTTTCCTAAAACTGTTAGATTTGATTGGTGATGTATTGGTTTTAAATTTTAGAACTCATATTTATTCCGCTGCTGGTGGTGATTGGATTTAGTTGATGCGAACTAAACATTTTCTTATGGTGTTATGTATCTTGATATTTAAGGAGTAAGTGTGGCACTCGCTTGAATTGTTTTCAAAAAAAAAAAAGACTCTGATTTTATTTAAAAAGTAAAGTTACTAGAAAGGGGGTGTTACATTAGTGGTATCAGAGCAGTTCGGTCTGTCCGGCCAAGTCGTCCTGTCATAGTGTCATATGACAAATAGAATTGTTAGATTAGTTCTAAATTTCTGTTTGTGCTGCAGTGATAGTTTGAAATGGCTGGGAGGAACGACGCTGCTCTTGCTGCTGCTTTGCAGGCTATGGCTCAAGCTGTTGGGAACCAGCAGAATGGTGCTGAAAATGCTGGGACTCGCAGTTTGGCCACGTTCCAGAGAGAGAATCCACCTGTCTTTAAGGGCAAGTATAACCCAGATGGTGCTCTAGCATGGCTGAAAGAGATTGAAAGGATATTTCGGGTCATGGATTGTAATGATGCGCAGAAAGTCAGGTATGGTACCCATACGCTGGCAGAGGAAGCTGATGATTGGTGGATGGAGGTGAGGCAGAGATTAGAAACTGCTAATGAAGAGATAACTTGGGCTGTTTTCCGTAGAGAGTTCTTGCGTAAGTATTTTCCTGAAGATGTGAGAGGTAAGAAGGAAATAGAGTTCCTTGAGCTGAAGCAAGGAAGTATGTCAGTGACAGAGTATGCTGCCAAGTTCACTGAATTGGCTAAGTTTTATCCCCATTATGCTGATGCTGAGTCTGAGTTCTCAAAGTGTATTAAGTTTGAGAATGGACTGAGGGCTGATATAAAGAAAGCTGTAGGGTACCAGAAGATTCGGGTATTCGCTGATTTGATCGACAGTTGCAGGATATATGAGGATGATAGTAATGCTCACTCCAAGGTCATGAGAGATTTGAGGGGTAAATTTCAGAATCGGGGTAAGCCATATGAGGTTCCAGCTGGTAAGGGTAAGCAGAGGTATGCTGATAATAAGAAAACAAGTGGGGGAGATGCCCCTGCGAAGGTTGTGTGCTACAGGTGTGGCAAGCCGGGTCACAAGAGTTTTGACTGCTCGGATAATAAATGTTTCAAGTGCGGTAAAGAAGGTCATGTGGCTGCGAAATGTGAGAAAAGGGATGTGGTGTGCTACAACTATGGGGAATCAGGTCATATTAGTACTAAGTGTACTAAGCCGAAGAAAGAGAAGTCCCATGGAAAAGTGTTTGCTCTCGCAGGATCAGAGGATACTAATGAGATTAGAGGTACATGTTTTATTAATGGTATTCCTTTGATTGCTATTATTGATACTGGTGCTACGCATTCATTTATTGCTGCTTTGTGTGCTGAGAAATTGGACCTTGTTTTATCTTCTATGATGAGGGATATGGTTATTGACACTCCAGCTAAGGGTTCAGTAACTACCTCTCTTGTGTGTGCTAAGTGCCCTCTGTCAATCTTCGGCAGAGATTTTCTTGTTGATCTTATTTGTTTGCCGTTGGGAGGGTTGGATGTCATTCTTGGTATGGACTGGTTAGTATATAACCATGTGCATATTAATTGTTCCCGAAGATCTGTGAGTTTCCTTCCTCCCGAAGAAGAAGGATCTATTTTGTTGCCTGCTGGTCATTTGCATAAGATAATGAAAGAGGGAGTTCATCTGTTTGCTTTGATGGCGTCATTGTCTGCTAAGAATCAGGCGATCATTGAAGGGGTTCAGGTAGTGTGTGAATTTCCCGAAGTGTTCCCGGATGAAATTCCAAGTGTTCCGCCAGAGAGGGAGGTTGAGTTTGCTATTGATCTTATACCTGGTACTAGGCCTGTGTCTATGGCACCGTACCGGATGTCAGCCTCAGAGTTGTCTGAATTGAAAAAGCAATTAGAAGATCTACTTGAGAAGAAATTTGTAAGGCCAAGTGTGTCACCATGGGGTGCTCCGGTATTGTTAGTGAAAAAGAAGGACGGGAGTATGAGGCTTTGTGTCGATTATAGGCAGTTGAACAAAGTGACAATAAAGAACAGGTATCCGCTTCCCAGAATTGATGATCTAATGGACCAGTTGGTAGGTGCTAAGGTGTTTAGTAAAATCGATTTGAGGTCGGGTTATCACCAGATCAAGGTAAAGGATGAAGACATTCAGAAGACCGCTTTCAGAACGAGATATGGGCACTATGAGTATTCTGTGATGCCGTTTGGTGTTACCAACGCGCCGGGTGTGTTTATGGAGTACATGAACCGTACCTTCCATAGTTACTTGGATCGGTTTGTAGTTGTGTTTATTGACGACATTCTGGTGTATTCTAAAATAGAAGAGGAGCACGCAGAACATTTGAGGTTAGTGCTAGAAGTGTTGAAAGAAAAGAAATTGTATGCAAAATTGTCTAAGTGTGAGTTCTGGCTGAATGAAGTAGGTTTCCTTGGTCATATTATCTCTGGCAATGGTATAGCTGTGGACCCAGCCAAGGTTGATGCTGTTTCTCAATGGGAGAGCCCGAAGTCGGTTACAGAGATTAGAAGCTTCTTGGGATTAGCTGGTTATTACAGGAGATTTATTGAAGGTTTCTCGAGGTTGGCACTTCCGTTGACTCAATTGACATGTAAAGGAAAAGCTTTTGTGTGGGATGCTCGCTGCGAGGAGAGCTTCAATGAGTTGAAAAAGAGGTTGACTACATCGCCCGTTTTGACTATGCCTGTTCCGGATCGACCGTTTGTAGTATATTGCGATGCTTCCAAGATGGGTTTGGGAGGTGTATTGATGCAAGAGGGTAAGGTAGTAGCTTATGCGTCCAGACAGTTGAGGACCCATGAGAAGAACTACCCTACTCATGATTTAGAGCTAGCTGCAATTGTGTTTGTGCTGAAAATTTGGAGGCACTATCTGTATGGTACCAGATTCGAAGTGTTTAGTGACCATAAGAGTCTGAAATACTTGTTTGATCAGAAGGAGCTAAATATGAGGCAGAGACGTTGGTTAGAATTGCTGAAGGATTATGATTTCGGCTTGAACTATCACCCCGGCAAAGCTAATGTCGTGGCTGATGCTTTAAGTCGGAAGAGTTTGCATATGTCGGCTATGATGGTGAAAGAGTTAGAGTTGATTGAGCAGTTTCGGGACATGAGTCTGGTTTGTGAAGTGACACCGCAGAGTGTCAGATTGGGAATGTTGAAGATTGGCAATGAATTTTTGGTTAGTGTTCGAGAAGCCCAAAAGTCAGATGTAAAGTTGGTAGACCTGTTAGTTGTGAATGATCAAGATGTGGGTGGAGATTTCAAGTTAGATTCCCAAGGTGTATTGAGATTCAGAGATAGGATCTGCATTCCTGACGATGCTGAGATGAAGAGAATGATTCTTGAGGAGAGCCATAGGAGCAAGTTGAGTATTCATCCAGGGGCTACGAAAATGTACCAAGATTTGAAGAAAATGTTCTGGTGGCCTGGTATGAAGAAGGATGTGGCTCAGTTTGTGTATTCTTGTCTGACTTGTCAGAAGTCTAAGATTGAGCATCAGAAGCCCGCGGGGTTGATGCAACCATTGGAGATTCCGGAATGGAAATGGGATAGCATTTCCATGGATTTTGTAACTGGTTTGCCAAATACAGTGAGAGGGTTTGGTGCTATATGGGTGGTTGTGAACAGGTTGTCAAAGTCTGCTCATTTCTTACCAATTAATATGACTTATCCAGTTCCAAAGTTGGCAGAAATCTACATCAAGACTATTGTGAAGTTGCATGGCGTTCCGCTTAGTATTGTATCTGATAGAGATCCGAGATTCACATCTGAATTTTGGAAAAGTTTGCAAGAAGCTTTGGGTTCTAAGTTGAGGTTGAGCTCCGCTTATCATCCGCAGACAGATGGTCAGACGGAGAGGACTATTCAGTCGTTAGAGGACTTGTTGAGAGCATGTGTTCTTGAGCAGGGAGGTTCATGGGATTCTCATCTTTCGTTGATAGAGTTCACCTACAACAACAGTTTTCACTCTAGTATTGGTATGGCACCGTTTGAGGCGTTGTATGGTCGGAGATGTAGGACTCCGTTGTGTTGGTATGAATCTGGGGAGAGTGCAGTGTTAGGGCCTGAGATTGTGCGAGAAACAACTGAGAAGGTAAAATTAATCCGTGAGAAGATGAAAGCGTCGCAGAGTCGACAAAAGAGCTATCATGATAAGAGAAGGAAGGATTTAGAGTTTCAGGCCGGTGATCATGTGTTCCTGAGAGTCACTCCGGTGACTGGTGTTGGGCGTGCCTTGAAATCAAAGAAGTTAACTCCCCGTTTCATTGGTCCGTATCAGATTACGGAGAGGGTGGGAAGTGTTGCATATAGGGTGGCTTTGCCGCCTAATCTTTCGAACTTGCATGACGTGTTTCACGTGTCACAACTTCGAAAGTATGTTCCGGACCCGTCTCATGTGATTCAGATGGATGAAGTAGAGGTGCGGGATAATCTCACTGTTGAGACTATGCCTGTGCGAATTGAAGATAGAGAAGTGAAAATTCTGAGAGGGAAGGAGATTCCTTTGGTGAAAGTGGTTTGGTTAGGAGCTGCTGGTGAGAGTATGACTTGGGAGCTGGAGAGTAAGATGCGGGAAGCATATCCGGAGTTGTTTGATTCAGGTAATTTCGAGGACGAAATATTCTAAGTGGGGGAGAGTTGTAACGCCCCAAAATAATTTAATTATTTATTTAATTAAGTTATTTAAGGCTTACAATATTTATTTAATTTAATTAAATAATTCAAGGTTTAATTATTTTATTTTATTTATTAGGAGGTGTTGTCTCGGATTGAGTGTTGCGAGCAAGGGCCCGTGATCCACAATTAGGCCCGTGGCCCATTGTCTTGTCAAGGTATTCGACTCACAAGGGGTCTAGGGGTTAGTTTTCATTTTGTTACTCTATTGAAAAAAAAATAAGAAAAGAAACGTAAATGAGAGAGTGAGAAGAGAAGAGTTGCGAAGGGAAGAGGAGAAGAAGAAGAGAGGGGCGAATCACTCAAGGAGGAGGAAGGGCTTGATTGGAGTCTTGCATTTTTTCCCTTGGAGCTTGCTAGCAATTTGACTTCCATAAGGTTAGGGGGTCCTCTTTTTGTTTTTAATAGTTATGCGAATTGGATGCTTAGGGTTAGGGTTCTAGGAATCATTCTCATGAATGAATTGTGATGTTGATGAGTAAATTATAATATTGTGATGCTTGATTGTTGAATTATTATGTTGAAAATTGTATGATTGATGCTTGAGTTGTGGCTAATGCGAATTGGATACCCTATGTTTGAACATATGTCTCATTGGTGCTTACTTGGTGAAATTGGGGATCATGGTGACATTTTAATAATATATATATAAATGAGTGTTTTGGTGATTTTAATTGGTGATTGAAAGTGGAAAATTCTGTTTTTGGAGGTTCCTAGGCGCCTTGGGCGCCATATGTGTGTTGCTGAATTTCTGTGTTGTGCGCCATAGTCATGGGCGCCAGGCGCCCAGCAGTGTGCTGCGCCAGTTTTTTTCAAATTCTGTTGCCCCTGTGTTGCCATTCTGTGTCACTGTGTTGCTGTGCCTGTTGCCCCTGTGTTGCCATTCTGTGTCACTGTGCTGCCAGTTTTGGCGCTTGTTGCTTGAGTCATGGGCGCCAAGGGCCCCAATGTCTTGGTGATAGTTTTGTAAAAGTTGTTTTCAGGTTTTCATATTCAGGTAAAATGGCTCATGAAAAATGATTTTGGGCAACAAAAGAGTTGAGTTGCGTATTTTCACTAGGTGCCTAGTGCATGGGCGCCAAAAATGATGTTCAGTTTTTGATGAAATTTTCATTGGGTTTTCATGTTCTGAGCAATTGGCTCGTGTAAAATCAAATTCGAAGAAAAATGAGTTTTGTTGCATGTTGGCCTTAGGCGCCTAGTGCCTGGGCGCCGTGTTGCTGTGCTGGGCGCAATGCGCCTGTGCGCGCATTGTTTCCTGGGCGCCTAGCGCCTGTGCGCGTGTTGTTCCTGGGCGCCAAGCGCCTAGCGCCTGTGCGCGTGTTGTTCCTGGGCGCCAAGCGCCCATGCGCCTGTGCGTGTTGCCTCTCCTGGGCGCCAGCGCCCATGCGCCAAATTTTTGTGTTGCTCCTGGGCGCCCAGCGCCCTGCGCCAAGTTCTGTGTTGCCCCTGGGCGCCCAGCGCCCATGCGCCAGTTCCAGGATGTCTAAGTATTTTTCCTATTTTGTTTTTAATGTAACTTTTGACTCGGTTATCCAAATTTAACGGTTCAAAATGCGTTTCGAAGCTAATTTCAGTGTCTATCCAATTGTTCCAATTTTATGCAAAAATAAATTATTTTACTGGTGTTTCTGGGCTGATGGTGTTCAAGTGCCCAAATGGCTATTTTTACCCACTTTCCCTATGTCGTGTCAATATCCTAAGTTGGTCTATTTGAATTGGTGTTGGTGTGAGTGGTGGGCTGAATTGGTGAGTGTGATAAGGTGAGATTGGTGAGCAGAGGCTTCGGCCTAATTTTAATTTGGTGAGCTGATTAATGCACTATGGTGAGATTAGAAATTAAAATGGTGGATTGATTGAATTGTGGTGTGTTGTGATGCATTCTCCATAACACCTCATGAAACATGTGCATTATTGGTGAGCAGAGGCTTCGGCCTAGTTTTATTTGGTGAGCAGAGGCTACGGCCTATTTGTATTTGGTGACGGATCCGACATGCATGTACCCGTGGAGTTTGGGTTGCATTACATGCATAATCATATATTGTGTAGTGCTGTTTGGAAATAGAATGTTGATGTGATTGTTCCCATTGTTGTGCATTGGTGTGCCTGGTTTCCTTTTTCCTATGCAGTGCTTGATCCCCATATGTTATTAATTATGAAAAGAGACTCACCCTACTGCTTTTATGTTGCTTCTTATGTCGGCAACGTGCAGGTAATAACGAGTGAAGGATTCCTTTATGCCTTCGTCTGGTAGGAAGTGTCACGCTCTGATACGTAGCACCAGGGGGGGTGTCCTATGTTTATGCAATATTTTTCCTAAAACTGTTAGATTTGATTGGTGATGTATTGGTTTTAAACTTTAGAACTCATATTTATTCCGCTGCTGGTGGTGATTGGATTTAGTTGATGCGAACTAAACATTTTCTTATGGTGTTATGTATCTTGATATTTAAGGAGTAAGTGTCGCACTCGCTTGAATTGTTTTCAAAAAAAAAAAGACTCTGATTTTATTTAAAAAGTAAAGTTACTAGAAAGGGGGTGTTACAATTTGCCCCTAGAGTCTGTCTGAATCGGCAAGATCTGCTTGAGCACAAGATCTGCTTGAGCACAAGATCTCCTTCTTGGAATTCACGAGGACGGACTTTCTTGTCAAAAGCCCTCCTCATCCTCTGTTGGTACAACTGTCCATGACACATTGCGGCCACCCGTTTTTCATCAATGAGATTCAACTGGTCAAGACGAGACCGAACCCATTCTGCTTCATCAAGTTTTGTCTCCATTAACACCCGCAGGGATGGTATTTCAACCTCAATGGGGAGAACTGCCTCTGACCCATAAACCAGGGAGTAAGGGGTTGCCCCTGTTGAGGTGCGTACTGAGGTTCTGTAACCATGCAGGGCAAAGGGGAGCATCTCGTGCCAATCATTATAGGTCACGACCATCTTCTGTATTATCCGCTTGATATTCTTGTTAGCTGCCTCAACTGCCCCATTCATCTTTGGGCGGTAGGGAGAAGAGTTGTGATGTTGTATTTTGAAGTCTTTACACAAATCCTTCATCACTCTGCTGTTCAAATTACTACCGTTGTCTGTGATAATCTTGTTTGGAAGGCCGTAGCGGCAAATCAAGTCTTTCTTGATGAACTTAGCGATCACTAAGCTCGCTACATTGGGATAAGAAGCAGCCTCCACCCACTTAGTGAAGTAGTCAATAGCAACCAGGATGAAACGGTGACCATTGGAAGCTTTGGGTTCAATGGGACCAATGATGTCCATGCCCCACATTGAGAATGGCCATGGTGCGCTCAAAACATTCAGAGAAGTTGGAGGTACATGGGTGTGATCTGCATAGATTTGGCATTTATGGCATCTTCTCACAAAACTGTAATAGTCTGATTCCATCTGCAACCAGTAGTATCCAGCTCTCAGGATTTTTCTAGCCATTGCGTGCCCGTTGGAATGAACCCCAAATGAGCCTTCATGAACATCTCGCATAATCTTTACTGATTCTTCTCCTGTTACACACCTGAGGAGTACCAAGTCATGGTTTCTCTTGTAAAGGACGTCTCCACTCAAGAAGAAACATGTTGACAGCCTCCTGAGGGTTCTCTTGTCATTCTCTGTAGCTCCGGGAGGATACTCTCTGTTTGTGATATACTGCTTGATGTCATGGTACCAAGGCTTACTATCTGATCCCTCTTCGACTGTCATACAGTAGTGATAAGCAGGCTGTTCTCTGTGCTGGATTCTGACAATCGCCAGACTTTTGTCACAGCTGACGTTGAACATAGAAGACAAAGTTGCCAAGGCATCCGCCAACTGATTCTCGCTGCGGGGTATGTGCTGGAAAGTGATTTCCTCAAAGGGCTTGATTAATTCTTGAATGTAGTCACGGTAAGGAATCAAATCAGAATTTCTTGTTTCCCAGTCTCCTTTTACTTGATGGACAACTAGAGCTGAATCTCCGTACACGTCGAGCCTCTTGACTTTCCGATCGAGAGCTGCCTGGATACCCAAGATGCACGCTTCATACTCTGCAATATTGTTTGTGACATAGAAGCTTAGTCTGGCGGTGACTGGTATAAAGCGGTTGTCTGGGGAGATCAGCACTGCTCCGATCCCGTGCCCCCACATGTTAGAGGCACCGTCGAACAACACTCTCCACCTTTCATCATCTTGAGATTTCCCTGCGTCAAATAATGCCATAATGTCCTCATCTGGGAATTCACATTGCATCGATTGGTAATCCTCAACCGATTGATGTGCCAGGTAGTCTGCCAGTGTGCTACCTTTAATCGCCTTCTGGGTTACGTACACGAGGTCATACTCTGACAGAAGCATTTGCCAACGAGCAATTCTACCTGTGAGCGCAGGTTTTTCAAATATGTACTTGATTGGGTCCATTTTGGACACCAACCAGGTAGTGTGACTCAGCATATACTGTCTCAGTCGATGCGCAGCCCAGGCTAGGGCACAACAAGTCTTCTCTAATGATGAATACCTTGCCTCACAGTCTGTGAACTTCTTGCTTATGTAGTAGATCGCATGTTCTTTCTTTCCTGACTCATCGTGTTGCCCCAGCACGCAGCCCATAGAGTTGTCTAGCACCGTGAGGTATAGGATGAGGGGCCTGCCAGACACAGGTGGCATTAGGACGGGTGGATTTTGGAGATACGCCTTGATTTTCTCAAACGCTTCTTGACATTTATCATTCCACTTCATCTCTTGGTTTTTGCACAGCAGTTTGAAAATTGGTTCGCAAGTTGCAGTCAACTGGAAGATGAATCGAGAGATGTAATTTAGTCTTCCCAGGAAACCACGAACTTCTTTCTCTGTTTTAGGTGCTGGCATCTCCAGGATTGCTCGTACTTTGTCCGGGTCTACCTCAATTCCCTTCTGGCTAACAATGAACCCTAACAGCTTCCCTGACCTAACCCCAAAGGTGCACTTAGCGGGGTTCAACCTGAGTTTGTACTTTGAGACGTTCGAACAGCTTCTGCAGGTTAACCACGTGCTCTTCATCAGTCTTTGATTTGGCAATCATGTCATCCACATAGACTTCGATCTCCTTATGCATCATGTCATGGAATAGGGTTACCATCGCTCTTTGGTAGGTTGCCCCGGCATTCCTCAACCCGAAAGGCATGACCTTGTAACAGAAAGTTCCCCAAAGGGTTATGAAGGTGGTTTTCTCCATATCCTCTGGAGCCATTTTGATCTGGTTATAGCCTGAATATCCATCCATGAAGGAGAACATCGAATGCTGAGCAGTACTGTCCACCAAAACGTCAATATGGGGTAGAGGGAAATCATCTTTAGGACTTGCTCTGTTCAAGTCACGGTAGTCGACACACATTCGGACCTTTCCATCTTTCTTAGGGACTGGAACAATGTTTGCTACCCACTCAGGATATTTTGCCACAGCTAAGAACCCTGCATCAAACTGTTTCTTGACCTCGTCCCTGATCTTCAAGGACATTTCAGGCTTCATCCGCCTTAACTTCTGTTTCACCGGGGGACATTCTGATTTCACCGGCAATCTATGTTCAACAATATCTGTGCTCAACCCTGGCATGTCCCGATATGTCCATGCGAATACGTCAGCGTAATCGAACAGGAGCTGAATCAACTTTTTGCGCTCTTTATCCTCCATTGCGGTACCAACCTTGATCTCTTTTCTGTCTTCCTTAGTGCCCAAATTGACCATTTCTGTAGACTCCTCATGGGGTTCGATGACCTTTTCTTCTTGTTCTACCATTCTCATGATTTCTGGAGGAGTATCCCAATCATTCTCAACATCTTCCTCGGCTTGATTAACCGGGTAATCAAAATCACAGTATGAGTTATGGGCATTATTATTTTCAGAGTTTATTTTTGATCTGCATTAGAATGGAGCGGCAAATAAAAACAAGGAAAAAGCAAACAGATAAAAGACAGAAATTTTATTGAAAATTCAAAATAACACTTTATTGATTGATGATTTTTGACGAAAACATGTGTGCCCGAATGAAATATCCCAAGGCCTTGGGCATAGCCGAGAGATCTGCATTACAATGATAATTACTTTAAATTGGAAAATACGGGGAAATCCATGATCTCCCAGTTTTGCAGCTTCTCTCCAGCCGCACAGCAGCGCACCAGACCTACAGCACGGCCACTTGAGCTTGATCCTTCTTCAACCATATTAACCTGGTCAGGGTTCAGCATACTAGCACTCCGGAAGTTGTTCTTAAGATTGGCGATGACCATTCTCCCCTGACTGGGTGCCCTTCCTCTGAGTTTGGCCAGCCATTTCTCCCTCTTGTCAGATGCCAGCCTATCCCGATCAGCAAGACTTGGGATGTACCCAACACCGAACCTCTCAATATTACCCCTCAACTGGATAGGCGTTACAATTCCTTAAGCAGCTTTTCCAAAGCCCTTACCAATCTGATACCCATGTCCCAGCATCACCCTTGCAGCCATCATGTCAGCCCTGGACCACTTAGGCTTCCACCGAGGCTCACTTTCGACGAAGACAGCGTTTGAAATCTCCAATCCTTGGAAAGCAGTCTCAAGGGACTCTTCTGCTGCTTCCACATAATATTCAGGTGGTGATCAATTTATCAATGTTTCTTCCTCCCCGGAGATCACTATCAGCTTTCCCCTAGCCACAAACTTGAGTTTCTGATGAAGCGAGGATGGCACTGCCCCAGCCGGATGTATCCAAGGACGTCCTAGCAGGCAACTGTAGGATGAATTGATGTCCATCACTTGAAAGACGACATAAAATACTTCAGGGCCTACCTGCAGCGGCACTTCTACTTCCCCAAAAACTTCCTTCACTGACCCATCAAATGCCCTGACCAAGGTGGAGCTCGGTTTCAGATATGAACAGTCTACATCCAGCTTATCCATTGTAGACTTAGGCAGCACATTCAAGGATGAACCGTTATCAATAAGCACCCTGGCAAGTATATGGTCCCCACACTTGACTGAGATGTGAAGAGCTTGATTATGACTCTTTCCTGCCGGAGGCAGCTCAGTGTCTAAGAAGGTCAAGTAATTGGAGGCTACAATGCTGCCAACAATACCATCAAGCTGGTTTACTGTAATGTCATGGGAGACGTGAGCTTCATTCAGGACCTTTAGCAGTGCAGCACGATGTGCCTCTGAACTAAGCAGCAAAGAGAGCATTGAGATCTTGGATGGAGTTTGATTCAGCTGGTCTACCACCCGATATTCACTCTGTCTCATTACTCTCAGGAATTCTTGAGCTTCTTTGTCCGACACATCCCTGACTTCCACAGCTTCCTTGTCTTTTCCCTTACGGGCCCTTTCTTCATTTCCCTTGGATTGCTCTCTTCTAAGGTTTTCAGGAGTATACAACCTTCCACTCCTTGTGATACAACTACCTCCAGCAATGTTTGTTATATCCAGAGTGCCTTTAGGGACCTCCGCTTGCATTTGCACATTGCAGCTCCATGGAGTCATCCTAGTCTCCCCACTAGGGGTAGCAGCAGGTACTGGAATAACAACAGTCGAGGGTCTCGTCACAGCTAGGCTGGAATTCAGATTGCAGGGAATTTCAATTGGTCTCCTGAAGCCTCCATTGCCTGATTGCAAGGTAAATACACCTTCTTCTTTCTCCTGGATTCCCACTTGGACCAGGTGTCTGTCTAAGAGATCTTGGAGAATTGGTTTAAAGCCTTCACATGCCCCGATGCAGCGAGGATTATCACAGACGTCTTTCCTAGCACACCCTTCTTTGATGACACCAAAACGGCATAATTCAGCATGGATAAAATTCAAAGGCATCTGAATACAATCAACTTTTCTAACCAAACACTGACCCCCCTGATGGTCAGCGGCATTAATAGCAGATCCTCCATGCCCTGGCAACGGATTGGTGGCTACATTGGGTTGTTGAAATGATATGCTTTTCGTATCAAGTAATTCTTGCACCACATATTTGAATGCTTTACAATCCTCCACCACATGACCTACTGCCCCAGAATGAAAGGCGCAGGTGGCATTTGCGTTGTACCCCCTGGGATAGGGAGGCTGATATGGCTTCATTTGACGAGTACTGATTATTTTGTTGGCGATGAGGTAATTAAACAAGTCCGTGTAGGACATGGGAATGGGATCAAAGACAACAGGCTTCCTTTCATTATAATTCCGGTACTGATAATTTGACTGAAAAGGCTGTGCCAGTGGTGCCTGAGGAGGAACCGAAATAGCTTGCGGTGGATTGCTGTGCGACGGACCACTGGCTCCGATGACTGCATTAGTTTCACCTTCTTTCTTCTTATGAGACCCAAAAAATGGCTTTTTTTGACCGGCAGGAGGTGTCGGGCCCTGAGCTATTCTTCCGCTCCGCATACCATTCTCTACTCTTTCCCCTGTGACCACCATCTCAGAGAAGTTTGAGGCTACGCTGCCAACCAACCTATCATAATACACCGCAGGAAGGGTTTCCATAAACATGTGGACTATTTCTTTGTCCAGCAGAGGGGGTTTTACTTGAGCCGCAAGGTTCCGCCATCTCTGAGCATACTCTTTGAACGACTCGTTATCCCTTTTAGACATGCATTGTAGCTGAGTTCTATCTGGAGCCAAATCATTGTTATACTGGTATTGACGCATGAAGGCATCCGCCATGTCTTTCCAGCAACGGATATTAGTTGGCTCTAACTGCATGTACCAGTCAAGGGGAGCTCCAGCTAAACTTTCTTGGAAGCAATGCATCATTAAGTTATCATCACGGGCATAGGCAGTCATCTTTCGGCAGTACATTGTCACATGGCTGACTGGGCAAGTTGTCCCTCTGTATTTGTCAAAAGTTGGTGCTTTGAAGTTGGGCGGCAAGACTAGATCAGGTACCAAGCACAACTCATGGGCATTCCTGGCTCGGGAACCTGCCCCTTCAACAGCTCTTAACCTTTCTTCCAGCATCTGATACTGACTTCTAGCTTCGGCAGGGTAATTCTGTGGGAAACCGCCGGCACCATAGTGAGGGTTATTCATCGACGCCACGACCGGGGTCATGTGTCGGTGAGCAATATTCTGAGGGACTGGGCCCTGTACGTGTGGATGAACCATTATTGGTGAATTGAAACCCGCCGGAGTTCCTGGAGCAATAACAGGAATTGGGATCTGAATCTGGGCTTGATGCGTCCCTGTTCCAACTTCATTCACAATTGTATTAGGCTGAGCGTGCCCCGTGGTTCCCGAAGGATCTCTTCCAGGGTTTGCATCAGCAGCAGGAGGTGTATAGCCCAGTGGGAGACCATAGGGAGGCCATTGCACAGCTTGAAGGGTTTGAGAGATCCCAGACCCAGGAAGGGGAGGAGGATTGTTCATCCCAGCAACAGCAGCTTCAGTTGTGCCAACATCTCTTAAGGCACTTAGCACTCTTATGACCTCCGCCATTTGAGCCTTTAGGACTTCCATCTCAGCTTGAATGACTTGATCCCCCTGATTCTGACCATGCTGACCCTGACCATTAGGATCCAGACCTCCTGAAATTCCGTCATCCTGATGTGGCTGCGGATCGTTCTGATCAGGGTTAGCTTGATTGTTTTCCATGTTTCTTGCTTGCAGACGCGTCCAATAGCGATGATTAACCAGCTTGCCTAATTTTCTGTTGACGGAACACGCTTATGAACACAAGAACGAATAAATGAATGCAATGCGAATGAATGCGTGTTTAGTTTGTCTTGCCGAGAATCGCAGTGTATTATGTCTTTTCATAGATACGCAGGTAAATCTTTGATTATTTTTGTTATATCACTTTCTTTGGATCATACTGAAATTGGAATCTGGAAGCGAAACGGGTGTATTTAAACAAAATACTTCAAAATCTGAGTACGACATTCTGATACAATGATTGAAAAAGGAAAGGTACAATAAAACAAAATGGAAAATTACAATAAAGAAAGCTCAAATACAAAGAGCTTTGACATTTCCACTCCTTTTCCTTTTGTTGTTGGCAGAGGTACTTCCGGCTTTTCCTTTGGCTTCCTCAACTAGGGCTCTGCAGTACTCCACAAATTTGTACACCTCAAGCGGGGTGTTGAGGGGATACATCTCAGTTTCGGCTTTTCTTAATTTCTTGGGCATATCCGCAAGAGCCTGGTTGACCAACTCTGATAGCTTGGAGAACCTATCCTTCCAGTGTTGAACTTCATCCCTCAGCTCAATGATGAGTGCCTGCTCTTCAATCCTACCGAGCAGCTCAACATAGCGATGTTCCCAATACTGACTTTCATCCCTCACTTGCCGGTACGCATCGCTGATGTGACAAAGGCGCTTCTTCAACTCATCAGAATCCTCTTGCTCTGCTTTTAGGGCCCGCTGATATTCTCTGAGGATGTTCTCGAATGAGTCTCTTTCTTGCACAACACTGTCTAACTTACTCTCCCATTCAGCTTGTAACATGCGGAATTCTCTTTTTGACTCTTGGCAAGCAACCTTTTCGCGGTTCTCTCTTCCATTTTTGCTTCATCCCACAATTCTTTCCACTGATTGGCTTCTTCCAGGGCCTTCTTCTCTTTCAAGCTTCGCCTCTTTATTTCCTCCTTGGCTCCTTGCAAATACCTTTGAACTTCTAACTTGCTCTCCTCTTCCCCTTTTAGTTTCTGACTGAACTTCTCAATGGTAGCGGACTTCAGGGCATTTTCTTCTTTCAACCTTTTGTTCTTCAGGGCCATCCTCTCTATCTCAGCTTGCAAAGATTTCTTCTCTTCCTCTGCCTTCATCAGAGCCAACTTAACCTCGCCTAATTCTTCGACAACAGGGACACTGGCGTCTACTACTTCCCTCTCGACTTGCAACTCTTTTTGGTAGGGCAGTTGAACATTCTGGATTCTTTTTCCGAGCCACTGAGCGAAGGTGATACCACTAGTCCTCTGAGCAAGCTCTACTTTTCCCATGTGAACCACCGTACTCCAGGCTTGCAAGACCTTTCTAAGCAAATTGTCATCTTTTGGTCCTCCTTCAAAGATGTAAAACGGGAGTATCATCTCTTCGGTAGGCGAATTCCTCATCGGATACCCCAATTGCCTTAGAGTCGGAGACGGGTTGTAGTTGATGCATCCCTTAGTGCCCATCAGCGGGACATTTTGAAAACCACCACAGCGGAAGACCACCTTAGGCCTATCTTCCCAGCAAGATGAGAGATACCAACGGATCGAGTGCTCATCTAGACCCCCTAGAAACTGGATCCACTCTTGAATACTCATAGCTTTCACCTCACAAGTTACAACGTAGCCAATCAACTTTTCCACTCGTGTTGGGTTGGTGAAGGCATGAATGAGAAGCCACGCATACAACAGGTGAGAAGAGCAAGAGATTTTCTTCCTTCTCAAGTCACAATGATGAGTAAAAGCAGAATAAGTGTCAGCAAGGATGGCGGGAATTGGATTAATGGGGCTCCTCCTATTCTGAAAAGCTAGGAAAATGCCAATAACGGTCACATCCACATACCTCTCAATCTGCAGAAAGAGAACAACCCCAAAAATTGCTAAGGCCAAAACTCGCTTGAAGACAACCCAATTTTTACTTCTAGCATAGGCTCCCATTAAACCTTCAAGGTAGCTCTGCGGGAAACCTATCACATTGTTTCTCTTCTGCTTTTGGAGCTTCAGATCCTCTACACTCACTTGCAATAATGCAGGGAACCCCTCATCTGTGTAGTACTGTTCTTGATACCGGTAGGGGACAGCTTCTGTCTGAGTGAAACCCAAAATATGCTGATATTCCTCCAATGTGGGGGCCATTTGAAAATTTTTGAAAAGGAAGCACCTAATTTCTGGGTCATAGAATCTACTCAAAGCCACAATAGCCTCAGTCTGTACCTCTAGCAACAACAACTTCCGGAGGTTCCCATAAGCATTGTCAAACGATCCCCTTTCAATAGGTCCCATCAGGTCAACACATTTTTTCAGGCTAGTCACATCTACCTTGTTTACAGCGGGGTACCTTGGAGTATACACCGTTTCCCTTCTAGATTCCATGTCGTATCTATGACAAAAATTTCTCGTTACTTGGGGTTCTCGGCAGGCAAACCATGATGAAATGCAAAGATGCATGCGAAAACTAATGCAAAGGATGATGTGTAAATGATGATGATGTTCTATGTCTATGTAACTCAGAGACCAGTCCTTATTGGCAGTGATTCAAGTTTTTTTTTTTTGGAAAATGCGGGTCGTGCGTTATTTCATATGGACCGGTATGAGAAAGGCTACAACGGTAACTCTTTCACCCCCTCCTTTTTTTTTAAAATAAAGTGGTTCATATGTCACTTCGTACAGACCGGCGAAAGAAAGGTTACAACGGCAACTCTTTCTCTATTTTCTCTTTTTTCGAAAAAAACTCCTTTTCTTTTTGAAAACGTACCTAGTTTACAATGCAGCACACAATTTGGAAAGCCCTTGTGACCTAAAAAGAGGTGAGACCTACAATCTAGGGCAATTTAAAGGGTAATCCTCCCATGTGGCTCTATTCACTCACTCGCAAAGGCTACCAGAGCTAAATCTCTCTCATGATAACACCCACAACGATGGAATGCCATCTGGTGTGAGGTACCATAAAAGAGCATACCCTAGCTGAAACTTTCGTGAGAGCAGAAGGACATCGGTCCAATTGGCAGTCACTACTCGTTTCCACTCTCCTAGGTGTTTTTTCAGACCTTGGGTTTTAGGCCTCTCTCAAAGCACATAATCATAAGGGGGTGAGTGTGTGTTGTAAGGGCGTACCACTTAAAACTACCCACATATATCCCCACCTGCGAAGGAAAACCCAGAACAGTCCAGACAATAGCAAGCGATAACATGTTGTCTACACTAGGGTTCAATATCAAATAAGCTAGCCTAGGGTTTCAACAATAATCAAGTGCTTTGCTTACCTCAAGAAAGGGGGCCAAGAAGAGGGGAACATAACAAGATGGGGGGAGAAAGCATGAGGGTACTAAGCACATAAGCAAAGACGAGGAAAAATAAACATGGAAGGAGAGAAAACAAATGCACATGCATACAACATGATAAGAAGAGCAAACCAAAAAGGGATAGAGGCAAACAAAGTATCCAAATCACATCGATAGCACACTAAACCACACATTGAATTAGTTAGGCTTGACCCACTTAAAAAAGAAAAATCCCCAGTGAAGTCGCCAGCTGTTGCGCCCGAAAAAGTCCCTGAGGGAATCTTTCTTCGTTTACAACTTTTTGAAAATCAATGAAGTCGCCACCAATATTTTTTATCAGGAAAATGTTGAAGAAAAACCTTTTGGAAAGCGGATGGCCTTTTGGAAAACCGGAAGATTTGGGTTCGGGGGTCGGTTAGGCATAGGGAAGGTTTTAGCACCCCACGCCTCCTTTCTACCGAAAGGGAACCTTTAATTAAATGTGTGGTTTTAAGTGCGGATTTGGAAAATACTTAAATTTGCCCCCTTTTTTGAAAAGAGAATGAAAAGACTTAATGAAAATTTTTATTTTTGGCAAAAATGTTTGTTTTTTTTAAAAGGAAAAAAAAAAGGTTTTAGTTTATTGTGCTTGACGGAGGATATCCGCTCCTACGTATCTCCCGGTGCGATGGAGAATTCAAAGCTACGTAGTTCTGGTTTTTTAAAAAGGTTTTGTTTTTTTGATTCGAGTGTTCGCGGTGACCAAACAACAACGGTTTAGAGTGGTCACAGCACTAACTCTTTTGAAAATGAAATTATCATTAACAACCAAACGGCAACGGCGCGAGTGATCATTAACGATAATCGGTTTTGCTTTTGATTCGAGTGTTCGCAACGACCAAACAACAATGGTTTAGAGTGGCCGCACTACTAACTCTTTTGAAAATGAAATTATCATTAACAACCAAGCGGCAACGGCGCGAGTGATCGTTAATAATAATCGGTTTTTATTTTAGATGATCAAAAAGGGCTTTCGCAATCGAATTAATTTTGGTTTGTGAGACATTTATCCATCATTGGGAAAAGAGGGTTTGTGAAAAAAAGAAAATAAGTTCGCTTAGGGAAAAGAAGCGAAGTTTAAAAAGAGAAACAGGAGGTGAAATAGTAAAAAGGGGGGTGCAAGTGGTAGGAGGGCTGTATTATCAAAAATGGGGTGTAAACAGTGAGAAGGGTTGCGTTTTGAAAAAGAGGGGGTGCAGAGATCAGGAAATTGTTCCAATGGGCTGTGTAAATGCTGGGCTCTTTCAAAGGGGTTAAGTTATCAAAATTAGGGGTGTGGGAAAAAGGAGGCCCAATTCGCATAGGAGGGCCCAGTTAGCGAAACTGGGCTTAAGTGAGAAAAGGGGCTTATGCCTGAATCTGGGGGGTGTAAATAGCAGTTTGAAAATTTAAAAGAAAGGGAGGTGGTGTCATTAGAAACACGGGGGTGCAAATAGCAGTCTGATGTTTTTTTTTTTAAAAAAAAGGTTGTATTATTAAGAAAAAGAATGTGAACTTTATGGCTAATGACTAATGTTATTGCTCATCTTATATTTCTAGAAAATGAATAAATAACTATCTAGCTCTCCCCTTTTTTTTATTTTTTGAAGTCAAAAGATCCTTCTTTGATATTAAAAAAAACAAAAATCTTGATTAATAGGGACAGTGTTGCTAAAATAAAATTTGATATAAAGCAAATGATTACTTTTTATAAGGTATTACTTTGGATCTTTCTTAAAGAAAATGTTTGATTCTCATTATTACTATTTTGATGATGATGATTATTGTAGATAAGAAAATAACATTACTACATTCAAAATAAACTGAAGCCTTTACAACTAAAAAACATATTAAATAGTCTATACATGCTCTTCTATTCTTTTACTCAAAAGAAAGAAAATAGAACATTCAACATCAAAGAAAAAAAACCATATACATGAAGATGAACGGAATATCAAACAAAAGATTCAAAAATCATAAAATAGAAGAGTAAAATATACAACAAACCTTGGACAAGGAATTCTCTTCTCAAATCTCAACAATAGGAATCATAAAAAATAAAAACTGTATGATAAATTTAGAAGAAGAAAAACGAAAATTTTCTCTCTCTCACTCTTTCATTCCAATATCTCCAGAACCCGTTTTTGCTCCTCCTGCTTCTGGATCTCCTTCAAGCTTTCGACCCTTCACACCCTTTTCTCTCAAAAAAAACGTCCCCCTTCCCTCAAAACCGTAACCCATATTTATACTAAAAACTTGATCTTGTAGTTGTGTGCTTTGTCTTTCGGTTTTTCTTTCACCAAGCCTTGTGCACAGACCCGTTTGCGTGCTATCCTTAAAGAAAACGAGATGAAAAACGCGTTCCTTTGGATGGACCTTCGAACTATGGAGAGACCACCAGCAACTTGTGTGTTGATGCCAAAAATGGCGATTTCGTGGGAGAGGAGAGAAAGAAGGGCACCAAAAATGGTGATTTCGTGAGAGGTGAGAGAAAGGAGGCGTGGAAAGAAGGGAAAGGAGGCATGGAAGGAAGAGGAGATGGGATGGTTGTACGGCTAGGGTTTGATGGGGATGATGGGAGTGATGTGTTTTGGAGGTTGTGTGAGAGAAAGGAGATGGAGGGAGTGTATGAGAGAGAGAGAGAAAGGGGTCGTAGGGGGGAGAGAGCCGTTGGGGAGGAGAGAGGGAAGGGTGGAGTGTATGGGGAAAGGAGATGTGGGGAAGTGGGAAGTGTGTGGGAAGAGTGAAGTTGCAAGTTCCAAGGAGGGAAAAGGGGGAAAGGTGGCCGAATTTTAGGGAGGAGAGAGGGGATGAATGTGGATGATTTTTGGGTTAAGGGGGAGAGTGAATGTGGTCAAGTTTTAGGGTTAGGGGGGTGGAATTCGAATTAGGGTTAGGAGAGGAGGGAAATTAGGGTTTTGGTGAGTTGGGTTATGGGTTGGATATGGGTTAGGGTTAGGATATGGGTTAGGCGAATTGGGTTAAGGTTTGGTGGAGGAATGGGCTTTAAATGGCCCAATCCTGATTGCACCTCTATATTTTTTACAGACCCCCCCCTATGCTCCTTTGCCTATTTTATTTTGATACTCTTAATTATTATTTTTTTCAAAGATTAAAACTTGTAGCAAACTAAAATAAAATAAAACATGGCATGAAAATAAAATAATTATTTTTATTAAAAATAAATAAAATTCCTTATTTTTGGATAGGACAAAATTAGGGTATTACAGCTGCCCCTCTTTATTTCACATTTCGCCAAGAAATATGACTTGGCCTTTTCATATTTGTTGGTGAAATGGAAATAAAGATATAGAAATAGCACTAATTTTGTCCGCTCCAGAAAAGCTCAAATTTTCTTTTTGTTATTTTCCTTTTGAGAAAAGGGGGGTTAACACTTGTCGCATTAACGGGAAAGCAGTAAATTGGGAAAAACAGTGAATTGGAAAAAGCGGTAAATTGGGGATTCGGAGGTTGCCTAAAAACCTTCTAACGAACTCTGGTCGAGTCCGAGCTTTGGGGGTGGCCTTTTCGAGCGGCCGATCAACATCAGGTCTGGAACTGATTTGATCAATGGATTCACGCTATGCCTTAGGCTGACACAACTAATCCGAAGGACTTAACGAAGTCTGATGGATCCATCGCATGCTCGTACACGATGTTGTGATCTGTGGAAGGAGTTCACTAACTCTGTGTTGGTGGAGTTTATTAACTCTGGGTTGATGGAGTTTACTAACTCGGGGTTGATGGAGTTTACTAACTCAGTGTCATGGTGATCTAAAAACGAGATTTTTGGGACTCTCTGGTCCGAAGTAATTTCTTGGATGGTGCATGAAATGCAAGCATTTGGGTATTTGGATGCACATGAATGCAATGATTGATTTTGGCGGGATGCTTTTTCTGTTTGATTCCTCATTCACTTCTTTTTCTTTTGTTATTCTTCGCTCTTCTGAGATGCGAATTTGAAAGTGTAACGCACCACTGTTTGATGTCATGGAGTGACGAATGGTATGGATGATGTGATGAATGATGCGAAGATGTTGTGTTCTTTTATGTTCCGTCTTCTGTGATTTTCTCTTTTGTTTTTTGTTTATTCTGTTTGTTTTCTTTAAGCAGCTTTCTTTTTTCTGCTTATTTTGTTTTTGTTTACCCTGTTTGTTTTCTTTAAGCAGCTTTCTTTTTTCTGCTAATTTGTTTTTTCTTTGGCACTCTTTTTGGTGAGTTGGGTTATGGGTTAGGGTTAGGATATGGGTTAGGCGAATTGGGTTAAGGTTTGGTGGAGGAATGGGCTTTAAATGGCCCAATCCTGATTGCACCTCTATATTTTTTACAGACCCCCCCCTATGCTCCTTTGCCTATTTTATTTTGATACTCTTAATTATTATTTTTTTCAAAGATTAAAACTTGTAGCAAACTAAAATAAAATAAAACATGGCATGAAAATAAAATAATTATTTTTATTAAAAATAAATAAAATTCCTTATTTTTGGATAGGACAAAATTAGGGTATTACAACTGGTTTATATCTTTTTAAGTACTTGCCATTTATACGCAAAATTCGATTATCAGCGCTTAACTCTTCGACTTCATAAGCACCGTTTGAGAAAACTCGTAAAATTTTAAATGGCCCTTCCCAGTTTGGTGACCATTTACCTAAGGCTCTATCTTTTTTGTCCATAACTTTCCACACAAAGTCCCCAATGACAAAAGTTTTCGATTTAACCTTTTTGTTGTAGGCTTTAGCTACTCTTTCTTTCTGCCTTGTAAGGATATCTAATGCAAATAACCTTTCTTCGTCTAAATCAACCAATTCGTCTAAAATCATGTCCCAATAATGATCTGATGGGATCTCGAATTGCCTTTGAATTCTGGTTGACTGTAGATATATTTCGACAGGTAATACTGCATCATGCCCAAAGGTGAGTTTGAATGGAGTAGTGTTAATTGATTCCCTAGGAGAATTTCGACAAGCCCATAATGCTTGATCAAGAGTTTTGTGCCAATTCTTAGGCTTTTGCCCAATATGTTTTTTAATCAAATTAATGATAATTTTATTGGCTGCTTCGACTTGACCATTTGCTTGAGCATAATATGGTGTCGAACTTAATAACTTAAATCCATTTTCAGAAGCAAAATTTACCATTTTTCGACCAGTAAAAACTGAGCCTTGATCTGTGGTAATGGTTTCTGGTATCCCAAACCTATATAAAATATGGTTTTGAATAAAGTCCATTACTGCCTCTTGGTCTACCTTAGCCAAGGGAATAGCTTCGACCCATTTAGTGAAGTAGTCAATACCCACTAATATATAACGGTGGCCTTTCGACGACGTTGGTTTAATTTCACCAATTATGTCTAAGGCCCAACCTCTAAACGGCCAAGGTTTTACTATTGAATGTAATTCGCTTGCAGGTACGTGTTGTATTCCTGCGTGTTTTTGACATTCTTGGCATCCTTTAGCAAAATCTATGCAATCTTTTAGCATAGTTGGCCAGTATACTCCTTGTCGAAACAAGAGCCATTTCATCTTGTGGCCTACTTGGTGATACCCACAAGTTCCACCATGAGTATTGGATGTTGCTAAGTATGCCTCATTTTCACTAAGACATTTGAGCAAAACCCCTTCAGGAGTTTTCTTGAACAACTCGTTTCCAATAATTACGTAGCTTAATGCCCTATACTTGGTTTTTCGATTTGTTGTTCCTGTTGGGTTTTCCAAGTATTCGACAATTGGTTTTCGACAATTGGTTTTCGCCAATCATCATTCGACATATTGTCAATGGCAAAAATTTCGCCATTTTCACTTGGAGGAAATAATAATTCTGACTTGTCTGCCCCCCCCCCCCCCCCAAGTTTTGGCATTGACAATTCATCTTCAGAACAATCCGTCGAAATTAATTTCTCCTTGATCTCTATTAATTCACTGAGTTTTGTTGGAGAAACTCTATAACCTGAAGCAATTTGTGCTAAGTCATTTGCTTTGTGATTTTCAATTCGAGGTATATGCTCAATGTTCACGTAGTCGAAGCGTTTCAACAAAGCATTGGCAGTGACGAAGTATATGATTAAATTCTCTTTAATGCATTTATACTCCTTAGTTAATTGCTTCACCACTAATTCAGAGTCACCTCTAATTTCGACAGCCTTTGCCCCCAGCTCTAGCAAAACTTCTAAACCTGTTATCAAGGCTTCATACTCGGCCTCATTATTAGAGCAAAGTTCTTTAATTTTAAATTTATATTTCGTTAGTATTTTTGTTGGCGAAATAATTAATATTCCAATTCCAGAACCATTTTTATGGCTTGACCCGTCGAAATATAATGTCCAAGGGCGAATATTCATATGATTAATTGTTACTTCGACCAACGAATGGTCAACAATAAAGTCTGCAACAATTTGTCCTTTGATAGCTTTCAAAGGTTGATACGTTAATGAATATTCAGAAAGGGCTAAAGCCCATTTACCAATTCGACTGTGCAATATAGGTTTCGACAGCATATGTTTAATAATATCAAAATGAGAATAAACATACACATCAATTGGTTTTATATATTGCTTTAATTTGGTACAAGAGAAATACAAACAAAGGCACAATTTCTCCGTTGGATGATATCTAGTTTCAACATCATTTAAAACTCTACTAAGGTAATATATGGCTCTTTCGACACCATTATCATCTTCTTGTGCCAACATGCTACCTATTGTTAGCTCTGATGCTGCTATATACAATTTCATCACCTTATCTCTGATAGGTGGTAACAAAATAGGTGGTTTAACTAGATAAGCTTTAATCTCGTCGAAGGCCTTTTGGTGTTCTGGATCCCATCTGAACACGTCTTCTTTCTTCAGTCGAAGCAATGGCGAGAAATCTTGAGTTTTGCCACTTAGGTTTGAGATGAACCTTCTTAGGAAATTGATCTTTCCAAATAATGACTGGAGCTCTTTTTTGGTCGAAGGAGCCTTCGTTTCCATGATTGCTTTCGTCTTATTTTGATTTATTTCAATGCCTTTTTTGTGGACAAAAAATCCCAAGAAGTCACCTGCGCGTACACAGAAGGCACATTTTATTGGATTCATTTTCAATCCATATTTTCTCATTCTTTCGAATGACTGTCGAAGATGATCTATATGACCATTTTCTGTCGAAGATTTAACAACAATATCATCTATGTATACTTGCATAAAATTTTCAATAAAATCAAGAAACATAGAATTCATTGCTCTTTGGTATGTTGCTCTAGCATTTTTTAAACCAAAAGGCATTACTACCCATTCATAAACACCTAAAGCTCCTGGGCATCGAAATGCTGTTTTCGACACATCTTCTTCGGCAATAAAAATTTGATTGTACCCTGAGTATCCATCTAACATACTTAGGTATTCAAATCCTGCTGCCGAATCAATTAGCATTTCTGCCACAGGCATAGGGTATTGATCTTTAGGTGTAGCATTATTTAGATCTCTAAAATCTATGCATACTCTTAATGTTCCATTTTTCTTAATAACAGGAACAATGTTAGCTAACCAATCAACATACCTGGCAGTTCTGATGAAGTTGCTTTTGAGTAGTCTTTCGATTTCCTCTTTTATCTTCGACAGAATCTGCGGTGCAAATCTTCTTGGTGTTTGCTTCACTGGTTTTCTATCTGGTCGAATGGGCAGCTTCAATTCAACCACTTCTCGACGCAGTCTAGGCATTTCATTATAGTCCCAGGCGAAGCAATCCTTGTATTCTTTTAAAAGCTCAATGGTTCGATCTCTCAAACCTTTGTCAATTTTGGCACTGATAAATGTTGGCCTTTTTATGAAGCCATCTCCTAAATCAACTTCTTCTAAAGGATCTTGAGCTTGAATCCTCTTGGTCGAACCCATTGGGTCTTTTTCAAAACCTAAAGGCTCGTCATCATAAACGCAGTCAAGCCTTTGGCCTTCGACCATATTATCTTCAAGGTTAACTTCATTGTTAACTTCAGTGGTTTGATTAACCATCATTGGTTCTTCTGTGGTTTGTTTAACCATCATTTGTTCTATTTCGGCTTCCAACGCCGCATTTTGCTTATTTTCGGCCACATAGGCCGTAATTCGATCCCATATGTTGGGTGTAGACATCATCAACATCTATGGACCGTCCCATCCTATAGGCTTACAGAAGCCTCTTGGACGAGTTGATTCTTCAATCACTTCCCTCTCCCAAATGAAGCCGTGGGTAGGGTGTAGATCAAGTGAAGCATATATATTGTCCTGAGGGACATATGCTGTGTCAGAGGGAGTACATGGCTCTATGTTCGCCAATTGTTTGTCAAAAGTATGTTTGGTGATATGGTCGACTTCAGCCAAGAAATAGCTTTGGTCACCTTCCACGTTTTCGACAAGGCCATCCTCTCTCCAGATGGAAATCCTCTGATGGAGTGTTGAAGGGACTGCCCCAACTCCGTGGATCCACTCTCGACCAAGCAACAAATTGAAATTGGTCTTGGTAGGAATAACCATAAACATGGTTAATCTCTTAACACTTCCCACCACCAACTCCACCTCTATGGCTCCCAAAGAATAGCCAGATTTGCCCTCATAATTTGTGAGAACAATGTTGTGTGGCCTTAGATCGGTATCTGATTTACCGACTTTTGCCAACATGTGTTGAGACATTAAATTCACCGCAGGTCCTCCGTCGACGAGAACCTTATTAACACCTACATTATTAACTTTGGCCTGAATAAACAAAGGCTATAACTGGTACTTCATGCCTCCATTTGGGTGTTCAAAAACTACACTTTGTTCCTCCATGCAGCCATTGTTGAGTACATAATAGCAAATTGGCTTATGCTTAGCCATATCTTGGTCGAAGTCTTGCTCGACTTCGTTGACTTCCGATATCACGTCGAACTCAATAGGAAGTATTGAGACGACACATATGATGTCGAAATCAGGCTGAGTCTGAAAAGTCAGATCCCATCTCTTCGTCATCCAGGTTAAGGCCTTCTTCTGGGTTGAGGCCTTCTTTGACAACCGTAAGAGGAGGAAAAATCCTCTCTGTAGCAGGCTTTCTTTGCACTTCGACAGACGAGGCTATTTGCTTTCCCTTGTTGGTGGCTGGATTTCCACTTCTTTCAGAAGCAATAAATTTCATTTGGCGTTGATGTCTCCGCCATTGTGTTTTGGTCATGGGATTTTTCCCTTTGTAATTTTTATTATAGACATATTTGCTGGAATCATAAGTCTTATTCTGGGTCATGGCACTCGAGCTTCCCTGCACCATTTTTAAAGAATACCCTGCATCTTTTCCTCCTGAATGCACCCATCTTTCGACGGGTGATTTTGTGGGTGGCACAAATGTTTTCGCCCCCTTATGAATTGGAGGTGTCACTTTGAAGGGGATACCTCTTTGATTAAAACTAAATTTTGGCCTGTTATCAACCCATGCATTCTTTCTCTTCTGTTGATGAGTAGAATGTTCAAGGCTCTTTGCAGCCTCCTTATCAAATACCGAACTGCATCTAGGGCACAACATTACTTCAGTATTGTTGATTTTGCATCTATTGAGGAAATCAATTAATTCTTCTTCAGCTTTTGGATATACCACCTGCATTTGATCTTCATGTTGGCCTTTAGTGACCATTTTGACCATTGTTTCAGACCTTTCAGCACTTTTCGACATACTGGTGTTTCCAGCAGTGTCTTGACTAGCTTCGACAACGAGAATATCAATCTCAAGATAATTTACCTCTGCAGCTGGCAAAGGATTGCTGTCGATTTGCATTGAAGGTTTTGACTTATCATCAAACTTGAGTCTCCCTTCACTTAATGCTTTCTGAACCAAATCCCTGAAAAGAACACATCGAGAAGTGTTATGGCCTAAAAAATTATGATATTTGCAATATCCTCTTTTCTTTTGTTGTTCTAATGGTGGTATTTTTAGGCCTTTAGGCATTAAAATCTGGCCATCAGAAACCAACAAATCAAATATTTGGTCACACTTTGTGACGTCGAAGGTATATGTTTTTGCAATATATTTGTCATTTTTTGGTTCGACAGGATTTTTCCCATCAGAAGGCCTTAATAACTTACAAGTATATGGAGGTCCGGGCTTTAATTCTGCCATATTAACCTCTTCTTCGACCTCTTCATATGATATGTCGAAGTCTTGGTCACTATCATTAGTATTAACATAAGCAACCTTTTCTTTTTTATTAAATCGATTAGTTCTCGCCTTCTCATCTTTAAGTCTTTCGACTTGTCGAACTCTGTCAGCCAATTGAGCCATGTCTCTCAGGTGTAAAGTGTCTAACTTTTTCCTAATGGAATAATCTAGGCCACCAGCAGCCATTTTGACTAACTCATGCTCGGGTATCTGAGTAAAACATCTAGCCTTGAGAAGTCTAAATCTATTGAGATAATCGTCAATAGATTCTGGCATTTTGCGTCGAACACTTGCCAATTCTTTAAGGCTAATCTTGCATTGGCCCATGTAGAATTGTTCGTGAAACGCTTTTTCCAATTGATTCCAATTAAACATGGAATGTGGGGGTAATGTGGTGAACCATGTGAATGCATTTTTTGTTAAAGAATTTGGGAAATATTTCATTCTTAAATTCTCATTTTGCGCTATGTCACCAGCCTCAGTCAAATATCGTGCAATATGTTCGACAGTGGATTCGCTGGTTTCTCCAGCAAATTTTGTGAATTTAGGGATTTTCCAACCCCTAGGCAAATCTGTTTGTGTCACATATTCCGACAGGGGAGATACAAAATTAGGCCTATGCAAGCCTAAGTTAAGACCATTTTGGGTTAAAATTGTTTCGACAAGATTTGCCAAATTATTTTGATTTCCAAAGTTGTTTTGCTGAACATGTCTTATTACTTCGTCAGCATCTTGGTTTCTAATAACTAATACCATTTCAGGCACAGGTTCTTCGATAGCCATTATTTGTCTTTGATCGACAGGAATTGCATAATTGGGCCTTTCGACAGGTAATTCAACAGGCCTAACATTTTGGACTTGGGGAATTCGCTGGTTGTGCACTGGTGGAGTGCCAAAGAAATCAGCAATTCGACCCATTTGTGTAGCTAACATTTGGTAACTGTCATTTGTGTTCTGAATTAATGGGTTAAACACTGTACCAATTTGTTGTGTTAGCATATTAACCATATCGTGGTTACTATCATCCATCTGTTGCCTTAATGCCAACAAAGACGAAGTAGTTATTGAAGGCTGTGGATTTCGACTATAAATATTTTCCGGGGAATTATTTATAGGTGAAAAACTTGAGGCTAAGTTTTCTGCATACGTAGATGCATTTGTTTGAAGCCCTGCCATCATGGCTGTTGGCATGCCATATGGGTAATTTCTACCATTCATGAAATTGAATGGCATATTCCCCATCATAGAGTTTGCCATAAAGGGCATAGTCGGATTTAAATTAGATGATACAGGGACCACATTCGACAAAGGGTTAATAGTAGGAGCAGTTGTTGCAGTTACCCCCATAATTGTCGAAGAAGGAATCGGAGCGGTTATTCCTGGAGCGGTTACTCCTGTAATGGTTGGAGAAGACGCAGGAGCAGTTACTCCTGGGACAGATACAGGAGCGGTTACTCCTGACATATTTGCAGCGTTTGTATTGTTAACTGACGCTTGAGAATGAGCGTTTGATGTAGAAGCATCATTCATGTTTGAGCGTGGCATTTCAGTAGTACGCCTACCGCTTCTTAAATGCATGCAAAGTGTAAATTACTGGTTTGGTGTTTGATAACAAACCCAGAATTATTTAGTAAAACTTTTAATAAATAGCACAAAGGTCCCACCGGGCGTGCCAATTTGTTTACCGTGATTTTTGGTAAACACCGCTAGTTACACGTGTGTGTTGCTTGCGAGATCAACTAGAAAGATCTCAGAACATTTGTGAATTAAAGTTTTATTAAAGTTATTGATGTTTATGATGATAACTGTTTTAATGGAGTAAAACGATGAAGAAAAACATGTATTTAAGAAGAAATGCAGAAATGCAATGAATTGTAGTAAAGTGCGGAAAGTGTAAATAAAGGAAAGGAAATCGAGAAACAATAAATTGCAGGAATTAGTAAAGAAGAACCAGTAAACTGCAGGAATCTTTAAAGAAATAGTAAATAGATTGCTGAATGTAAGAGGTTTGGTACGCAGATCACATACATTGTTCTTCAGTAACTCGTTTTTCTCTTATGCGGAAGTATGAGTGTTTTCTGAACGTTTGTATAGAATGAAATTGCGACCTTCAACTCTACGAGAAAACTCCTATTTATAATAAAAGAAAAACAATAACTGCTCAGCGGTTTTTCTAAATAAAATAACTGCTATTTCGACTAGATAAGACTAGATAACTGCTCCATCTTTCGACCACATCGCTGCTGCCCTTTTCTACCAGCACTCTTTGACTTAACCTGTTATCTGAATATCGTTCAACTTCCTGTCGAAACTACTAGCTTCAGCTTTCCAATTTTCGCTAAGTTATGTGCTACGCTGATTCTTCCTGCACACAGCTTCTCGTTGTCGAAATATCAAGCCTTCTTTCTGAATGCAATGAGTCAAACCTTGTTGACATATAAATGCCCATGCTTTTGACAACAACACTGCCCTGTCTTCGACTAAACTCTTTAACGTCTTTCTCGTCGAAAACTTTGTCTTTAAACTCTCAGTTTCATTAAGCCTTAGGCATAGTGGAAATTACTCTTCACAACACCTTTCTCAATGTCAAATATCAACATCTCTTCTTTAAAACAACAAGTCAACATTATTGACTGCATTTAATTGAGCCTGTCGAAAATGCAGGCTAACAAATAGTCAATACAAATAGGTTCCCAAAATCACTACAAAAGAGTTCAAAATGTTATAACTAGCTATATTTGCCTAAGTCATTAACTGAACCTGTTCTAATAGTGCATTTGGTTTGAAAGAAAAGAAAAGCATCAAAAATGCAAAAGAAAAAAAAGAAAAAGAAGAAAAGAAAATCAAACCAAAGAAAAAAAAGTATGCATAAGGAGGTTAGTGAGGAGGGCAATATATGCTACAAATCTTGAAATGTAGTATCAAGTGCAGCTGCACTCAATGCACTTGCACCGTTAAAAAAAGTTCAGTGCATCTACACTTCACAAAAAAACCCAGTGCACCTGCACCTAGGTGCATCTGCACCCAGAAAAGAACCACAAATAAATAAAGATAGTGCATTGACTCAACAGTTTTGAAATAATCAACCAAAGTCCTTAGTTGTGCTTAAAGCCCCCCAAGTCTTGAAGATGTTGTTAGTCTAGTCTATATTTTGAAACACTTTTTGCTTTGACCAAACGTGATCTAAAATTTTCGAAATGCTAAGAGAAACTTTTTACTTAGTTTTGAAACTGATTGATTCTTAGTGGGGCACACACTCACATAAATGAGTTTTAAATAACTTTGGATGTTTGGGAATTCAAAGGCACCAAGACAAAATGTTCTGAAAATAAAGTTCATTGCAAAAATCATCATTCTTTGAAAAGATATGAGCTGATCTGTTCTTCTTAAACCTGAAAATCTTATTTGTATTTTCTTTTTGTCATTTCTTGAGGACAAGCAATGGTTTAAGTTTGGGGGGTGTGATAACTCTTTTTTATATAGAGTTATTTATGTATCTAAACATAACTAATTGCTTTAAATCAAATGTAATATGTTTTAAATATAGTAGTATGAGTAAGATAACAACATTCTAAGTTTCAAAGAGGGTTATGCAATGATTTAAAGCATTTTGTATGTATATTGGTATGTTTGATGTGTTTGTTCAATGCACCTACACCAGAAAAACAACAGTGCATCTGCACTAAAAGCATTAACAACAGTGCGTCTGCACCAGATATATTTACAACAGGGCAACTGCACTAAGGTGCATCTGCACCATCCTGCACTAAAGACTGATAACCCCACATTGGAAGCACCTCAATTCATACCAATGCATAAACATCTCTATGACATCATGCTCAGTCACAAGTGACATGGAGGCACATGCCAACATGCAAGAGGAGGCGCCCGCAATAGAATACCATCATGAAGGATCACTCATAGAGGACACATGGCCTTCCACGATTGGACCTCTCTTTGAGGTTGAGTGTTGGACTCAATTGCCTTTATCCAAGTTCTGAAAAGTAACCATGGTTAAGCCTCCTTTGGTTATCTTGATCCCCAAGCAAACCCTCACTTGAAGGAAACCTCCAAGGCTATAAAAAGACTTCCACTTCTCACTTGAAAACAATCCAATTAATTCGCAATCCATTTCACATACAATAAGATAGTTTACTTTTCTTGTATTTTATTTCTTTTTATAGTTTTAAGTTAATAGTTAGTTTGCAAGAAGGTAATGAAGGAATTGACGACTTCTCCCTTCACTTCTTCATCTTAGTTAGGTGCAGGAAATCAGTGCATCTGCACTGCTGGGCCAACTTATGCAAGAGTACTTCAATCAGTGTAATCTCTACCCTATTGATATCTCTTGTACTTTCCTTTATATCAATATTCCAATTGTCTTTGCCTTGCAATGCATATTATGAGCTAAACCTCTTTGGTTGAGATGTTCTAACTTTATAATGAGCTTTTGAGAAAGTTATTGTGCTTTTAAGTGTTGTATGCATTTTGGTTCTTGTGTTATACTACATCCATCTTATTTTAAGGTTGATCGCTTAGAATAAGTAGAGTTATATTCACAGACATGGTTTATAACCAGAAATCAAGACTAAAAAGGGTGAGTGTTTTGATGAAGTCTTTGTTGACTTGTGTAATAAAGAAAACTTTGTTAAAACCATGTTAAGTCCTAGACATAGGATAACATAGTCCTTAAGGTGATACAGTGGGTACTTCAAAGGCAGGAGTGACTTATTTAGCAAGCCTAGACATAGGAAGCTTGTAACGAAACTCTGAAGAAAGTAGCTGAAAGGCACATACTGATGCAGCTGCACCACATAAACACACAAAACTCTCAAAAGTGAATTATTTAGTGAAGACATCTCAACTATCATTCTCAACTGATTTCCTCCATATTTTCTTGCACATTTACATTCTGTTTTCCTAAACATTAAACACCCAAAATTGTGAGTAGTGTAGCTGCACTAGCTTATGCTTTCTAAACATACAAAAGTTTAACCAATCCCTGTGGGTTCGACCTTTCTCATCACTATATTACTTGTTTGTGACTGTGTATACTTGCACATCTTTTCACACACCAGTTACGAGCCCGGATCTCAGCAATCTCAGCTTCTAACTGGGTGTAGTGTTGGCTTTCCTGCTAGTCGGCCTCGGCTTGCCGATTTAGAAACTGAACGAGCTGTTGAACAGCATCGACCGGTACCTGGACCGTCTGTGGGGGAGGTGGAAGTCGGTGTCGGACTGAGCTCCCAGGAACCATAGTCGTAGCCGAGCTTCGAGCATGCGTCGGGCTAAGGAGTAAGGTGACTGCCACTCCTTCCGGGGTCACCTGCTGCAGGACTGGTCCCTCAACGACACTCAGGATAGTCCTATGACGTAAGGTCGGAGCCATCGTCAATCAAGGAGATAGGAGAGGAACTAGAGTACAAGATTCTCCCACTGTGGTCGCCAATGTTCTGTACCGTATCTCAGAAGGTATGGACGATCCAGGATAGTTGGTAGTAGTGGGTCTTGATTAACTGAGCTCCGTTGTGGAGTTCCGATCCTAGATGGAGTTCCGGTCTTGAATGGAGTTCGATCTTGGATGGAGTTCCGATCTGGATGGAGTTCCGATCTTGGATGGAGTTTCGATCCTAGGTGGGGGGTACCTGCAAAGACACTCTGACGCTCAAGTCAGGAAGTGAATTGATTAGAGGTAAGAATATAGGAGAGGTGTGTACCTTTGGCATTGCATTGAATGCTTATTATAGAGTAAATGTGTGTTTGACCTAATGAATCGGAGTCGTTCGATCTAAGGCCTAGATCTTAGCCGTTGATCAATAAGTTTGCTTTTGATAATGAGTCTCACTATTGATGATTGGGCTCAATCCGTAACACTTGTACTTAATTAAACGACAATGTTAGGTGATAACTATTTTTCTTTTTCTTTTATGTAAATAATTATTTTTCTTGAATGTAGGTAGTAGTGGTAATTTGTATAATTGTTCTAGAACAAATCATGAACAGCTGTTTTTTTTACATGAATTCTAGAACAATTTTTGAGTATAAATACAAGCACGTGAGTAATGAGTCATCGAAGCTAGTTCACCATCAATAAAAGACGCATATCGAAAGAATAGGACAAAGTCACTCCAATAGTTAGCCATCTTGGGGCTAGCTGCAATCATTTAATTTGCATGCACACACACCATTTCCCCATAGCAATAACGAACTCGAGCGCGAAATTAGGAGGGCATTTCCGTCATCTCACTCACCAGCCTTCAACCACCTTCTTCAAGTAACTCAAAGTTCCTTCTCAAACACAGAAAAATCTCTCTCTCCCATTCTCATTCTTCTTGACGCAAAACCCAAACTATAAAACCGTTACAGAGAGGCAAACACAGTTTCAAAGAGAAAACAGAGAGAGAGAGAGAGATGGCAGCTTCTGACGGAAGCGAGTATTTTGAAATAGGTTCGGGTCGAAGCGAGAGTTTCGTGAGAGCGTCGAACGCCGACACGGTAGAGGAAGACGAAGAGGAGCTTCAGTGGGCGGCGCTTTCTCGTTTACCGTCGCAGTTACGCATCAACTACGCTGTTCTCCGCCCCTCCTCTTCTCGTCGCACACCTCCGCAAGCAAGCGGTGGTGATAACTTAGTCGACGTCAGAAAGCTGAACCGCTACCACCGTGAGCTTGTCGTCAAGAAAGCACTAGCCACTAATGATCAAGATAACTACCGTCTTCTCTCCGGCATCAAAGAACGCCTCGACAGGTTCCTCCCAGTTTCAAATCATTGTTGTTGTTTTTTTTTATTTTCTTCTTTCTGATTTTCTAGTTCTACGTTTTGCATAGTTCATATTTATGGATCTGTAATGTATTTATCGTCGGCGTTGTTGTTATTTCTGGTTGCGATAGGGTTGGAATTGAAATACCGAAGATTGAAGTTAGGTTCAAAAACTTGACTGTTAGTGCCGACGTACAAATCGGTTCTAGAGCTCTGCCAACCCTAATCAATTACACTCGCGACGCCATTGAGGTTAATTTCGTTCTCATATTCAATTTTTTCCTTTTCGTTTTTTAATGATGCGTTGTGATAAGTGATGTGTGTGTGAATGTGATTGTGACTAATTAAGCATGCGATTGTGCACAGAATATCCTAACGAAATTGAAGATATTTCGACCTAAACGGCATTCCCTTACCATTTTGGACAATGTCAGTGGCGTCATCAAACCTGGAAGGTAATAAATGCCGCCTTCCTTCTTCTGCTTCTTTCTTCTTCTGCTTCTTCTTACTTTCTTAGTATGTTTCCATCTGTTGCTGGTTGTTGTTACAGTCACGCAACCAAATTGATGGTTCCCCAAAAGACTTTCATTCTTTTTAGGCCAGTTTTTGAATAAAGTTGTTTTTATTTATGGTTAATGATAGTATTATGAAATGGATAGGGTTATAGTTGTTGGGATTCTGAATGGAAAGTGATAATTGTACTGTTAATGTTATCACGGGTGAAGAGGTTTTACATTTGACGGGTCCAGAACTTTCATGTGTGTGCTATCATCAAGTATCTTACTTTTTACGGTGCAGGATGACTTTGCTCCTTGGACCTCCAGGATCGGGAAAATCCACCTTACTCACGGCTCTCGCGGGAAAGCTTGATAGCAACCTGAAGGTGCTCCCTATCTATGTCTTAATTTTTTCGTATGGTGATTCACTGCTTCTAAAACGGCACTGCAAAGAGATATATTTTCCATTAGAAAATTTTCATTATATAGAAATCGAATATATCAGAATAGAACACTCTGAGATTTTGCTGCCTCTTGTTTTTTCACATTCTCTTTTACTTAATAACGTCTCTTTCATTTTCTATAAAATATCGTTTTCATCATACTTTAAAATAAAGAATATACTCCACTAGTTTCAAACTCTTTATCCGTGGCAAATTAATGCATGTAGAAGGCATTTGTTTTTCTTGGAAAAAAATGATCTAACACGCTTATAAATGAGGAAAAGAAACATTCTGTTATCTGTTTTGTTATAATGGTGGGTGCTATTCCAACTATTTCAGCAATAGAGCTTTTTATTGATCTATTTATTTCAACCATATAAAATACCATTTTGAATTACCAAATACAAAAAATGTATAGAATGTCACCATGTTTCAAGGGTTTTTTTAATTTTTTTTTTATAAAATAATTTGATATCTAATGACTAATAAGGATAACTTCATAAAATTGTTGTTTTTCATTTTTTTATTTGTTATATTTTTCTAAATTGAGTGTCATAACCTAGAAGAATGCTTATTTGACACGTAGAGAGTATTTCACTTGGCAATACTAAAAGGTGTAAACTGTCTTCTTTTTTTTTAAAAAAGAAAATTTTATATATAATAGGTAACTTGTTTATTAAAGTAACACAAAAATCTCTATACACAAACTCCTTCTCAATTAGGAAAAATCATACCAAACACAAAACAATACAACTATTCATAGTAGTGTAACGATCCACCCTAAGTGAGAATTAGTAGAGCCACAAAACATATTACTCTTATCGCCGGAAAATGCATTCCAAAGGCTCCACACGCCTTTCATAGAATAGGTCATGACTCGACTTAGTCTTAGTCAGAAATCAATTACCGTAAAATTTTATCAAAAATAAGATCTAAAAGACGTAAAAAGACTTATTAGAAAATGTAGAATGTCAAATCAAAATTGGCCCCTTTACCTTTTCTAATACTCATTCCATATATGATTGAGAATAAAGTCACTAGATTGGACAAGAGCGCCACTACCAAGCCCAACCACCTAAACACTAAGTACCATAACTTTTCAGTAAAACAAACACCTCAAGAACAAAAACAACTGGGTTTCGACTCCATATTTGAAATGTTGATTTCACAACTCCTTTTAAATTGTTATCTTTATAATTTGTAGATGTGATTTAATCATTGTAATTTGTAGCTGAAAGTTGTTTCATAAGTTTTTTATTTTAAATAATTTAATTAATCTGGTGAGCTTAGTTAGTTGCACCATTGGTTTCTCAAATTTTAGATGGTGCTATTTATGTCCCAGCTTAGTTAGTTGGGTCCCTCAACTCACCTCCCATTTGAATTGCGTCATTTCTTACCAATATTTCTTCCTATTGTTCTATGTCTACAGAAAACTGGTAGTATAACATACAATGGCCATGACATAGATGAGTTTTATGTTAAAAGGACTTCTGCATATATTAGTCAAACAGATAATCACATTGCAGAACTGACAGTGCGAGAAACTCTGGACTTTGCTGCTAGATGTCAAGGTGCACAAGAAGGTTTTGCAGGTATATATACTAACATTATAATGTTAAACAATTTTATATATTTGACAATCAACTTCTACCAAATATGCTTTTTTTACTGCTTTTATTCCCCTTCCGTTTTCTCTTTCAACTTTTTCCTACAGCATATACGAAAGATCTGGGCAGCCTAGAGAATGAAATGGGCATACGGCCTAGTCCTGAAATTGACGCATTTATGAAGGTTATAATCTTTTTGTTGTGTTGAACCGATGCCTGCCCGTATACATTCAGGATTGTCCTAAATAACATCTGTAAAATTTGATTAACTGAACAGGCATCATCTGTCGGGGGTAAAAAGCACAGTGTGAACACTGACTACATCTTGAAAGTTCTTGGTCTCGATATATGTTCAGACACAATAGTTGGTAACGATATGCTTAGGGGAGTTTCCGGTGGCCAAAGAAAAAGAGTTACATCAGGTTCATCTCTTCTTCCGAAATTATTTTCATTTGGTTAAAGATAATGCTTCTAATTCTAACTTCCTGATAATGGTGCTTCTCGCTAGTGTATTGCTTTCTAAATTCTTGTGTTGTATCCTTTAGGAGAAATGATTGTTGGTCCCAGAAAAACACTATTTATGGATGAAATATCAACCGGACTTGATAGCTCTACTACATACCAGATAGTAAATTGCATAAAGAATTTTGTTCATCAGATGGAGGCTACAGTACTCATGGCTCTTCTTCAGCCAGCTCCTGAAACATTTGAGCTATTTGACGATCTGGTGCTTCTGTCGGAAGGGCATGTGGTATATGAAGGACCCCGAGAAGATGTACTTGAATTTTTTGAGTCAATAGGTTTTCAACTTCCACCACGGAAGGGGATTGCAGACTTCCTTCAGGAGGTATCTATATCTTCAAAACATATAATTAGGATTAACTTAAGTGATTCGTTTAGTTCTTGTTTAACTTTTGTTTTGTCAGGTGACCTCTAAAAAGGACCAAGCCCAATACTGGGCTGATCCTTCCAAACCATATGAGTTTGTCTCAGTTCGTGAGATTGCAGAAGCCTTTAAAAATTCTAGATTTGGAAGGTATATGGACTCCTTGCAGACTCATCCGTATGATAAATCAAACTGTCATCCTTCAGCTTTGGCTAGAAAAAAATATGCTGTGTCAAAATTGGAGATCACTAAAGCCTGCTTTCAACGAGAAATCCTTTTGATCAAAAGGCATAGTTTTCTTTATATTTTCCGAACGTTCCAGGTATTTTTGATTAAATATGGTATTTAAAGTTTTTTTTCTTTCAAAAATGAAAAGACCTTATTATTCTTATACAAGTGAAGGCTTTATTAATTGAAAATCATATAATTTGGTCGCATGCCGAGTTTAGTATCCCAAGCCCAGAACATTTAATCCTTTTCTATTGTTTAGTACTATTAAGGAACATAGAAAAAAGTTTCAAAGAGACTGGAATTCTACAATCCTCAAATATATGATCAGTCAAAAAAAATGTACATATATTGATATCGAATACCTGATAACTGGTTTTCGGTAAAAAATATAGTACTTTTATTTCAGTTTTTTTATCACTTTATATTTTGACTATTTTTATGTATTTCATGTTGCCCAAGGTTGCTTTTGTTGGATTCGTCACTTGTACAGTATTCCTGCGAACAAGGCTGCATCCTACAGATGAGGCTTACGGAAACCTCTATCTTTCTGCTCTGTTTTTTGGGCTCGTTCACATGATGTTTAATGGCTTTTCTGAGCTGCCTCTTATGATAACTCGGCTACCAGTATTTTACAAGCAAAGAGATAATTTATTCTATCCGGCATGGGCATGGTCTTTTACCAGTTGGATTCTCCGTGTACCATACTCCGTTATTGAGGCTCTTATATGGACTCTTGTTGTGTATTTTTCCGTTGGATTTGCCCCTTCAGGGGGGAGGTATCTTAACTTCATTACATTCTTCTGTTGCAATTTCTCTTTCTTACTCTCGTATTCATTGCATCTTGTTAAATGTTTCAGGTTTTTTCGATACATGTTTCTACTTTTTGTAGTGCACCAAATGGCACTAGGTCTCTTCAGGATGATGGCTTCTATTGCACGAGATATGGTTCTTGCCAATACATTTGGATCAGCTGCTTTGCTGATTATATTCTTGCTGGGAGGATTTATCGTTCCTAAAGGTAGCCAAGGAACCACATATTGTTAGATAAATAAATGTTAAATACAACTGTATGATTTTGTTGTTATTCCTTCAGGAATGATTAAACCTTGGTGGATTTGGGGATACTGGTTGTCACCCCTTACCTATGGACAGCGTGCTCTTACAGTGAATGAATTTACTGCTACCAGATGGATGAAGGTATTTTATTTGGCTCTATAACTTCCTTAAGATGGAGATGTGAATCATCATAGTTCATAACTATATTTTGATTGGTTTTATAGAATATTTATGGATTATAATGCTAATTGTCTGCAGAAATCAGCAATTGGGGACAACACAGTTGGTTACAACATCCTCCATTCACACAGCCTACCAAGTGATGGTTACTGGTATTGGGCTGGTGTTGGAATTTTAATAATCTATGCACTTTTTTTCAATAACATGGTCACGCTGGCCTTGGCCTATTTGAATCGTAAGTTTTGAATAATATTTCTCCTCCCTTATTTTCCATTACCAAACGTGCACTCTCTCTTAATATGAATTTCCTTTGTATTATGTTATCTTTGTGTAATCCTCTTCTCTTTTCTTGTCTCTTACTTTTAATATAGCACTTCAAAAGGCACGGACAGTTATTCTTCTTGAAGATGACTCAAAAAATAAATCTTCTGGAGATGGTAATGACCTAGCCACAATTTGAATAAATAAATTAATGTCTTTTATCTACTTCATTTTGGTGGACCATACATAATTTATTGACTAAAAGTGTCTCACAATACATGAATTGGTTATGCAGTTAGCAACCAGGGCTATGAATTGAGAACCAGTTCCCAGTCTACAAGAAACAACAATTCTACTGAAGGAATGATTCTTCCATTTCAACCGTTGACAATGACATTCCATAATGTCAATTATTATGTCGATATGCCGAAGGTAGGGGGATTTCTAATTTCTTGTTCTATAAAAACTATGATATATTTTCCAATAACTTGTACTAAAGGATTTTTCTTTTTTACAGGAAATAAGAAAGCAAGGCATACCTGAAACAAGGCTGCAACTCTTATCAGATGTGAACGGAGTTTTCTCACCTGGTGTGCTTACAGCATTAGTGGGGTCTAGTGGGGCTGGAAAGACCACTTTAATGGATGTACTTGCTGGCAGGAAAACTGGAGGGTATATCGAAGGAGACATCAAAATATCTGGTTACCCAAAAGAGCAACGCACATTTGCCAGAATATCAGGATATGTTGAACAAAATGATATACATTCTCCTCAAGTAACGATTGAGGAGTCGCTGTGGTTTTCTTCATCTCTACGCCTTCCAAAGGAGATTAGTGTTGATAAAAGACGTGTAAGTTGTTTTAGACATACTGTATATCTAATTGCATTGACTATTGACTTATTGAGTTTTAAACATCAATTCACTTAAATATTTTACAGGAATTTGTTGAACAAGTAATGAAACTAGTTGAGCTTGATACTTTGAGGCACGCTTTGGTTGGTATGCCAGGTAGTTCTGGCTTATCAACAGAGCAGAGGAAGCGATTAACAATTGCAGTGGAGCTGGTAGCAAACCCTTCCATTATTTTTATGGACGAGCCTACATCTGGACTTGACGCACGTGCAGCAGCTATTGTCATGCGAACTGTTCGTAACACTGTTGACACTGGAAGAACCGTGGTTTGCACCATACATCAACCAAGTATTGATATTTTTGAAGCATTTGATGAAGTTAGTTCAATTAAATCTTTTCAGAATTTAGATTGTTTTGAAAACTAATGTTGCACTTGCTTCTTTCAAAGAGGCTAACATTTGTTTTTGCTACCCAGTTACTTCTTATGAAACGTGGGGGACGAGTGATATATGGGGGAAAGCTTGGTGTGCAGTCGCAGATCATGATAGACTATTTTCAGGTGATTACAATTACTACTACTACTATTGCTACAACCACTTGTTAGTTGTTACTCCTTGGTCAGAATTATCTACTCATGGTGGAAAACTTAATCAATGGAACTTAACACACACGTAAAGTTCCATTATTGTTGCTTAGAAAAACATTAGTTTATATGTAACTCCTGATCTTCTTATCTTGCATTTCTAAATGTACCAAAGTTATCCAATAAACAAGCATGAGCCAAAATTGCCTCTGTTTTTTTGAATCAAATGTTAGAATGAACGTGTGCTTTCCTGTGTTAATATTTTTGGTTTGTGGTTGTTTTTCTGTCTGATCTATAGAGAATCAACGGAATCCCCCCTATTCCTAGTGGATACAATCCAGCTACGTGGGTGTTAGAGGTCACTACACCAGCTGTTGAAGAGAGACTTGATGCAGATTTTGCAGAAATTTACAAGAATTCGGATCAATACAGGTGGGTTTAATCTGTTGTTTCTTAATATGTTGGACATAGATTATATGAATATAAGGTTCATCTTCTAGAAAAAAGAATAAATAACAGTCCAAGCTAAAGCTACAGGATGTTGAATAGATATATTATTTTTCAGATGAATGATTAAACTGCTTGATCAATGTTATTCTCAGGGGGGTGGAAGCTTCTATATTGGAATTTGAACATCCTCCTGCTGGCTCAGTACCACTGAAGTTTGACACCATGTATTCACAAAACCTATTGTCCCAACTTTATCTATGTATATGGAAGCAAAATCTCGTGTACTGGAGAAGTCCATCATATAATGCCATGAGGATATTTTTCACCACAATTAGTGCTTTGATATTTGGTACCGTATTTTGGGATGTTGGTTCAAAAAGGTAATAGCTCTCTATGTTCTCATTTGTTGTAACAATAAGCCAAATAAGAGGCCTTGGAATAATTATTTAAATGAATTTGCTTAATTATTTTGTGAACTGATTTTTTGTCAAGTCTTCAAAATATTAACACGTGTACATTCTTGCATTTCTTGGGAGCACGTTAGCCTTCTGTTAATTTCTATACCTGGCACTAATGAAACATGATCATTAACATTCTGCAGGACATCAACTCAAGAGCTGTTTGTGGTTATGGGAGCTCTTTATTCCGCATGCTTGTTTCTTGGTGTAAACAATGCTTCTTCTGTACAACCGATTGTTTCAATAGAAAGGACAGTATTCTATAGAGAGAAAGCAGCAGGAATGTACTCTCCCATTGCATATGCGGCAGCCCAGGTAGGTCTCACTATACTGGAGATTATTTCCATGGCTATTTTTTCTATTCAAATTACTTATAATGGTTGTTTAATCTGACTATCAGGGACTTGTAGAGTTACCATACATTGCTGTTCAGACCATAGTATTTGGTGTATTAACATATTTTATGGTGGATTTTGAGAGGACGGCAGGTAACATTTTAGCTTTCCAAAAATTATAATGCATACATTTTACATCTCCAATTCTAAATTTATTTTGAGTACGCTTTCTTTTCAAATGAAGAAGACAAGGCAAAAAACGAATCGTTAGTCGTTACATGTAAATAGAATCTATGTGCTGAAATGGATAAATTTTGTTTTTTTATTGCAGGAAAGTTTTTTCTCTATCTTGTGTTCATGTTCCTAACCTTTACCTACTTCACCTATTACGGCATGATGGCTGTTGGTCTTACACCTTCTCAACAGCTAGCAGCTGTTATTTCTTCAGCATTTTACTCCCTTTGGAATCTTCTTTCAGGTTTCCTAATCCCAAAAGCGGTGAGTAATGATATATAATATTAAATCTTTTAAATTTTGATTTGTTTCTAGTAGTATTAAGGCAATGACTCTCTGAATATCTCAGAATATTCCGGTATGGTGGATTTGGTTCTATTATATCTGCCCTGTTCAATGGACGTTACGAGGTATCATCACGTCTCAACTTGGTGATGTGGAATCCAAAATTGTGGGACCTGGATTCGAAGGCACTGTGAAAGAGTATTTATCTGCTACTCTTGGATATGATCAGAAAATGAATGGAATTTCGTCCGTGGGGCTTTCAGTGATAGTGCTTATTGCATTTATTCTTCTATTCTTTGGTAGTTTTGCTGTATCAGTTAGAGTTTTGAATTTTCAGAAGAGATAATAGAATTGTGTTTGCAAAAAAGGGGCAGCTACTCTTCGACATTACAGTAGACGATTTGCATATATTGGGTGACACAGATTTTAGTTGCTGCGAAATACATGGGGATAGTGCTTGAGCCTTCAGAAGATGATCATAGCACGATGTCTCTGGTCATTAAAGACCACGTCTGATCCAGTATGTTTTTCCTTTTTTTGTGGTCCAGCTGATTATCGTAGGAATTCAGATATTGAAGCCAAATAAATTTGCAATTTTCAGGGCTTTTCTTATAGCATGAGAAACTTTCATCTAAGTACTTAAGTGGATCCTTCATGTACAAGTCATTTTTTTAGGCTTAATTACAGTTTTGGTCCCCCTATTTTCCTCAACTCACGATTTTGGTCCCTCAAGTTTTAATTTCACGAATTTGATTCCCCTATTTTCCCAATTTGTAAAATCATAGTCCCCCACTAGTCTGGTCAAAATTGATGCTGTGTTGATTGCCACTTAGCCTACATGGCATGACTAGCTGTCTTGCCACATTGGATTCTGAATTAAATGTTTTTAATTTTATTATAAAAATTGTTTTTTAATTTTAATTCTTCACCTTCACCCCTCACCTTCCTCTCATCTCACTCATCTCCAGCGACAGTGGCAGTGAGGGTTGGGGCTACAGTGGCGGCGATGGTTATGGTGGTGGTGATTCGGGTGAGGGTTGAGGCTACGGTGGTGGTGATTTGGGTGAGGGTTGGGGCTACGGTGGAGAGAGAGGTGAGGACAGAAGAAAAAAAACTTAGGTTTAGGGAGGGTGAGGATGAGCTCGAAAATGGAGGGAGGGGTACGGCGTCGGTGGTCGTGAGGGTGGTTGTTGTGGCTTCGTTATTGCTTGGTTGTTTCTGTTTTGGTTTTCCAATTTCTTGCTTTTGATTTTGATTAACTCTTTTTTTTGCTTTGATTCCTCCTCCCCCCATTTCCTTACTGTTCCTCCTCCCTCTATGTTGTTTCTGCTTTCCCCCTCTATGTTGATTTTTCGTTTTCTTTTTTTTCTTGCATTTTGTTTCTGATCTTTTATTTTTTTTTTCTTTGCTGTTTCTGCCTCCCCCCAACCCTAAATTCTCTCCCTCACCGCCACCCTCTACCCTCTCTTCTCACTCTTCTTCGCCGCCCTCCCCAGTGTTTAGCGACGGATTTTAGCGACGGATATGTGGTCCGTCGCTAAAATCAAAATTAGCGACGGAAATTCACAGCATTAGCGACAGATTGAAAACAATGTCTTTAGCGACGGAAATTGGCTAAATTAGCGACGGATTTAACATGGCGCGAAACTTGAAAATTTTGGTTCGAATTAGCGACGGAAATCCGTCGCTAAATCCGTCGCTAATGTTTGGAAAATTGTGCCACTGACCGTTGCAGTTGATTTGACACGTGACAGACATTAGCGAGGGAAATTCGTCGCTAAATCCGTCGCTAACGGGTAATTTTTTTTTTATAAACCCGAATCCTTCCTCTTCCTCTTTCATTTCTTCCTCTTCTCCGTTTTTTCCTCTCTTTCAACACCACCATCATCTTCTCCCTTCAACACCACACCACACCATCCTCTTTCATTTCCTCCTCTTCCTCTTTCATTTCTTTTCCTTCTCCATTTTCCTCTTCCTCTTTCATTTCTTCCTCTTCCTCTTTCATTTTTTCTTACCACCACCACCATCATCTTCTCCCTTCAACACCACACCAAACCACCACCACCACCACACCATCCTCTTTCATTTCCTCCCCTTCCTCTTTAATTTCTTTTCCTTCTCCATTTTCCTCTTCCTCTTTCATTTTTTCTTACCACCACCACCATCATCTTCTCCCTTCAACACCACACCACCACCACCACCACACCATCCTCTTTCATTTCCTCCTCTTCCTCTTTAATTTCTTTTCCTTCTCCATTTTCCTCTTCCTCTTTCATTTTTTCTTACCACCACCACCATCATCTTCATCTTCTCCCTTCAACACAACACCACCACCACCACCACCACCACCACACCATCCTCTTTCATTTATTTTCCTTCTCCATTTTCCTCCCCAACCCCTTATCTCTGCCTCTTTCTATCTGAGATTAGCATTTTAAAAAAAAAAAGAGAGATTAGCGACGGATTTTAGCGACGGATTTCCGTCGCTAAAATTGGTCAGTGTCACTGTCAAATCAACTGCAACGGTCAGTGTGCACAGTGTTTAGCGACGGATTTTCCGTCGCTAATTTTAGCGACGGATTGTATTCCCTCGCTACCCAATTAGCGACCAGCTTTTTAGCGACGGAATTGGTCTGTCGCTAATTCCGTCGCTAACAGTCATTAGCGAGGGAAAAACAGGCATTAGCGAGGGAAAAATCCGTCGCTAATGCGCTGTTTTTTTGTAGTACTGACCCTTGATTCGCTCTCTACCCCATCACCGTCGCCGATGACGAAAATGGAGAGGGGGGAGGTGACGATTTCAGTGGTGGAGTGGTGGTTCGCGAAAGGGGAGGAAAAATGAGGCCGTGTGTGCGACGGCGACTGTTTCGTGGAGGGAAGGGGGCGATCGTACGATGGTGGGGGTTTGGAGGTTTTTGTGCAAAGATGGAGGGCAGGTGGTTGCGGTGGTGATGCGTGGGTTCGGTGTGGGCAGGTGGTTGCTCTGCGAAGGAAGAAAGGAGAAGATCGAAGGAAGCAGAGGAGAAGATCGAAGGAAGAAAGGAAAACAAATATAAGTTTTTTAATTTTAGTCCACTTTGGCATGCCAGCATGGCTGCCACGTAGATTAAGTGGCAGTCAACACAGCATCAATTTTGACCAGACTAGTGGGGGATTATGATTTTACAAATTGAGAAAATAGGGGGATCAAATTCGTGAAATTAAAACTTGGGGGACCAAAATCGTGAGTTGAGGAAAATAGGGGGACCAAAAGTGTAATTAAGTCTTTTTTTTTATAATTTTTTAATAGAAGTATTTAGTAAGAACTCCATCTCTCTTCAACTAAGAACCCCAACAAAATTTATTAAATGGGTCCCACTTTTATAGTAGCTACAAATTTTTATTAGCATTTTAATTAAATGTAAGGTCGTGGGCCCACACGTCAGAGGAGAGAGAAGGTTTCCTATCTAATAAGAGCCCATCCCCAATAAGTATCCATTTTTCGTTCTCACCAATTAGTTACCTATTAAAATCTAACTTTTAACAACTAAGAACTCCTCATTTCAAATGCTCTTAGTTTTTTGTCCCGGACATTTGGCTGGTATGGACCATCTTGATAAGATTGTTTAACAAGCTATTAATAGAACATTAAGAAATTTCACTTTGTCTATTTAATTGTCTTAAGGTTTTTCTCGGAGTAAAAAGCCATGGAAAATCACAATTTTTTTATGGATAAAATGTCAATTTTCTAAGTGTAAGAGAGGAAACGAAGGGGATTGATATCAAAGAGACATAATAAAAACTGATATAAATTGTTTCATAATTTAGAGAGAGATATATCATAATTTATTTCTCATTATTTCATTTCACAATTTCATTACAAGCCTTGATATAGGCTTTTGAAAAGCACTAAAACATGGTTGTGCTTAATTGCTAAGCAAATGGATTGGCGGTGCAAACTTTCGGTCCCATAGAAGTGTCTTTGGCTGCATCCATGTTGATTTCAGTGGGCAAGAGATGAGGTTTCTTGCTAATTTCATATCTTAATGCTTAAGGAGATTATAAGAATAGGGTTTTTTTTTACCTCCACTCTTTCAATTTATACGCCCACCAAAAATTTTATTCCGAAAATACCCCTGTTGAAATTTACAAAGACGGAAGTACATACCAGACATGTACATCCGTTTTGAAGAAAATTTCAAAACGGATTTACTGAAATAGACATAATTCCGTTTAACTTAAAAATTGGCTAACGGATGTACGCAAGAAATTCTACTTCCGTTTTACAAAAATATCATAGCGGAAGTAAGTTTTGTCAACATACATCTGTTATTATAGTTTTTGCTAACGGAAGTAGCTAGCAGTAAGGTACATCCGTTTCGTAAATTACCAAAACGGATGTATGTCCCATATAGGTAAATCTGTTTTTATTTAATTTTAACGGACACGATTCCACTGCCAGATTTGATCAACGACCCACTTTTGTTCGTCTTGATAACTGTGCCCCAACAGATATATTTTTAACGGTCTAGATCGCACCGACAATATCAACGATGGATAATCAGCAACGATTCCTATAAATACCCACACTCACCCTCATTCTTTTCACACCAACATTTCACTCCAAAATGGAAATTTATTCAACTCAGTATTCAAGTGAGAACAGGCTTATCGCTATTCACCATGGCGGCCAAATCACCATGACAGAAGAAGGTGTCTACTTCTCATGTCCAAACCCTATTCTATGCAGGATCCGAGAAAGCATCAGCTACGCCGGTTTGAAGGATAAAGTGGAGCTCAAAGTTCAAGTGGTTGGTGATGACCGTGAGGTCACTAGTATCACTTATCGCAAACCGGAGCGCAGAGACGATGGCCGCATTTACTTCTTGTCCGTGAGGATTAGGACGGATGACGATGTACAAAGCATGTTGAACATCCATGACATGCTTCAGAAGCGTAGGTCGTTGGAGCTGTACGTGGAGCATCATGTCGGAGCGTCCATGGGTTTTACGTTGTTTTTATCCAGTAGTTTAGAGCTATATTTGTTGTTGTTGTTTATGTTTTTGTTGTTGTTTGTGCTTTACTTTTTGTGTTAGTTTGTATGTTTGCATCAATGAAAATAAAATTTTATTTTAAATAGTCTAATAGTATAATAAACTAGTCTAAAACGGTACAATCCAAGTAGTAAAAATATTGTACACTACAACAACGAAAAAAATCAATCACGTCCCTCTACCAAATCAAGCAACCTCGTGAGCCGTCTGTACGTCCGAGACTGAGGATGAATGTCTCCAGACGCAAGCGCCGACCGCAGCTGCTCGCTCACAATCAACAGTTTCTCCTCAGGTCCCCTCACACCTGGTGCTGCTGCTGCTGGTGCTGGAAGGAGACGAGGAACTGATACCCTAACGTACCATGGCAAGTACTGTTGAATGCTGATGAAGCTCACCCAGCTCTATAGCAGGAGCAGTAGTGCTCAAAACCTCCCGAACACTGTCCCTCCACCTGGTGATATGCATCATGATCTCGGTATACAGTGGCCGACCGCGAAGCGGGTCACGAGGGATCACCTGAATGTATCCAAATTGTCGAAGGCACCTATCCGGCATGTAGGGAACAGTGATGTCCTCCCAAATCAAGAAACCTCTATATAATGACATCTGATCAAAGGGTCTCTCGTGCTGGTGGCCCTCAAATGGTCTCCAGATGACATCCTCAGGAGTCAAAGCATCAATCCTCCTCCTATACTCCTCTAGCTTGCCCGCATCCGTCTTCCTCCTCCTCCAAAACCCACACCTAGGCCCGGATGTGATCCCAGTCTCCCCCCGTACAACTATCTGAGGAAACTACTCAAAGATCCAGGACTGAAATGCACAAATAAACAATATCGTTAAAAATAAAGTATTTAAAATTATCAAACAAACTCGTTAAAAAAAATTAACTTACCATGAACAGCGTGGCATATCCCACTAACTGAGTGGTACCCTCTAGGCATGAAAATCTCAGCTGGTCGTACAAGAAAGCTAAACCTGCTGGTCCCCATGCCCATCCGCCAGCTGCTGTGATGTCCTCCAGTAAGAGCAACAGCTTTGCCTCAACTCTGGTGCCAGTCTTGCTACAAAAAATGCTCATCCCCAAAATAAGCAAGATGAATGCCCTGGCAGCACAAGTCTGGTCCACGCCTATATCACGGCTAACTATCTCCAGCAGCCAGTCAAACCGGAAATATGGCCCTCTACTGGCAATGCACTCCTCTGTCGCCTTAGCAAGAGTAACCCCAAGCAACCTCACAGTCAACTGGATGGCATCATCAATGGTAACTGACTGAGCAGGAGACCGAAAATATCTGCCAGTCAATGATAGATGTAGCAGACATGAGACATCATCCAAAGTGATCGTCATTTCATCAAATGGTAAGTGAAATGACGATGTCTCTGGGTGCCATCTCTCCACAAAAGCAGATAGCAGCTCATGATCCACAGTCGTGTAAGCTGAACTGACGATGGGGGCTAATCCTGACTGCCGAATATACTCCCAAAACCCCTGATTTTGTGAATAAAAGACCACCCTCTGACTGATTTTGTTGCCATGTGCAGATACTTTCAACTTACGCACAAATGTCTGAATTAAAAATAAATAAATTTACTTATACTATTAATCTATAAATTTATATAACAACACTATGTAAATAAATATATTAAATTATATTTACCTGGTCTCCAAGTATCTTAGACGCTACATGAGCATCAAATCCAGTGAGGAGAGAACCATCCATAGGTCCTATGTCAGCATGTTCCTGCTCCTCATGTGCCTCATACTGGTGTTGGTAATCAGCCTGGTACTGCTGCTGATAATGATGGTACTCAGGCTCCTCATCCATTTGATACTTCTCCTACATCTGCTGCTACTCCTCATCCTCCACAGCCTGCCCCTGGGCGCGCCTACGCTGGTGAGACGCATGTCCCGCATTCCTGATGCGGGTGCGTGCATTAGGACCAGGAGTATCTACCGGGTCACCACCACCTCGCAAACTCGGTCGTGAAGAAATTTCCCCACGCAAAATCAACCCCGGTGAATCACGGGGGATCCGGCCACCGACCCTATGAAAAGGCACTGCAAAAAATAAAAATAAAAAACAAACAAAACGGATGTATGTACATCCGTTGAGAAGAAACGGATGTAAACGGAAGTACTTACTTCCGTTGGCTTCAAACGGATGTATGTAAATTTGTTTCGTCAAAAACGGAAGTATGTAGTTCCGTTTGCTGGAAAACGGATGTAGGTAGATCCGTTGGAAGGAAAATGGATGTATGTAGATCCGTTTACGCGAAAATGACAAACTCTCTCTCTGTAAAACGGATGTAAGTGAAAAATGATAAGATAATTGTAATTTTGTAAACTTGTCAAGGGTATAAGCGTCTTTTCATAGGGTGCATGGGGGTATAGATTGATGGAGTGGGGGTTTAAAAAAACCCATAAGAATATTATGTGGCAGCTTCTAAAGAGGTTTTTATTCTTCTAGATAAGTGGTGCTTGATTTAAAATATATCTTACATTGTCTCCCTTAAATCAAGCTTGTAAACTTATCATGTCAAGCATCTTTTTCAATTTGTATAAAAGAATCCAATCTTCTATCGCTTTATAAAAATATTAGCAACTTGTTCTTCGGTGGAACAGTACTCGATCACCACTTCTTTCTCAACTACCAATTCCTGAATCTTGTGAAATTGAATATCAATATGCTTTGAATTCTCCATCTTGAATTTCTTCAAAATATCACATGCATATTTCTTTTGAGAAAAATTTTCATCTTGCTGAATGACATCAATGCCAAGAAAATAGGACATTAGGCCCAAACCTATCATTTCAAAACAACTTATCATAGCCTTCCTGAATTCTTTTTTGCTTGTATACTTTAGTTAACAACCTTGCTTTAAAATGACCAATTTCACAACTAGGTTTGCACTTTGTCTTGTACACCCACTTCACTCTTATTGGCTTTTTATATGCTGGTAAATCTGCCAGCTCCCACGTTCTATTCTTCTCAATAGCATATATTTCTTCATCCATGGTTTTTCTCCAGTTCTCATCACCTAATGCTTCTTCAAAAGTAACTGGCTCACAATCTTCAAATAAAGCAAAACTATTCTCCCAATCAAATGGGTCATTATCGTTACCCACAACATAATCCTCTAGTTTGGATGGTAGTTGGCGTCGCCTCCTTGGTCTAATAGATGATTCTTTTTTTTCAGGCATTGCATCTCCCCTGTTCAATCTCCTCTTCATAATTATTTGGAACAACTACCGGTTCCTTTTAGGACTTAGATGACCAATCCCACATTCCTCCTTCATCAAATATCACATCTCGACTGATAATCACCTTCTTTGTCTCTAGATTGTAAAGCTTGTAGGCCTTTGAGTTTGTATTGTATCCTACAAAGATACATCTTTCTCCTTTGTCGTCTAATTTTTTTTTGAGTTGATCTGGTACATGTCCATATGTGACAAGTCAAGTTTAAGTGTCTTTTTAGTGTTTATTTTTAGTTTGTTGTGCAGCAATTTAGTTCTATTCGTGAGTTGTTTTACTGCTGAATGTTTGTTTTACATTTTAGGTCAACCTTTGAGTAAAGTGAAGGAATTTGAGCTTAAAAAGAACAAGGATAAAGTCCCAAGAGAAAAAGAGCAACAAGGAGCGAGAAAATACATGAAATATCAAAAGAAGAACTGCCAACCCGATGGGAGCACGGTCTGTGCGCCCCTGAATCACTGTCTGTGCACCTTTGCAGAGTTGCAGTGAAACTTGAAAGACTCCCAAGTGACACCGATGGTAGCACGGTCCGTGCGCCTGTACTCGTCCGTTGGAAGACCAAGAGCTGTTGAACTTAAGCACGACCCGTGTGTTTGAGAGCACAATCCATGCGTCCAGTGCAGAAGCCAAAGTTGTTACATTTTGTATACATAGGGCTTGTAATGTGGCTTTACTCACTTGTCCCTTATCTTGGTCTATATAAGACACAAAATTCTGAGTGCCTAGGCATCTTTGGTTATTTGCAAACCCTCTTAAAGTGAATTCTAAGTTTCTTTATGCAATTTAGATTCTTCCTTTAAGTTCTAGTTCTTTACATTACGCTTTTACTTTTCTTGCACTTTACTATTTCGTTCTTATTCTTCCGCACTTTAATTTCTGCACTTTATCGCTTTCATTTGCATTTCTAAGTCAGTTACATTCGGCAATTTACAATTCCGTCATTTACATTTTGTCATTTTCAATTCATGTCTTCTAATTTCAAGTCCTTGTCTACTACGATCATGAGTGAGTAGACTCCTCTAGTCATGAGATTGTAGGAATAATCCAATGATAGACCCCTAATCAATGCCAAGTTACATTCTAATCTAACCTCATCATTCTTCAAAGTTATAATTCAAATATCAAACGAAGTATCGAAAGGAGAAGTTTGATATTGGAACTATGAGGTTAGACAAGATGATCAAAACATGAAAATAGTTTTGAGACTCTTGGGATAAAAAGGTTTGTTAAGGGGTTTTAGAAATAATCACCACGAAAAAAAGTTTGATTATTGGTTCCAGACATACTCTTGTATTCTGACAGGAAACATGAGTTACCGTTGAATACCTTGTCCTTAGAAAATAAGCTTAATATAAAATAGAGGATGGATGAGGGATTGTGAATTCTTTCTATCATTGAGACGAAACCACAATCCTAGGACGCTTTTTTATTTTTGAATTTAAAACCAAACAACAACTCCTTCTATTCAATCATTCCTTCATTCCTTTTAGCTAATCATCATCGAAAAGAATATAGGTAATCACAAAGTCTCTGTGGATCGATACTTTTTACTACGTGATAGAACTGTATACTTGCGGCCTATCAATAAGCAATACATCCAAAAACTCTCAGGTGTCAGATTGATGGCTTTCTTCCGCTCCAAGCTCTTTAGGAGTCTTGTCCTGAACACTCTTCGTAGGACACCTATTCAAAATATTAATTGTGTAGCAACTGCTTCCATCCAAAACTCTTTAGGCATTTGTTTGGCTTTCAACATGCATCTCACCATGTCCATGATTGTTATGTTCTTCCTTTCAGCAACTCCGTTCTGTTTAGGAGTATATATGGTTGTAGTTGATGTTGAATTCCATGTTGCTCAAAGAAATTTGTACATGCAAGGTATTCTTGGCCTCTGTCTGTTATCAATGCTTTGATTCTACAGCCACATTGCTTTTCTACAAATGCTTTAAATGTCTTGTAGACTCAAGTTCTTTTAGAAGCTTGTTTGGTATCACTAAAAATGACTTTATGAATTATGTATTGTTTTTAGAGGATATAATTTGTTTCTTAAAGAATTTGGTAAAGTTGTATGTTAAGAAAATAGTGAGTGAGGAAAATAGTAAAGAAAGCTGTAAAGAACACTTAGATATTTATAGTGGTTCACCCAACTCGTCAAGGGCTACGTCCACTCCTCACACCCAATGAGATTTTCCCTTATTTAACAAATAGTTTTACAAGCCAACCAATGGATAATCCTTGATAGTTTTCTTAAACAGCTCTAGCTATCAACTGTCCCACTAGTTTTTTCCAAGTCTAGCAACTTAACCTCTAAGAAAAAATTTCTTAGCCCTCTTCCTTTACAATACAGCAACCTATGCTTATTGCCTAGAAGGTACACATATGAAAATATGTTTGGTTCTGAACTGGGATTAAAATAGCTTTAAGTAAAATACATTTTACTGTTGACACCAAGCTATAAACACACTAAATAAAGTCCCAGATATATTGATTTCTGTGAGTGTGTTTAGGAGAAGGTGTAGACTTACTCAGAAGCTGCTGAGAAGCTTCTGATGTCTTGACCAATTTCGTGCAGTTTCCCTTACAGAAGTTCTAGGGTCTCAAAGATGTATTTATAGGACAATTGCTTCAAGAGAGCTTTTGGAATACTTTAGCAAAGAAAAATAGATCTGTTGTTCCTTTAGCGCCTAGACGGGTTGACTACAGCAGGCTCCGTACACTACTGCAAGTGACCGTTGAGAGGTTCTGAGCTCGTCAACTCATGAAGTTCCTTTGCGATGACTTCTTTCTCTTAAAACGTTTCGTCTGAGGAATTTATCATTGTTGATGTGACATTTGACAGTTGAGAGAAGGATGATAATTTTTCTTCATGTGCTTTAGAAGCTTGTACAGTAGCTTCTGAACATTGTCTTCTCCATTACCTACCGAGATACATTCAGAATGCCTTCTGATCAAGTATTTTGAGTAGTTTCCAACTTGATCTAATTGTCCTTCATAAGATTGTATCGTTTGCCATTTATCTCTTTGTTTCATGATAGGCCGTATATCATTGTTTCATTGTTGTTGTCTTCTGAGCACCTCAGTAAGTTTTAAAAGAATCTTCTAAGGCTCAATATATCTTCTCATGATGTGTTAATTCCTAACACAGTTCTTCTTGAGATGAAATAATTTATAAATGTCTATAGAGTCACTCCAGAGAACTTCTTAGATTACTTAATGGATCAGAAAGCTTAAGAAGCTTATCAAAAACTGTTTGCTCTCATCAAAACATAACTCAGGGATTTTGCCTCAACAATCTCCTCCTTTTTGATGATGACAAATTCTTTTGATATGCTTTTAAGGTTTTCTGATATAATAGTTGTATTGAAAAAGGTTAATATGCTTCCCCCTTGATTCATGCTATGGTTTTCAGGTTAATATTGCACATAGACATTGGGACCAAAATAGATTCATTGATAGTGAAACAAAATGATACATTTTTGGCTCACAGCTCTGGAGCATAACATAAAAGTTAAAAACATACAACTAGTTAAAAGGAAGATTTAGCTTCGCAAAAACATACAAGTGCTCATATAGCATAGATATGCAGTTCAGAAAATATACAAAATATCCTTATCCCATCCATTACCCCACTAAGAAAACCTATAAACTTAATCTAACCCTTCTCCCCATTTGTCATCAATCAAAACATAGGGGGAAAAAACTAGATTAAGCAGTTACTTCGAAGGGGATGAGTCATCTGAAGATGCGAAAGTAGCAGACTTAGAGACATCTTTTTTTTTGGACAGGAGGAATAGGACCAAATTCTGGAATGACAAGAGATGGGCTAATAAGCCATTGTTGAATCTGACGATTCTTAGCATCTTGAGCTCGTTGACCTTCTTATAGCAGCCTTTGTCATTCCAAAACTTGTTTGAGAATGGTTTTCACCTTTCTCAGTTGCTTTTCAACCCCGTTGGAGGAGGAAGCACCTTCAGAAGGTGGGTTATCAGAGGGTAATGCAACAATTCCGCCAACATTGATTGGCTGAGCAGCAGTGGGAGGACTTTGATGAGGATTTGTTGGAGGGATTGATTTATCAAAGATAGGAGAGGAAGAGAACATGTCTCTGAAGTCTTGAGTTTGAAAGGTGTGTGGAGTGTTGCCTTTTGGGGTTTCAGTGATTGGTTGAGGAATGATTTTCTCAAATGATTTCTGAATCTTGGCTAGTTCTTCAGAAGCTACTTGATTTGCAGAGGGGCCAAGAGTTTTCAATAGGACATGCTCCCCCTCAACAGATGGCTCACTGAGAGGCTTCTCAGTGACTGTCTTCTGTGTATAGGTGCAGCCATTGCTTTGGCTTCACTCATATTGTATTTTCTAAGAAGATCTCTAACATACTTCTCTTGGGAAATAAAGATACCTTTCTCTAATTGTTTAATTTGAAGACCAAGAAAGTATCTTAGTTCCCCCATTAAACTCATTTCAAATTCACTCTTCATGAGTTTTCCAAAATCATTGCAAAGTTTTTCATTTGTTCCCCCAAAGATGATATCATCAACATAAATTTGTACAATCAAAAGATCATCTTTGTAGAGTTTTTTGAAGAGTGTAACATCAATTTTGCCTCTTGAGAAACCATTTTTTGATCAAAATGGAACTAAGACTCTCATACCAAACTCTAGGAGCTATCTTTAGTCCATATAGAGCTTTAGTTAGTTTGAAAACATGGTTTGGTTTATTCTGATCAATAAAACCAGGAGGTTGGTGTACATACACCTCCTCATTTAGAAAACCATTCAAGAAGGCACTCTTGACATCCATTTGAAATAGTTTAAAGTTTTTGTGAGCAGCATAAGAGAGAAGAATGCTAATAGCTTCTAATCTAGCAACAAGAGAAATAATCAATACATTCTTGTTAATTATAACCTTGAGCTACAAGTCTTGCCTTGTTTATCACAACCTTACCACTTTCATCCATTTTGTTTCTGAAGACCCATCTTGTTCCAATCACAGATTGATGTTTAGAAGATGGAACCAGATCCCATACCTAATTCTTCTCAAATTGATCAAGTTCTTCTTGCATGACTTCAACCCAAGATTCATCAGTTATTGCTTCTTTTATGATTTTGGGCTCTATTTCAGAGATGAAGGCATGTTTAGAAGATTCATTTCTAAATGAGATTCTGGTTCTGATTGGTTCGGATGTTTCACCAATGATTTGATCTTGTGGTGATCTACCACCATTTTCCAGCTCCTTGGCAGTTCAGAAGCTTGTATTGATTGAATTTGGGAATCTTTCTACTATTTAGAAGGTTGTGGAGTGCAACTAGTTTCTTGCTTCTCAGTATTCAAATCTCCTTTATCTTTTTCCTTTTCTGTCTCATCATCATCATCATCACCATCATCATCATCATCATCATCATCATCATCATCATCATCATCATCATCATCATCATCTCTATCATCTGCATGGTTAGCTTCAAGAAACACAACATGTATGCTTTATTCCATAACTTTAGTTCTAAGATTATAGACTCTATAAGCTTTAGATGATGAGGAATAACCAAGAAATATAACAGAATCAGATTTGGCATCAATTTTTCCTAAGTTGTCTTTATTGTTTAGAACATAACAGGCACACCTAAAAACATGAAAGTAAGATATGATAGGTTTCTTTTGTTTCCATAGTTCATATGCGGTTTTCTCAAGGATCTTTCTAATGGTGACTCTGTTAAGAATATAGCAGGCAGTGTTAACTGTTTCTGCCCAAAAATATTTTTCAATCTTAGAGTCATTCAGCATGGTCCTAGCCATTTCTTGCAGTGTTCTATTTTTCCTTTCAACAACCTCATTTTGTTGTGGAGTTCTTGGACAGGAGAAAGTATGTGACACACCATGTTCATAAAAAATTCTTTGAAGGATAAGTTTTCAAATTCTCCTCCATGGTCACTTATAACTGCAATAATGTTACAACCAGCTTCATTTTGCACCTTTTTGAAAAAAAGTTTTAAACTCATTGAAAGCATTATCTTTGTTTTTCAAAAATAGCACCCATGTATACCTTGAATAATCATCAACAATCACAAAGCCGTATCTTTTTCCTCCTAGACTAGCATGTTTTGTTGGGTCAAATAAATCTATGTGGAGAAGTTTCAGAGGTCTATGAGTAAATATCATGTCTAGGGTTTCGAAAGATGATTTTACATGTTTCCATTGGATACATGTTTCACATGACTTATCTTTCTCAAAGCCATATCTTTTCCATGATTTTACAGGGTTTAACTTCGACAACTTTGAGATTGTTCTCATACTAACATGACCAAGTCTTTTATGCCATGTCCATTTATCATCTTCTTTTGAAATGAGACAAGTTTCATCAGGCTAATCATCAAGACACATACTATATAGATTATTAGTTCTATGACCTTCAAAAAATGTTTTACCAGAACCTAAACTATTTATTTTGCATGCATCAGATTTAAAACATACTTCATTTCCAACATCACACAATTGACTCACACCGAGAAGATTGTGTTTCAAGTCTTCAACATATTGGACATTTTGAATCTGAGCAAAGTTTATTTTACCTATTGTACCTATACCTTTGATCCAGCCATTGTCATCATTACCAAACATAACAAAGCCTCCATCAAAGCTCTCCATGGAGAGAAATTTATCTTTCTCCCTAGTCATGTGCCTTGGGCATCCACAGTCTAAGAACCACAGCTTTTTCCTTGATGCTAAGAGGCACTTCTGCAATTGTAGTTAACAAAGATTTAGGTACCCATTGTCTTTTGGGTCCTTGATGGTTAGTATTTTTTCAAAATCTGCCTTTTTGCTTTTTGAAACAATTTGAAATCCAATGCCCAAACTGTTTACAGTATGAGCATTTTGATTTTGGTTTTTCATAATTCTCAAAAGCCTTTCTTTTATAAATCTTAGCCTTCTCAAATGTATTGGTACATTTTTTAGCAGACTGAAGATGTTGTGCACCTACAGGCGACTCCTGTGTCAAATGATTTACTTGCTCTTTCGATGCTTTGTGTTCACAAATAATTTCCAAATTGGGATCTTTTGACTCATTAGCTACAACAACTAACTTCATGTTCAGAAGCTTATGTTGCTCAGAAAGTTTGAAATGAGATTGCTGCAAGGTGTGAACGGTTTTAGACATTCTTTCATTTTGAGCTCTAAGCTCCTCATTTTCACTTTTTGATTCGCGCAATTTTTCTTTGAAAAGCATGCACTTTTGAGATAAGATATTTGAGTCATAAAGCAGACTATCAAAAGATGATTCAATTTCTTTGCATGTATCACATCTAGAGGGTTCAGAATCAGATACCTCTTCTTGAGTTGATCCTGCCATAAGGCACAGAATTGCTGCTTCTCCTTCTTGTTTTGATGAGGAGTCATCTGAACCATCCCAAGTTTCCAGGAATGCTTTCTTATTTTCTGAAGACCTTCTTAGTCCTTTCTTATTTAGAAGAGGACAGTCTTGACGTATATGACCTATTTTTCAACATTCAAGGCATGTGATTTTTGGTTTATTTGAATCACTGTTTGAAGTATCCCTTCTGTGCTGAGAGAATGCATTTCCTTTCTTTCTGTTAGCAAACCACTTGTTCACCCTTCTTGATATTAGTGACCATTCTTCTCCTTCTGAATCTTCCTTCACTTTCTTCATCATTTTCCCCATCAGTTTGTTGAGAGGATTTTAATGCAGCTCCTTTCCCTTTCTTAGAAGATGAGTTTCCTATCTTATGAGAGACTTGGAGAGCTATGGATTTGCTTTTATTTGGGTGAAGTTCTTCTTTGATTACTTGCTCATGTACTTTCTGTGAGCCAAGTAGTTCATCAATGTTTAGAGTAGATAGGGTATTGGCTTCTTCAATGGTTGTTACCTTAGGTCTCCATGCCTTTGGTAGACAGCTTAACAGTTTCCTGATCTTCTCTAAATTAGTGTAGTTCTTTCCCAGAGAGCCTAATTAAGCCATTTATCATTGTGGTGAATCTTGCAGACATTTCATCAATTGACTCATCTTCACTCATAGTGAACATTTCAAATTCTCTGACTAGAATTCCTGTTTTGGCTTCCTTGATTTGGTCTGTTCCTTCATGAGCTACTTGCAATGTGTCCCATATTTCTTTGGCAGTTTCTTTCCCAACCACTTTTTCATATTCACTTCTGCTTAAAGCACAAGTGAGATAGTATTTTGCTTTTGAGTTTAGCAGGATTATGCGTTTGTCATCTGCAGTCCATGTTTCCTTTGGCTTGTCAACAACTCTTCCATCATCATAGGTTACCTTTGGAACATAAGGACCGTTTTGAATGATATCCTAGATGTATGTATCTTGGGATTCCATGTATAGCTTCATTTGATTCTTCCAGTAGTAGTAGTAGTGTTCTCCATTGAATCCTGGAGGTCTATTTGAAGATGCTCCTTCTGGTAGAAATGCAACAGAATTTGGTCTGGCCATGACTTCTTCCAAGATCTTTCCTCTGACACTTTTTGAGTGTGTTCAACTAGAAGCCTTGCTATGATGCCAATTTAAGTCAAATATAAGTCACAAGAAAGGGGGGTTTGAATTGTGACACATTTTAAAACCTTTTTGTAGACTCAAATTCTTTTAGAAACTTGTTTGGTATTACTGAAAATGACTTTGTGAATTATGTATTGTTTTTAGTAGATATAATTTGTTTCTTAAAGAATTTGTTAAAGTTGTATGTTTAGAAAATAGTGAGTGAGGAAAACAGTAAAGAGAGCTGTAAAGAACACTTAGAGATTTATAGTGGTTCACCCAACTCATCAAGGGCTACGTCCACTCCTCACACCCAGTGAGATTTTCCACTATTTAACAAATAGTTTAACAAGCCAACCTATGACTAATCCCGATCAATAAGTAATACATCCAAAAACTCTCAGGTGTCGGACTGATGGCTTTCTTCCGCTCCAAGCTTCTTTAGGAGTCTTGCCCTGAATACTCTTCGTAGGACACCTATTCAAAATATTAATTGTGTAGCAACTACTTCTGCCCAAAACTCTTTAGGCATTTGTTTGGCTTTCAACATGCATCTCACCATATCCATGATTGTTATGTTCTTCCTTTCAGCAACTTCGTTCTGTTTAGGAGTATATCTGGTTGTAGTTGATGTTGAATTCCATGTTGCTCAAAGAAATTTGTACATGCAAGGTATTATTGGCCTCTGCATGTTCTCAATGCTTTGATTCTACAGCCACGTTGCTTTTCTACAAATGCTTTAAATGTCTTGTAGACTCAAGTTCTTTTAGAAGCTTGTTTGGTTTTACTAAAAATGACTTTGTGAATTATGTTTTGTTTTTAGAAGATATAATTTGTTTCTTAAAGAATTTGTTAAAGTTGTATGTTAAGAAAATAGTGAGTGCGGAAAACAGTAAAGAAAGCTGTAAAGAACACTTAGAGATTTATAGTGGTTCACCCAACTCATCAAGGGCTACGTCCACTCCTCACACCCAATGAGATTTTCCACTATTTAACAAATAGTTTTACAAGCCAACCAATGGATAATTCTTGATAGTTTTCTTAAACGGCTTTAGCTATTAACTGTCCCACTAGTTTTTTCCAAGTCTAGCAACTTAACCTCTAAGAAAAACTTTCTTAGCCCTCTTCCTTCACAATACAGCAACCTATGCTTATTGCTTAGAAGGTACACATATGAAAATATGTTTGGTTCTGAACTGGGATAAAAATAGCTTTAAGTAAAATACATTTGACTGTTGACACCAAGCTATAAACACACTCAATAAAGTCCCGGATATATTGATTTCTGTGAGTGGGTTTAGGATAAAGTGTAGACTTACTCAAAAGCTGTTGAGAAGCTTCTGATGTCTTGACCAATTTCGTGCAATCTCCCTTAGAGAAGTTCTGAGGTCTCAAAGATGTATTTATAGGCCAATTGCTTCAAGAGAGCCGTTGGAATACTTTAGCAAAGAGAAATAGATCCGTTGTTCCTTTAGCGCCTAGACGGGTTCACTACAGTAGGCTCGGCACACTGTTGCATGTGACGGTTGAGAGCTTCTGAGCTGGTCAACTCATGAAGTTCCTTTGTGATGGCTTCTTTCTCTTAAAACGTTTCTTCTCAGAAGTTTATCATTGTTGATGTGCCATTTGCCGTTGAGAGAAGGATGATAATTTTTCTTCATGCTTCAGAAGCTTGTACAGTAGCTTCTGAACATTTTCTTCTCCATTACCTACTAAGATACATTCAAAATGTCTTCTGAAGTATTTTCCGAGTGGTTTCCAACTTGATCTAATTGTCCTTCAGAAGAGTGTATCGTTTGCCATTTATCTCTTTGTTTCATGATAGGCCATATATCATTGTTTTATTGTTGTTGTCTTTTGAGTACCTCATTGAGAACATTTCCTAGTACGGATTCTTCTTGAGATGAAATAATTTATACTTGTCTATATAGTCACTCAAGAGAATTTATTAGATCACTTAATGGCTCAGAAAGCTTAAGAAGCTTATCAAAAACTGCTTGTTCTCATTAAAACATAACTCAGGGATTTTGCCTCAACAGTATGTTGTTTGTAACTTTATTTGGGGGGGGGGGGGGGTTACTCTTTTATCTCATTGAGTCTTTTTTTTCATTGGGTTTTGGCCCAGAGAACAAGGCCTGTTTTATCTGTTTGGCTTGGAGTACCCCTTGTACTCCCTTCAATAAATTTTCTTTTAAAAACAAAACTAGACCTGTCATTCTCCGATTAGGAAAGAATAGAAGCAAAATGAATGCACACTAAATCTGGGACACTTTTATAATTCCCTGCCCTCACAATTTATTTATATAGCCTAAATCTAAAAAAGACTTTTATCATCAAAGGCTATGAAACAAATTTTTTAGAGACACGCACTTCTCAACTTTTAAGAAATTACAAGAGATGCAGTTTTAACTCAACTCAAAAATCCAATAATAATGTTGAGTTGAAGTGAAATAAACTTCAATAGAAAGAATCAACTTTTGATGGTGTAAGAAATACACCATTCGGCATAGTTGTCCTTGTTTATTCTTCTTCTCACTTCAAATGACCCAATCCCACCATAATCTTACCCACTTGAGCCACATTTTTAAGAAGGCCTACTTCATTTCTCTTTTAGGTGCTCTTGTGAAGTATTTGGGGTTAGGGTTTTTGCTATAAAAGAGGAGAAAGATTCCCACACCTTCAAGGTTACTCTTTGAGGTTATTTGAGCTATACGCACTACTCTTTATTCCAAAGAAAGTATTTTGAGACATTAGTTTGTGTAAGAAATTAGTTTTGGAGTTTAGGGTAGATATTTAGGGAGTTTTTTGGTTCCCTATGGTTAGTGAGCTCTTGAATAACCTTCTAAAAACCTTGGAAATATTATTGGTTTTCAGATTTTCTTGTTATTGCTCCGTTGGTTTCTCCGGGAGGTGTTGGAGAGCTAAATCGTTGACTCATCATAACTGTGAGTGGATGACGGTCATCGTCACATTTAAATTACTTTAAATGTCGCTATTTTATTCCTTTCGATATTTTAAAGCTATCATTTATTTATTTATATATATGGGAAACACGCTCTTGGAAAATTATTTTAGTTTCTTGACAATATATTTGAAGCCTATTTATGTCGGTATTTAACTTGGCTATTTATGTAAATAATATATTAATGATTTTGAGATGCAAGTGTTAGTGGATGAAACGGTCTAGGTGCACCTAGGGCTGGACATCGGGCGGGTTCGGGTGGATTTGGGTCAAAACCTCTGAACCGACTAAAACCGCGGGCCCATATATAACACCCTTTTTTGACCGGCAAAGCTCTCGGATATGGCGGGCCGCAGGTGTTCGGGTGTGCGGTTAATAGGGTTTGGTTCGGGCGGGTGAAGAGAAAACGGGAAGACTCTGAATGCTGGCCGAAAGTTGCAGAACTTAAAGAAAAAGAACACATATGATCAAAAATGGAGAAGAAGAACTTTGGAGAGAGAAATAACTAATTAATTACATCCAGTTTTTTTATTATTATTATTATTGTTATTCTATGATGAGAGATAAAACTAGAGTAAAATAGTATAAAGTACTCCTATACAGCATTACCTGTGACAAGTTTACGTAAAAAAAAAAAGCAATACCTGACAAGTTGAAACGGCTACAGCAGGTATAGCCAGTATTTTAGTGTATTTTTAGCCATAATTTGCATCGGTCAGAGAGAATCAGAGAGTAAAGATATTATATTTGAGGAGTTTTTATATAATAGGTTTCATCTGCGGTCGGTTTCGGGTCCCATTCGGTTCCATACTTGAAGTCCGAGCCCGCCCAATCAAAACCATTTATAACCGGTTGTTTCAAATAGTGTACCCGCAGAACCGAACTGACCCACCCGAAAGTATTTATTTATTCCGGTTTTGACGGGTTTCGGGCGGGTCCGGACTTTTTGTCCACCCCTAGGTGCACCCAGTTATATGACCTCGGGTGGAGATGGCTATCCGTTAGATGGAGCCGCTCCTAAGGGGAGGCCACCCTTAGGGGAGAGGGCTATCAACGAGATGTAGCTACCCCCGTAATCGTTATGTGATGTGGTTGAAGGAGGAAAGGGCTATCCGTTAGATGAAGCCTCCCCTAAGGGAGGCCACCCTTAGGTGGAGAGGGATATCAACGAGATGAAGCCGTCTCCGAATTCTCTCACGTGTGATTGTTCAGATTTCTATTTTGATATTTCTATATTTTCTCGAGATTACTATAATTATTACCTAAGTATAGTTTATAAAGATTGCAGCAAAAACTCGTGCCTTGCGTGTTTTCCCTTCGAGTTGATGGTGGTTGTTATTCCCTCACTAAGTCTTTGTGACTTGCCCTTTCCTTATCTTTATTTTTTTCCATATTCCCAAGCAGCTGAGTAAAGGGATGCTAGCAAGTCTAAAGAGTTCGGTGTTCATCTTTTGGTAGGCCTCCTAGCTTGGTGGCACTACAATTGAGATCTTTTGTATTTTGATATATTCTGCAGCTATAAGAATGTCTAGTGAAACTTTTCTTTGGGAATGTATATTGCCTTTAAACTCATTAGAGATGTAGTGTGTCATTTGGAAACTTGCAGGTGTTGTGTTGTTGTAAACTGAATCTTCGGTATTTTGGGGATGTTTGAAACACAAAGGAAACTCTGGCGGAATTTTGAAAGATATATCTTGTTTCTTTAAACTATTTGTCGTTCAAGAGTTGTTTTTCATAGGCTTGCCAGACTAAGAGTTTAAATCTGTAAGCCGGTCACGGTTGGGGATTTTGGGCTGTGACACAACATAGGACGTGAGAGCATCATGCCAAGCATGTGGGGCTTGTTAGAGCACATAGATATCCTTTTGTAGTTTGGAGACATGATGTGGGAATTTCGTGTGAACAACGTTGGTTGTTGCATGTATACCTCTTTTGTGAGATTTCCTTGAAGGAAGACATTGCTGACCTCAAGTTGGTGAGTGGACCATCCACGAGCTGGGGTAATAATGAGAACCACTTTATGGTTTGAGGCTTGACCACAAAGGAGAAAGTTTCTTTAAAAGTAATTCCTAGGGTTTGGGTGAATTCCTTTGCAACTAGTCTGGCTTTGTATTTTGAAACGATGTTATCTTGATTTCGCTTGACTCTGAACAACCACTTGCAACCTACAATTTTTTGAATGCTTGACCTAGGTACTAAGGTCCATGTTTCATTATATCTAGGAGAGCATCAAAATCAGCTAAGCAAGCTTATCACCACTTGGGGATTTCGAGAGCTTGGATTGTGGTGGAGAGTGCAATGTTCTCAAGAAGGCATGTTTGGTAGTGATCAGTGCTCTTTTGGGTTTAAAAATATTGTTTTTGGATCAGGTTATAATGGGATCTCTATAGGAAGGGTTAGTTGAAGTAGAAATAGATGATAACCGAGTATAGGGAGGGATACCTGTGGAAGAGGAGAGATCGCCAAAGCAAGATAGGCATGTAGGGGTAGCTAGTAGTGGTGGGGGTTAAGGAAGATGGGACAAGATTGGGGGGATTTGGTGTGGAAATCGGTCAGAAAATAAAGGTGTGGGTTGGTAGATCTGGTGGGGTGGGTGGTGCAGTTTTCACTTTTGGTTGCGTGAATGATGGAAATGAGAATGGGGTTTCAATGAAAGTGACACGACGTTGGTATTATTGGTTTTATAATAAAATCCTAAAAATAACCTCAGGATTTGGCAACGGCTATATCATACACCAGATAGTCGTTGACCCAACAGTCCTTATAAACAGGAATCTGTTTATACAGTTATTAACATTACAAATTTCTGTTAAAAACTGTTACAATTAGTTACACACTGTAACTAACCATAACAACCCACTGAGGGGTATATTACAATGTATATATATATATATAGATACAATCTGTACACAATCAATACAATCAATAAAATTTCAGATTTCATTTTTTTTACATTGTGTGTTCAGTTCCTTCTCTGCGTTCTTCTCCTTCAATGCTAATACCTTAAGTCCTTAGTGAGTATCTCTTCAAAGGTGTTGAAGTACCTCACAAATCAAAGGAAAGCAAAGTGTTAGTAACATGTTTGTGACTGAAACAGAGAATAAAGAAGAATAAGAGAGGAAGGATAGATATTTCTTCAGGCTGAGTTGAAAGCTTGAAGAAGTGCTATTGTGGTGATTGTTCATCAAGAACAATCACAAAGTAACCTGCATCAAGAAAACAGAAAGTTAGGGTTCCTAAAAATCAAAACAGAAACATAAAAATTCACTGAGAAGAGTGAATACCACCTTTATGTGTTGCTGCTGCACACAAGTGGCTGTGTATCCAGATCTACAACGATCTCAGTGGCTCAACAACAAAGAAACACAACACAGAGATTGGAGTTTGACTGTATCAAGCAAGAAAAGAAAGATTTCAAAGATCTGTTCAGGGATTTACCTTCGTGGTGGTGACCGGTGGAAAACCCAGGAAGAAGGAGGCTATTGAAGCTGAAATACGAAACTAGGGTTTCGTGAAAACCCCTAACTTCGTGTACAACATCAACAGGTGAGAAAGAAGAACCAGAACCAGAGGAGAGGCGAGAAAGAAGAGGAACAGTGCAGACGATCCAAGAAGAGAGAGAGGAGAATCTTGAATTTCTGAGAGAAATTTAGGGTTTTACCTTTTATAACCCAGGTTAGGTGAGATCCGCGTGTTGACCCATTGCCAACCGGGTTCGGGCGCGCAAAGCCCACCTTCATATTTTTTGTTTGAAAATCAGGCAAGTGAAGAATTGGGCTGGACCAGAATTGGATATTTCAATACTTGCACCCCAGTTTGTTCTCCATACACCCCTGCAGAGTAAAAACAAGCAAAAAAGGGTCAAAATTATAACAGAGGGGTCATGGCAAAGGAAAATAAGATGATGGGGTTTGGGTAACTGAGGAGAATGCATGGTTTTGATCAGTTTTGTAGTTTGTTTGTTGTATAGTGCCAAAGTCAGGGGAGCATAGGCACCCAAAGATATGGAGTGTTGTAGTTGTGTAATTTGTTGAATGAAAAATTCATGGAAAGGTTGGGTGTAGAAGGGTTAACTCCAAAAATGAGGTGGTAGGTTAGCATGGTGTAGAAGGGTGTAATTTGTTGAACAAGGTTTTGAAGGCTTACTCAACAATGTTTCAACAATGTTTCCATGAATGTTTCCACCTAATTTGTTGTAATTTGGGTGTAATTTGGGGAACAAGTTTCAACAAGGTTGGGTGTAATTTGTTGTGAAGGCTTAACTCCAAAAATGAGGTGGTAGGTTAGCATGGTGTAGAAGGGGGCGACCAGTTTCAACAATGTCTTTGTGCCTTCTTTCAGCTATTCCATGTAAGTCAAGTGTGTCGGGCGGTAATGACAGACTAGTTATGCCTTGGGATGCAAAGAATGGTTTTAACTTAAATGAACTCACCACCATTGTCGAAGTTAAAAGAGATAATAGGTACTTTTAAAAAAACATTCCACAACTCCTTTAAATTGAGTAAAGATGGAAAAGACATTTGATTTAAGTTTCATAGGATAAAGCAAAACATATTTTGAGAAATGATCAACGAAAATGACATAGTAATTGAAACCATCTAAAGACCAAATGGAAGCAAGGCCCCCAAACATCCAAATAAATGAGCTCGACTGGTCTTGTGCTTGTGAGATTGATCCGAGAATTGTTGTTTGTAGGCTGTTAATAATGGTGTGTTCATTAGAGATTGCCTTGATTTCGTGGAGGTAGGCGGTCAATGATTGATTTCTTTTCGTGAATGTAGAGACGCATTGCTTGAAAGTCATCACACAAACACGGGAACAATCAACATATTTGGTCTTTGGGAACTCCCATGCTTGATGATAGGTGGTGATTGTGCCTAGATATGTGTCTCCCTAGTTGCTATGATACGCGACACAATTCTATGTAGAACTAGTTGATCTTGACGTACCAAGTGCTGATATACCGTATTTGTGGTGATGGATACAGTTGCCACGAGAGTTTTGGTAGTGGAGATGTTGTTGCTGTTAACTTAGCCGAAAAACTAAAACCTATTAGTAGAGCGGAGAACTGACATAAAGGATGATGAGTTTGTCCTTTTTGGTGGACGAAATGTTGGAAAGGACATGCCCAATTTCAAAATCTGAAGAAGCCAGATGCATAAGTTTAGATCGGAAGAAGGAAAGTAATATTGTTAAGTAGTGTTAGTTCTTGATACCATAAAATATTGGATGATCTTGTTCAAAATAAAAACTGATACAAGATATTAATATGGTTAACATAGGATTTGTTTATACAAAAGAAGGAAAAGCTCCATATAACTATCTATCTTCTGTGGTTTACATTTGAAATTCAAAATTAGATTTTAGGGAAGGAAAAAAAACTAACATAGGATACCTGGTTTACCTAAAAAAAATAATGTTTTGAAATTTTTTTTTTTGAGGGAAGGAAAAAAAACTAAATTTATATAATATTATTTTTTCTATATTGCAAGTTACTAGTTGTCCAAACAAAAAAGAACTTTGGTGGTGCATGGTGGCGGCTGTGCAGCCTTTATAAACTGACACCTAAATCCGTTTCTGGCGCGCGTCCTTCTTCCTCTATTGTATCACCACATTCATACATAGAAACCTTCTTTTAATTCTCTTCTTCTTCAGCATGAACTCTCAAAACTCATAAAACCTGCCCCCTTCCATGACCCACGAAACGACGTCGTCATGGTATCAAACTCCAAACCCATTCCCCAAAGAGGGCTCATAGTCGGCAATTACTGCCACGACATCCTCCTCCACAACAACCTCATCATCGCCGAGACTCTCGGCGGCGCCGCTTCCTTCATCTCCACAATCCTCGACGCTATCTCCCTCCCCTTCCACCTCGTATCCAAAGTTGGACCCGATTTCGCCCACACTACCCTCACAACAAACCACCCTCCCCTCGTGGTTCCCACATCCCTAACGACCCTCTTCCACGCTCACTTCGGATCCGGTCATCCTGATCGGATCCTAAAACGGGTCGAATCATGTGACCCGATCACTCCCATGGACCTTCCGTCCGGAACATTCCGATTCGGAATGGCAGTGGGCGTAGGTGGGGAGATTCTGCCGGAGACGTTGGAAAGAATGTTGGAGATTTGTGATAAAGTGTTTGTTGATGTTCAAGGTTTGATTCGAAGATTTGATGATGAAGATGGGCGCGTGAGACATATAGGGTTAAAGGAAAGTGGATTTTTTCATCTTTTACCAAGGATTGGGTTTTTGAAAGCTTCGGATGATGAGGCTTTGTTTTTTGATTTGGAGGAGGTGAGGAAATGGTGTTGCGTGGTGGTCACGCATGGTAAGGATGGGTGTGAGGTTTTTTGTAAAGATGGGTGTTTGAAGGTGGATCCGTTTGAGGCTTGTCAGGTTGATCCTACTGGTGCTGGAGATTGTTTTCTTGGTGGTTTTGCTGCTGGGATTGTTCAGGGTTTGAATGTGTCTGATGCTGCTTTGTTGGGGAATTTCTTTGGGTCATTGGCTGTTGCTCAAGTTGGACCTCCCAGGCTTGAATTGAGCTTGGTTCAGGTTTGTTTCTTAGATCCATTTTTCACTGTTTTGTTATTTAGGGCATGTTTGGATAAATAGCTTACTTATGTGCTTATAGAAAAAATGTTTATCGTATAAGTGTTTATGTATAATATGTCATGTTTGAATAAACAACTTAATTAATAACTCGTTTGGAACCACATCGAAAGTATTATAAACGTAAGTTTACATGAAAGCCTCATAGTGTAGCTTTCACGATGACGTCCAATGACCATGGAAATATTATTTTTCCAAACACAACTGATTGATTATAGAAAAAACGCTTATAGTATAAGTGTTTATGTCTAAACTATCTCTATAATAAAAGATAAAATAAAGGAAAATTGTTTTCAAACAATTAAGTTGTTCGTATAAGCATTCTTAATCAGGTTCACAAGTACTTATGCTGGTAAACAAGTCCAAATAAGTAAATCCAAATAGGCTATTAGTATGTGATTGTGTTTGAGTATTGACAAACTAGATGGCCTTCTTGCAAGAGTCACTTAATGATTAGAGGAATTGCATGATATTTATACTGTATCACCGAGTAATTTGAGATAGAGAACTAGTTAATCTGTTCAGATGGAATTGTGCTTCACTGAATTTGCAGTTAAGTAAATGAGGGGTTAATAAAAAGTTAAAATTGTAAACCTACCCTAGGGTAATGAATCTGAGGTTCTCAAGGGTATACGAATTCTCATTTTGTTTGCGTATTTGTTTATGTTACCTGAGAAATTGATGTTAGCTATTTGAAATTTTGCCCCTGCTTTTTCTAAAAGTGAACATAGAAGCTGTTAGTTTGTTAATTGAATGTTTTATTGCTTTTGAAAGTGCTGAGTGGTATGGATTAAATTAAGCTTTTTGATAGAGATTGACCTCTATTGGTTTAACGGTTTTCCATATAGCCACAAGTCACTGTATTGCAATGCCATGAAGAAAATAGATACTTACATTTGTAATTAAGTCGTGAGAAAACTTTAGGAATGCTACATGTTCCTTTTAAATTTTCACTAGCCTACGCATCCTAGTAACTTTGGGTGGTGTACTATCAAGGAAATGAAAGTGGAGAGAACAGGGAATTGTGTTGATGAAGGAATGGCTCAGTTAGTTGTAGGATGACACTGTTAGACTATGGGTAAAAAGGAGCTAAATGCCATTTCAACTTTTTAGAAATGATTTGTGTGGGCTGGCTATGCTTTTAGTAGAAGTTGCAGATATATTTATTTTGTTTCAATGGATGCAATTCATAGTCTTCTATGTGACTATTAGAAGCCGACTCTTAGTTTGTTAGAAAATTGGGATATGTTATCTGCTACCCATTATAGAGTGATTTGGCTAGTTTTGTCATTTCAAAAGTAGTACCGTGTTGCGTATTGTTTCTGTGGTACTTATACTATAGTAAATTAAAAGATTTGCTCATGATGAACAATTTATATTCAGATAACAACTACTTGATTAAACTGCTTAATTCAAGTGCACGTGTGGAACTAAGAACACGATATTGTTGGATTAGGTTTATCCCGAATATCATTTCTTCTAGGTTCAATTCTATTAAGTATTACACACAAAATTTGTAAACAAAATGAATTCTTAAGCTAATATATTTCCAAAAATTCGTTAATGACAAGAAAATAAAGAAATGTGTCTCATGAATTGCTTCCAACATAAAACAAGTCTTATTCTTCAACATGCACTCATGCTATATAGTGCTTCAAATTTTGATTGTTGTAAGTTTCCCTTTCAACTTGTTATTTTTAATTACCTGCTAACATTTTGCTATAACCATTCTTAATCTGTGATTATTAAATGTATTACTTCTGGTCAGACAATGCAGGACTGACGTGTAAAACAAGTCTTAGCCATATTAACTTTTAGGTTTGTAATATTAATGAGTACTAAGTTTTGTGTGAAATATTAAGAGTTTAGTCTTGGGGAAAGAACACATTAACAGAATGATTGAAGTTTTAATAAAGGGTTGAGACTAATTGAAACTACTTGAATGAGATGATTTGAATTGCTTGAGAGAATCGATGTATTTATAGTACTGCAATTACAATCAATATTTAATAAAGGGATAAGAATTAATAACCTAATCTATTTAATTAGTTGAGAATGAAATCAGAGATATGTACATAACAAATAAGGGAAACAAATCATATCATATCTCAATATTCCCTCCCCCTCAAACTAGTGCATATGTATCATATGCATCAAGCTTGTTATGTATAAAAGATAAAAGATATCCTCATGCTTGTGAGAGACTTCGTGCTATCTGATGATTGAGAGACTTTGTGAGAGACTTCATCAATAATATGACAACCACTCTTTGCCCAACACCACAAGTATCTACAGCTACCATGGCAAATATCCCATTGAATTTGCAATTTACGGATCAGATTCTTTCTCAACAAGAAAGTCAAAGAACTTAACAATTCATAATTGATAAATGTTCATTACTTACTAGTTGATCGATACCAAGCTTTGTCCTTTTCTTTATCATTCATTGAATTATAATATTTTAAAATTGAATTAAATGTTACTGCAAATAAGTGTCCATTGAAGAAATATCTGGAAAATGCTTCAAAATATGGAAAATGCCTCAAAATGGGAAATATCCACCTCTGATATAATGAAGATCAAGGGGGGACGGAAACCTTTTAATCTATGAATAAAAATCTCCTGTCCCAGTAATCCTATCTCAAATGTCTGTCACACCAATAAAATTTTGACAAATCATTTAAAATTCCAGGTCACATTTAACTTCAAAGTAACAGCTAACGAAAACATTTTTTTTTTTACAAAATGTTCCCGTCTTCAAGAATGCTTCGCTTGCCACGCATCCGCCGCTGTTAACCAAGTTCTCGACACTCTCTACTGAAGAAGAACTAGAGCAATGAACTAGGTGCTCCATGCTCTGGGCGCCTCCTTCTTCACAGAAAACGTTATCTTGCTTCCTCTCTACAGAAAGACAATCTCATTCTCACCCATTTATCTTTGTCATTGGATCTGGATTTAGCCATAGAAGTGAAACCTTTAAAAAAAACCAGAGAGAGAAAACGTAAACCTGTTTGATGGAAAGGCTTGGAGTCTTCTTTTCCTTCTTGTGTGTATTTGCCCCAACATCGCATTTTAAGCAAGTATACAATACAATCAACATCTGATTCTCATTCTTCTATGTCTCCTTCAAAAATAGATCTGAGTGCAAATACTTGCTTAAAAAAGAGAGTACTGTTTGATTTTTCTTCTACCTTGTTTCCACCAAAATAAAATCACTCCACTAATCTTTCAGATAGGAACCCAAAGTTAGCAATGGCGGAGGCGCAGCACCTGTTCAGGATCTCGGCGACGGTTGCGCAGCAACCTGATGGCAGCGGCAGAAGCGTATTGTTCTTGCAGAAAGAAGGAAACATTTTGAAAAAAAAGAGGAAGTGTTCACGATTTTGTTCCGTGAAGTGTGACATGGAATTTTAATTGACTTGGCAGAATTTTATTGGTGGGATAGGACGTGAGACATGAATGTTGGGACAGAGGATTTTTATCCTTAATCTATATCACTGAACAACAAAATTTGGGAAATACTTTGAAATACCCATAGTTTATTTTAGGGAAAATCAAGGGGGATGGAAACAATATAGATGACCTAAGGGAAGAGACACCAAGAGGCAGCATATCGAAATGGCGGTGTGGCGATCTTGGGTGGAGGAGTTCAGGAGAGATCTGGTTCGTTCGGGATCTTGAGGCAGAGATTTGTTCCAAGTTTGTTTTTTGAAAAAAAAAAGATTTAAAAAGAATACATTGTGACCGTTGGATTTGTTTAATGCCACATGTCATGTGTATGTTAAATATACTGGAGAGTGCCATTTCCTCTGTAAATGGAGAGGATCCGGACTCCTGATCATTGGAGTTCACAAAGGATGTAACAATATTCCCGAAAACAATCTTCCGATGGATAAAGCGGCAATCAATCTCATGAAAAACCGGATTAAATACGATATGTAAATCTGTCTGGTTATCACAAATGAGACCCATTGACTTGAATTTGCATATCTAGAAATTGTTTCGACCAAATAAGTTCACAAACAGTGACCATAGTGAAATGATACTCAAATCGGTACTCCAAGCACAACAATGAGGTAAACGGTACTGTCAATTGCAAGGTCAATTACAGTACAATGCATAAGCAAAATGCAGAAAAGGTTCAGAGAGAAGAGAAGCAATTCAGTTGGAAGAGAGAGAAAATCAGATTACAAATTACTCAACATTTTTCTCACACTCACAGCGTGACTACTAAAGGACAAAGCCACTCAAGCGAGTGTTTGGTGCACGTGCTCTCTCACTGCTCCTTTTAGGCGCCATTGTGCCACTCTTGCCCACATCATTTGGCGCCTTGCCACTCAGCTCATCTTGCATGTCTCTCTGCTTCTTTCCTATTGGTTCCTGCTTGTCCAGCTCCCCATTCATTACAATACCATCCCCTTTAAGAGAAATCTTGTCCTCAAGATTGAAAGTAGGATAATGTTGCTTGATGTCCTCCACATCTTCCCATGACGCTGCCGCCACATCTTCATCATCCCATACTATCAGCACCTGTGGTATCTGCATATTACCCCTCAAAATCACTCTGCTACGCAGGACCTGCTTTGGTTGCAATACTGGACCCAGCTCTGTGGTGGTCAGTGGTAAAGGCAAATACTGATGTGTTATTCCCTTGAAACTTCTTCAATTGAGAGATGTGAAATACCGGATGAATCTTTGCTTGACTAGGTAGCAGCAGTTTATAAGCAACTCGACCAACCCTCTGTACAACTTCAAATGGCCCGAAAAAACGCATAGCAAGTTTCTGATTCCTGCGGAGTGCCACGGAGTGTTGCCTATAAGGCTGCAACTTCACCAACACCATGTCACCTACCAGTAACTCCACATCTTGTCTCTTCTTATCAGCATTCAATTTCATTCTCTGCTGAGCACGATGCAAATTGATCTTCAACTGTTGCAGCAACATCTCTCTATCATTTAACTGCTGTATTACCTCTGTAGGCTCGGTATTGGTACAAGCAGGCCTAGTTAAAGTAGGGGGTCCCTTCCATATAGAGCTCTAAATGGTGTCATGCCTGCACTAGTATGAAAAGAAGAATTGTACCAATATTCAGCCCATGCTAATGTTTTGAACCAATTCTTAGGATTCTCAAAGGTGAAACATCTCAAATACCTCTCCAAACACTTATTGAGAACCTCAGATTGCCCATCTGTCTGAGGGTGGTATGCTGAAGACATTGCCAATGTAGTGCCTTGTAATGTGAATAAATGCCTCCAAAAAGCACTAGTGAAAACCTTGTCCCTATCAGACACAATTGACTTAGGAACTCCATGTAGTTTAACAATAAAATTCATGAACGCTTCAGCTACACTCTTACTAGTGTAATCAGTTTTCATAGCAATAAAGTGAGCATATTTTGACAACCTATCAATCACAACCATGATAACAGTAAAGCCATGAGAAATAGGTAACCGGTGATAAAATCCATGGCTACATCTTCCCAAACTTGAGTTGGGATAGGTAAGGGGTTGAGTAAACCAGCTGGTAACGTGTTAGCAGACTTGGCTTGCTGACAAATAAGGCAATTTTTCACAAATTCCTGTACATCAGCTCTCAACTTAGTCCAATAAAACTGTGCAGTGATTCTGGCCACTGTTCGAGTCACACCAGCATGCCCACCTATGGGAGAACTGTGATATTCATTCAACACTTTCTGAATTAACGCCGCATTATCAGGAATAACCAATCGATCTTTCCAATAGAGCAAGCCTTCTCTCACTGTATAGCCACTGTCAACGTTGCTATTCTTCTTACATTGTTGCACAATCTGTTGCAACTCAGCATCTTCTCTAATGGCAGCCCTCAGTTCTTGCAGAAACTGAGATTGAGGCTCCGACCAAGCCATAAAAAACATTCTGCTCAACGCATCAGCAGCTAGATTATCCTTTCCCGGTTTGTATTCAATTTTAAAATCATACCCCATGAACTTATGTAACCAAGCCTGTTGTTCCGGTGTTTGCAAGGACTGATCCAAGAGGCTTCTCAAACTCTTCTGATCTGTTTTAATTATGAACTGATGTCCCAACAAATAGTGTCTAAATTTGGCTAGTGCCTCAGTGATAGCAAATAACTCCCTCACATAGGCTGATTGTTTCTGCATCCGAGGTACCATTTTCTTGGAAAAATATGCTATTGGGTGTCCTTGTTGGCTCAACACAGCACCCACACCCACACCACTTGCATCAGTTTCCAATGTAAAAGGTTGAGTAAAATTTGGTACAGTCAACACTGGGGCAGCTGTCACAGCTTGTTTCAATTCCTTAAAAGCATTTTCTGCCACCTCCGACCAAAGAAAGGCATCCTTCTTAAGAAGGTCAGTAAGTGGACTAGCAATAGACGCATAATTCTTTATGAATCGTCTATAGTAGCCCGTCAGCCCCAAGAAAGCACGTACCTGTTTCACATTCTTAGGCACTGGCCACTCAATCACATCCTTCACCTTGTTGGAGTCCATGGTTACTCCAGCCCCAGATACTTTATGTCCTAAGTAATCAACTTCTAACAGCCCAAAAGAACACTTAGATAGCCTTGCATATAATTGATGTTGTTGTAGTGTTCTCAACACCAATTCTAAGTGTACTAAATGAGTTTTCCAAGTAGGACTATATACCAGTATATCATCAAAAAAAACTAAGACAAATTTTCTTAATTCTTTTTTTGAATACCTGATTCATCAAACTCTGAAATGTAGCAGGCGCATTGGTCAACCCAAACGGCATGACTAGCCACTCATAGTGTCCATGGTGTGTTCTAAAAGCAGTCTTGTACCTATCTTCCGGTTGCAACAGAATCTGATGGTACCCTGCTCTAAGATCCAGCTTGGAGAAATACACTGCCCCATATAACTCATCTAGCAATTCGTCAACTGTAGGCATAGGAAACAAGTCTTTGACAGTTATAGCATTTAAGGCTCTATAATCTGTGCAAAATCTCCAATTACCATCTTTCTTCTTAACCAACACAATAGGGGAGGAAAATGGGCTATTGCTAGGTTCTATAATTCCTTGATCCAACATTTCTTGCACCATCACCTCAATTTGAGCTTTCTGACTGTGAGGATAACGGTAAGGTCTAGTTTTCACCGGTGGAGCACCTGGTTGTAGCACAATTGCATGATTCTTCTCCCTACTAGGAGGCAAACCCGTAGGTGTGTGAAACACAGCTCTATATGTATGCAATAAAGTAGCCAACTCAGGCTCAATGTCAGTGGGCAATTCCTTCAAAACATCATCATCAGATACTGGACTAAGTTGCTGTACAGTAAATAATTCTGATATTGCATCAGTAGTGGCCATTCTCTTAAATTGATGAAAATGAGCTTGAGTCATTTGTAGTGACTTCTCTCCTTGGAATGTGATGAAATTTCCCTTATGCAAGAATTTAATGCTGGATGCTGCATAATCGGCCACATGAGGGCCTAGAGTAGCTAACCAAGTGGATCCCAAAATCAATTCCGCACCTACCACAGGTAATAGATACACAGGCAGCTGCAATTGTTGTCCCTGAACTTGTACAGATAGCTCAGAAATTCTGCCTTCAGTCTCCATATATTGGCCATTGCCAATTAACACCCTGAAATTACTTGTAGTCTCCACAGGCAACTTCAAAAATTGAGCTACCCGTGGCTGTAAAAAGCTCTCAGTGCTTCCCCCATCTAGCAGAATTTGCACTGTGATATGACCAATTGTGCCTGTAAAACGAATTGTCCCTGTACCAGTCCCTCCCTTCATAGCATTCAAGGACAGGTGGTGCTCTGTCTCACTATTGGTCACGGTGTCAAGTTCACTGGTTAAGTCTGGTGGCTTGGAATCAGAATCAGAATTTTCTTCTTCCTCTGTCATTTGTAACATCAATACTTGGTGTTTGTTGGGGCATTTGTGTGTGTATGAGAACTTGTCATCACAAAAATAGCACAATCCCTTATCTCTCCGTAACTGTATCTCAGCTGGGGACATGTTCTTGAGCAATTGGGTTCTTTGGTTATTGTTAAATTGTTTAGTTGATGGTGTAGGTAAAAGGGGAGGGGTAGTGTTTGGCTTATTTACTGAGGTGGTATTTTCTGGTTTAGTGTATGAGGTGTTTTGTTTGTTATGTGTATTGTATGAACTAGTATTGTGAAGGTTCTGTTTATGTGTATATGTGTTTGGTTTCTGTTTAGTATTGTTTTGGTATTTCTCTTCAAAAAGCTTGGCAAGAGCCACTGCTTTTACCATGATAATAGGGGATAGTGACTTAACATCTCTCCTTATATCTTCCTGTAATCCGCCAATAAAACAATCCAATAGGGCCTCATTTGTCACGCCTTCAGACCTATTGGCTAGAGCTGTAAATTCAGTATAGTATTCAGCAACTGTACCTGCTTGAATGAGTTTAAACAACTTAGCTCTAGGACAATCAAATGGAGAGGGACCAAATTCTATTTCCAGGGCAGTAGTGAATTCTTTCCAAGTCTGAAATGCACTCACCTTTTGCATCATTTGGAACCAAGGGACAATGTCCTGATCTAAATGTACCGATGCTATCGTAATTCTCTCCGAATCAGGTGTTGCATAATAATCAAAAAATTGCTCAGCCTTGAATATCCAACCCACTACATTATTACCATCAAAGCGAGGGAAATCAAGTTTGATGGATCTTACCTGGAATGCTGGTTTCTGTGAACTTGGTGTTGGCACCACTGGAGACTTAAGCTGAAACGGCGATCCCTTCGTCATCGCGGAGCTTATCGCTGCATCCTTCCTCATTTCTTCAAACATCTTTGTGAGCTTACTCAAGCTCGATTCCGTGTTAATCAGAGCAGCTTCGACTCGCTCAAACCTTTGTAACTGACTCACGCCAGTTAAGCTCGGTATTTGGCCTCTGCCCTCTGCACTAGATCTAGCAGCAACACTTTACTTCTTGCTTTTCCAAAAAATAAGATTCCCTCCAATAACCGGAGGTTAAAGTCGAACGTCAATAACTAGGACATATAGCCCAACTTTTATGTGTATATGCAACAATATTAGTGTGAACTCTATTCTCATTAATTATTCCTCTCCCTGGTCTTAGTCGATCTTAAGGATGAAAAAAACAAATAGGGGAATAATGGTAAAAAAAGATAAAGGTAAGACTGAAGAAGCTGAGTGAGTCCTTTTTCTTTTCATCAGCCGTGTTTCGTGACAGCGGCTGTATCATAAAGAGTTAAGACTTCATAATTTTTGTTTACATTTAAAATGCGCTTCTTGCCATTTTAAAATCAGATATATATATATATATATATATATATATATATATATATATATATATATATATATATATATATATAACGAATAGTGATGTTTCCCTCACTTTTGTTTTACAAAATTTCAGGTGGTTAAGGAAGAGATGCACAAAAGGAAAGTGCAGGACTCTCACTGCTCAGAAAGCATAGATAAGTGGCTGGAGTTTGGGAAGCCACCTGATCAAGATCAATTCTATGCATCTCTTGTATGTGCCAAAGACATAATTATGTGTCAGATTCAAGAATCTGATTGGAAACTACTGAGCTCTCCTAAGGCAAGGGAGCAAATTAACGGGAAGGAAAAATTTCCACTGAATTCTATCCACGAGGAATCAATTCCTAGTGTTGATAGTAAACACTAATAGCATGGGATGGCTGGACCTTCCTTTTTGTTTAAATAATATAGTGATATCTTGGTGGAAGTAACATGTCATTGCATGATGTTTTTTTACAGAGTCTCGCGCGAAGCCTAATTGTAATTGTAGTGGTGCCAAATTACTAATAAAATGTTCTTTAAAAGTAAAGAGTAGACCAAAAAAGGAAGGCAATATGACAATCAGTAAGTCAAAAGCAGTGTGTTTTAAAAACCGGCTCGGCCCGGCCGGTCGGACCGGGGGGTAACCGAGCCGGTCAAGGTTTGGATCGGCCATGCAGCAAACCGGTGTGACTCGACCGGTTTTTGGAAAAACCGGTGACCCGGCTCGAACCGGACCGGGTTTTGCATTTTGCTTTTTTTTTTTGTAATTGGGAGGGGCCGCGCGAACGCAGGGCCCCACTAGTGATTGTCATCTAGTATGTTTATGCGATGTGGGACTATTTGTAAACTACTTAAAAGAAAAGAGACTCAAAACCCTCAACAAAATGCCATTAGTGTGGTTTGAACCCCTGACCTGTTGAAAGCAAATACTGGGCGCTATCACGAGGCTATCATTCTTATTGATGATATTATTTATTTCAAATATATATAATTGGTACCTCTTTTCTTAAAAGTCAAGTACGCTCATCCTCACGGCATTAGCTTGTAATATTAATATTATGTTTCAACAAACTTATTTAATATTAAGTATTTTTTTAAAGATTTATTTAATATTAAGTTGTTAACTTATAAAATTTGTTCTAAATATCTATTGAAGCATGATATGAACTTTTAAAATTTATTTAATATATACCAAGCAAATAAAAATAAAATAGGCATGGTGTGTAATTTTATTTAATATTAATTTTACAGGGACAAAATTTATATTATATACTATATAGGTATTGAAAATTCTCGAAATAGAGACCGGGTCCGAGTCATCCGATTCCGATTTTGGTCATGCGGTTCAACTGTCGACCGCTCGGTTCGACCCTTGACCCAGTGACCCGATACCTTCACCGAGTCGGTCACCGGTCCGAGTTTTAAAACATTGGTAAAAAGTATCAATAGCCTCGTGACTTTAGAAAATGATTAGATTAGATGTTGGGTTGAATACTACAATTCATCTTGCAACCCTATCTCATCAATCATCTCTTAATTCAACAATGATTAATACCTACATGGGATATCGATCAAATCACAACAACATTCCACAATCTTGTAATACATTATCCCTAGCATATAGGCAACATAAAGCATATTATCAAGCATACTGACACAAAATATCACACACCGGCATACTAAGTGTTCTGTACCGTGCTTTCGATCGTGAGGATCGATATTATGCAGTTGGTAGATATTTTGTCCTTGATTCTATCTTGGTCTTCAGGCTTTGAGAGGAAGGTTTTGTTCGACCCGGGGATGTTCGACCTTGAGAGGCGATGTTGAGGTGTTCGATCTTGAGATGTTCGATCTTGAGGGGCGAGGTTGTACCTGCAATGATACTCCGACGCTCAAGTCAGTATTTGAGAGAATGAGTGTTTGGTTAGAAAAAGTGCTTACCATTAATGAGCATTGAATGGGGTATTTATAGAGTTTGGATGTGTTTGTGTTGGCGTTTTTGGGCCGTCCGATCTTGCGGGCTGATCTTGGCCATTGAAGATTGGACTCTCTTGATTATAATTGGGCTTCTCATCAATTGGGCTTTTGGAGAGGGGGTGCAAATAGAAAACAGTATAATCACCATAACAGTGGTCCCCCAAGTCTGGTCGCTATGAGGAGCGATCTTGACTTTGATGGGCGATCTTGATTTTGAGTGGAGATCTTATCCGGTCTCAAGCTTACGTCGAGGCTGGGGTTTTCGAGCGATGTTAACTGTCCGTCGAGCTTTCGAGCGAGGTGGATGGTTTTTCCGAACTCAGTGCTGCTTTGGAATCAGTGTAATCTTGGAATCAGTGCCATTTTTACTGTTTCTGACAATGTGTCTCTTCGTAGTGGCGGCGCATGATGGTGACGTTTATTCTTCAGCGTGCGGATTTTAATGGACCATGGCTTGGACGTGATGCTTCGATTTCCAGGCCCAGGCCCATTAGATTCGTCTTGCTATAAATAAATGGTCTCACCTCCTCATTCGTTGCTTGTTGTTCATTCGTTTTGATTTGCCGATCTTCGAGAGCTCCCGAGCTTCTTTAAAGTGAACGAGCTTGAAGAAATTTCGAAGTACTTTTAAGGTCGGTTTCTGAGGATCGACAACCGTTTATTTCCTGATATAATCAACTTGCGACATAGTCCCGAGGTTAGTCTATTTTTGTTTTTTCTTTACTTTTCTTTTCATTTGTGCCTGGACCTCCCTCCGTCCCTTGTGATCTCAGAATGGGGGTCGTCAGGTCGGGTTCCGACTTGCTCGCGAACCCATTTTCGATCTTTAATCCTGACATTTCGCCCCCCATTCCTGTAGATTCGATCTGGCGAGGACGAAACAAACTCGGAGAGACGTCACTCAGTACCGGAAAGAGTTTACGAACGCGATGGCTTCTGGTGGTGAAGTCCCTGAGGTTCGTACCGAGCCTCTTGAAGTCGCCGCCCCGGACGTGCAAGAGCATTCTGCTTCCGCCCCTATGAGTGATAAGGCGGAAGATAATTTTGAGAGTGAAAGTTCTTCTCCTGCGACCGATGCTAATGAGCCGAATGACGATACTCCCGAAGATGCGGAGGAGGATTGCTTGGTGGATGTGATGGCCATCACTTCCGAGTCCGATGAGGAAATCCCAGTGGCGGAATCAGAGGATTCCGAGGTCGATCTTGGGTCGAGTTCCGAGTCTGCCGATGAGTCCGATAGAGAGGGTGTTGGAAGACAAGTCGAATCTCGCCCTTCGAGTCAACCGGGTTCCAGTCGAGCTTCTGCTGCTTCTCTGGATGGGTACTCTAGTACTGGTTGTGGGGACCTTGACGTACCGGTGCGAGAGGTCTCTCAATATGATTGGGTTTCCAGAAATATTTTGGGGATCGAATCGTTGTACCAGCACGGGTTTAATTTGGAGAGGGTCGGGAGGAAAGCTTCGGGTCACTCGAAGCGAATTTGGAGAGTCGAGGGAATGAAAAAGGGAGAGCATGTGGCTTTGTGGCCTGGAGAGCTCAAGTTCACTTTGTATCATATGCTGATAAACGAGATGAATATCCGGCCCCCTTTCACTTGGTTCGAGCAGACGGTTTTGGCGACTTTGGATGTTGCGCCTTCTCAGTTGCATCCTAACGCGTGGGCTTTTGTTCGAGCCTACGAACTGATGTGTCTTCACCTGGAGAGGCCGGTCTCGCCGTTGCTCTTTTTCCATTTGTTTGAGATCAATCGGAATAGCAGTGAAAATAAGTCCGGTCGTGAGCATGTCAGTCTTCGCTCGAGGCGAGGGGCCAAGATTTTTAAAGCCTATGCGGACTCATTGAAGGGGAATTGGAAGGAGTTATTTTACTGGGTCGAACCGGTGACCGACGAAGCGATCGAGAGAGTGGGAAAGTTTTCAGAGGATGGTCGGACTTTGGTGTCCACCAAGTTTCCCATTGGTTGGAGTCAGGTCCATTTTGAACGATCCACCAATTCCTTTTCGGTTAGTCAGAATCGGTTGGACACTGCCGATCTTCTTACCAAGAGGATCCTGATGTTTATTTCTGAGAACATTCCGTTTTCAAAACATAAGTATCGGGGTATCCCTGCGGCTAAGATAGTTCAGGCTGGGAAGCGAAGACGAGTGCAACTTGTCTTAGGTAGTTCGTTTTTCTTGCTTTTGATTTTTGCACATCTTTGACTGTAGTTTGTATGACCAATTTTTGTTTCTTTTCCAGATACCATGGCCCCAAAGAAACTCGCCATAATGAAGGCGCTGGCGATGAGGAGTGTCGACATATCTGGAGATGCTGAGGAGGTGGGTGCTCCGCTTCCGACGTCTCCCCAGGTTGAGACTGTTGTTGGGACGGTTACTGCTGCTTCCCCGATCAACATTGTTACCCAGGAGGACCTTGCTTATGAGGCTCTGGTCGATCTTGTTTCCAGTTCTCCTCCCCCGGCTGCTCCCGGCGTTGGTGTAGGGACCTCGGCGAAAAGGATGTGCACCGAGGCAAGCGGCGAGCAAAGGCCGGAAAAAAGGAGTAAGACCTCGAGGAGACCGAAGCATAAGAACAAGGCCGTACCTTTAGAGGAGGGCTTTTTGGAGCAAAACTATGCCCAGTGGCGGGAGGATCCTGTCGGGGCGTCTGTTAAATTGTTGGCGAATTTGGCCGACGTTCATAGGATTGAAAAAGAGAAATACGAGCAACGGGCTAAGGGTAAATAACATCACTTTCTTACATTCATAAAAACATCTCTTTCTTCATAACCTGATCTTAATTTCGTGCTTGCTGTTTTGTTGGAGCTCGAGAAGTCAAAAAGAGTGAAGCTTGTGGAGGATGTGGCTTCGAAATCGAAAGAGCTCGCTCGAACAAAGCAAGAACTTCAGGCTCTGAAGGAAAGCCAAGGGGAGGTTGTACGTCGGGCGGAGTTCGCGGAGAATCGCGTAAAGGAGCTGGAAGAAAAGGAAAAAGTTTTGGAGGGGCAACTGGTCGAGGCTAATGAGAAGATTAAAGGTTTGGAGTTTCGTGTAGTTGGTTTGGAAGATGATTTGAAGAAAGTATCCGAGGCAAGGGTCGGTACAAGCGGCGATGCGGAGGCTCGAATTGCAGAGCTTGAAGCAGCCCTTCAGCAGAGCAGAAAAAATGCTAAAGAGGCTACGAAGCTTGCAAACGAGGCTAGGAGGGAGGCTCGTGAAGCTGCTAACTCTGCAATTGAGCTGTATAAGGAGGGTTTTGAGTGTGCCCAGGAGCAAATTGCTTTGGTCAATCCTTCCGTTAATTTGGATCGGTCGATTATCGATGCCGACCATGAGGTTGAAGGGGGTATGATCATTAAGATCGATGCTCAGACAGAGAAGAAGACTGTGATTTTTCCGACCTCTGCTGCCTGATGCTTTAGCAGTGTTTCTTTTTGCAGAAGTTCCTGGTGTATGCTTTTACCTATGTAGTTTTTGTATAGATCCGGAACTTCTTTCGATCCAGTTGGAGATATTTGTAATCTTTTTTGGGATATGTATATCAGACCTTTACGAGCTTTAATGAATGCTTTTTGAATTTCGCATGTCATGTATGTCGTTTTTACGAGCTTTAACGAGTGCTTTTTAAATTCTGCACGTTGCGTATGATGCAAGAACGTCGGTAAAGAGGAACTCGATTTACCGGTTCGAACCTATAGGACAGTTTACTAGGACTCGGCCCAGATTTAACTCGCCCTATAGGGGTATCGGCAGCTGTGGCCGATGGTCGTTCTTAGGACGTTTCGATCCTTGAAGACCCGGTCTCTTTGAGATAGTTTGCCAAGACTCGGCTCGGATTTAACTGTTTTCTCAAAGAGTTTGCGACCTTGGGTGGTTGCTTTTGGGGAGATCTTTTAAGATCGGTCCCAGTTGATTCCCGGTGGGGGGAATTGGGTCCCTTCATTCTGTTTGATGAAAATCAAGAATGTGTGGAGACTTGGAAAAAACTTTTAAGAAGCATCGAAAGCGTTTGAAAGAAATGTCAAGTTTTTTCTTTTTTGATTAATAACTTGTTTCGAGTTTACATAAGATCGGTGTAAATGATTTCTTTCTAAGGATAATAACTTTTCAGTTTTGTTGCGTTCCAAGTCCTCTCAATCTTTCTTCCTTGGAGGGTCTCCAATTTAAAGGCTCCCGTACCGGTTTTAGATAAAATTCGGTAGGGGCCTTCCCAGTTTGGGGCGAGCTTTCCTTGGGAGGCGTTTTTCTGACCGACGTCAGCTCTTCTGAGTACCAGATCGCCAGGATCGAAATCTCTGTGAACGACCTTGGTGTTGTATCTGGTTGCAACCTTTTGTTTGATGATCGCTTCTCGGAGCGAGGCCTGACCTCGGATTTCATCGATGAGGTCGAGTTCTTCTCTTAAGGCTTGATCGTTATTGCTTTGTGTTTTGGGATTCGCCGTTCTCCAACTAAGTTCGCCGATCTCGACGGGGATGACTGCCTCGCTGCCGTAGGAGAGCTTAAAAGGTGTTTCCCCAGTGGAGCTTTGGGGGGTCGTCCGGTATCCCCAGAGGACGTAAGGCAATTCTTCTACCCAATTTCCTTTAGCATCGTCCAAACGTCGTTTCAGCCCGTTCAGTATTACTTTGTTTGCAGCCTCTGCTTGACCGTTGGTTTGAGGGTGCTCTACTGAAGTGAAATGGTGCTTAATTTTAAGCTCGAACATTAGTTTGCGAAATCATGTGTCTGTGAATTGCGTCCTGTTGTCCGTTACTACTACCTCGGGGATCCCGAACCTTCTCATAATGCTTTTTTTGAAGAATTTTATGCAGTTTTTTGCAGTGATGGTCGCTAGGGGTTCCGCTTCTATCCATTTGCTGAAGTAGTCTACGGCGACGATCAAGAATTTGACTTGTCCTGGTGCCTTTGCGAAAGGTCCGAGTAAGTCCATTCCCCACCATGCGAAGGGCCATGTGGAGGATAAACTCGTGAGGTCTGTGGGGGGAGCTATGTGCACATTGGCGTGGATTTGACATTTTTTGCATTTCTTCACATGATCGCTAGCATCGCCGATCATGCTCGGCCAGTAGTAGCCGGCTCGAAGGGTTTTACGTGCTAAAGATCGAGCTCCCATGTGCTGGCCGCAGATTCCCTCATGAATTTCTGTTAATACATAGGCCGCTTCCTCTCCCTCGATGCATTTTATTAACGGGGAAGAGAGGCTTCTTTTATAGAGCGTTCCGTTGATGGCTGAAAAAGCCGAGGCTCTTCTCCTTATATATTTGGCGTCGTTTCTGTCTGGGGGTTCCGTTCCTGAGACGATGTATTCTAAAATTGGGGTTATCCAGCTGTCTGTTTCTTCAAGCATGCAGATGGTCGGGTTAAACAGAGGCTCGAGAGATACACTGGGTTTGTGTAGTGTTTCTTGGATAGTCGTCCTCTGGTTACCTGGGGTTTTTGTGCTTGCGAGTTTGGCGAGGATATCAGCTCGTTGGTTTTCCGTTCTTGGGACATGAACTATCTCGCTTGCTTCAAATTTAGCTATTAGTGACTGTACCTGAAGTAGGTATTTTTGCAGGATCGGTTCTTTGGTCTCGTATTTGCTTCCGATCTGGGAGACCACCAAGATAGAGTCGGTATGGAGTTTAATTTTTGGGACTTGGAAGTCAATTGCCAGGCGAAGTCCGGCGATGCAAGCCTCGTACTCTGCTTGGTTGTTCGAGGTGGGAAAACCGAATGTAAGGGAAACTTCGATGATGACCCCAGTCGGGCTTTCTAGCATAATCCCAGCGCCACTCCCTTTTGGATTTGAGGACCCATCGACGTATAGGATCCATATGTCAGATTCGGTGTTAGCAGGTGTCATCTCGGTGATGAAGTCCACCAAAACTTGCGCTTTAAGTGTAGTTCGAGCTTCATATTTGATACCGAACTCTGAGAGTTCCACGGCCCATTTGATCATTCTTCCAGCTAGATCGGGTCTGTGGAGTATCTGTCTGATTGGGTAGTTAGTTCGGACGACTACCTGGTGAGCGACAAAATAGGCTCGAAAACGTCGAGCTGCGATAATGAGAGTTAGGGCGATTTTCTCGATTTTCTGATAACGACTTTCAGCCCCGTGCAGAGCCTTGCTTGCGAAGTAGATGGGACTTTGCCCGGTTTCGAGCTCGCGTACTAGAACGGCAGCTAACGCCTCTTCCGAGACCGCTAGATATAAGTATAATGTTTCCCCTTCATTTGGTCGAGTTAAAATTGGAGGCTCGGAGAGAGATTTTTTCAGTTGTTTCAAAGCTTCGTCTTGCTCGGGCGTCCATTCGAAATCTCTTTCTTCTTTTTTGAGGATTTTGAAAAGTGGAAGAGATTTGAACGCTGCATTCGATATGAAACGAGATAGAGCAGCTATCATTCCATTGAGTTTTTGCACTTCTCTCTTGGACGTCGGAGTTCGCATTTCTGTGACGGATCGACATTTATCCGGGTTCGCCTCGATTCCTCGTTCTGTTAAGAAGAAACCTAAGAATTTCCCGGCTCGAACTCCGAAAGTGCATTTCTCTGGGTTTAATCTCATTCTATTCTTTCGTACCTCAAAAAAATCGCTCTCAGATCGCTTATATGGTCGTCATCACTTTTGCTTTTGGCGATCATATCGTCGAGGTAAACCTCTACGCTTTTACCGATCTGGTTTTGGAACACTTTGTTCATCATTCTTTGATAAGTTGCTCCAGCGTTTTTTAAACCAAAGGGCATAACACGGTACGCGAAGTTTCCTCGGTCAGTGATGAAGGCGGTTTTTGCTTGATCTGGGGGAAACATGGCGATTTGGTTGTATCCGGAGTATGCGTCCATGAAGGATAACAACCGGAAACCGGAAGCGCTGTCGACCAAACGATCGATGCTGGGGACCGGAAAGGCGTCTTTTGGGCAAGCTTTATTAAGATTGGTGTAGTCGACACACATACGCCATTTTCCGTTAGATTTCTTCACCAGGACTGGGTTTGATAACCAAGTTGTGTATTTAACCTCAGAGATAAAGTTGGCTCGGATGAGGTCGTCTACTGCTAAGGCGGCAGCAATGGCTTTCTCTTTGCTTTGGGCCCGCTTTCTTTGGGCGATCCATCTTGCTTCTGGGTTTATTGCGAGTCGATGGCAGGCAACCTCTGGCGGGATCCCAGGCATGTCTTCGGCCGACCAAGCGAAGATGTCTTTGAAATCTTTAAGACATTGGGTTAAATCGATCTTGATCTTTTCTGGAAGGTCGATCCCTATTTTGATCTTCTGGGAGGGGTCTGAACCGAGCTCTATTTCGACGAACTTTCCATCAGGCTTTGGTCTTTTGATTTTTTGTTTGAGCTCTTTGGTTAGCTCGTCGACGTCTATCTGTTTTTCGATCTTCGGATCGCAGTTGGTTTCTACGTTAGTGGCGGTGTTAACTTCGGTTGATCTTCCTTTTGGTATTTTGGGAGTCGACAGTTCTTCCGAAGGGGGAACCCCTTCATGCTCCGAAGCTTTTCGTTCGTTCTTAGTCCATAGGAAAAAACACCTGGAGGCCGACTCTAAGTCAGAGTTTAAAGTGATAACTCTGTCGCAAAGAGAGTGGAACTTCATTTTTAAGTGCGTGGTGGATGTAACCGCCCTGAGCCTGCCGAGGGTCGGTCTTCCTATAATGCCGTTGTATATGGATTCACAAGGCAAGACGAGGAATTTGGTTCTGACGGTTCGAACCATTGGTTCGGTTCCGTAGGTAACCATTAGCTCCAGATGCCCAAGGGGTTTCGTTCGAGATCCGTTAAAGCCGGACAAAGCCGTCCCTCTATAAGGGGTGAGTTCCTCTTTATCGATCCCCATTTTGCCCAGAAGATCGATAAAGATGATGTCTGATGAGCTCCCCTGATCGACAAGGATTCTACGTACCTCCTTGTTGGCTATGATTGCCGATATCAAGAGAGGTACGTGTTTGTTAGCTTTTCCGTCAATAAGGTCGTTGTCACTAAAAGATAATGGAGGTCGGTTAGTCTTGACCGGGGTTGTTGACGTTGAAGCCATGCACAACAATTCCTTCCATTTTCTCTTCTTGGATTTTCCCGATCCTTCATGATCGAATCCCCCAGTTATCATCATGATAACCGAGCGTTTTTTATCCAGCTCTTCGCGGTCTGGGTCGATCATTTCTTTTCCTTTTGCCCTGAGATTTTCATTTCTTTCTCTTCCGAAGTTGTCAGATCGTTCTCCCTCCCTTTTAACATAAGAAGATAGTTTTCCCCGTTTAATTAAATCTTCTATGTCATCCTTTAGGGCGTTGCAATGGTTTGTGTCATGGCCATTGCTTCTGTGGTATCGGCAGTATTTGTTGGCCTTCTGCCCAGGTCGGATAGGTAAGGACCTGGGAGGCTTGACGTCCCTGAATTCGACGTTCCAACATTCCCCTAGTAACTGGGCGTTGGAGACGTTGAGTTCGGTGTATACCTGGTGACGATTTTTCCTATCGATGTTCCAGGAGTTTTTTCGAGGGTCGATCTCGATGTGGCGTTTCGACGATTCTGCATGTAAAGACGTTTTGTCGACCTTGGAATTTTCTTCTTCGTTAATAAAGCACTGGGATAGTTCGAGGAATTCTTGAAGGGTGTTAGGTTCCCAGGTGTTGATGTGCTTTCGGAACGAGCTTCCAGGGAGCAGACCTTGGGCCATGAAGAAAATTCGAAAAGCGTCGTCTAACTGCCGAACCTGAAGAGCTTCGATGTTGAATCGCTCTATATATTCCCTCAGGGGTTCATTTGCTTTCTGGACAATAGATGCTAGAACATTTTTGTTTTTGGGTTTGCTCTTGGAATGGGCAAAGTGCGCCGAGAAGTGTTTTGCTAACTGGTCCCATGAGGAAATGGTATTCGACCTTAACGTTCGAAACCATTCGGAAGCCATTTTGTCTAGGGTCAAAGGGAATATTCGGCATTTCATTTCCATGGGTACATTTCGATACTGCATGGTCGTGTCAAATTGGTCTAGATGTCTGTCGGGGTCGCCCGTCCCGTCGTAAGTCTTCAATCCTCCAGGTGGTTTTTCGAGATACCGGGGGACCCGGAAGTTGTCGATCGACTTTGTGAAAGGACCTTTTTGCCCAGGTCGATTTGCTCGTGACAGTGGTTGGCATCTGTGATGGACCTTTTGAATGATGTCATGGCTTCTCGATCGTCTCTGTGACGAGGTCGAGCCTTCAATTTGGCGAGCCAGAGGAGAACGGGAACCATTCCCTCGGTGGCGGCGTGGAGGAGAATGAGGATCATCAAGATCGTCGTATTGTCGAGCTGATGGAGAACGGGAATGAGCCTCGTGTTGTCGAGCCAGAGGAGAACGGGAACCATTCCCTCGTTGACGGCTTGCGGGGGAGCGATGAGTGAGCTTTCTCCGTGGGGGTGATCGGTGAAAAAGTCTTCTTCGAGTTGGGCGTCGTTCTTCCAGTGAGCTCTGCCCGGATGATTGTTGGTCCAGGACGTTCCGACCTTGCAGTCTCGCTACTTCGGATTCTAGGTTGGCGAAACGGTTGTTTCTTTCTTCATTTACCGCTTCTTGCCGGGCCAATAGCTGAACGAGCTGTTGAACCGCGTCCGTCAAGGCCGGGAGTAATTGAGGGGGAGATGGTAAGCTCGTCTCATCTGCGCCCGATTGTGCTCGGGAAGGTCCCGTGTTGGGATGTCGGCTTCGTGTTTGCGACGAATTCGTGAGTTCCTGGACGTGGCCTTCAGGGGTTTGCTGAGGGCCGAGGTCAGGTTCGGCCATGAGACTAGTCGGTATTGAGCGGTGTGTTGGTGCCATTCAATAAGTTCAAGGAGATGGTGAGAAAAATCGGGTATTGGTTTCTCCCACTGTGGTCGCCAATGTTCTGTACCGTGCTTCCGATCGTGAGGATCGATATTATGCAGTTGGTAGATGTTAGAGTTGAGAGTCAATAAAGTAACCTTAGAGGGGGGTGAATAAGGTTATAGGTGATTAATGGATTCTTTTTAATTTAAAAAACTTTTTCGATATTGGTTTGGATTAAATGCGGAATAATAATATTTGACCAATATAGAAGGAGAAGAGAAGTAGAATGAGATGATGGACAGATCAATATTGTATACAGCAATAAAATAGATAATAAGAAGAAGGATATAGAGAGATCTGGATAAGATTACAATATGATATATTTGCACAGTTATATTGAGAATATGATAATATTAGTATTATAAGCAGTTATATCAAGTATATGATAATATCAATATTATAAGCAAATAAAGTGCAAAATATAAAGAGATAGAGAAGAGAGAGAGACACAGCAATTTAGCGAGGTTCGGGATAAAACCCCTACGTCCTCGGCCTTAGGCTTTTCAACCCTTGGACTTAGTAACCACTATATTGAAGAGAGTTTGATACAAACAGTCGACCCCAATATAAGTGAATCTCAATTCCCCTGAATTGAGAACCTAAGCACTCTTGCTAAGGATTTCTAAACCAACTCAATAACCCTATTGAGAGACCCAAGTACACAGCCCAGGATTTCAAAACACCAACTCAATCACTTGATTGAGAGACCCAAGTACAAAGCCCAGGATTTCAAAAACACCAACTCAATCACTTGATTGAGAGACCCAAGTTCAAAGCCCAGGATTTCAAAAACACCTTGAAATAAAATAAATTACACAATAGAGTTCTATGATCCAATCACTTCAGAGAATGAGTCAGTTTAGAAACTGAGAGAGATGAATGATCTTAGGATATTATAGATGCTCTATAAGATGAGGGATGATCTTGCTTTTGCAACCACTTCAAAATTGATATAACAATAGAAGTTGAGGTTGCTTGAAAGCTTTTAAAAATATAGATATGATTTAAAAACAAAGCTTTTTGAAAAACAAGATTCAAAACAGTTGGAGCACAGAATCTCAGATCTGGATCTATAAACAGCTTTTGAAAAAAGATATAACAATTTAAAATCAAAAGCTTATAAAAATAAAACAATGAAGAGTAATAGATCTATAGAGATTCGAATATGAGAGAGCAGAGAAGAAATTGTGAGATGAAGATATGTTGGAGGTGGTGTGAGAAGTGAAATCAGGCTCTTATTTATAGTGATAGGCGAGGTTCGAATTTTTGCAAAATCATTTATGGCTTGAGATAATCGATTGTTTCATGTAGTGCAAATTGGTGATAATCGATTATGGCTCAATATGGAAGGTAAGGAATAGGCTCATAATCGATTATCCTTTGTAGTGGATTTGAGCAAGTAATCGATTATTTGCCTTCAATCAGGACAATAATCGATTATGGTATGGAGTCCATTTGAGTCAATAATCGATTATTGGTTCTAAAAATGGAAGGAGAGGAATGCATCATAATCGATTATCCTTTGTAGTGGAATTGAGCAAGTAATCGATTATTTGCTTTCAAACAAGGTAAATAATCGATTATGGTATGAATTTGGTATAGGATGGTAATCGATTATGCTATTCAAAAAAAAATTAGGAATTGGTTCCAAGCTTTCCACAAAATCATTTTTAGGGTTTAGGTTTCCACCATATGCATGCATGCAATTTTAAAATATTTTTTCAAAACTATTTTTATGCATCATGCATGTTTTGAAAAGTCATCTCTCTCAATAACTAAAGTGTCATACACTTTAGGTGATAGGACCTTACAAGGTGTCCTAAAGAAGGCTTAGACACAAATTAGGGTTTTGAACTTCATATGTTGCTTCTTCTTCAAGCTTCTCTTCTTTTGTGTCTTCTTCTCTTTAAATTAGGTCCTGCACTTTGCTCAACTTGAAACATTAGTAGATATGATATAATTTGTTATCATACAAAATAAAGGACTGTTTTACCCTTGGTTCAACAAACTCCCCCGTTTTGATGATAACAAATTACATTATGCATAGGGATTAAAAATCTTAAAAAAGGCTCCCCCTAAGCATATGCATAACAATAATCAGCATAATACCACATATAACATGAGCATAATATTTATATTTTCTCCCCATATATAACATGCATAATAATATTCTCTCCCCCTTTGTTTCATCAAAAAGGAGGTGGGGTGAATACAAACAAAATCATAAACTAGCATAGTCAAGCATCCCTAGCTCTCTACGGACTTTACAAAAAGGAGCTTCGGCTAGGGGTTTAGTGAAAATATCTGCTAGTTAGTCATCTGTGCCTACAAATTTTAGTTCAATGCTCCCCCTAGACACATGATCTCTAATAAAGTGATGTCGTATGTCAATGTGTTTAGTTCTAGAGTGTTGTATAGGATTCCTAGCAATATTTATGGCACTTGTATTATCACACAAAACAGGCACATTTTCAAAAATTAGACCAAAATCTTGCAAAGTTTGTTTCATCCACAGAACTTGTGCGACGCAGTTTCCAACAGCCACATATTCAGCTTCAGCTGTGGATAAAGCAACACTGTTCTGCTTCTTACTAGACCAGGAGGTCAAACAAGGACCAAGAAACTGGCATGTGCCACTGGTACTTTTTCTATCAAGAGTACAACCAGCAAAATCAGCATCAGAATAACCAATCAAATCAAAAATACTTGATTTCGGGTACCACAAACCAAAGTCTATGGTCCCTTTAACATACCTAAGAATTCTTTTAACGGCTGTTAAATGGGGTCTTTAGGACATGCTTGAAATCGGGCACATAAGCATACAGCAAACATAATATCAGGACGGGAGGCAGTTAAGTATAAGAGACTACCTATCATACCTCGATACATAGTTTCGTTTACAGGTTTACCGTGTTCATCTTTATCGAGTTTGGTTGCTGTTGCCATAGGAGTGCTGATATCTTTTGCGTCATTCATGTTGTATTTCTTCAGCAGTTCCTTTGAGAACTTTGTTTGGGATATGAAGATTCCTTCTTTTAATTGTTTTACTTGAAGTCCCAAGAAAAAGTTAAGTTCTCCCATCATACTCATTTCAAATTCACTAGTCATCATCTCAGAAAATTCCTTGCACAAATCATCATTAGTAGATCCAAAGATAATATCATCAACATAGATTTGAACTACTATGATATGTTTTCCCTTGGTTTTAAGGAATAAGGTAGAATCAATCTTACCCTTTTTGAAACCATTGGCAGTTAAATGTTTGCTTAGTCTCTCATACCAAGCTCTAGGCGCTTGTTTCAATCCATAGAGGGCTTTGTCAAGTTTAAAGACGTGATCGGGATTTTTAAAATCTTCAAAACCAGGGGGTTGTTTTACATAAACTTCTTCTTCTAAGAAACCATTTAGGAAGGCACTTTTGACATCCATTTGATGTAGTTTGAAATCCATGTAGGAGGCAAATGCCAAAATTATCCTAATGGACTCCAATCTAGCCACAGGAGCAAAAGTTTCTTCAAAATCCACCCCTTCGATTTGATTAAAACCTTGAACTACTAGACGACTTTTGTTTAATAAAATTGTTCCATTTTCGTCAAGTTTGTTGCGAAAAACCCATTTAGTTCCTATGATGGTCCGATCGACCGGTTTTTCAACTAAGTGCCAAACTTTATTTCTTTCAAATTGTTCAAGTTCTTTTTGCATTGACAAAACCCACTCTGGATCATTTAAAGCTTCCTTGATATTATTTGGAACTATTTGAGAGACAAAAGCACTATGAAAGCATAAAAGATTAAGAGAGGAGCGAGTTGTTACCCCCTTTGATGGACTACCAATAATTTGCTCCATGGGATGATCTCGAACTGATTTCCATGTTTTGGGCAGATCATCATGTGTTCTTCCATGGAGATGATCATCAATGTCTTGGGGCTCTTGTTCCACTATAACTTCTTCTTGAGGTTCAGCTTCCTCCTCGGCTTCTTCTACACTTTCACTGTTAGTTTCAGGTGATCTATTTTTGATCACTTCATCCTCATCATTAGCAGCTTTCTTATCAAAAGGGTTAGTTTCATCAAAAGAAACATGAATAGATTCTTGCATAGTTTTATCAATTTTATTGTAAACGATATAAGCTCTACTATGATTTGAATAACCCATAAAAATACCTTCAGTTGATTTAGCATCAAACTTACCCAACTTGTCCTTTGTATTAAGAATGAAGCACTTACTTCCAAAGACTTTGAAGTATGAAATGTTTGGAGCTCTACCATTCCACAGCTCATATGGTGTTTTGTTGAGAGATGGCCTTAAGTATACACGGTTTAGCACATGACACGCTGTATCCACTGCATGACCCCAGAAATATTTGGGAAGGTTGTGCTCATTCAGCATTGTCCTGCTCATCTCTTGTATAGTTTTGTTCTTTCTTTCAACTACACCATTTTGTTGAGGAGTTCTTGGAGCTGAAAAGTTATGATGAATGCCATACTTTTCACACCACGTTTTGAATGATGAATTTTCGTACTCTCTTCCATGATCGCTTCTAATTTCTTTGATGGCTAAGTTTTTCTCATTTTGTAGCTTTCTGCACAACTTAGCAAACTCGTTAAAAGCATCACTTTTATTTGCAAGTAGGATAACCCAAGTATATCTAGAATAATCATCAACAATAACAAAGACATACTTAGACCCTCCTAAACTTACGACATCAATTTCACCAAACAAATCAAGATGTAGCAGTTCAAGCACATTTTTGGTGGAAATAACAGGTTTTGATTTAAAGGAGGTTTTGTGCATTTTACCAAGTTGACATGCATCACATAATTGGCCTTTTTCATATTTCAATTTAGGTAGACCTCTAACATGCTCATTCTTACTTAACTTAGATAGATGTTCTATACTAGCATGCCCTAAGCGTCTATGCCACAAATTCATATCATCAATCAAGGTAGGCATACATACTATATCATCACTTACATTATCAAAATCAACATAGTATACATTGTTTTCTCGAAAGCCAGTAATGTAGAGTTTAGAAGTCAGGTGGGTGATAACACATTTATCAACAGAAAAGTGCACATCAAAATCATTATCGCATAGTTGACTAACACTTAGTAAGTTAAATTTAACGCCATCAACTAATAAAGCATCTTTAATTTTAATTGTGTTTTCCTTACCCACACAACCTTTACCTATTACTTGAGCAGATTCATTGTTGGCAAACTTTACAGATCCACTAGCTTTGTTGCTCAGTTTTAGAAACAGTGAAGCATCACCAGTCATATGCCTTGAGCAACCACTATCAACCATCCACACATTTTTCTTTTTAGCTGAAGGACCAACCTGCAAAAGAATTGTTTAACAACTAGCACGAGGTACCCTTTTTGTTGGGTCCTTGGGAGTTAGTCATCATGGGGTTTGCTTTCACAATCCACCTTGGTTTCTTCCAAACAGGTACAAGGGTTCCAAGCTCACATATTTTACGGATGGGGCATGAAGAAGAGCTATGGTTTCCCTTTTGGCAATATGTGCATTTGAAGATAGTAGGTTTATGATTAGAGGTAGAAGCTACAAATGTGATATTTTTGTTTGAGCTGGAGGTGGTGGAATTACCTTGGTACCCAATACCTCTCCTATCAACATATTGATGTTGAGAGTGAAGCAACTGAGTCAAGGTCTTTTCACCAACCTCAAACTTTTTCAAAGACTCTTTCAAAAATTCATTTTCAACCTTGACTTTTTCAAAATTATGTTTAAGCTCAAGAAATTCAAGGTTGAAAGGTTTTGTTTTATGTAGCTCATTCTTCAATTTAACTACCTCATTTTCAAGTGTCTCGATTTGAGTGGACAAGCTTTTGTTGCTCTTTGTTAATTTCTTAGATTTTAACAAAAGAGTTTCATGTTCAAAATAAAGAGCTTCAAAAGCTTCACTCAGATCGTGACTACTATAGTTATTATCAATCATATCATCATGCATAGAGGAGGTAGAGGGACTAGAAAAGTTAAGGCTTACCTTTGATGTATCATTTGCCATGCTGCAGACAGCATTGTCGGTCTGCTCATCTTCTTCTGATTCACCATCAGTGCTGAGATTGTCCCATGTTGCTTCAGGTGTGTTCTTTGCCATGAGGCAGACAGCATTTGCAACTTCTTCTTCTTCGGTCTCACTTTCAGTGTCTGTATTGTCCCATGTTGCTTTCATTGCTTTCTTTTGCTTAGATTTCAGCTTGTAACAGTTTTCTTTGATGTGACCGGGTTTGTTGCATTCGAAACATCTTGGTTGATCATTCTTTTTCTCATACCTGTCTTCTTTGTTGTACCCGGACTTCTTTGAAAAGTCACCCTTTCCAAACTTTTTGAATCTCATAAATTTTTTGAAATTTTTGGCAAGCATAGCCATATCTTCATCATCGGTTTCTTCTTCAGATTCAACCTCTTTCCTTGCTACTTTAGAAGTTTTAGCAGCAAGGGCAAGAGATTTCTTCTCTTTTACAGTTTCTTTTTCTTGATTCTTTTTGGCAGCCAGAACTACCTCAAATGCTAGCAATGATCCAATAAGGTCTTCTTGAGGTAAAGTGCCAATGTCTTTGGCTTCGGTTATAGCACAAGTCTTAGGGAAGAAATCACCAGTTAAGGATTCAAGGATCTTTCCATTCAAATCCTTGTTGGTGTATTTCTTTCCTAAGGCCCTCAAGTTGTTTACAATTAAATTTAATCTCTGATGCATTGCTGCTACAGACTCACCTTCTTTCATTTTAAAACTTTCATATTCAGAGGTGAGAATTCTAATTTTAGTATCTTTTACCTGGCTTGTCCCGACATGAGTGGCTTGTAGGCAGTCCCAGATTTCTTTTGCACTTTGACACCCTTTTACTCTACCATATTCTTCTTCACAGAGTGATAGATGAAGGATATTCATGGCCTTTGCATTTAGGGATATCTTGTCAAGCTCAGATTTTCTTAACTCACTTAGGTCGATGGTGTAGATGTCTTCTACCGGTACTTCTTCAGCTTTGCCGGTGGCTTGAATTTTTGAAGTGTCACCATCAGTATTACCTGGTTTTGTGATCTTGATCTTCATCGGGATTAGAGGACCATCCACTATGATTCTCCATAGAGTGAAGTCAATTGCCTGCACATGACATTTCATACGACTACTCCAGTAATCGTAGTTAGTACCATCAAATAGAGGAGGCCTATTAGAGGACATTCCTTCTTTCATGAAAGAACCCATAATTACAGATATGTAAAGGATAAGTTTAGAATTGCGAGATGTAAAGCTCTAATATGAAATTCCTAGCTACTGATACCACTTGTTAGACTTGAGAGTCTATAAAGTAACCTTAGAGGGGGGGGTGAATAAGGTTATAGGTGATTAATGGATTCTTTTTAATTTAAAAAACTTTTTCGATATTGGTTTGGATTAAATGCGGAATAATAATAATATTTGACCAATATAGAAGGAGAAGAGAAGTAGAATGAGATGATGGACAGATCAATATTGTATACAGCAATAAAATAGATAATAAGAAGAAGGATATAGAGAGATCTGGATAAGATTACAATATGATATATTTGCACAGTTATATTGAGAATATGATAATATTAGTATTATAAGCAGTTATATCAAGTATATGATAATATCAATATTATAAGCAAATAAAGTGCAAAATATAAAGAGATAGAGAAGAGAGAGAGACACAGCAATTTAGCGAGGTTCGGGATAAAACCCCTACGTCCTCGGCCTTAGGCTTTTCAACCCTTGGACTTAGTAACCACTATATTGAAGAGAGTTTGATACAAACAGTCGACCCCAATATAAGTGAATCTCAATTCCCCTGAATTGAGAACCTAAGTACTCTTGCTAAGGATTTCTAAACCAACTCAATAACCCTATTGAGAGACCCAAGTACACAGCCCAGGATTTCAAAACACCAACTCAATCACTTGATTGAGAGACCCAAGTACAAAGCCCAGGATTTCAAAAACACCAACTCAATCACTTGATTGAGAGACCCAAGTTCAAAGCCCAGGATTTCAAAAACACCTTGAAATAAAATAAATTACACAATAGAGTTCTATGATCCAATCACTTCAGAGAATGAGTCAGTTTAGAAACTGAGAGAGATGAATGATCTTAGGATATTATAGATGCTCTATAAGATGAGGGATGATCTTGCTTTTGCAACCACTTCAAAATTGATATAACAATAGAAGTTGAGGTTGCTTGAAAGCTTTTAAAAATATAGATATGATTTAAAAACAAAGCTTTTTGAAAAACAAGATTCAAAACAGTTGGAGCACAGAATCTCAGATCTGGATCTATAAACAGCTTTTGAAAAAAGATATAACAATTTAAAATCAAAAGCTTATAAAAATAAAACAATGAAGAGTAATAGATCTATAGAGATTCGAATATGAGAGAGCAGAGAAGAAATTGTGAGATGAAGATATGTTGGAGGTGGTGTGAGAAGTGAAATCAGGCTCTTATTTATAGTGATAGGTGAGGTTCGAATTTTTGCAAAATCATTTATGGCTTGAGATAATCGATTGTTTCATGTAGTGCAAATTGGTGATAATCGATTATGGCTCAATATGGAAGGTAAGTAATAGGCTCATAATCGATTATCCTTTGTAGTGGATTTGAGCAAGTAATCGATTATTTGCCTTCAATCAGGACAATAATCGATTATGGTATGGAGTCCATTTGAGTCAATAATCGATTATTGGTTCTAAAAATGGAAGGAGAGGAATGCGTCATAATCGATTATCCTTTGTAGTGGAATTGAGCAAGTAATCGATTATTTGCTTTCAAACAAGGTAAATAATCGATTATGGTATGAATTTGGTATAGGATGGTAATCGATTATGCTATTCAAAAAAAAATTAGGAATTGGTTCCAAGCTTTCCACAAAATCATTTTTAGGGTTTAGGTTTCCACCATATGCATGCATGCAATTTTAAAATATTTTTTCAAAACTATTTTTATGCATCATGCATGTTTTGAAAAGTCATCTCTCTCAATAACTAAAGTGTCATACACTTTAGGTGATAGGACCTTACAAGGTGTCCTAAAGAAGGCTTAGACACAAATTAGGGTTTTGAACTTCATATGTTGCTTCTTCTTCAAGCTTCTCTTCTTTTGTGTCTTCTTCTCTTTAAATTAGGTCCTGCACTTTGCTCAACTTGAAACATTAGTAGATATGATGTAATTTGTTATCATACAAAATAAAGGACTGTTTTACCCTTGGTTCAACAGTAGATATTTTGTCCTTGATTCTATCTTTGTCTTCAGGCTTTGAGAGGAAGGTTTTGTTCGACCCGGGGATGTTCGACCTTGAGAGGCGATGTTGAGGTGTTCGATCTTGAGATGTTCGATCTTGAGGGGCGAGGTTGTACCTGCAATGATACTCCGACGCTCAAGTCAGTATTTGAGAGAATGAGTGTTTGGTTAGAAAAAGTGCTTACCATTAATGAGCATTGAATGGGGTATTTATAGAGTTTGGATGTGTTTGTGTTGGCGTTTTTGGGCCGTCCGATCTTGCGGGCTGATCTTGGCCATTGAAGATTGGACTCTCTTGATTATAATTGGGCTTCTCATCAATTGGGCTTTTGGAGAGGGGGTGCAAATAGAAAACAGTATAATCACCATAACAGTGGTCCCCCAAGTCTGGTCGCTATGAGGAGCGATCTTGACTTTGATGGGCGATCTTGATTTTGAGTGGAGATCTTATCCAGTCTCAAGCTTATGTCGAGGCTGGGGTTTTCGAGCGATGTTAACTGTCCGTCGAGCTTTCGAGCGAGGTGGATGGTTTTTCCGAACTCAGTGCTGCTTTGGAATCAGTGTAATCTTGGAATCAGTGCCATTTTTACTGTTTCTGACAATGTGTCTCTTCGTAGTGGCGGCGCATGATGGTGACGTTTATTCTTCAGCGTGCGGATTTTAATGGACCATGGCTTGGACGTGACGCTTCGATTTCCAGGCCCAGGCCCATTAGATTCGTCTTGCTATAAATAAATGGTCTCACCTCCTCATTCGTTGCTTGTTGTTCATTCGTTTTGATTTGCCGATCTTCGAGAGCTCCCGAGCTTCTTTAAAGTGAACGAGCTTGAAGAAATTTCGAAGTACTTTTAAGGTCGGTTTCTGAGGATCGACAACCGTTTATTTCCTGATATAATCAACTTGCGACATAGTCCCGAGGTTAGTCTATTTTTGTTTTTTCTTTACTTTTCTTTTCATTTGTGCCTGGACCTCCCCCCGTCCCTTGTGATCTCAGAATGGGGGTCGTCAGGTCGGGTTCCGACTTGCTCGCGAACCCATTTTCGATCTTTAATCCTGACATTTCGCCCCCCATTCCTGTAGATTCGATCTGGCGAGGACGAAACAAACTCGGAGAGACGTCACTCAGTACCGGAAAGAGTTTACGAACGCGATGGCTTCTGGTGGTGAAGTCCCTGAGGTTCGTACCGAGCCTCTTGAAGTCGCCGCCCCCGGACGTGCAAGAGCATTCTGCTTCCGCCCCTATGAGTGATAAGGCGGAAGATAATTTTGAGAGTGAAAGTTCTTCTCCTGCGACCGATGCTAATGAGCCGAATGACGATACTCCCGAAGATGCAGAGGAGGATTGCTTGGTGGATGTGATGGCCATCACTTCCGAGTCCGATGAGGAAATCCCAGTGGCGGAATCAGAGGATTCCGAGGTCGATCTTGGGTCGAGTTCCGAGTCTGCCGATGAGTCCGATAGAGAGGGTGTTGGAAGACAAGTCGAATCTCGCCCTTCGAGTCAACCGGGTTCCAGCCGAGCTTCTGCTGCTTCTCTGGATGGGTACTCTAGTACTGGTTGTGGGGACCTTGACGTACCGGTGCGAGAGGTCTCTCAATATGATTGGGTTTCCAGAAATATTTTGGGGATCGAATCGTTGTACCAGCACGGGTTTAATTTGGAGAGGGTCGGGAGGAAAGCTTCGGGTCACTCGAAGCGAATTTGGAGAGTCGAGGGAATGAAAAAGGGAGAGCATGTGGCTTTGTGGCCTGGAGAGCTCAAGTTCACTTTGTATCATATGCTGATAAACGAGATGAATATCCGGCCCCCTTTCACTTGGTTCGAGCAGACGGTTTTGGCGACTTTGGATGTTGCGCCTTCTCAGTTGCATCCTAACGCGTGGGCTTTTGTTCGAGCCTACGAACTGATGTGTCTTCACCTGGAGAGGCCGGTCTCGCCGTTGCTCTTTTTCCATTTGTTTGAGATCAATCGGAACAGTAGTGAAAATAAGTCCGGTCGTGAGCATGTCAGTCTTCGCTCGAGGCGAGGGGCCAAGATTTTTAAAGCCTATGCGGACTCATTGAAGGGGAATTGGAAGGAGTTATTTTACTGGGTCGAACCGGTGACCGACGAAGCGATCGAGAGAGTGGGAAAGTTTTCAGAGGATGGTCGGACTTTGGTGTCCACCAAGTTTCCCATTGGTTGGAGTCAGGTCCATTTTGAACGATCCACCAATTCCTTTTCGGTTAGTCAGAATCGGTTGAACGCTGCCGATCTTCTTACCAAGAGGATCCTGATGTTTATTTCTGAGAACATTCCGTTTTCAAAACATAAGTATTGGGGTATCCCTGCGGCTAAGATAGTTCAGGCTGGGAAGCGAAGACGAATGCAACTTGTCTTAGGTAGTTCGTTTTTCTTGCTTTTGATTTCTTCCGACGTCTCCCCAGGTTGAGACTGTTGTTGGGACGGTTACTGATGCTTCCCCGATCAACATTGTTACCCAGGAGGACCTTGCTTATGAGGCTCTGAACCTGAACCTGTTGCTGCAGATTCTGCTATGATGAATAGAAAAGAAAGGAGCAATATTCACTATATCAAGGATTTACCCCAGAGCCAAGCTCGCTCCTGCAGCACCACTGCGAGTTGCGCCCCTTTACATAATTTCCCCAAGCTCTCACCACTCTATTTTCACTCCTTGGTCTCTCAATCTCTCTAATTTTCTTTTCACATGTTGAGAGTTATAAATGTTCATACAATGATCAAAATCTCACACCTATATACTACCCAAAGCCTAAACCTTTAGGGTATGTTTGGGAAGGGGTTTTGCGAGGGGAGGGCTTGAAAAAGATTTGTCAATATTTTAATATGTATTTGAGATTTTAAAAAATTAAAAGAACAAGTTGATAGATATCAATATAACATTTTTAATCACATTTGAGTTATGTTTAGAGACATTTTATAGCTTCATCAATTTAGAATTAAAAAATATGCCCTCCCCTCCTTTCCCCTCCCAAAACCTCCTCCCAAACATACCCTTAAGAATATAAATGATGTTAAACCATGTCACTACACCATGCTTCAATCACAACCCGACTCTACAAATTGAAATAACTAATTCCACAACAGAGAAGGTGTCATTCATGCATGTCATGGTTCAAGTGTCACCTGCACAAGTCCACTGCCATCTTACCATGATGGTCCCTATTTTCGGGAAAGGATTCCCTCATGTTATTTTCTCTCATGTTCAATCACAATCACTCATTTATTATGTAAAAAGAGAGAAAAAATGTGTTTTTAAATTATTAAAAGTGGAGACTAGAAGATTTAAGGGTGGAAATTAAAAACATAGCCCCCTCATTTTTTTTCCAACATGAGGGGAATCCACTCCCTCGTTTTCCACATCAAATTGTTCTACCCACGCTATAGCGTTCCCACACCTCATGTCTATTAAAGCATCCTCCCTTTTTGGAAAACAAACTTCTCAAGTTAACCATGGCCCCAAATTTTCATCAATAATTTTTTTCTTGCCATAGGGATAATTTTTTTTATTTTAAAAAAACTGTTTAGTGTGTTTCTTTTAATTTTTTGTAAAATTAACTTTTACTTTGCTTGTCAAAAAGAAACTTTTATTCTGAAAATAAAATTACATTTAAAATTTGTGAAATACATTTATGAAAACAGAATAAAATATAAAAGTTAATATTTTAATTATTGTAAAAAAAGTCTTTTTTTTGGTGAATGAATATTGTAAAAAAATTTATTTGAAGTAGTTATTTTTAGATTATTTGTAATTAAGAAATGGTAGTGTTTTATTGTATTTGAAATTTCTAAAATTTTAAAAGCTTGAAACTTTTTTTTGACACAAGAAAAGTATTCTAATTATTATATTACATATTAATGAACAGGCAAGTATACCAAAAAAATATTAATGACCAGGCAATAAAATACATAGAATCAATTACTATTGCTGTAAAAAAAACATAGAATCAACTATTATGAATGAATTCCTCAAAAGTTTACTCTGAACGAAGAAAATCGAAGTGGGCAATGATTGCCCTATGTTTTTGGTAATAAAAGAGGGCAATCGCCCGAAAATAAAACGAAATTAATAATGAGTCCTAATGTCTCAAGGCACAGGTGCCCCGAACATGTCATTAAAATTCTTAGGGCGGAGGCCCTTAGGGAGCTCCTCTAGGAAAATTGTGTCCATGGTGTCCACTTGAAAACTAAAGTTCGTCAGTCAATCTGCGCAACCATTCGCTTCCCTCCAAGTATGCCTTATTTTCACCTCCCAATCACCAGCCAAGAGTCTCTGTATACGCTTGAGAATCGTGGGAGTGTCCTTTGCATCATCATCACCATTGAGTAGCATGTCTTCAAGAGTCTTAAAGTCACTCTCAATCACCAATTTTGCAATGCCAATTTGTCGCGCCATCTTTATTCCAATCCACATCCCCCACATTTCCGCATGTAGGGAAGAGCAAGTGTCAATCCTTCTAGCATATCCTTTGATCCACCTCCTGTTGGCATCTCTCAAAAGACCAACACACCTTGATTGGTTGTCTCCACTCATGCAAGCTCCATCAGAATTCATTTTGGAAACCCTCGGCAGGGCTTTGCCATCTAACAAGCGCTATGTGGCTACTATAAATAACAAGATTAGTGTGAGTGAAATTGATGATGTCTTCTACATACTTTCAGATCAAAGCCACATCATTAAATGGCCTCTCGAATCCCTCCTCAAAGATATTCTCGTTTCGCCATTGCCACAGATACCAAGTCGTAACCATAAAGGTTGTATGCCAAGGATGACCTTGAACTGAAGATGATTTAGATGAAAGATTGGTGAATACCCAAGTGTTCCCAACGGTTGCAAAGAATGTTTCAACCTCCTTAGACGATAAAACGTGCAGCCATATGCGAGTGGCATCGACACAGTCCCAAATGGCATGCATTTGGGTTTCCTCAAATTGATTACAAGCTTGACACAATGGTGATATAAAATCATTCCACTTATGTCTTCTAACATTGGTGAGAAGTCTACCATGGGCGATGAGCCAAATGAAGCTTTGAATACGATGGCCCTTCGCCATTTCCAAATAAGGTTCCAATCGCCATCTATAGGGGCATGCTCACGGCACAAGAAGGTGTAAGCACTCTTAATAGCGAAATGATGCTTCATCCATAGGGGCAGGAATAGCTTTTACCACCCGATCTGATCCGTCGTCATCCATAGGGGCAGGAATAGCTCTTACCTTGTTAACAATTGAAGTAGGAAAGAAGTCTATAAGAGTGTTGACGTCCCAATGTCCATTACCATCTGTTAAGTCAGCCAAAGTAAGTGTAGTATTCAAAACCTAATTAGGATCTGGGTGATTCATAAGACTTAGGGTGCATTTGATTTGCTGAAAAACAGGGGAGACAACTCCAGTTGTACCCTATTTGATTTAAGAAACCGTTCATGGTATTGGACAGTAGTGAGGGCAAAGGAATGGACAAAACCCCAAATTCCTATCCACCCCAAATTCCTGTCCTTCACAAAATCATAGTATAACTTTTTGTCCCACAGTACAACTTTTTTTTACAAAGCACAATGCCACTTTCTGTTCACCCCAAAAATTACAAAAATACTATTTTTATTTCATATTCAATAATTTTTCTCTCTCATCTGTTCTCTCTCTCTCTCTCTCCTCCATCCTCTCTCTTCCTCTCCCTCTCCCCTCTCTCTCTAAATCATATCTCTCTTCAATATATTTTCTTATATCATTACCCCTCTCTCCTTCTACCTCTCCCTCTCTTTTTGTTTTCGGCCTCTCTCCTATCTCTTTCTTATCTCTCCTTTCTCTCTCCATCCCTCTACCTCCCATCTCTCTTTTATATATATTCTCATATCATGACATTTCTTTCCCCCTCCCCCCTCTTATTTCCTCTCTCTCTCTCTCTCTCTCTCTCCCATATCGTCTCTCATATTATTTTCGCTATAATTTTCTAATTATATTATAATATAAGTTATATATAAAATCATTATTAACCGTATAAAGAGAATTATAGTAAATTTTACATTTTTTTTTGTTTGTGCTGTCCAGTGTTCACCAAACAGTGTACTGGACAACTATGTTGTCCAGTACTATCTAGTCCCGTACTTACCTTTTTGCGAATCAAACAGACCCTTAGACTCTCTCCTGGCAACCACTTATCTAGTCAGAAAATGATATTTCTTCCATTCCCCACCTTCCATGTAACACCTCGATTTTTTGAACTTTATCACGTGAACTCAGCTCTTAGAATGAAATGATTTTAGAAAATACTATGCCTGCCTTTCTGAAAACATGAGTTTATTTATTCTTTTAAAACTCTTTTCAAAACAATCAGAGAATTGAGGCATTTTTGAAACATGACGCCTCTTTTAATATGATACAAGAATTAGAACTAAAATATGACATTTTTAGGTTTACGTTCCCTACACCATTATGATAAATGTTTTCAAAAAAAGTGTACAATGCAAGGACAAAATGTGTTCCATATAAAAACACGCCCAATTTAGGGTTGACTATCTCTAATCATACATATACGGCTATGCCCATACAAAGGACCTCTCAAGAATCATACACTTGAGAAATATCCCAAAACAACGACAAAAGAAGACAGCTACGCTGATCAAGCATTCTATACAACTTTCGGTTGGGACCTCCATGAGTCCACCAGTACTCCACTATGAAAATACATTGACCTCTGCAATTTTATCTGTGAAAAACTGAATCATGGTCCTCCAGTAACTGGGTTGACATCCATTGTATTGGAGAACCATAGGCAAGGGTCATCTTCTAAAATCACACATATATAGATATACAATGACTCACAAATACATTATACAAAATAATTCACATATGTGTAATACTAACAACTTTCAAAGAACATTCTAACAACTCCACACCATCAACATGTCACACCACTCCATATATCCTAATGCAATGCCTATATGTCATGTCAATGCATATGATACCAGGATTTACTACTCCAAAAGTGTTGTGCTTCTCTCTATGATACTGCACAACAGATCTACGATCCAAATATGGGTGTGTTTCTCCCTATGATACTGCACTTGTGTAGTACTTCTCTCGTCGATACTACACTACACCCATGATGAAAACTCAGGTGTGCTTCTCTCTATGATACTGCACCATGTGGTCACTTCTCCCTATGATACTGTGCCACATCCAGTATGGTACTTCTCTCGTTGATACTGTACTATACCAACCTTGTAAGACAGATACTTCTCTCGCCGATACTGTACCACGAACTCCATGTATGCATGAATATACATCAACACTCATGCATATTTCACCACACCAAGCATTATTCAAACAAATCATCACATGAATTAAGAATAATGACTTAACACCAACACCAAACAAATACCTTAATATCACATCAATCAACTAGTACACGCCATCACAACATAGAACAACAACATATATATATATATATATATATATATATATATATATATATATATAAACTCACAAAGGCCACAGCACACAAGTCCTCATAGGGACCAAGCAACACCAAATCACCAAAGGTCATAAACAAACAACACACAATTACCAACCATAACCACAACCACAAACATATAATATTAACTAAAAAGAAGCCCTTACCTTAGAAGCTTTCCTTCCTAGCGTATATGTCACCTAGTCATACCCACGGCCCCTACAACCCGATCTTGCCATCTACGTGCTTACGTTCCATATTGCTAACTCCACCCAAGTGACAACTGATCATTCCGAGAATACAAGTCACAATGTGACAACCACTACTATACATCTATGTTTAGCTAACTACTCATTGTAAACTAATAATATTTTAGTTTTAAAACTTCTCAATTCTCAAACTCATTTTTAAACCCATAATTCATACAAAGCCCGTAGTAATTGAAATCAAATATTTTTTTTAACACTTTAAAAACAATAATCAAATAACTCTATAATATATCATTTTCGAAATTGGGTTCTCCAAAATATTTATCGACGTTCAAATAATTCTCAAAGAACAACTCACTTTAGAAAATCCATAATAATCCATTGTTCATACTTAAACAAACTTATCGTATTTAAATCCCAATTCAATCATCACTCAAAACTATTCTCAGATCCCTATCGTACTTAAAACTTATCGTACTTAATCAACCTCTTAATCAATCTATCTTAATGATATATGGGTCAACGAAAACCAACTTGGTAAATTACCTCATCTCTATTAAACATTACCTCTTGAAGAATAGATAACATTACTATTTAGGGAATCTAAAATACTATTAAGTAATATCTTCATTTGTTTAATCATCTTCAAGTTCAACTTAGGAACATAAAACATAAAAGAGTATAATCCACGATAAGTCTAAGCTACGAGCTTTATGCTTACTAATGGAACTTATTTTGGATCTCTAAACTTAAATCTCTTACTTTAACTAAGATGAACTATTAAACCCCCATTTTTTATTTCAATAAACTCGTTTTCTTTGGTCACTTAAAATTTCTATTCATCAAGTCCTTGTACTAATTTCTTTCATTTCCAATTATGTGATCAATTTTATGCACTTACACCCCTCTAATATTCATAAACTCCTACAAATATTCACCTTCCCTGTGACAAATTCAACCTAGGGTTTTTAAAAAACTTGGAGAAACTTTGATCATTTTTCTCATGAACAAAATCAACATCCATTAGAAGCATTGAGTGAGAAGGAAAAATAAAACCACACATCCTACACCTACTGGAGGCCACAATTTTAGCTAGAAAAAAATAGCAAGGAAGGGTTTGTTTCTAACTTACCCATAAGCTAAGAGGATACTTATCAACAAAGAGAAGAGCTAGGAGCAAGGAAGGTTGAAGAAGGAGGAAGTATCAACCAAAGGAATCGAGAGTGTGTGTGTGTGTGGGAGGAGAAAAATTAAAACAGGCCAAGTGAAATGAACTGGAGGAGAGAAATTAAATTTTTTTATTAGCCTTTTACTCGCTAATAATGGTTAAAGTGAAATATCTACTAAAAAGAGTGACACCTAACACCATAAACCATAAAGTAAACCAATTTAATCAAGATATTTAGCCATATAATATAACCCGTCTCCATCTCTCAGTAATCCATCAACATCTCTTACACATTTTTCATATAAAACTAGTTTTTTACCCGTGCGTTGCACGGGTGATACTGTATGGTCGGTGTATTACCATGAAGTCATAATAGTAATTTAGAAGATATTGATAAGTTGGGAACAATGTCCAAAATGTATGATTTGAAATTTAAAGTGGAATATGCATCCCCGTTGACAATCAGAATTACATTGATCCATAATATTGTATTTGGACATTAGAGGTAAAATATGCATCCCCGTTGCCCCTCCCGTTTGCATCCTCGTTGGTCCTCCTGTTGGCACTCCCGTTGGCACTCGCGTTGCCACTCCAGTTGGCGTTTTCGTTGGCACTCCCGTTGGCATTTTACTCCTTTTTAGTAATTATAAAATAGTTATTTGGTAATTTTTTGTAGTGATTAAATTGATTGATTTCATTTTTTATGAAAAAATTAATTGATTTTACTCATTTTAATTGATTTTAGTAATTTTAATAGTTTGAGTAAATTATAAAAATGAATAATTTTTTTTTAAATAGTTGTGTGGGAAAAAGTTTAAAAAAAGTAGGTTTGAGTAGTTTGAGTAAATTATAAAAAAGAATAATTTTTTTTAAATAATTGATTATACTCCAATTATTTAGTTGGGAAAAGCATAAGATTGATATTTTGGCAGTAGGTAAATGGTAAGTTTGAAAAAATGTGTGAGAGTAAAAAAGTTTGAAAAAGTGAAAAAAAAATTACCTAAATATACTCCAATTGCTTAGTTGGAAAAATGATAATATTGATATTTTGGTAGTGGGTAATGTATGGACTCAAACAAAATTTAATTAGTCAGAACTTTATCCATCCCGTGAAAATCAAGACAATTTTAAAGTTAACAGATTTAATTAGCCTAAAACAAATATTAAAATTTTGTCAAAATTTGAAAATTTTAAAATAGTAAAGAGGAAAAATAAAAGTGACATGTAGATTAAATTAAAGTAGGTATATTGTGAAAAATAGAGAAATGGGAGAATTAGAGGAAGAAAGAGGAGAACAGAGTGAAAAAATATGAAAAATAGAGAAATGAGAGAATTGGAAAAAGAAATAGGAGAAGGGAGTAAAAAGTGAGGGAGAGTGAAAAAGTGTGTGAGAGAATGAAAAAGTGAAAATGTTTGAAAAAGTGAAAAAGTGAAAAGGATAAAATTGTAATTTTGGTAATGGGTAAATGGTATAGATAGATAGTAGATAAGATACAAATGAAAATTATATTGAGTCAAAAAATAGAAAAGAGAGTGAAAAAATATGAAAAATAGAGAAATGAAAGAATTGGAAAAAAAAATAGGAGAAGAGAGTAAAAAGTGAGGGAGAGTGAAAAAGTGTGTGAGAGAGTGAAAAAGTGAAATGTTTGAAAAAGTGATAAAGTGAAAAGAATAAAATTGTAATTTTGGTAGTGGGTAAATGATATAGATAGATAGTAGATAAATGCTTAAATACTTGTTACCCCTACAAATGTTGTCATTATCTATTTACCCCCATGCAAAAAAAATGTTTAAAAAATACCTTGCAAAATGTAACATTATCCAGTTACCCACTGCTGTTAACTTTTCCGTTAAAAAAATGACGTGACAAATTGAAATAACGTCAGCACTGACGTCAGTGCCACGTGTCACCTCATTATTGAACCTTTGTGACATGTGGCACTGACATGCCACGTCAGCACCATATGTCATCATGGTCACGTGGCACTGACATGTGCCACGTCAGCAACCAATGGATGGCTGCCACGTGGCACTGGCTTGGCAATGTGGAATATTGTGTGTTACTAAAAAAAATCAAAGTTTTGGCTAACAAGGGATTCTAACCCTTTACCACTTAGTGATGCAAACTGATTAATACCACTAAGTCACCTACATTTTCGTGTACATATTGCCAGCAACAAACATATATTACATCATTATTTTTTTTCTTCTTCTTCATTCTACAGATCTGTTTCATTTTCTTCCATCTCCCTATCTTCTTCTTCCCCTTTCTACAGATCTGTTTCATTGACTTCGAAAACTGAAAACGATTTTGGACACGATTCTGGAAACGAAATCATCTTTTTCGTCAAATCATCATCTTCGTTAAATCATCTTTGTCAAAAATCATCATCTTCATTAAATCATCATCTTCCAGAAACGATTTCAATCCCAAATCTGCGTTTTGATTTTATCTCCTGTACATATTTTATTTCGAAAATTGAATCTGGAAAACGAAAATTTTATGGGTTTTAAGTTTCTGGGTTGAAGGTTTAAGTTCAAAACCATGGATGGATAAACTTGATTTCGTTTTGGTTTCGTAAATTTCATTTATGAATTTCGTTTATGAATTTCTTCATATATTCAATTTGAGTTTCTGGGTTTATTATTGTTGTTGAAGATGATGAAGAATTGAGTTTCTGGACGCAAAAATCTACAGAATCGTTTGATGATGAGGAATGATGATGACGAATTTGGTTTTGATTTTTTTTAAAAATAAATTCTTTTTTATATAATATATATTAATTGCTGGCTTATTATTCACAAGAATTGATCTGGTTCGATGGTATTAGTGAGAGGTTTTACTAAAGGGTCGTGAGTTCAAAAACCCATCCCCTATAAAACATTTATTTTTTTAGTGACAAAGGTGCCTCCACATTGCCAAGCCAGTGCCACGTGGGAGTCATCCATTGGTTGCTGACGTGGCACATGTCAGTGCCACGTAGCCATGAAGACATAGGGTGCTGGCGTGGCGTGTCAGTGCTGACGTCATCTCAGTTTGCCACGTCATTTTTTTAACAGAAAAGTTAACAGCAGGGGGTAACTGGATAATGTTACATTTTGTAAGGTGTTATTTAAACGTTTTTTTACAGGGGGTAAATGGATAATGACAACATTTGCAGGGGGTAACAAGTATTTAAGCCTAAAATAAATTAGTCACATCACTAGACTTTTAGAAAAATATCTACCCCGATATACCCAGGTAACTGACAGGTAAATTTTCTCAAAATAATTAATTTTCACTGTAACGTGACTAATTTATTATTAGACAAAAATAACTATTTTACCTCGTAAAAAATATTTGTACAACATATCTCAATTACAAACAATGCTTCAATATTTTCTTAATTTTCCATAGGAACCTAAGTTCACCGAAAAATTAAACTGCGGATAAAACCACGCATTTAACCAAAACATCGATAAAAGCAAAATGATATATTTCTATGGAATTTATATCAACTATATCAAACTTTTAACAAAAATATCAAGAATGTTATTTTTTTATTCATTTATTAAAATTTCTCAATACCGAATTTTAACAAAACAATTAAAAAAGATAATTTAATTTGGGGTCTTACATTCCAGGTCACATTTTGCATCGACCAAGCAGAGTGTATAGCGTTCCACATGGGCGAAGCTAAGTGTTGAAATAAAAAAAAAAACCCTTGCCCCAAAACCCCGCCGGCAGGGCAAAGCAGGGCGAAGCGTGCGTGCCGCCAAAACGTTGCTGTTACTCCTGCACTCTTTCCTTTCTTCCATCTGAAGTGGAAGTCCACCCACTCTTTCCAATTCACAGCTTCAACAAATTATACCCCAACAAACACGACCTTCAGTTCTAGAAGTTTCCACAAATGGCGGAATCAGTTTGTAGAACCCTAAGGGACGGCGCATTAGAAGGAGAACTTGCACCTACTCTCACAATCAAAGACTCTCGCGCTTCACCTTTTGCCTCCAATGTTTTCTCTCACATTCTTCTCCAACTCTCCTCACACCTCATCGCACACAAATCTCAATCACAGTCCGTTCACTTTCCTGAAAACAACTTTTCTCCATCATCATTATTATTAGCTCTTATATCATTGTTCACCGATATTTCTTTTCTTATGTAGTGGTGTAGTCATTGTTGCACTTTCTCGAAGTCCATCGTATTATGCTGCTTTGTTAAAGAAAAAGGGAGTGGATTTTGCATCTTCTAATAAATGGTATGTATTTTGAACTTATCGTTTAAAATTATTGTAATTCTTAAGTCTGTAATTTTTTAAATTATGTGTTATTTTGCAGGATTCATGTTTTGGATTGTTATTCAGATCCTCTTGGTTGGAAGGATAAGACGAGGAAATCTGGAGATGTTGTGGATTGTTCTCAACAAAATTTAATTGCTACTAGTTCTTATAAAACTGTCAAGGATTTGGATAAATTGTTCTTGGTAATTACTGAACTGGGCAGAGGTATTACTTTTAGGTTGTTCTGGAACCAAAATTTGCTAGTGAATTATGAACTTTTTTGTCTCTTAATGGTTTTCAAATTTCTTGTTTTGAAAAAAATGTTTGGATGATTTTTACAATTTATATGCTTGCAGGTTTGGTTGGAGAACAGAAAGGCCGTTTCTGTGTTGCCATTGACTCGGTATGTCCATTGCCGCAGCTTTGAATGCTGTTGAATTTTGTATCTTGGCCTGTTTTAATGAATGCTCTTTTAAGTTTTGTGCTTAATTTGGCCACTGTATATGCATTTAGCTGAATATTGTATGCTTATGGAACTTATTATGAAAAGGTTTTGAAGCTTATGCAAATAACCTTGAAACTAATATTTAAATGTTTCCATTCCTTTAAACCCTGTAAGGTTGGCTTAGTAGAGCATGACAAGGCTAATGTTTGACATGTTGTGGGTTCAAGTCCCCACTAGTCCCTTTGGGGGTTAGATAACTGTAATTCCCTTTGGAAATGCTCAAAAAAACCCCTTAGACTAGGGCGCCGTTCCCTCACCCTAAGTTTTATTGGATAAAAAAGGATTTCTCCTTCCTTCATGGGATGGCAATGAAAATTTCATGTTATCTATGACTAGTACCACGATCAACTTGAACTATATGCTCTCTTTCATTATAATGTATGTTTGTTTGCATGGTGCTACCAAGTCCCAATGGACTCTCACCACGGAAGCCACCTCTGCTAGCTTTTGATTTAATGCGCGTCAGATGGCTCGTGAAAGCGGTTCCAAACATGAGTAGTGAAGTATTATATGGAGTCCATGGGCTTACATTCTAAAATTCATTCTGCATTAATTATTTTGAATTTTAATATTCTAGCAACTTTAGCTTCATGAAAAGTCAGCAGAGGCTTGAGAGATCTTTGACACTGTTCTGTTTTACTCCCTTAAGTTCACTACTTCACTTTGCATGGGAACCTTAACTACGTTCTAAAGTTGGCTTCCGTAAGGTTAGAAGTTTGAGGAAAACTGGAAAATCATAGATGAATATATTAGTTTGCCACAGTTTACCTTTGGAGTTTCTTAAGAAATAAATGAGCTGTTTAGCAGTTATAAAGATATCATGTTACAGTTTAATGGTGGGAAATATTTTGCTCTGTAATCTGGATCTAATTATCTTACCTTTCTGTCCCTGCAAGTCACTGATTTTACTTTTACACCTATGAGCAAGAAGTTTTTATAATATATTTCAATATCATATTGTAACATGACAATTAGGGGGGAAATCTTACTCAAGACTTCTCGATGTAATAGTCTAGTTAGGACTGTTTAGTTTCTTGGTTTCTGTTGTATTATCTGTTAGTGCATATGTTATACTAATGGATTCTCGTTGGATATTATCAGATAAGTGAACTGTTGAGACATGCATCTTTGCAATCTGTTGCAGGCCTTCTAAGCAATCTGCGCAGCCATGGTATTTCCTCTTGTACTGTTTTGAATAAGATTTCTTGCATAGTATTGTCTAGGTTGTTGTTATTTAATTTAGTAAACTTTTAACAGTTCCAGAACAAGTGGGATAGTTTATCATTTCAGAAGCTAATATTTTTATGGCATGGGTTGACTCGATTCCTCTAAATCATTGGTGTCTACAGATCAAATTTCAAGTATATTTGGTTTATTGCATACTGACCTCCATGAGGAGAGGGCTGCTGCTGTTCTTGAGTACATGTCCTCCATGGTGGCTAGTGTAGAACCATCTCATCATTCTGCAGATGGTCAGATCTTATCTGAGCAGAACTTTACCAAGGGAAAATTTAATGTCAGGTTCAAACGCAGAAATGGGCGAGTTAGAGTGACGGTGATGTCTTTCTTCCTGTTTGTGAGCTTATTTTGTAATGGCTAATCTTAAAAATTGGTGCACTGATATAATATCTCTCGTATTTAGTGTGAAGAATTTAAAGTTGAGCCCGAAGGAATCAGCTTTGGGTCTGTTTCAGCAGTAGATGGAACAACCGTTGCAGGCCTAGTGCCAAAGGTCAGTCTGTAGTTTCCTCTAGATTGAAAATTTGTTTTATGTGTGAAGTCATGTTTGATGTTTCTTTTACTACAAGAAAAAGCCTAAAATAACATACCAAAAAAAAAAGAAAAAGCCTAAAGTAAATGCTAACGACCTTTTCATAATTGAAGGTTCTAATTAGTTTTCAGAAGAAAAAAGGATCTACAAAAGAGATCTTATTTGTGCTGAATCCCCCCCTCCCCCTGTGTTAGAGATAATAGATATGGTAAAGTTTATGTAAGAAGGGGTAAAGGGCGCGGGTAGGTTGTGAAACAGGGAATCATTCCCTTGCTCGGCAACTATCTTAGTGGGAGCACTTGCTGATGTGGCTAGATGCAGTGGGTATGAGGAGAGATAATCTGGATCTGAGGGAATAAAGTGGAGGGAAATGCTTGGAGTGAGGTAGGCTGGAATTGGGTTGGAAATTGAGAGAGAATAGGCCTCTCGAAGTGCCTAGTTTATCTGCACTTCCTTCTTTTCTGCAGTCACTTTCTGCCATTGGAATCACAGTAAAGAATTACCCTGATTCTAACTGAATTTCATACTTTCAATACAACAGTATTACCCTGCTGATTGAGCAGGTTGTTCGATCCTTTCTTTTACTAAATTGATTCCTATCACCCTAAAAGGTTTGCTGTTTTGGTTCAGATTTGAGCATAGCATTCACAATGTTTTTCTTTCAAAAAGGAAACAAAAACAAACAGGGCCGGCCATTGGGTCGTGTAGGGGTGCTATAGCACAGGGCCTCGGCCCAATCCAATTTTTTTGGGACCCAAAAAAACTAAAAAGTAAGATATATATATATATATATATATATATATATATATATATATCTTGTTTGCCAACGTATGACTAAACTAATTAGGTGGCTTGATGGTTAAGTCGTTTTGCTATTACTTGCTGTGGCTTGGACTACCCACGTTCAAATCTCAGCTCCACCAGTTTTTACAATTCCTTAGATTATTTAATTGAATATCAATAGCAGCATATTGCACTATATCAATTGCTAAATCTATTTTTCGGCAAACTCTAATTTATGTCTAATTGTCAATCAGTTATTATTTTCTAATTGTGCTTGTTTGTGTCATTTATATATTAATAATATTTAATCAGTAATAAACAAATATTTATTAATAGCTTAGTTGCATAATATTTTATCTGGATTTTTCTTTCTACTATGCCTCCTAAGATTAGAAAGTTTGAATTTGGATATGAGAAGCGTAAGAAAAAGAAAAAACTTGTAGAGTTGACTCAATTTCAAGCAAGGGCCCAATTTTTAAGATTTCAACAAAGCCTTCAAATTGTTTGGGACGGCTCTGAAAACAAATTTAGATGCTAGGAAGATAGCACCCAAGATGAATATCCAAAACTTCCCTGTGTGCCTATATAGTTCTTTGGTAGAACCCCTGGGTGCTTCTAACACTACTTGTAGGATTCTAAATTGTTGGCCGATGTGGTGGATGCAATCTACATTCATGATATGGTGCAGTTGCCCTGACTGTCACATAATTTAAATAAGTTTTAAACTACACATTCATGATATGGTGCAGTTGCCCTGACTGCTGCATGCAACCTAAAATGTTATGGTCCACATTTTCAAACCCTGATTGCATGGTATATTTTCTATCCACAAGATTGATGATTGAATCGAAGTTGTTATATGCAACTTGCAACGGATATGAACTGTCTTGGAAACATCTTTTGTGCCGATAGCCCGATACCATGTGTCGACACCCTAAGTATTTAGTTTGTTCACCCACTCAAGACTTTTGATAACATGAGTATGCTTACACAGTGACAAACACTTGTAAGAAAAATGACAGTGACAGAACCAAGCAAGAAATACGTTGTGATATTAAGTTGATTACTTTTCATTGATGTAAATAAATAATAATAGGTAGAAACTTGATGTGCATTTAACAGGTACAATTCAATCTCCAGCTGTCAGAAAAGGAGCGAATTGATAAGGCAAAGGTTGTCCTTCCTTTTGAACACCAAGGTAACTATGAAATAGATATGTATTTGTTCCCTTCATTACAGTCTGTCAATAATATTCATTCTCTTATGTTTAAGCTGTCTCATTGTATTTCTTTTAGGAAATGGTAAACCGATACAAATTTATGATGGTAGAAGATCCCTTGAAGAGAGCAGCAGTGGGGTAGCGCCTGTTTCAAATGGTAAAAAGGAGGATTCCGCCATGGGTGAGATTATATATTTCCGTGATTCAGATGATGAGATGCCAGATTCAGATGAGGACCCAGATGATGATTTAGATATATGAACTGGTTTGTAACTTAATATGTTCTGTTTCTCAAAGGATAGATTAGGACAAAGTGAAAAAATAAAAACTGGCCATTATTGTTTGGTGAATGAACAGTATGTATCACATTCTAACATACACAGCCTACGTAGAAACCTGATTTGGTTTGGATGATTTGTTGAACGTTTCAGCTTGTGCTGGGTCTCTTCGAAACCAACGTTCATGCTTCAACTGGCAATAGAATGGTTGACAAGAAAGGAATGCTATACCTCTTGGATGAAACCTACTCTATGCATTCACCATTGCAAGATAACAAGCTTTTGAACATTGTATGCATGCTTGAATTAAAATATTGTCCAAATGTAGAACTTGAAGTAATTTTCCCTCTTTTTGTTTCCCAAGTTGGCCTTTTATTTTTCCTGTTTTTTGTTTTTCATCTCACCCCATTCTATTTTCTTGTAATTGTCATAATTATAATAGAAACGAATCCGAAAGGCCTAGCTTAATTTTTCCTGTTTTTTTAATTTTTTATCTGACCTCATTCTATTTTCTTGTCTTTGTGATAATTATAATAAAAGGAATCTTATAACTAGCAAGTGCCGAAATTGTAGGATGGATATTAGCACCTGAGTTCAAACCCTGAACCTCAATAGTTGTGTGAGTTTTAGTGGCACTAATCACTTAGGCAACCGACAAAAGAAGGATAATTAAAAATTAAAATTGCATACATCATTTTAATAGATTAGAAAAAACTCAAGCGGATTTTATTTTTGATTTTTTTAGCTAAAGGATTTAAAATGGGAAAGGGAAAACCCAAACCATATGACATCTTCACCCTATGCGCGTAAAGATCCTCTCAATTTGCTAAAAAACAATGTAGTATTCATTACTGAAGGTTTAGATATATTAATTAACGTACGTAATTGCTAAATATGTTTTTTTCGTAAGATGTAATTGTTAAATATATGTCACATATTTAATTAATATATGCATTTATAAAAAAAAAAACTTTAGTGTTTATCCGTCCTTTTACTTAAAACAAAATAACATTTTCTTCTTACCAAAAAAAATATATTTGTTTCCACGCCCCATTGCTTGTACTGAACTGGGTGACAGTCCCAATTACCAGTCGCCAACTCAGCAAGTTTACCATACAATCGATTCTCATTGGACCGTCAGTATTCAACCTCATAGCCAATTTAAGCGGGAAACTTGCATGTTGTTTCTCGAAGGTTCAAACTTCCGAGTTCTTCAAGAAACGCCACCACAAATCTATAACACAACACTTGTTTCTTTCAAATCCCTCAAATCCATAGAGAATCTTTTCACGCAACTATAACCACCTTCACCTGAAAATTGAAATTCAGCGCGGGAATGGGCGAAAAAATAAATCCTGATTCGCTCGCCCTCAACACCAGCGCGAACGTTACAAGAAAACGAAAAGGCAAAGACATCGACGATGAAGACTATGACTATGACGAAGGAGAAGAATGTGACGACGAGACTTTGAAGAAGCACCCCATCTACCAAGTGCAAGCGATTCTGGATGAGAACAACGTGTTGATCGAAGAAGTGAACAGAAACCATGCGTCGAAGATCGCTGACAAAATGGTTAAGAACGTTGGCCTGATTTCCAAGATCAACAGTAACCTTTTGAAGGTTCAGTCTCTTTACTCCGATATATCTGTCGATTTCTTAAAGAAGGTTCGGAAGCGCCTCGCATCAGACGGCAATGGCGAAAACATGAGCAAATCGGTGGATGATTCTGTTAGACGTTGTTAATTCAGTTAGAGTTAGTTAATTTTTGTAACTGATTTTTTGTTTTCATATCAGTTTATTTGAGACTTCTTGATCAGTGTTCCTTTTTCCTATTCGTTCATTTTGTGTGCTATCGATTCTGTAAGTGTGAGTGTGTGTGTCTTTGTGATTCTTGTTCCAATAGATTCCTTTGAGATATGCCTTGTAATTCTATTGCTTGTAATAATAGTAGGTGTAGTTAGAAACCTAGTCGAAATAGGCCAGTCGAATGGGCTAGTCGAAATTATGGGTTTGAACCTGTTTCATTGTATATATATACAGATGTCAGTAGCATGTAATTCATAACCTACTTTTATGAAATTCAGTGCAGTTTTTACTATTCATATTATATTGCCCTAATCTTTCCTCTGACACCTAGCGCCGTCACTTCCTTTCTTGTCCCTTTCACGTGTTTATCCCCAACAAACTGGTATCAAGAGCTTGTTAGATCCTTACAAAATCTATCAAGATTCATGGCAGCGCGAGACAACTCTGGTGGAGGTATTCCGGGGAACCTCCCAATCTTCGACGGAAAGGATTATGAACGTTGGTGTGCGCAGATGAAGGTGCTGTTTCGATATCAAGATGTTCTTGATGTCGTGAATGATGGTGTTCCACCCTCGGCAGCAAACGCCACTGAAGCGGTGAGGAACAACCACCATTCGTTGAGGAAGAAAGATGGAAAAGGGCTGTTTTTGATTCACCAATGCGTTGATTCCAACATCCTGAACCAGATCATCGACTGTGATTCAGCAAAGGCAGCTTGGGACATCCTAAAGAACTCGTATGGAGGAGCAGATAGGCTGAAGAAGATACGTCTACAGTCGCTCAGGAAGCAGTACGAGGGCTTGAAGATGACAGATGGAGAATCGATTGGAGAATTCATTACGAGGTTAGTAGCATTAACTAATCAAATGAAAGGTAATGGTGAAACTGTGACTGAAGTAAATAAAGTCGAAAAGGTGCTCAGATCCTTAACCCTGGAATTCGACTATGTTGTTACTGCTATCGAAGAATCCAAGGACCTAGATACGTTGAAGTTAGATGAACTTCAGGGTTCCTTAGAGGCGCATGAATTGAGAATCAGGCAGAGAAGTTCAGAGAAAGAAACTGAACAAGCCTTGCTTTCATACTCCTCTAAGAGAAATTGGAAGGCAGGCAACAAGGAGAAGGGTGGAGAAAAGGGATCAAGCAGTAAGAAGAAAGAACAAGGATCTTTCGACAAGAAGAAGGGAGACCTGTCAAAAGTTCAGTGTTATAACTGTCAGCAATTTGGACATTATAGCAACAAGTGTAAAAACAAGAAAGTTCCTAGGGATAAAGATGCAGAAGCCAAGTTTGCTAATGATGGTGACTCAGACTCTGACTCAGAGGAGTTAATGTTGATGGCTGTCCAATATGAGATTCGACTCGATGAAGGAATTGCTGAAAGTAGCGAGCAAAATAGTGGGAACACTTGTATAAGTGGATTCACTTGTGATGCTCAAAATACTTGTGCAATTTGTGTGTGGCAGGGCAGTGAAAACATTGGTGATGCCTCCAACATTGCCAGCAATGATGATGAAGAATTGTCATTCATGACAGCTACTGACCCAGAATTACTGTTGTTGAAGGCTGATACAAATTCGATTGAAGAGAAGTCTGTCGAATGGTATCTCGACACAGGATGTTCAAATCACATGTGTTGTCACAAGGAGTGGTTTGTCGAACTGGAGCAGATAAGCAAAAAGATAAGGTTTGCAGATAACAGTAGAGTTACTGCTGAAGGAGTGGGTACCATAAAGTTCCTGTCGAAAGATGGTAAGTGGTGCTACATCCAAGGGGTATTTTATGTACCAGATATGAGGAGCAATCTGCTAAATATTGGGCAGATGATTGAGAAAAACTTCACCGTTGAAATGGGTGATAACAGTCTCAGCTTGTTCGATTCGACCAAGAAGATGATTTTGAAGGTGTCGATGCAGAGTAACAGAACCTTCAAAATCAAGCTGCAAGTAGTCGAAGAACATTGTCTCCAGACCACTGTCGAAGAGGAGCACTGGAAATGGCACAGGAGATTAGGGCACCTCAACTTCAAGAGCTTGAGTCAACTACATGAAAAGAAGATGGTTCATGGGTTGCCTGCAGTAAAAGTACCTGTCGAAGTTTGCGAGAGTTGTTGCAAGTCGAAGCAACCAAGAAACTCGTTTAAATCAGAAGTACCTAGCAGAGCAGAGAAGAAGCTAGAGGTGATATTTTCTGATGTCTGTGGTCCTTTCGAAGTATGTTCCTTAGGAGGGAATAAGTACTTTGTCACCTTCATTGACGAATACACTAGAATGTCCTGGGTGTATTTGATCAAAAGGAAGAGTGAGGTACTAGAAATATTCAAGAAGTTTAAGGTAATGATTGAAAAGCAGAGTGAATGTGCAATCAAAACCCTTAGAAGCGATGGAGGTGGTGAGTACAATTCTCATGGATTTGTCGAATTCTGTGAGAAAGAAGGAATTGTGCATGAAGTCACTGCACCTTACACGCCTCAGCATAATGGTACTGCTGAGAGGAAAAACAGGACCATCCTCAACATGGTAAGAAGTATGTTGAAGGAGAAGAAATTACCTCATAGTTTATGGGGAGAACTTGTAGCCACAACAGTGTATATTCTAAACAAATGCCACACAAAGAGATTGACTGGGAAGACACCTGAAGAAGCTTGGCTAGGAAGAAAGCCAAGTGTCAAGCATCTCAGAATAAATGGCTTAGTATGCTATAGACATGTCCCTGAGCAACTAAGAAGCAAGCTGGATGATAGAGCACAACAAATGATTCTTGTTGGCTATCATTCGACAGGAGCATACAAACTGTATGATCCTGTGCAGAAGAAAATAGTGAAAAGCAGAGATGTCGTAGTAGATGAGTCGAAACATTGGAACTGGGAAGAAGGATGTGAGAAAACTACAATGATGGACTTCGACGAAGTCTCTGATCGAGATGATCAGAATGAAGAGGTCGAAACTGAAGAGCCAGAAGAACCCATTGCTGTCGAACCTTTAAGAAGGTCGCAAAGGGAAAGGCAGAGGTCAGTAAGACTAGAAGGATTCGACACTTACCCAAATTCTGCTATTACAGCAGAGGGAGACCTGACACACTTTGCACTAATGGCAGAAGCAGAACCAGTGAGCCTGGAGCAAGCCCTTAGTCACAAGCAGTGGAAGGAAGCAATGATTGACGAGTTGAAATCAATCGAGAAGAATGATACTTGGAAGCTAGTCGAACTTCCAAAAGAAAAGAAAGCCATAGGGGTGAAGTGGGTCTTCAAGACCAAAGTCAAGCCCAATGGAGAAGTGGCCAAGTACAAGGCCAGGCTAGTAGCCAAAGGGTTCCTGCAGAAACCTGGTTTGGATTACAATGAGGTCTTTGCCCCAGTAGCCAGGATCGAAACCATAAGATTGGTAGTAGCATTGGCAAGTCATAGAGGCTGGCCCCTACATCAACTAGATGTAAAGTCAGCATTTCTGAATGGACCTCTGGAAGAGGAAGTTTATGTTTGTCAACCACCTGGTTTTGAGTCGAAGGGAGAAGAAGACAAAGTCTATAAGCTGGAGAAGGCCCTGTATGGGCTCAAGCAAGCTCCAAGAGCGTGGAACAAGAGAATTGATGGATTTCTCTTGGCTCAAAAGTTCATTAGATGCACTAATGAACATGGAGTATATGTGAAGAAGAATGGAACTTCGACTCAGTTGTTGTTGTGCCTGTACGTAGATGATCTACTTGTAACTGGCAGCAATGAAGTCGAAGTCGAAGCCTTCAAGAAAGTGATGATGTCAGAATTTGAAATGAGTGATCTGAGACATCTATCATATTTCTTGGGGATGGAGTTTACCAAGACAAGTAAGGGTATACTCCTACACCAGTCGAAGTATGCAGCTGATATCCTGAAAAGATTCGACATGAGCAACTGCAAGGAAGTTTCGACACCATCAGACACTAGCAGCAAGCTGTCGAAAGACGACGAAGGGAGTGAAGTAGATGCCACCTTGTTCAAACAGATCGTGGGCTCCCTAAGGTACCTGTGCAACACTCGACCTGACATTATGTTTAGTGTCGGAATGATCAGCAGATTCATGGAGAAGCCGAAAAGCTCTCATATGGTAACTGCAAAAAGAGTACTAAGGTATGTAAAGGGAACACAAAGTTTTGGTATTCTGTTCCCTAGCAAGAGTGTGTCGAAGAATGGTAATGAAGTGTTTGGCTACACTGACTCCGACTGGAGTGGAGACAAGAGTGATCGAAAAAGCACAAGTGGGTATGTCTTCATGTATGGATCGACACCCATCTCTTGGTGCTCGAAGAAGCAAAGTATAGTTGCGTTGTCCTCCTGTGAAGAAGAGTATGTAGCTGCTTCCTTTGTAGCATGTCAAGCACATGGCTGAGCATGCTACTGGTCGAAATTGGAGTGCACAGGGTCGAAGCAATGAAGTTGTTGATCGACAACAAGTCTGCGATAGATATCGCAAGGAACCCTGTCGCACATGGTAGGTCGAAGCACATAGAGACCAGATATCACTTCCTGCGTGATCAAGTAAACAATGAGAAGCTGAATCTGGAATATTGCTTTTCGGAACTTCAAGTAGCTGATGCAATGACCAAGCCATTGCAAAAGGGAAGATTCGAAGAATTAAGAACAATGTTTGGGATGATGTCGCTCAGCAATGTGAATTAGGAGGGAATATTGAGATATGCCTTGTAATTCTATTGCTTGTAATATTAGTAGGTGTAGTTAGAAACCTAGTCGAAATGGGCCAGTCGAATGGGCTAGTCGAAATTATGGGTCTGGGCCTGTTTCATTGTATATATATACAGATGTCAGTAGCATGTAATTCATAACCTACTTTTATGAAATTCAGTGCAGTTTTTACTATTCATATTATATTGCCCTAATCTTTCCTCTGACACCTAGCGCCGCCACTTCCTTTCTTGTCCCTTTCACGTGTTTATCCCCAACACTCAGAACATGTGTTGGAGAAATTGGAGTAATTCTTTGTTACTCAATATATGCTATATTGGTTGATAATATATTGCGTTGTTTAATATTTTTCTAGGGGCAGTTTTTTTTGGTACCCATTGTACCCCATACCCCCATTTTATCATAAATCTCTAAAATACCCCTAGTTTTTCACTAAAAAAAATAATGGCTTCCGGAAATACCTCTTTTTGAGTTATTTCCGGAAAACACATTTCTGCCTTCCAGAAATATGTGTATTTCCAGAAATTTTTAAAAAATATTTTTTTTTTAAAATTAAAAACAATCAATTATGCGAAATAATTAAATGTAACGAAACTCGCTAAACTAATAAACAATAATAATACAGTATCAATACAGTAAAAATACAAAAAATAATACAACTAAATGTCCAAAAGCTGTAAAGCAGCCAACAGACTATCATAGACATCCCGAGGAATGCCGACGACTGCCAAAAGACTATCATAGACTTCCTGGACATGCCTAGCTGCTCTCTCCATCCTGGACTCTAAGGGAAGTGGACCAACATCCTTTGGAGGCGAAGGCAGAGCTGGAGGTGAAGGCGGAGCCGGAGTCAGGCGGGGAATGGACACCTGCAAGTACCATGGTAGGTACTCATCATCACAAGCACCCTGGACGGGTGTCCATCGACCGTTGTCCCTGAAAGCCCGCGCTGGGGACTGATAGAACATCAGCTGCTGTACTATGAACACCGGAGATGGACGTGGGCCCGAAATAGGTGGATCAGGAATCTGTTGGACATATCCAAACTGCCAACGACCCTGTCTGGCATATAAGGCACAACCACATCCCCCCACAGCAGCCAACCTCTGAATAGGTTAAAACACAGCATAACATTCGCTGTCCTGAAAGAGATACTGCGTAAGGTGCAACCGGAGGGCGACGAGCTTGAAATAATTAGTATAATTTATCGAAAACCAGCTTGGGGTAATGGACGTGTGCACTAGTCTGCAATGGAAGGGTTATTTGCATTTATACGCCGAAACTAGAAGGACCGTCGCTGAGATCCTTCGTCGTTTCACTCCACCATCTCAGTAGTTTCTATTATGTTTTCGTTTTGTTTATTGTTGCAATCTGTTATTTTAAATCAATGTAGAATGCGTTTTTAATTAATCAAATAAATGTTTCATTTTTTATTTTTGCACTCCGGAAACATCATATTATATGATAAATTCGGAAGACAATTTTAAGGGATTTCCGAAAATACATCAAATTGGGATAAATCCGGAAGTATGTTTTTTTTGGTTTTCCGGAAATATCGCATTTTACGGTATTTTCGGAATGTAAAATGTGTTCCGGAAATATCGTAAAATGCGATATTTCCGAAAAATCAAAAAAAACATTCTTCCGGATTTATCTGGATTTGCGGTATTTCCGGAAATTTTATGGATTTAAGGGGTAGTTTCGTCCTGTTTGGTCATTTTGGAGGGTAGATGTATAAGAGGGGGGTACCAAAAAAACAGCCTTTTCTAGGGTGTTATTTCATATGATGTGGTTGGTAAAAATTGAAATTAAAATGTGGTTTTAGTTCACACTTCGACTGTAAGGTGTTTGGTTTGATGTGAATGGAGTCTTTTTTGTATGGTAGATGAAGAATTTAGGAGGACTTAAATACATTTTTAGGGATTGAAGTCGTTTAGATCAAGACAATATATTTTTTTTTCCTTTGTACACAATGTGAATGTGAATGCTTCTCTTCTACTTAGCTTTACGACATATCTCACTGAATATTCCTAAATTTTTAGTTGATTATTCATTGCCACTTTTATCTCAGTTACAAGAATTATTATTCCTCATTGAACTAACATAAAAGAAAGCATAACTGACAAACTCAAGCAATCTCTTTCTTCTAAACAGAGATAAAGTAAACAAAAGCAATTTACTTTCATCCTTTTATTCATCTTTCTTATAAACATAGTAATAGTATAAAATCTCACTTTGGCTCTAAGCCAAACTCCCTGATAATTTTTGAAGACCAACATCTTTCTTTCTCTCCCTCAAATTGAACACTAAATAGTATGACCATCAGCAACTTTGGCTCTAGACATGCACCTGGGAATAAATCTTCTAGAGAATCTAGACAGAACTTCAAAGTCTGCTTTTGTTTCAAGAGAATGTTTAGGCTCAAAGGTCCTGAACCTCCAGAGGAAATCTTGAATATTTTTTATGATTATTCACGGAATGGCACCATGAGCGTGGATGACCTGTACAACTTTTTGGTTGATTTTCAAGGAGAGGAGAGTGGTGATGCTACCAAGAAACATGCTCATGACATTTTCCATAGTCTCAAACATCTCAACATATTTCAAAGAAGAGGCCTTCATTTTGATGCCTTCTTCCGTTATCTATCTGGTGACCTTAATGGTCCCCTAGCTGAGGTAATAATTTTAGATGAAGATTGAAAACTTTATTGTAATTGCTAATGCTATTTATTCACACATCTCATCACTTAGATATTTTGTACTTGTCAAAAAAAAGTCACTTAGATATTTTGTACAAATATTTACAACTAGATACTATGATAAAATTTGATTGCACAATTCTGTATAAATATTATACACCGTTTGTGCATATTTAATCTTGTTGAACTTTTTCAATTGTTGGTGGGTTTTGTATGTTCAGGTGTTCCATGACATGAATGCTCCGTTGGCCCACTACTTCTTATACACGGGCCACAACTCATACTTAACAGGAAATCAATTTAGCAGCGAAAGCAGTACTACCCCAATAATAAAGGCTCTGAAAAAAGGAGTTAGAGTAATTGAGCTTGATTTATGGCCAAATTCCAGAGGAGATGATGTGGAAGTTCGTCATGGAGGGTATGAATTTAGTTTTCAATACACTAATTTCTAATATAATAATGCAATGTAATATAAATATTAGTAAAATGCAAAGAAATGGAGAACATAACAGCGTGGGTTGTAACTTTAGTGTTCATCCCCATATCACTTTTCTACATGGGGACGAACACTGAAGTTGTTGACAAATTTCACATTTAAAAGACTCAACAGAATTGTGTAAAAACAAAGACAAAAACATATACTTGTTTATAGAGAATGGAGGATGACCAAAATGCTTGTGTTGTAGACAAATTTGTGCAGTAGAAGAAGAGGATTCGGAAAACTCAAGGTGGAAACAGAAAAACAGCACCTTCAGACCATTTTATTCACCAAGCAAGTAGTATAACCCTCTATTTTTCTTACAAACTCCAATTGTCCTCTACGTAGTAAGATCTTTAAAAACACCATGAGAAATGAAAAATGTTGCTTTGCAATTTTGATCACGAGTGTGTATATGAATAAATATTAGGTCGTGAGAGAGTCTGAGAGCATGCAACAAAACTTGTAATCGGAATGAAGGTGGCAAATTAACATTCTGAGGGCCATCAACACAAGTATAAGAACCAATAAAAACACTAATATAATGATTCATTTCAGAGTAAGTATAAGATGAAAACAAACTGGAATCAAATGTCATGTGGTCAGTGGCACCGAGTCAAGAATCCAAGAACTCCTAGGGATTGTAGCACAAACATTGAAGGATCGAAGTATAAACTCCTACAGGTCATTGCTAGAGAAAAAGTTCCAAAAAGCTTACTGAGAGAGTCAAGTAGGAACTTCGAACGGTTCATGTCATCCTTACTGAAGGAAAAAGATTCACATCACCAGAAATTTTGATAGCCATATGTAGCAACCGTTAAGAGAAACGAGCAAAACGACATAGAAAGGGACCTCCAAAGTAACCCACGAACCAAAGTTCTCAAAACCAAGATTTGATCCCTCAAACAGGACCAGAAAGGACTGCTAGAAGACTGTACGAAGCGCACTAGAAAAAGGCAACGAGAAGGCGGTCTGTGGCTTATACACGGTGGAAGATCGCTGGAGATTGAGTGGTGCATGGAGGCGCGCCTGAGGTCTGTTGGACACAATATTCTGAGTTCTGGCCGGTTTTGGGTTGTCGGTCTTCATGGTTGGAGCGATGATGTGAGATATGGGACGGAAAGAATCAAACTAGATCGAATGGGGTCACTACAAAAAAAAGCTTATTAGCGAGGGAATTTTTAGTCTCTCGCTAATTCTGTCATTAGCGACGGATTTTTAGGTCCCTCGCTAATTAGCGACGGATTTTTCAGTCCCTCGCTAATTTCTGACAGTTTTCAAATGATAGGACTTCGTGCAGGTGTTTAGCGACGGAATTGTCAGTCCCTCGCTAAATTTTTGACTTTTCAGCTTATTTATCCCCTCACACACACTCTTCTCTCCTACTCTCCTCACACTCTTCTCTCTTCTTCTCTCCTCACACTTCTTCTTCTCTCCCCACACTCTTCTTCTCTCTTCACTCTTCACTCTTCCACCACCACCTCCTCTCACACTCTTCTTCTCTCTTCACTCTGCCACCACCACACCAACACCACCACCTCCTCACACTCTTCTCTCACTCTATCTTCTCTCTACCCTAATACCCTTCACCACCACCACCACCACTCGTTTCTCTCTCTCTCTCTCTCTCTCTCTCTCTCTTTCTCTCCTTCTCCCTTACTATTCTCCTTCTCTCTCTACCATAATACCCTTCACCACCACCACCACCACCACAACGATCACCACCACCACCACACCACCACATAGCTCATTTCTCTCTCTCTCTCTCTCTCTCTCTCTCTCTCTCTCTCTCCTTCTCTCTCTACCCTAATACCCTTCCTCACCACCACCACCACCACACCATAATAATAATAATAATAATAATAATAATAATAATAATAATAATAATAATAATAATAATAATAATTATATAAAAAAATAGGCTGATATAAAAAAAACGTGGCTGTCAGACTTAGCGACGGAATATTCACTCACTAATTATCGACAGAATATTTCATCGCTAATTAGCGAGAGATTCAAATTCCCTCGCTAATTCCCATTAGCGAGGAGCAATTTAGCCAGGGACTGATTCCGTCGCTAATTCCCTCGCAAATGGGAATTAGAGACGGATTTGGGGCATTTAGCGAGGGAAAAATCCCTCGCTAATGAGCAATTTTTTTTGTAGTGGGTGTACGGTGTAGATGTAGCTAAACATTGGGTGTTTGATGTCAGCAAAATAGGGCACAAAGAAGGTAGCAAACACTACAACAAAGGCCGGAAAACATGTCACGATAAAGGCTGGAAAAAAAACCGTGATGAAGATGACTAGGGTTTATGTCAAAGCAAGTTTAAATATATTTTTAAAAAAAATTCGTTTAAATATACTTAAAAAAATTTCTTTGTGCACTTAAAAAATTAGGTGTTGCCCATGAATATAATTTTTTAAAAAATGGATGAACAAAGGTATAAAATATAGAAGAGAGAGTAAATTGGTACTATTTTTTTCTTCTAAGTACATCTGATTTTGTTGTTTTATTTTTTTTTTAAAGAGATTGTGTATTTTGTCAAAAAAAATATTAAAATTTCTCGGATGCAAATATTATAGATTATTTTTTGTCCCCAATAGCTATTTTTTTGAGTTTGCCACGGGGTACAAACACGAGTTGGAAAAGACATTAAAAGGTTTCGTTCCAACAATGGCAAGAAGTATGCAAATTATAATCTTTCAAACTTTACCTGGAAATAGGGAATACTCCATGAATTTACATGTGTTGACGCCACACAACAAAATGGTGTGCAGAAAAAAGAATTGTCATTTACTTGAAGTTGCTCGAGTTATTCTCTTCCAAATGGATGTCTCAAACTCATGTTTGGGAAGTAGTATTGACTGATGCCTATTTGATTGTTTCGGTCTCATCTAACATTTTAGGTAATGTTAGTCATGTTCAGTTTATGACCTTGAGGTTTCCTTCTGTTCCTATTTTGCAGAATCTTGCGTCATGGGTGTTTGGCTACATCACCTTTGTTCATGTTAATAAACAACATTAGAGTATCCTAATGACTCGAAATATGAGTTGAGTTTCTAGTCCTTGATCCTTACCTACCTGAGTTGCTCATGATTCCCATCTCAAGCCCTACCTATTTTGACTCTTGTTCCTAGTCCAAAATTTGAGTTGCCAACTGTTGTTCCTAGTGTCGCACCAGCATCTAAGTCGCCTTCTATTTTGGATCCTCCTTTATCTTCAGCTTTGCAGGAATGGCCAGTGAGCCAATTTTAGTGTGTTAGAGGAAAGGTAAACCCGATTTGCTCCAGAAACAGCTTCAATCACCTAAACCAAAAGTAATTAATACTGAAATTAACCCCTCTGTATGTGATTCCAAGATTTTTGTTATTTGTGACGTTTAGTCAGATGATTTGTCCATTGTTTTGGGGAAAGGAATAAGATCTTGTCCCAAATATCCTATTTCTTAATTTGTCTCCTCTAACATCTTCCCCTACAACACCCGTGTTTTATTTCAATTGTTGAGTCTCTGATGATCTCATCATTTGCTCAATAAGCATAGAAAGATAAAAGTTGGCTCTAAGCTAGGGACGAAGAAATGAAAGCACTTGAGAAGAATGTAGCGTAAGAGAGGAGAATGTTGAGATATCATGGGATAAGAAACATGTTGGTTGCAGGTGGATTTATATAGTCAAGCACAAATTAGATGGTAGTATTGATTGATACAAGACAAACCTAGTGGAAAACTGTACATCCAAGCATATGACATTGATTATGAGGAGGCGTTCACTCCCGTGACCGAAATGAACACTATCGCGATCTTACTATCTCTTGTTGCTCACTCTTGATGGGAAGTACACCAGTTTGATGTCAAAAATGCATTATTGCATGGAGACTTAGAGGATGAGGTGTATATATGGAGATTACCTCAGGATTTTGTTCCATAGGTGGAGCAAACAAAGTGTGTCGATTGAGGAAACTTATATTGGCTAAAACACACTCCTCGAGCGTGGTTTAGAAGATTCACAAGTAACACACTCTTTTCTTCATTTTGGGCTTATTATAGCCTTTCTCTATAATATCCTATTCACCTTGAGAGTCAAGCAAAGCTTTCTTGAGAATACACTATTTGTCATAATGATCCTTTGTAAAAAGAGGAAATTAAAAAGTAGTATATTCACACCTTGACATTCTTCTCTTATCTGTCATAAACCAAGCTCGGGGTACGTTTTTGTTGGAGGAAGGAAAATGTTTTAAACATATAACTCAAAAAGTTTTTGATACAGAATGTCAAGTATAAGAAAGTACTCAAGAACACAAAAAGATAAAAAGAACTCATCCCACTTATAAGATCCTTCTAATTAAACCCATTATTTGGGCTTTTTACACTTTTCTATAATCAATTCTCGATTTCCACCTTATATATTATGAAAATTTTAAATAGTTTTAAATTATAAATGAGAATTTTTCTTATACACATTATTAATTTAATGTGTCCAGGGACAAGGCGATTTTTTTTTTTTGCAAACACTTGGGTAATATTGATTAAAAACTTAAAACATATTAGTCATATTACTAATATGGTGCACTGAATATAAAATGTGGTGCGGTGTCCATCACAGCTTCACAGAAATATAGGACCTCAAGAGACATCAAGGTTTGTCTAAAGCCCAAGCTAATAAAGCAAGAACTTTGTCTCAAAATATTGGATTAAAAATAGCCTCTAAATTTTTATTTTCACTTAATATTAGTGACCAATTTCCATTTCATCACAAAAAGTCTATCAACATTAGAATTTTGATGGTACAACATAGTGCTTTTAACACTATGGTGGATTGGTGGTGGGTTCAGGACCCATTTGATTGATTTTATTGTAATGTAACATGATATTTTACAACCTAGTAATAGTGAATATCCTAACAACTTACTAATAATCAAATTTCTTGCTATATTTAGATTAACCGATCCAAATGTCCAAGTCCTATTCCTATATGCATACTTTGTTTCATTTCATGTGCATTGAAATTTTCAGTGATTGACTTGTTTTAGTGCTGCAGGACTCTAACTTCTTCAGTGAAACTGAAAGCTTGTTTGAGTGCCATTCAGGAGAATGCATTTGAAGCCTCTGATTATCCTGTTATTATAACTTTTGAAGACCATATAACTCCATCTCTTCAAGCCAAAGTGGCCAAGGTTTGTAGAACAAACTCATTAGGCCACTCTCATAGTTTGAAACTAATGCAAGCTAACATTTTTTAGTAAAAATATATTTGAATATGTAGATGGTGGATGACATATTTGGAGATATGTTGTTTCGCCTTAATTCAAAACATATGAAGGAATTCTGTTCGCCGGAATCATTGAAGGGAAAAATTCTGATTTCAACTAAACCGCCGGAGTCTCCTGAAAATCAAGACCAGAAGGTACAAGAGGAAGAAGTGGAGAGGCTTGAAAAAAGAGATGAAATATCTAGATTAAATGATAATAAGGTGAAAACAATTTGATAGTGTCATATTGCTTTTCTTGAATCAATCATGGTTTGTAATCAGCTTAGTTAATTAATTAGGATGAATGGGATGAGGAGGAGAGTGAGGAGGATGAGAAAGTTGGATATAGGGATTTGATTTCAATTCATGCCGGGAAGCCAAAAGGTAATGTAGAAAACTGGTTGTCGGATCATGTTCAAGTTAGGCGTCTTAGCTTGAGCGAGCAAGTGCTTGAAGATATCGCGAAAACTCGCGCAACCGACATTGTCAGGTGAGTTTTTTATAGACAAATGCTAGTATGTTAGTGATTTATTATATGATATTTGTTTTATTTATTAAGTAATTCGTTCATCTTTTGTTTTGTATTTATGTCTGTTAAAACAACAATTGATGTTATTCTTTAGATTCACTCAAAGGAATTTGCTTAGAATATATCCAAAAGGTTCGCGTTTAGACTCTTCCAATTACGATCCCATGACCGGATGGATGCATGGAGCTCAAATGGTAGCATTTAACATGCAGGTTAGACTAACATAAGTTACGTAACAACTAATGGATTAACATTTGCCTATAAAAAATATGCGCGTTAATTAGACTTAGACTTCAAATGAAAAGTCATGATGTTATTATCATCACATAACCTTATTTATTTAATTGCAATTGTTTTTCCATATATATAGGGACATGGGCACCACCTTTGGTATATGGAAGGAATGTTCAAAAGCAATGGTGGTTGTGGGTATGTAAAGAAACCTGACATCTTGTTGAACAATCATCAAGTTTATGATCCTAGAGTAACAAGACCTATCCAGAAAACTCTCCAGGTAAAGACTAGTTTTTGAAATTAAAACTACATACAATATTATCTTCTAATTTAAATATGATGACAAATCAAAGCAGGTTTTGATATACATGGGTGATGGGTGGCATTCAGATTTCCGACAAACTCACTTTGATTTTTATTCTCCACCAGATTTTCGTGTAGAGGTAATTACGCTTTTGATCATGACAGAGATATTTAACTTCACTACCGTTTTACGATCCTTGATATTATGGAAGATCATACCTAAATGTGACATTATATATGGTCAATACAACCTCAATCGTAATTCTTAAGGACTGCGATTGAGGTTGCATTAACTAAGTGGTCTAAGAGTATCGATAACCAACAAATTACCAAGATACCAAAGTAGTTACCCTCTATATATCAAATAAAAAATTGTCATTTGCACTATCCATATGAAATGAGCTGTAAACCTCACAAAAATGTGAACCATAGGGCATAACATAAAAAATATTCTGCAGGTTGGCATTCATGGTGTTCCAGCTGATATAAATATAAAAACAACTAGGACAATTGAGGATCAGTGGATCCCAATATGGAATGAAGAGTTCAACTTTTCATTAACTTTTCCAGAATTAGCTCTCTTACACATCAAAGTTGTTGAGCGTGACTTCTCTGGACAACATGATTTCGCTGGACAAACATGTTTACCTGTATCTGAGTTAAGAGAAGGCATTCGTGCAGTTCGTTTGTGTGACCGCAAAGGTGAACCTTACAAGTTTGTGAGGCTTCTAATTCATTTTCGATTTGTTAATTACTAGTACTGCGTAGAAAATCCTTGTTATCCTACATAAACCCAGTGTTGTGTATTTGTAAATAAAAATAATTAGTAAATTTCAGCAATATGTATTAGTTGTATGTTCATGGAAAATGAACCATTTTAAATTTTTAACACTATTAGAAAAACAGGTTTTAGCGTTGGCCAAAAGCTCACGCTAACAGGCCAAAAACGGACGCTAACAGTGAATTAGCGTCGGCCACGTGTCGAGGCTAAAATGTTCGAAGGTAAATGTAGCGTCTCGTAATTTTAGCCGACGCTACCTGTTGCGTGGCCTTGGCCGACGCTAAAACCGACGCTACTGCCAGGGCCGGCGCTACTTAGTCAATCAAAAAAAATCAACGAATTAACTAGCGTCGGCTTGGCCGACGCTAAAGTCAACAACAGAATAGTCAACTTAAAGTGTAGCGTCGGCTAGGACCACGCTAATGTAATTTTTTTTTAAAAAAATTCATCCTAAATGAGCTCACAGAACCCATAAATGTGCAACACAAAATGGTTCTCACAACCATGCATCAACACCAAACAAGTCCACCCCCAAACACATACACAATTGAACAATAATAACGACCCACAACACAACATTGCTATAACAACAATAAGAATCATTCCCAACTCCATGTATCAACACCTAACAAGTTAAGCCCCAAACACACACAGTCGAACAATTAATAACCCACAAGACAACATTGCTATCACAATAAGCATCATTCCCAAAATCATGCATCAACACCTAGCAACAAGTCAACCCCAAAACACACACAACAGAACAATGATAACCCACAACACAACATTGCTATCACAATAAGAATCAATAATGCCTCAAAAACAAGCACAACATAGATTCCCTTCCCTACACTTACAATTTTTCCAATACAACAATCATCTCCACCACCAATTTACTACAACAATAAACAAACGGAAATGGATTCTCTAGCTTTAAATTTCCAACCAAACCCTAACAATAAACAGAATAAAATCAGATTAATCACACAAAAATAAAATAAAATAATTAAATCTATAAAAAAATACTCACAACTCCAGTAGGTGAGTAAGTGGTGATGGTGAACTTCTGATCACTTTGGTAGTCTCTGTAAAGAAGATCTACAGTAACAACAACAAAAATATTTTTAAACAAGTTAAAATAAACTTAGCAGATTACAACAATAGAGATAGAGAGAGAGAACACAGTGATGGGAATCATTTTTTGTTTGAAGAATCAAAATCAAATAGTCAATACTAGCATCAAATTCATACAAAAACTGAAGAAAAGAAACACATGAATACAAAAACGAAGAACGTGAATGAAGAAGAAAAAGGAAATGTTGTCGAAATGCAGATAGACAGATGCAGTCGTATCAACTCTGTTGAGACAGGTGCCGTCGAAATGCAGAGACAGGTGCTGTCGAGTGATGCTGTCGAATTGCAGAGGCAGATGCTGTCGAATGATGCTGTCGAATTGCAGAGACAGATGCTGTCGAATGATGCTGTGAGGAAAACCTGCGAACAAAGCAAACGTTAGATAAACAATTGGAGGCGCCTGCGAACAAAGCAAACATTAGATAAACAACCGCAGGAGTCTTTAGTATTTCTCAGAGCAAAATCAGTTTGATTTTTGAGGACAAACGTTAGATAAACAACCGCAGGAGTCTTTAGTATTTCTCAGAGCAAAATCAGTTTGATTTTTGATGTATCTCAAACTGGAGCTGACAACGTTTATATAGGCTTACGAAATAATTGTAATTTAAAATGGCCGTTGGAAAGTAATTCAGGAGTTTCGAAATAAATCGAATGGATAAAACCCAAATTAAGTATAAAAATAATATTTCATTAATTAAAATTAGCGCAAGGCTAATCGTGTGCGCAGGGGGGGGGGGGGAATCAGAAGATTTGCACTAAACCAAGCTATGTTGGTCCCTGCTTGTGCGCGCGAGGGAGTCTCTTCTACTTTCTTATTTACAAGCTCTCAATAAGCTTTAATATTTAGACTTTGGTGAGTCCAAAGCCAAGCAATGTGGGACTTCCCACTTTTTGAAATATCATTTGTTTTTCCAATAAAACACAACAATCTCCCACATATTTCAAAAGTTTGAAAAATAAATTTATAAAAGAAGTTTCCTGGGTTAACATCGTAGATGTAATGCATCGGAGTTGTATAGCAAGCTATGGAACCAGTCCTAGACAGATAAAACATAACATACAATGAATTGGTTTAGCAAGCTATGGAACCCACGACACATATTATATGTTATAGGTTTTACCATCACATTACACCCCCACAATTCTTGTTGTTTCCGCGGTGTGGCGCTACTAGGCCGTGCGCGTGCTCGGTATTCATGAGTGCTCTAGAGATCTCGTCAGGATCTCATGCAAGCGGCCCCACTTGACACTCATATAGGTGATTTCATCAAGTGTATGCTGCAAGTCACACACCACCCATAAGGGCTATGAAAATCATTAAAAGCTTTAAGCTTATCCTTTTTAACCCTACAGTCTAGCACTATCACAATAACATCATAGGAAGGGACAATAATAAAATTAATTACTTGAATTAATTTCAGTGCTAGCAATATCAAGAAGTAACTTGTTTTTACCACATTGAACCTTATTCATGGGATCTCCAATCACAAAGGTTGGGTTACCATCACTTCTTAATTTCAATTGACTTTAGTCCCATTCCCCTCGATGTTTCATATATAAGTTTCTTCCCCAGGGGTTTTGTCAGAGGATCGGCCAAATTCACTTCTGACTTCACATAATCGATCAATATTGCTCCATATTTCTGCAATTGTTTGACAACATTGTGTCTTAATTGCACATGTCTATTTTTGCCATTATAGGTCTTATTATTTTCAACGGCAATTGCCGACTGACTATCACAATATATTGACACTGATGGTGTCGGTTTTATTCCCAAAGGAATTCCCGCTAAAAGGTTCTTCAACCATGCAGCTTCAGTACCAGCCAATTCCAGAGCTACAAATTCCGACTCCATAGTCGATCTAGCAATAATGGATTGTTTGGCTGACCTCCAAGTTACCGCACCACCACCTAGTGAAAAAGTGTAACCACTGGTGGATTTTGTCTCATCTGAGTCAGATATCCAGTTAGCATCGCAGTATCCTTCTAATACTGCGGGAAATCCACTGTAAGTAATACCATAATTTGGGGTACCTCTCAAATATCGCATGAGGTGAGAAATTGCCTTCCAATGATCCTGACTAGGGTTATGAGTATACCTACTCAGACGAACGACTGCGAACGCAATGTATGGTCGAGAAAAGTTCATTAAATGCAGTAGGCTCCCAATTACTTGGGCATACTGAGGTTGGTCAACAGGATCACCTCTATCACTACAAGAATAATTGATTTTTCCAGCCAGGACTTTCCGGCGGATATGGATCCGCCGCAAATTTTCCGGCGGATTCTAGGCATTTCCGGCGGATTTTATCCGCCGCAAAGTTACCGGCGGAATAATTGGCGTTTGCGGCGGATCAATATTCGACTTGGTTTTTGCGGCGGATTTATCGGTTTTTGCGGCGGATTTGAGATTACAAAAATTTATTTTTTTTACGAGATTTTAACAATCCGCTGGTAAGGTTATTTCCGGCGGATATTTGCCAATTTTGAATTTCAAAAACCGCCGCAAATCCCCCCGTCCGCCGCAAAACCCCTAATCCGCCGCAAATCCCATAAATCCGTCGGTAACTGCCGTTTCCGGCGGATCTTGCCTTTTGACCGTTTGACTTCGTTTCTCCTATATAAACCCCTTCTCCCCTTCTTCTTCTTCACACCTCTACCAATACTCTCATTCTCTTGATACGGCACTCTCTTAATACGACACTCTCTTGAGCATTGTCGGCAGCGGCTCCAATAGAGTGGCGTATGTCTCCATTTCTTTGTAAAGAAATTTCCACATTGTCATGAACACCCCTTCATCTTTTTCGTTAAAAGTAACCCCTTTATCAGCAAAAAGCTCCTCCTCATTATTTCCACCACAAGAGACATATACGCTCATCAAACGCTCGCTCATGAAACTTTCTATTTTGAAAAGATGGTTGAATCTCTAAATAGAAAGTTTGAGAAACTGCAAGGACGGGTTGTTAAGTTGGAGGATGATACCGAGCGTTTGATGAGCGTATATGTCTCTTGTGGTGGAAATAATGAGGAGGAGTTTTTTGCTGATAAATGGGCTACTTTTAACGAAAAAGATGAAGGGGTGTTCATGACAATGTGGAAATTTCTTTACAAAGAAATGGAGACATACGCCACTCTATTGGAGCTGCTGCCGACACTGCTCAAGAGAGTGTCGTATCAAGAGAATGGCGTAGGTCGCATTTTAGGGGTAGCGGACATTAAATATATAAATGATAAAAAATAATAAAAAACCATAATACTCATAATAATACAACAACATATCCGACACTAAACTAACGGTCAAGATCTTGCCGACACTAAATAGTGAATACTGCAGCGTGATTATTGAATAATGAATAGTGATTAGCTTGGACACTAATTAACGGTCAAGATATTGCCGACACTAATTAACGGTCAAGATCTTGCCGACACTAATTAACGGTCAAGATCTTACCGACACTAAATAGTCAATAGTGATTAGTGTCGACACTAATTAACGATCAAGATCTTGCCGACACTAAATAGTGCTGCGTGATTATTGAATAGTCAATAGTGATTAGTGTCGATACTAATTAACGGTTAAGATCTTGCCAACACTAACTAAATAGTGAATATTGAATTTGGTTATTTGCGGCGGATAATTTGGGTATTTGCGGCGGATTGTGGGTTCTTGCGGCGGATTGTGGGTTCTTGCGGCAGATATTTGGGTGTTTTAAAAAAAAGCGCGGTGTTTTAATTTCAAATATCCGTCGCAAAGACCCACAATCCGCCGCAAATCCCCGTTTAATAAATAAGCGTGGATATTTAATTTCAAATATCCGCCACAAAGACCCAAAATCCGCCGCAAAGACCCGTTTTAAAATAAGCGCGGTGTTTTAAATTCAAAATCCGCCGCAAGAACCACATATCCGCCGCAAATTCCCTTTCCGGCGGATATTTCCTTTTGACTGTTGGCTCCGTTTTGCTATATATATATATATATCCCTTCCCCACTTCTCTTTCTTCACACTTCTAACAATCCTCTCATTCTCTTCTTAAAATTTCTCTTTTACTCTCTCCAAATTCTCTCATTCTCTACTAAATCTCCTCTTGAAACTCCTCACTTCCTCCCTACGAATTGTCTTCTCCTCTCATTGGGAAATTTCTTCAAGGTATGTTTTTGATATGAGTTAATAGTTTTAGTTTTTAATTTTTTTTTGATATTCGTTTTTAAATTATTTTATAATAATATGAGTTTGTTACTAATTGTGTTGTTGTTTGTTTAGGTATTGTTTGGGTTCCTCCTTTTTCCTCTCTGCTTGAGTTCAGGATAAGCTTCAAGCCAGAGCCTTCTCTTCACTACGGTTAGTTGTTAAAGTAATTAATAAAATATTACTTACTTCACTATTTATAGTAAAATTTTCACTACAAGAAAAGAAGCCATTAGCGACGGAAATTAGCGAGGGACTAATGGTCCCTCGCAAAAATTGGGATTAGCGACAGAATTTGCGAGGGAATAGGGGCTGTCGTATTTTTGAGAATTAGCGACAGAAATTCCCTCGCTAAAGGCTTGGGCGGGAAAATTAGAGACGAAATTTCAGTCTCTCGCTAATTTTTTTTACTTTTCAGATTATGGGACTCAGTGCAGGGGTTGGTAAATGTGCAGCAATTAGTGACAGACAGTTCCGTCGCTAATTCCCTCGCAATTTTTTTTTACTTTTTTTCCTTAAATCCGTTTACACCCTCACTCTTCTTTCTCACTCACAACACCCTCACTCTTCTTCTCTCCTTTTCACCCTTCCTCTTCCCTTACTCTTCTTCTCACTCACACCACCACCACCACGCCACCACCACACCACCACCACGCCACCACCACACCACCACGCCACCACCACGCCACCCTTCCTCTTCCCTCACTCTTCTTCTCTCCTCTTCTTCTCACTCACACCACCACCACGCCACCTTCACCACCACCACCACCACGCCACCTTCACCACCACCACCACCACCACCACCACCACGCCACCACCACCACCACGCCACCTTCACCACTCTCACTCCTCTCTCTCTCTCTCTCTCTTTGGAAATAATAATAATAATAATAATAATCTCTTCCTATTAATCCTAGAAGCCATACCCACAGTGCCATGCAATTTTTTATTCACTTTTACGTGAATTAGACATAAAAGCGGGAATACTTCATGCAATTAGGAGGGAAATAAAAATACCATGCAAAATGCTACGTACTTTAGCCCCAAATCTCAGCATGTTTGCCTTTTTTTTTAACTTACTGTAACAACAAAGAAAATGTATCCCACCTTTTTGACAAATGAGGCAACAAATAAATTTTATCTAACCTACTTTGACAAATGAGGCAACAAATTAATTGTATGCCTACCTACTTTGACAAATCTATTTGCATTCACACTTCACAGCATTGTTTCATCAACTTTGTTAACAAGTTTTAATTGTCTTGCACTGTACAAATTAAATGTCATCCAAAAGCGTGTTGACAAAAATGGCATGTATGTGGTCCCAAACATCAGACCTTTCAATCTCCAAAAACAACCCAAACAACAAACCTTTCAAAATAAATTACAAATTGAAAATAGTTGCATTGCTTCCAAGATAATTTCCAACTTTCCAACTCTCCTCGTCTCCCTCCTCTCATCCTCTCTCTTCAAACTTCAACCACACCAAAAATGGATTGCAATGTGTTGTGGGCTCAGTTGGTCCTAATGGCAGATTGCAACAAAGTGTTGCTTCTCGCAAAGGGTGAGGTATTAAACAAAGTCAGTTTTCCATAAAAAGCAAGAAAAGGTACACAGCTTAAGAAAATGAAGGAAGAAATTGAAGGAGCAAGAAAAGGATCTGACAAGAGAACACACCAAGTGTGAAGAAGTATTGGATTTGAAGGAGCAGCCAACTATTTCTTCTACACAACAACTAATCTTTCTGGTGCGTTGCTTGCTTGCTTCATCATCAGTTCATCGCGATTCATCTTTCTTGCTTGCTTCATCATCAGTTCATCACAATTCATATCTCTTGCTTGCGTGAAGTAGTATTGGATTTGAGACCCTGTTCTTTCCTCTTCACAGCAACTATTTCTTGCTTCACCATCTCTTCTATTGTCAGTACGAATTCTGAAGGTATTAATTTTACATATAGTATTAACTTGATAAGCTTTAGGCATGCTGTAAAATGAAAACATGTTGTAATTGAATAAATTTAAACATGCTGTAACTGAACATTTAAACATGAAACTGTAACTGAAGGACAAAATTGCTTATACAGGTAAATCCCCCTCCCCACTATCAATTTGCATGCTGTCCTACAACTAAAAATTTAAACATCCATGTGCACCCAAATGTAAAGTACACCCACCATCAGCTGTCTTTCTATTTTTTTTCTTCACAATCTCTCCCCCTCTTCACACCCACCAATTTAAACAAAGTTTTCTATGTTTATTTGCAGAAAAGAAAACAACTTAGTGTTAAAACATGAAAAATTGGAATCATCTCAGAATCCATGGTAAGAAATCAAGACATTTGTTAATCAGGCTTCAACAGTTATGGATTTCAGCATCATCTCAGAATCCATAGCATGAAAAATTGGAATCATCTCAGAATCCATAATATTGGATTTCAGACCCTGTTCTTCACAACAACTAATCTTTCTCTTGTATTCTCAGTTTGAATTTTCAAGGCATTAACTTTATAAGGTTTAGGCATGCTGTAAGAGGTAAACATGCTGTAACTGGAATTTAAACATGAAACTGTAACTGAAATGTGAAAGCTGTAAATAAACTTCGACATGTGAAAGCTGTAACTGAAATGTGAAGGTGTAACTGAAATTTAAACATATAGTATTAACTTTAGCAATAAGTAAAGGTGTAACTGGAATACAAACTTACTTACAAAATGCACTTTTCCTTTTCAGCAAAGTTTACCTCCTATGACTGAATCAGTTCACCCATAGTGCATTTATTACTTGGTGCACTTTAAAATTATACCCATAGCATCAGTTCACCCATAGTGGCCCTTTTAGCGAAATAATTAGTGTTTCGTGCATCTCTTTGTACATTAAATAGTGGCGCATCTGTTTAGTCAAAGTAATCAATAAAATACTTCAACTTTTGTCTTTTTTAAGCAAGGAAAAAGGGTATAAATGGTGGAAGTGGAGAAGAGTACTGATATAAAACAGAAAAATGGTGGTCAGTGAGAAGAAAAGAAAAGAGAGAGGAAGGAAATTTTACCTCCGGCCACAGTGAACGGTGGCCGCCACCGTAATCTCCGCCACAATAACCACCCAAAACCACTGCCAAACGCCATCTCTGCCTCTCACCGTAGGCCACCAACACAGGAACCACGCCGCACCACCGTCGCCAACCCCCCTCCCCATCGCAACCACCACGTCCCTCTCTCCAAAACTACCCACAGTCCCCACCCCGAAACCATCGCCCCATAACCAAACACAACCACCACGCCTGACCGCCCTTTTCCCCTTCATAATCACCACCCGTCACCCATCCACCACCAAACGGCCACCACGGTGCACCAACACAGCCAAACGACCACCGAACAGCTAGGTGGCAAAAGGGGGACGAGGCTTCGCGAAAAGGTGAAAAGGGAAGGAGGAGCGTGGTCGCGGAGGGTGTGAGACGATTGCGAAGAGGGTGAGGGGTTGGCTACGGTGGTGAGGGAAAGAAGAAGAAAGGTTGGCACCGGTGAAGAGAAGAGAGATCGAGAGTAAACGGCGGAGGGGAGAAGAATGGAAGCGGCGGTGAGGGGAAGAAGAGGATTAGGGTTAGGGAGGAGGAGTGTTGCGGCGCTGACAATGTGAGATTAGAGGAATTAGGGTTTGGTTTTTGTGCATTTACCTTAAATAGTCTAGGTCTAATTTTATTTTAATTTTATTTTTTAACTAGACTGCTTTTTTCACCCCTCCGCTTCATTATCACAACCCCCCGTAGAAGCCCAACAATATTCGTGCAGACCCGGATCCACAAATAACACGGGTTGGGTCGCTAAACGCACCCTTTTTTTTAAAAAATACAGCATCTATTGCTATCCACACCTCCATTTTAATAACATAACACCCCTGTTAATTATACTTCCTTTTTACAACTCATTTTGTTTCTTTTTCATTACATTATGATGCTTCCAAACCATTATTTTTCGAACAATCAAGCTCACAAAAAATGAGTTGTTATTAATGGTCACTCTGAGTTTAGCTTGTTTGACCGTTAATAACAACTTTAGTTTTCACAATGGGCTATGAGTGATAGCCACTCTGAGTTTTACTTGTTTGGTCATCACGAATGCCTATCTCAATTTCAAAATACCTAAAAAACACCAACACACAAACTTTTTCTACACAAACCAGCGTCAATAGTTTCTATAACTGATTTTTCTACACACGAATGCCTTCGGATTTTTCAGTATAACTGATTGTCACTATTAAAGAACACATTAATAGATTTTTATTCATATACATTTTTAGCAAACAATACGGAATAACCACAAAAGGAGTAGTATATTATAACTCAATTGTTAAATTATTAAAGATTTTTTTTGAATTTAAATGGTTTATGCATATCGTTTAACTAGCAACAAATTCACAATTGTAGCCCATGCATCGCACGGGCAATCGCCCTAGTAATAATAATAGTAATAATAATAATTAAAATAATATAATAATAAATATAAAAAAAAGAAGATTTAAAAAAAACAAAAACAGTCAGACTTAGCGAGGGAAAATTCCCTCGCTAATTAGCGAGGTATTAAAATTCCCTCGCTAATCCCAGTAGCGAGGAGGGAATTAGCGAGGGAACCAGTCCGTCGCTAATTCCCTCGCAAATGACCATTAGCGACGGATTTAGGTCATTTTGCGAGGGAAATGTCCGTCGCTAATGACCAGTTTTTTTGTAGTGTTTGTTACAAATTTTGTTTGCAATAATAATACAAAATAATTTATATTGAAAAAACTTATTTATTAAGTTCACTTATAAATTTTATTAACATATATTGTCTTATAAAAATTGAAATTTAAAATTAAATTTGGAATTATTATTTATAATGTTTAAATTATTAGTATATAACATTATCAAAAAACTAATTGTGTTGCTTGTAATTGATAGTTTATTGAAATATCAAAATAAAATGAGTAATATATAAATATATATATCAAGATATGAAGTAATTGATAGTTTATTTTATTTATATTGTAGTGTAGTATACATAGTTCTTGAAAATGGATCGTAGTTGGATGTATGATCGATTGTATCCTGGAAGATCTGGTGTAAAACGACGTTTTGTAGAAGGAGTAGAAGAGTTTATTTTTTGTGCTAAGTACATTGATCATGAAGAATTTGGGCGACAAGGCGGTATTAGATGTCCGTGCTTGAAATGTTCCTTTGGAGCTATAAAAAATGAACATGAAGTTAGACTTCATTTGTACAATAATGGGTTTAGGCCAAATTATTGGACATGGAGTCGTCACGGGGAAGGAGCACCACTAGGGGTAGCTGCAGTTCATGCGGTTAATGTTCCGGTTGAAGTAGTAGATCACACATCAAGTAGTTATCCAGCGACTACGACATCTGAAGGATGGGGAATACAACCGTTAGATGTTTATCAGGGAATGATATCTGACGCTGTTGGAGTAAATTTGGATTTTGAAGAACCAGATGCTGACGAAGTTCCAAATGAGGAAGCTCAAAGGTTTTACATGTATTTGAGTGAGACAAATAAACCCATATTTGAAGGATCTACAGACTTAAAATTATCAATGTGTGTTCGGTTGTTGGGTCTTAAGTCTCAATTTAATGTTGCTGAGTTGTGCATGGAATATATGACCAAAATGATGTTGGATGCAACCCCCATTAGAGAGAGTTTACCGCAAAGTTATTATGAAGCTAAAAGAGTGGTATCGAAGCTTGGCTTAAAATCTAAAAGGATTGATTGTTGTGTGTCTGGTTGCATGCTCTATTATAACAATGAGTTTGACATAAATGATGGAGAGTTGTCGGAATGCAAGTTGTGTGGACAACCACGCTATCGTGTCAGTAGATCAGGGATGAGTAGAGGCAAAACGGTTCCACGAAAATCAATGTTCTATCTGCCTCTTATTCCAAGGCTACAGAGGATGTTTACTTCAATGGAGACCGCGGGTAAAATGACATGGCACCATCAAAATAGAAATAATTCTGGTGAATTACGTCACCCATCTGATGGTGAAGCTTGGAAGCATTTTGATCGTGTTCATCCAAATTTTGCCAGTGATCCACGCAATGTTCGGCTTGGTTTGTGCTCTGATGGTTTCACACCATATATTCAAGCCTCGGCAACACCGTATTCATGTTGGCCAGTTATTGTTACCCCATACAACCTTCCTCCAGAAATGTGTATGTCCAAACCATACATGTTTTTAAATTCTATTATTCCAGGGCCAAGTAATCCAACAACTGGTATTGACATCTATTTGCAACCTTTGATTGATGACCTAAAAAGGTTGTGGAATGGTGTTTTAACTTATGATGCGGCACGCAAACAAAATTTTGTGATGAGGGCGGCTTTGATGTGGACCATTAATGACTTCCCTGCCTATGGAATGTTGCCTGGATGGGGGACACATGGTAAGATGGCGTGTCCGATTTGCATGGTTGACACAAAGGCTTTTAGTCTTAAATACGGAGGAAAAGTTTCATGGTTTGACCGCACCGTAGGTTCTTACCTATGGATCACCCATTTAGAAAGCAGAAATATGCGTTCATCAAGGGAAATGTTGAAACAGCTGGACCTCCTCGTCAGTTGTCACCAGAGGAAGTTTGGAATAGTGTTAGGGATATCCCTCCCGTGGAAGTCGTAGCGGGTGTTGTTTCTCGTCCAGATGGCTATGGACAATGGCACAATTGGACAAAAAAAAGTATTTTTTGGGAACTTCCCTATTGGAAAGATAATCTATTGAGACACAATCTCGATGTCATGCATATAGAGAAGAATTTTTTTGACAACATATTTAACACTGTCATGAACGTGAAAGGCAAAACGAAAGACAATGAGAAAGCTAGGAAGGATATAGATCATTTCTGTAGACGAAAGGATTTGTTGTTGGTTGAGCAAGGTACTAGGATTTTGAAACCCAAAGCCAATTATACTTTATCTACCGAACAAGCAAAAGCAGTTTATCAGTGGATAAAAGAGTTGAAAATGCCAGACGGTTATTCTTCCAATTTATCTAGATGTGCGGATGTGGATAATGCGAGGTTGCATGGGATGAAGAGTCATGATTGTCACGTATTCATGGAGTGCTTACTTCCTATCGCTTTTAGTTCGTTGCCAACACACGTTTTGAATCCGCTCATTGAATTAAGTCAATACTTTAAGAATTTGTGTTCTGCAACGCTAAAATCTGATGATCTTTCAAAAATGGAACAAGACATCCCACTTATCTTATGCAAGTTGGAGAGAGTATTTCTGCCTGGTTTCTTTGATTCTATGGAGCATCTACCGGTACATCTCGCATATGAAGCTAAACTTGGCGGACCTGTCCAATACAGATGGATGTATCCGTTTGAAAGGTCAGCTAATTTTTATAATATAAGAAACAAGTTTAAATTAAAATATAGGGTTAAATATGTTTTAGGCCCCTGCAAATATAGGGTGTTTTGGTTTAAGTCCCTGCAAAAATTTTTTTTTGTTAAAAACCCTTGCAAAATGACATATTTTGTTATAAGCCCTTCTATGACTAAAATGTTAGCCTTAACATGGAATGCTATGATTGCTGGATATGTTGAGAATGGCTTATAACAAAATATTTCTTTTTGCAAGGGCTTTTAACAAATTTTTTTTTGCAGGGGCTTAAACCAAAACACCCTATATTCGCAGGGGCCTAAAACATATTTAAGCCTAAAATATATGACTATTATATTAATATCATATTCTCTAGGTTCATGGGTGATTCAAAAAGATCGGTGAAAAACAAAGCTAGAGTTGAAGGATCGATATGTTCTTCTTACTTACACCGTGAAATAACACATTTTTGTTCTCATTATTTCAAGAATCAGTTTGCTCCTGGAAGCAGTCGAAATGAAGTGGATACTGAATGGCCTAGACATCCTTTGGCTTTGTCTGTCTTTTGTCTGCCCGGTCGTCCATCTGGGAAGGAGTCAACTCACTGGCTAACAGATGAAGAGTTAAGTTCAGCACATGTTCATGTCTTGATAAACTGTACTGAGGTGCAACCATTTATTGAGTATGTTCCTCAACATTAACAATCGATCTTAATTAGTTAATATAAAGTAGACAAGTGTAACAATTAAATTATTTCTTTTTAGGGAGTTCTTGTCATCAGAGGCAGTACGTGAAGACCAATCTTCTGCTCATATTCATGCGCATTTTCCAATGTGGTTTAGTCAATATGTGTATTCCCTCCCGCCAAATCCTACCAACCAACACTTGAGGAACATATCAGACGGTCCTCGAAGATGTGTTAAAGAATGGCACACATACTTGTCAATGGATACAAATTTCACACCAATGAATGGACACAGGGCAGAGAGACAGTCAATAGTGGAGTGCGCATGAAGGGGGTCACTGGAGGAGGTGAAGATGATTTTTATGGTGTGGTTCAACACATATATGATCCGTTCGTCATTGCACAAAATGTGAGACAAGTCTATTATGTCCCTTATCCATCAATGCAGACTGATAGGTGTGGTTGGTGTGTCGCAATTAAAACAAAACCAAGAGGGGCATTGATCAGACAAATGATGACACGGTGGAAGATGTGCCATATCAAATGGAAGTGATGTTTAATGTAAATGAAGTGATTCAAGTTGAACCCATTGTTCGTTTATGTGATGAGCCAAACACCGACGATGAAGTTGATGACGAAGATGCTGATGGTGAAGATGCAACAGACCACATTGGTGTATCAAGAATTCACTCCTCCGATGATGATGATTTTGAGAATGAATGAGATTCAAATTAGTTATTTATGTTTCAATCAATTATATAAGGATGTAATTTATGTTTCAACAATTCTATTTTTAATGAAGGATGTTATTTTTAATGAAGGATGTTATTTGTTTGAGAATGAATGAGATTCAAATTATTTATTTTAATGAGTTTTGTATGTTTATGTTAACCTTGTTTAGTATATGTTTGTTCGTTTAAATGTATATGTCTAGATACAGATATGGCATCTCATGATGACTCAGGATCTGATGACGGCGCATATGTTCCTCCTCCACCTCCCGATGCCGCCAGCACTAGCAGGCGGATGACATCTACTCGCCTAGGGCGCCGTGTTCAGCCTACGTGTGTTGTTGTTACTACTGGCGGATATTTTCCACCACTTGTGTCTGAGGATGGTGCTAGTACTAGTACTGCAGGGGGCCCATCGATTCCTGTTGGTACTGAGGGCTTATCCCCGACACATGTTGATGCAGATGGGATACGCACATTCATTGATGGGACTGATGTGATTAGGGTTACACCTGATGGGCGTATCATATTGCAGATTGTTGGCGATTCGTAAGTCTATATATATATATATATATATATATATATATATATATATTATTTATTAATTTATTTTTGTTGCCCTTTATATAACTTATATTTGGTGTAACAAAATTCATCTTTTTTTAATGCAGTTTTATTCCTTCGAAGGCTTCAGCTACCGCCATCACAAAAACAATCAAGGAGAATTTTACCAAGAGCTGGAAGAAGTGGACGGAAGTTAGAAAAGATAAGGATGCAAATAAGAAGATGTTAAGATAATTTTTGGTAAGTTATTCTATGAAATAATTAATTTGGTGTATTATCTTATTGACTTGATTAATTAATTATTGCCTTATAATTAACAACATTATTGTAAATTTCTTAAATAGGAAAAATGTATATGGTATCCAGGGGAGCAAGCCGCAGTTGAGAGAGTGTTCCATAAGAGATGTTCTCATCGCTATTCTGAATTGATGCGGAGGGCGCGCGATGCGGGTACGAAGCCATCTTATATGGGAGACTCAACTTGGGCCGAGTTTAATGAGTATTGGCAGACAGATCAAGCATTTAAGAATTATTGTGAGAAAGCCAAGAAGAACCGTGCTTCTAAAAAAGGTGGCTGCACACACACGGGGGGAGTGTTAATACTGCAACGCATTACATGCGTTTGGTAAATTTATTACTTTATTACTTGATTAATTAATTAATTATTTATAATGTACATATATAGGTGGAGAGGGAACAAAGGTCAATCACTTTGCCTGAGTTTCATTGCCACATGCATATGGTGGAGGAGACTGGTGAGTACGCTACAGATCGGGCGAGGCGTATTCAGGTAAAACTACTTTTACAATTATATATTATTTAATGTTTATTATTTATATTAATAATTAGTTATTTATTTGTTGGGTTATTTTTTCAGGAGAGCTTCGAGGGTGGGATGGCTGAGTACCATCAGTCACAACAGAGCAGTGGGGCAGCTGTCGATCCAGTGGAGGAGGCTAGAGTAGCTCGTGATGTTTGGGAGAGAGCAGTTGGTCCCCAAAAGACTAATCGTCTGGTAGGATCAGGTGGTATTGGACCGACTCCTTTTCGAACACGCATTATTCCGAGTCTATCAGATTCACATTCTGGATCCTCAACTGGTCGCAATTATGTTCCCAATGCTGGTGAGTTGAATGATGTTAGGCAATTGACGCAGCAACTGAGCGAGGTTCAGCGTCAGAGTGTCGAGCGGCAGGAGCAAAGTGATCGGGAAATGCAGGCGCTTCGGGATCAAAATCAGGCGATTCGGGAGCAGGCTAGGGTAGCTGAGGAGCGCATGGAGGAGCGCTTTAAGTTATTGCAGGATCAGATGATGTCTCAGCACTCGAGGCCATCGTCATCAGCATCCTACCCGCCGCCGCCACAGCAGCATTACTACCAGCAACAGTATGCACCCCAGTATCCCTAGCCGTATGCACCCCAATATCCCCCGCAGTATGCACCGCAGTATGCGCCATTCCAGCCATACCAGCAGCAGCATCAGTCACCCCACCAGCCATACCAGCAGCCCCAACATCAGTCACCCCTGATCCAGCCAAACCAGCAGTACCCCCAGCAGCGATCACCCCCACTGGACATTGATCTTAATGTCCAGATGTCATCGCTTAGTGCTTTACTTCAAGCTGATATATATTATAATAATGTTGATGACATTGACCGGCAGGCACCCCAGTAGCTTTAGATTATTTTATTTTTTTGTATGGATATTTTATTAATTGTATGGATATTTTTTTGGTGATAATATTTTACTGCTTTTCCCAATTTTTATTTTTTTAAATTAAAAATTAATTAGTTATTGGATTTTATTTTTTTATCAATAATTAAAAAAATTAATAAAATAATATATTTTTTTAATTAAAACGATTATTTTTAAAAAATAATATTTATTTTTAAAAATAATAACTTTTTTTTTAAAAAAAAGGGTACTTTGCGGCGGATTTCTGTACTTTGCGGCGGAATTTTAAATAAAACGTTTTTTTTTTTAAAATTATATTTATTTTTTTTAAATAAAACGGGTACTTTGCGGCGGATAACGGGTACTTTGCGGCGGATACTTTGCGGCGGATATTGGGCACTTTCCGGCGGATATTTTGCGGCAAAAATTCGTGCCTTTTCCGGCGGATTATCCACCGCAAAGTTCCGGCGGATTTTGCGGCGCCACTAAATCCGCCGCGAACTTGCGGCGGATAATCTGCGGCAAAGCGTTTGCTTCGAGCTGGCTACCGGCGGCAAAATTCCGCCGCAAAGTCCAAATTTTTTTCCGCCGTAAATTTGGCTTTTGCGGCGGATTTTGCCCGCCGCAAAGTCCAATTTTTCTTGTAGTGTATTTTTCTTCAAGTGTGAGTTAGCTTCATAAGGGGTACTCAAAGGGGTAGAGTTATAGTGACCAAACTTCCTAAAAAGTTTTTCCACATAATGATCTTGTGATAGTATAATACTATCACCTTCCCCGATGACTCTAACTCCTAATATTACATTTGCCTCACCCATATCTTTCATATCGAAACCAAAAATGAGCATGTCATCTACATACAAGCATATAATCACATGTTCTCCACACACAGTTTTAGTGTAAACACATTTATCAACATCAGTAGTGGAGAAACCATCATTAATTAAAGTTTTGTCAAACTTTTCATACCATTGTTTTGGTGCTTGTTTTAAACAATATAAGGACTTAAGGAGTTTGCATACTTTGTTTTCTTGACCAGAAACTATACATCCTTCGGGTTGAGTCATGTAAATTTCTTCTTCTAAGTCACCGTTCAAAAAAGCTGTTTTAAAATCCATTTGGTGAATAACAAGTTTATGGATAGAAGCCAAAGCTATTAAAACTTTAATAGAAGAAATTCTTGTGACAGGAACAAAAGTATCAAAATAATCAATGTTTTGTTTTTGAGAAAAACCTTTTGCTACTAATCTAGCTTTATATTTATCAATAGACCCATCGGGGTTATATTTTCTTTTGAAAATCCACTTGCATCCTATTGGTTTTGCTCCATGTGGTAAATCAACTAAAGTCCAAGTTTTACATTTGGAAATTGAATCTATTTCAGTTTTAATAGCTTCTTTCCAACATTTCGACTCAGAAGAAGAAATTACTTCAGAAAAAGTTTCGGGATCTTTTTCAACAAGATAAGTATAAAAATCATTTCCGAAGGATGTTTCTTTTCTTGGTCTTTTACTTCTCCTTAATTCTTCATACGGTTCCTCACGAGTTTCATCATTAGTAGTTACTATTGGCTGTCTAGATATACTATCATGCTTCAAAGGAAATATATTTTCAAAGAATTCAGTATTTTTTGTTTCCATAATAGTATTTTTCTCTAAGACGTCACTTTTCACAACAAGGAATCTATAAGCGGCGCTATGTTCAGCATATCCTATAAAAACACAATCAGAGGTTTTGCAACCAATTTTTCTTTTCTTAGGATCAGGCAACATAACTTTAGCTAAACACCCCCACACTTTTAAATATTTCAAGTTAGGTTGATAACCTTTTCATAGTTCGTAGGGGGTCTTTCCGGTTTTCCTATGAGGAGTTCTATTTTGTATAAAACATGCAGTTAAGATAGTCTCACCCCACAAGTTATTTGGCGCACTAGAGCTAATTAACATAGCATTCATCATCTCTTTCAAGGTCCTATTTTTCCTTTCGGCTATGCCATTAGATTCAGGTGAATAAGGGGGAGTAGTTTCATGTATTATACTTTCATTTTCACAAAATTCATTAAAAGATATGTACTCTCCTCCACGATCGGATCTAACTCGTTTAATCTTCCTATCTAATTGGTTTTCTACTTCGGTTTTATATGAAAGAAAAGCTTCAAATGCTTCGTCTTTTTGTTTTAATAAAAATACCTTAGTGTATCGCGAAAAATCATCTATAAACGTCACATAATAATTTTTTCCGCCCCTAGTTGGAGTTTGTTTTAAATCCCCTAGGTCCGTATGAATTAAACTAAGCAACTCAGATTCACGTTGTACCGGGGGACATAATTTCTTTGTTAATTTGGATTTAGCACACAAATCGCATTTACTATGTTGTTTATCACTAATCGAAATCATGCCAAGACGTTGCAATTTAATAACATACGGAAAATAAATATGTCCTAGTCTAGCATGCCACATATTATAAGAGTCAATCATGTAAGCAGAAGTGGAAAGATTGTTATTGAAATCAACGGTGTTGAGTACAAAAAGTCCATGATCATAATATTCCTTTCCAACAAAAATGTTGTTCTTGGTAAGAACAATCTTATTAGATTCAAAGGTCACTTTGATACCATGCTTCAGCAGAACACCAACAGAAATCGGGTTTGCCCTTATATTAGGCACATGAAGCACATTTGTGAGAGCCAGGGTCTTTCCCGATGTGAGTTTGAGAAGAACTTTCCCTTTCCCCACAACTGGGGCAGAATGTGAGTCACCCAGATAGATGTGTTCTTCTCCTTCCCCTACAGCAGTGTAGGAGGTAAAAGCCTCTATGTTAGCACATATGTGCTTGGTGGCTCCAAAATCTACCACCCACTTGTTCACATCAGTTGCCATATTGACCAGAGAAACGACAGCAGCAATGACATCGTCATCCTCATTATCATCTCCACCAGCATCAGCCAAGTTGGCGTTTTCCTTAGGAGGATTTTCGTTTCTCGCCCTATGCCTGCATTTAGGTGCAAAGTGTCCTGGCTTTCCACAAACAAAACAAAAACCTTTTTTCTTGTAACACCAGGATAATGATCATTGTTCTTTTTGTGATTCTTTTGATTAGCAAATTTCTTGGGATCATACCTTTTGTTTGAAGAGTCAGATTTGCCTTTGTCGTACCTTGAAGAGTTGTTCATCACCATGTTTGCACGTGCAGCCATTGATTTCGCCTTTGCTTTGTTACTCTCCTTTCGGTTGGTATCTTCAATGATGAAATGAGTCAGCAGCTCGTTCAGTGACAGTTGCTTGTGTTTGTGCGTCAGGGAAAGGCTTCGCGTAAGTTACCGGGACCGTAGCAGGAACGATAACAGTGATATTGTTGTTGACGGGAGCACCGTTATCATCGTTGTTGATTGCGTCAGCCATGAAATAAATTCTTCAGATTGTTGTCGAAATGCAGAGACAGGTGCTGTCGAGTGATGCTGTCGAATGATGCTGTCGAATTGCAGAGACAGATGCTGTCGAATTGCAAAGACAGATGCTGTCGAATGATGCTGTTGAATGATGTTGTCGAATGATGCTATCGAATGATGCTGTGAGGAATACCTGCGAACAAAGCAAACGTTAGATAAACAACCGGAGGCGCCTTGCGACTGCCCTGAAGAATTTATTCACCTCTACAGCGCAAATTCCCTGAGGTACAACCGGTCTCTTCCCAATCGCTGTAGCGAAGGAGGACTCCTAACTGGCAAGAAGAATTTCGTCACTATAGGAGACAAACGTAGGAGTGTTTAGTATTTCTCAGAGCAAAATCAGTTTGATTTTTGATGTATCTCAAATAGCAGCTGACAACGTTTATATAGGCTTATGAATTTGGCCGTTTGAAACATACGCTCCAGCGGTTTAATTCTCATTCATCAGCCGTTACAAAATAATTGTAATAAATCAGAAAACCGTTTGTAAAGAATTCAGGAGTTACGAAATAATTGTAATTTAAAATGGTCGTTGGAAAGTAATTCAGGAGTTTCGAAATAAATCGAATTAATTCAAAAAAACAGTTGTAAAGTAATTCAGTCGAAATCAATTATCCGTTTGTGGCTTAAAATTGGGTATATTCGGATAAAACCAAAATTAAGTATAAAAATAATATTTCATTATTTAGCGCAAGGCTAATCGTGCGCGCAGGGGGGGGGGGGAATCAGAAGATTTGCACTGAACCAAGCCATGTTGGTCCCTGCTTGTGCGCGCGAGGGAGTCCCTTCTACTTTCTTGTTTACAAGCTCTCATTAAGCTTTAATATTTAAAGACTTTGGTGAGCCCAAAGGCAAGCAATGTGGGACTTCCCACTTTTTGAAATATCCTTTGTTTTTCCAATAAAACACAACAGGAAAAACGTGAATGAAGAAGAAAAAGGAAAAACGTGAATGAAGAAGAAAAATAGAAACTCAAGTCGAAGAAGAACTGTTGGCGGTGGCGGCGCTGCAATTAAAAAGGAAGGAGGAGAGACGCTGCAACTAGAAAGGGAAGAGGAGAGGCGGAGAGGCTAAGAGGGACTGAGGGAGAGGCGCTGTAACTAGGGTTTCTATGTAAGAGAGGGAAGAGTGAAAGAGTAGAAGTGAGGTTTTTTTGGTAAAATAAATGGAAAGGTACGCTAACTTTCTTTAAAATAAACGGAGAGGTAGCGTCGGCCAGAGCCGACACTAAAAATAATATTTAAAAATTAAGCATTTAACGTCCGCTATTTCCAGAGTAGCGTCCGCCAGAGCTGACGCTAATTTTTTCCAACAGAAAATAAATTTGTGGGTTGCGTGGGTCAAGCCGACTCTAGGCCGACGCTATTAGCGTGGGTATCGTGGCCGACGCTAAAATATGGACGCTAAAAACCCATTTTCTAGTAGTGTAATGCTTCTTTTTTTCGATAATTAGGTGTTTATTGATTTCGACTAACCAAGCGTAGAAAATTGTTGTTATCCTACATAAACCCAGTATGTTCATGGAAAATGAACTATTTTAAAATTTTAATGCTTTTTTTTTCTTCGATAATTAGATATTTATTGATTTCGACTAACCAAAAAAGAGCTAACCAGAAAGCAAATACAAAACTATCTACAAGACATGGTCGCATCTAACACACATAAAACACCGACTACACCTTGAACAAGATACACAGACAGAATATTAGGATTAACACATCTAAAAACAAATAATATAAAGAACCTTGACAACCTCTAAAAAAGCACGACTAATCATGTCAAACATATTGTGGGAAACTATTTGACACCTAGGCAGAGAGTCGAGTTACACCGTGACATTTAAGGTTTGAGGTTTGTTTGTCTTTCAAACTCTTTTTCCTAGCCGCGGGTCGATCAGAGGTTTAAGACAGCAATTCCTCTATTCTTGAAGCAAATGTACCGAGGATGGAACTCTGCTCCTCGACTATGGGTTCCCTAACTCCTCCAAGGATGTTAGGATAGGTAAAAGGGACGTGTGGTTTGATTATCTACGAGGCGAAAACATAAAGAAATGCAGTAAAGATAAAAAAAAGTAAAGACTTTGCGAAAAAATAGTAGATTTGGTTTGATTGATGTGTGTGTTTGAATGCACAGTTGTACTATATATATATATATATATATATATATATATATATATATATATATATATATATATATATATATATATATATATACATGAGCCTCCGTTGTCCACTACTCGAGCCTACACCTGCTCACTATTGGATCAACTAAGATCAACGCCTACGTTTATTCCTAGTCCCTAGAAACTCGGAACCGTTCCTCCACGACCTCCTTAGCACGGGCTAGTGGGCTAAAACCAAGTTGCTCCTATTTCCACGATGCTCTACTATTCGCTGACCTTAACCGCTTCAACACCGTGTCCACGTGCGGTGAATGCTTGCGTTCCAAGCAAACTCTCCTTGCCTCGGCCACAATCTTCCTCGGCCATGTTGCTTCCTCGGCCTTCGGCCATTGGTGCCCTAACCTTAGCACGGGTTCAAACCCAAATGTGACCGTTTGAATGTGTGTAATCTTTTATTGTCATTTCATCTAAGCTAACAAAAAAATGGACAATTTTCAAATGCTACCAACTGGCCACATTTATTAGAGATTTTTGGTTTTTTATTAGCTTATGTGGGTTTTCTGATGGATTATTTGGGATTTTGGGCTTATAAAGAAGAAGCATTAGAGGATGATATATAAAAAAATACAAGATTAATATTTGTCATTGATAATTAAAAATTTTGAACACTACTATAAACCTACTATCTAAAAAAACAAGAAGATTTAATGACTATTTAAACTACTGATTAATATTTAAAACAAATAGTTCTTATTGATAATCTACTATCTCTCATTTACTATCTACTATAACCTACTAATCAACTAAAATAATCAATTGAAACTACGAGATAACTGCACTGATATACAAAAAAACACAGGATAACTGAACTGATATATAAAAAAACACGAGATTAATATTTGTCATTGATAATTAAATTTTTTGAATACTACTACTACAGATCTACTATCTAAAAAACAAGAAGACTTAATGACTATTTAAACTACTAATTAATATTTAAGCCAAATATTTCTTATTGATAATCTACTATATAACTTTTACTATCTACTATAATCTACTAATCAACTAAAATAATCAACTGAAAGTACGAGATAACTGCACTGATATATAAAAAAACACGGGATTAATATTTGCCATTGATAACTATAATTTTTGAAGACTACTATAAACCTACTATTTAAAAAAACAAGAAGGTTTAATGACTATTTGAAATGATTAATATTTAAAACACGGGATAAATATTTTTTATTGATAATCTACTATCTATCTTTTACTATCTACTATAATCTAGGCTAAAGTGCTCCCGGGGTCCCTTATCTTTATTTAAAGTAACGAATTAGTCCTTTATGTTTTTTTTGTCCCAAATAAGTCCTTTATCTTTCAAATTTTTGACACATAAATCCTTTTCCGTTAACAGTGCTGATTTATGTGTCAAAAAAAGGATTTATGTGTTAAAAATTTGAAACATAAAGGACTGATTTGGGACAGAAAAAGATTTATGTGTCAAAAATTTAAAACATAAAGGATTGATTTGGGACAAAAAAAAGATAAAGGACCAAATCGTTACTTTAAATAAAGATAAGGGACCCCGAGAGCACTTTAACCTATAATCTACTAATCAACTTAAATAATCAATTGAAACTATGAGATAACTGCACTGATACATAAAAAAACACGGAATAACTGCACTTATATATAAAAAATACGGGGATAACTGCAATGATATACATAAAAACAGGGGATATAGTTGCATTGATATATAAAAAAAAAACACAGGATAACAACACTGATATATAAAAAAACACTGCACTGCTATATAAAAAAAACACAGGATAAATGCACAAATTGTTTTTAAATGATACTTTTACATTTTTGGATTTTAATAATTATCTATTTTCTTGGTAGCATTATTTATCTATTTTTTATTTGAAACTCCTTTTTTATTTACTTTAAATTTGTATTTATTTTCACGGGGTAATGTTCGGACTATTTAAATACTGTCTAAGTTCATTCATAAAAAGAACACGATAGCACCCGTGCGTATGCACGGGTATGCTACTAGTGATTATGATAATAAGATAATGTTCAGTGAAGAGTGGGAAGAAATAAATTAATTGTGTTGATATGTAAGTACCACGTTATTGGGTTTAGAGTTTTGTAGAGAGGTGAAGATCGATGAAGTAAAAAGTTGTGAGGATTTGGGTTTTACTTCTTCATACACTCATCAGATCAGAGTGTAGAGAAGACAATAATTTATTGAGTTAGGGTGTGTTTGGACTAGGAGAGAAAGAGGGAAGACAGAGTGAGGGAAGAGAGAAAGAGGTGAGAATTAGAGTTGATTAGGAGAGTTGCTTGGTTTAGGTGAAAGAGAAGAGAAATAGGGAAGAGAGAGTTGGGTCTATTAGTTTGGCTACACATTTACCCTAAACATAAGATAAGCAAACCTAGATATGCCTCCAGAGTTCCAGCAGCCAGTGCTTTATACCTCGTCCCTAACTCTCTATTCTGCAACCGTGAACTCAATAACGAGTTGTTTGCATGCGACAACATAGTCAAGTTCACTTCTTTTTTAGGGTTCTTCATCTTCAAAGTGGCTTAGGATCTGTAAAGTCTGTGCTTCCTACTTTTTCTCATCTGTTTTTAATCCTTTTTAGCATGACTCGACCGGGTTTTTACAAACCGCCGGGTCAACGAGTTTTGCCAAAAACCGGCCAAGTTGGAGCGATTTGGACGGGTTGCTTTGCATTTCCGATTCGATGAGCCACTGGAACCGTCCACCCCACCGAGTCCTGACCGGTTCGAGCCGGGTTTTAAAACACTTATTTTTAAAAATGATTCGATTGAGTGCCTCAATTATCAATGTTTGTTTGGTCCTAATTGTCCCACGAAGATAGTTCAGTTGATGGGCTAAAGGGGTTGCAAAAAGAAAATCAATTACTCATTCCGGTACACAATATAAGGGAAAATAGCGAGTTTTGTTGGTTCACAATATAAGAAACCAACACAATTTTTAAGGTGTATTAAATGAACAATCCCAAATTTACCGTTATTTAAGTGGTGTAGTTAATAATTCTATCATTAATTAGGAGTATAAATCATCATTAAATGAAAATGACAATCTTGAAAAGAAGATAAACTTTTAGCCTTATTAAATGATAACAATTGATTTCAATGTCATTTACTGATTTGTGTAATGTTGTATTTTTTCTCTTATATATTGTAGACCAGATGGAGTACTTTTTTCTCATATTTAAGGGATGAAATTGACTATTAGCTCATAATTTATTTATCGGAGTGACTTAATCTACCCTGGGACATGAGGGGTTGACCCGGTGCTCTCGGGTTCGATTCCCGCAACTGACAAACTCGGTGTTGATCAATGACTTAATCTACCCCCGTACATTTCGTGGGTAGCCAACAATAATCAGGAAAAAAAATTATTTATCCGAGTGAGACCGGTTAAGACAAGAGGAGGAAGATAAAGGGGGAGGAGGATAAAGGTGGTGAACAGTGACGCAATCTTTAAATTGCGACGTCGTAGGTGTGATTGTAACAGTCCAGTAGTAGCCAAAAATGAGAATGCAGATATAAGTGGAATTAAAAATTCATGGGAAGATATAAATAAAAACTAAAAACCGAAGAAAGATTTAGGTTATGTTTGGGTAGTTTTCTGTTTTGAAATTTTCAAAAACCAAAACTTCTGTTTTGAGTTTGAAAACATTTAAAGCCAATATTTTATAGCGAATAACAAATATTATGTATTTGTAAAAAAAAACAAATATTATGCCAAATTACTTGATAGGACAAATAATTTAGCCTCTTAGTCATTAAAAGGGGTGACATGTCAAGTGTCAACGTAGTTACCCATTAGCCGGCTAAAGACCAACTTAATGTCGGAGCCAAGTGATTCGTCCTCCTAGTCATTAAAAATCATGATGTGGCGGTTGTAAGAGTGTGTTGACACCCGTTTTCGCCGAGGGTTACTCGGTTGGCGTAGAATCGGCTAGCTGAGGGCCGAAGGTTGATTCCCGTCGGCAAAAATAGAAATTTTAGCTGTTTGAGGTCTAAATTGACTATACATGACCACATGGCTAAGATAAACAACTGAGGTGCCTACTCGGCTGACGCCTGATTGGCCGAGGTAAGACTCGGCCGAGACAAATCAGCTTGACGTGGCTACTAAGTTTATATAGACTTGGAGGCTAATATTTGGTCTTAATGTGTTCATATAATTATTTACTAAATAATTATATGATTAAATATATGGTTAAATATGTTTTTAGTCCCTACAAAATCGGCTCCTTCTAAGTTTAGTCCCTACATTAACGAAATAGGCGTTTTGGTCCTCATCTTATTTTGCCGTTTTCAATTTTAGTCCCTCACGACTTTTAATAGCGCTTCAAAAATTTTAATAGCGCTTTTTTGACCTTTTATAAGCGCTATTAAAAGTTTTGAAGTGCTATTAAAAGTCATGAGGGACTAAAATTGAAAACGAAAAAATAAGATGAGGACCAAAACGCCTATTTCGTTAATGTAGGGACTAAACTTAGAAGGAGCCGATTTTGTAGGGACTAAAAACATATTTTACCCTTAAATATAATGGGAAAAGGCCAAGTCAAGCTATGGTAAGAACCTTCCAAAATTTATGGGACGTGGGCATGAGGAGTTGGCCGAGTTAGAGGGTCTTGCTTTGGGAGCAATAATTCAACGCACGTGGACACGTTGGAGCGGTTAAGACAACGTGGAGAAGCGCCGTAAAAGTCGTAGCGAAGATATTTTGACCCACAACCCGTGCTAGTGGAAGAGTGCTTCTTAGTTTTTAGGGCCTGGATGTAATATGTAGTGCGTTGATATTTATTAATCCAACGGTAGGCAAGTGTTGGCTCGAGTAGTGGCCGACGATGGCCTATGTATATAAATAGGAGAAGAGTAATTGTACAGAACACACACCCAATCAATCAAAAACTCTACGTTTATTTTATCTATTTGCTTTTATCTCACTTTATCTTTATTCAAAAACTCTACTATTTTATCTATCTGCTTTTATCGCACTTTATCTTTATTTTCATGCATTAGCCAGTAGTATAATCCAACCCTCGCGTCCCATTCACTCAACCTGACCCTTTCTAGAGGAGTCAGGATACCCACAGTCAAGGAGCAGAGTTCCCTCCTTGGTGCAATTGCTTGAAGAACAGAGGAATCAAAAACTTTCCCAAACCTCTAGCCGAATCCATGGCTAGGACCTAAGAGTTTGACGAAGAACAACAAATTGGCACGCTCGGTGGGACTAGAACGGGTGAACAGACCATCGCATTTGACTTGCCTGGACTGGATTATCATTGGCGTATGCACTTACGCTCTGGTAAGAACTTAAGCATGGAGTCACATTCTGCATCAAAGAGGGCAACTGCTGCCAAAGGCAAAACAATGGATCCAGTAGGTGTTTCGGGAAATAATACTGCAACGGTTATTGCCGAATCGAGTGAACCACCTCACCAAGAGGGGGAACCCGTGGTCATGACCACATCATTCATTCGGAAATAGATAGATATGGGGATACATTATATAATGTACCAAGTGTCCCAACAATTGGCTGACATAGTTAAACCTATGGTGCACAATGAGGTGCAACAGCCCAAGGAATTGGAACAAAAGCATGCAATGCAAGGTAGCAGCGCTACTAACCCCATTTTCCCGGGCCAATCATAGGGAGGACATACTACTTCTCTAGGAGGCACGCATCAGTCCCTGCCACACACCAATCCTGTTGGACCTCAGCAGGCATCCTCTTATACTTCTATGGGAGGCATGCATCAGTGTCCACCGAGTGGGAGTTTGACTGGGCCTCAGCAGGCGTTCTCCCATCAGGTATGTCCTACTCCTGTAATTCCTCAGCCTGGTACTTTTGCCACTGCCAACACTGGGGGGCAGATTTTGGCGAATGTCACTAATATGACTTCTCTTCAGCAGGGACAAGTGCAATTGGCCAAAAGGCAGCCCGAGGCAGTAGGCTCACTGGGTTTGCTGCAAGGACCATCCTATGGATGTTCTGCCGTGGCTAACTAGCTCGGCTTGACGTGGCTACTAAGTTTATATAGACTTGGAGGCTAATACTTGGTCTTAATGTGTTCATATAATTATTTATTAAATAACTATATGATTAACTATAATGGGAAAAGGCCAAGCCAAGCTACGGTAACCACCTTCCTAAATTTATGGGAAGTGGTCACGAGGAGTTGGCCGAGTTAGAGGTCTTGTTTTGGGAGCAATAATTCAACGCACGTGGACACATTTAAACGTTGGAGCGGTTAAGACAACGTGGAGAAGCGCCGTAGAAGTGGAAGCGAATATATTTTGACCCACTACCCGTGCTAGTGGAAGAGTGCTTCCTAGTTTTTAGGGTCTGGATGTAATGTAGTGCGTTGATCTTGATTAATCCAACGGTAGGCAAGTGTTGGCTCGAGTAGTGGCCGACGAGGGCCTGTGTATATAAATAGGAGAAGAGTTATTGTACAGAACACACACCCAATCAATCAAAAACTCTACGTTTATTTTATCTACTTGCTTTTATCGCACTTTATCTTTATTTTTATGCATTAGCCAATAGTATAATCCAACCCTCGCATCCCATTCACTCAACCTGACCCTTTCTAGAGGAGTTAGGATACCCACAGTCAATGAGCAGAGTTCCCTCTTTGGCGCAATTGCTTGAAGAACAGAGAAATCAAAAACCTTCCCAAACCTCTGGCCGAATCCACGGCTAGGACTTAAGAGTTTGACGAAGACCAACAGAGTGATAATGGTTAGCCAGTTGAGTTTCATATAGTCCGAAGGTTTTCTTTTGTCTTGGCTTGGGGCATCATCTCCTCACCCTAAAATTTTGTAAAAAAAAAAACCAAAAGTATAAATGAAAATAAAAATAGGGACCAAAAATTAAAGAAGAATTTATTAAGAATTAAAAATAAAAATATTATATTTAGTAGGCAATCGACCCGTTGCAAGCTTCGAGACATCCTTGATTATTTTTCATTCAAGCTTCGAGACCTTCATCCTTGATTATTTTTCATTCAAAAAACTTTTCTTGTTGACATGTCAGTCAAGTTAATTTCGAATTCAAATTTTGGCTATAACAAATGCCCCCCAAATGTTTGATTTCGATGGACGTAGAGAGTAAACATTTTAATAGGCTTAAGTTACCAACGGTAATTTGTCTTGAAACACAATATCTTCGGTAAGAAGTAGTTGTTATATGTTGCTTCCTATTGACGCATGAATGGTGCTATTTTTTTGGCGCTCTTTTCCAATATTTTGTCATGATTGTTAACAACACCTCATATTGCAATTAACCGCCCCTAACGGCTAAATCTTTCCAAGATTATAAATACTTAGGGTATGTTTGGATGGAGGGTTTGGGAGGGGAGGGGAGGACTTGATTTTTAATTCTAAATTGAGGAAGCTATAAAATGTTTCTAAACAAAAATGAAGTGTGATTAACAATGTTTTATCATTATCTATCATGTTATTCTTTCAATTTTTTAAAATCTCAAATAGATATTAAAATATAGACCAAACCCTCCAAACCCCTCCCCTCCAAAACCCTCCCAAATCCCCCTCCCAAACATACCCTTAGTCTTTCTTAAAATCTGGTACCTTGTTGATTATCTTCTCTTGCGCTAACTTACTTTCAAACAAATCTTGCATTCGAAGTTCCCGATGGCTTCTTCTTCGAATGTTTCCAATTTCAAGATCCTCAACCTTGGTGGCAACTCTTCTTCTATCATTGAGCCAATCACTGATAACTTCTCGCAAGGCTCTCAAGATTGTAATCCTGTTAGAACTTTTGTTGCCATTTTACATCAACCCTCAAACCATCCATTGTTGCCATTTTACAGAAATTGTTCTAGCCCTACTGAGTGGTCTATTCCTTGAAGAGTAATAAGATTAAAGTCTTTGTAGCTCACCCATAGTTCTTCTCTCGTCAATTTGGTTTTAGCTGCTGTAATAGTGGCCAAATGCTTATTAGAAAAACATGACTGTCCATAAGGAATGGTTAGTTAATTTTGACCCTACTAGAAAAACTAGCATCAAATGTGCTAGCAACAAACTTATTACAACAGAAGGTATGGGGAACATATTGTTCAAAAAGGAAAATGGACAGGTAATATCTATACAAAATGTATTCTATGTTCCAGGTATAAGCTGTAATTTGATTAGCTTAGGGCAATTAGTAGAAGAAGGATTTTCTATTATAATGAAGGACCTAATGCTAAAGTTGTTTAATAGTGAGGATAGGCTGATTTTAAGTACACCCCTTGCTAAGAATAGAAATTTCAAAATCAGCAATTGCACTGTTCAGGCAGAATGCCCAAGTACAAAAGCTGAATCTGAAGGTACATCTTAGCATAATAGATTAGGGTACTTAAACCTTAAAGGTTTAACTAACCTAAACACTAAGGAAGTGGTAAATGGTCTACCTAAAATTGAAAGACCTATTGAAACTAGCACTATTTGTGTGCTAGGAAAACAGCTTTTGGAAAAGCTGAAATCTGAAATTAATAACAGATTGTATGCTGCATATTCATCTAATTGTAGGCCATTTAATGTGTTGATATTATGTGGTAACAGTTTTGTTCTAACCTGTGTAGATGAATATTCAAAGCCTTGGATCTATCTAATCAAAACCAAAGGAGGAGCTTTGGTGTGACTTAAATTGTTTTCAGGAAATGGCTGAAAGACAAGGAAGTTGTCCTAAGGAGAGAAGCAGCCTTAAAAACCCTATGAAGAGGAAATTCGACATTGAAGAATCTGCCACACCAAATTCAGAACCTACTGGTCAAGTTATGACTAGGGGACAGAGGCTGAAACAACCTCTAAGGAGGTTGACAGGTTGTGAACTTGTCACAGAAGGTGAAGTGTATGAAGGAAACCTCATACACTATGCCATAAAGACAGATTCAGAATCATTGTGCTTAACAAAAAAGCAAGTGGCTGACTGGTTTACAAAAATCCTCAAGGGGAAGGTATTAGTTAAGCTTAAGAAGAGAGATAGGAATGGTTGCCTTCTAACTAAGAATGAAACCTCTAAAGCTACTGCTTGGGGGCTTGTCCCAGGTTGGTTATGTTCTATTGCTAGTCCAGGGGCATGTCCTGATGATTTAGACTCTCTCTAAGCTCTAAGGTTTAGGTTTGTGATTAAGGGAGGATGTTGGTTTTTAATCAAAAACCAAAACCTGGTCCTTTTAATTACAATATTAACAGCTTAGTTTAAGTAAACTAGCCGTTGGAGGGTAAAATAGTCCTTAATGTCTTATACAAACTATAATCAGAATTTGTTGAATTAGTTAAAGTTTGTTAATAACAAACTGTTTGTTATTATCAAACTAAACCCAACTCAACAAACTAATCTAGCTGTTACACATTACAACAATAAATATAGACCTATGAATGTAAATAATACATAGAGAATCACAAGAAACAGTAAATGAAATAAAATTTTTCTTTACAGTTTAATTGCTATTCCATATACTTCTGTTCTTTAGTCTTGCTTTCTACACAGTTATCTTTCTTAGAGTTTCTGGATTGTTGAGTTCATCTTCAACAGGTGGTTGGAGACCTCACAACAAGAAAAAGAAAAAGATTAACATACTGTTTCTGTTTTAGTGACTGAAACAGAGAAGCAAAAAGGAAAAACTAGTATAGAGTGGGATTTACCTTGTGTGGTCTTGAGAGAAGATTCACAGCTGAGTGGTGTCGCGTGTGTTCATCAAGAACATCATCACAGTTCATGCAATCAACAAACAATAGCAATTAAAGTTTGAAACAGAAACGAAAGAAAGCAAACAAAATCACAGTGGTGAATCTGTACCTTTCGTTTTGTGTTCACTGAAGAGTTCGTTCAACATTCACTCTTCGGTTGTGCCTTCATTCAGTATTTCATCATCATTTTGGTACATACAAGGTAGGAAACCAGAAGAGAACAAACAGTCAGATTCACACTTAGGGTTTTGTAAAGGAAATCAACAACCAAAAACAGCAATAAAAATCTAACACCGTGGTTACCTTAGTTTGGTTGTGCGATTCAAAACCCAGGAGCTTCATAATCTGCGAACAGAAGAATAGAGGGTTAAGGTTCGTATACTCTGAAATTGATAGATCAAAATAGAGGGGTTTTGATCTTTACCTATTACTAAGTCTTCGTGTTGAAGATTAGAAGGCAAATCGTGCTCCATTTCGTGTGAATCAGTGAACAGAGCGAAATCCTAGCAGAGGGTTGAGTGAGAAGATGAAGGTGAAGAACGGCGCAGCTGAAAGAGAGTGAGAAATAGAGAACTGGATTAGGGTTTTCTGTGTTTTTGTTCAAACATTCGGTTCAACCCAAACCCGTATTGCAACCCGCGCGTATCAACCGTAAGTGGGTCTTAGGTTCCGCAAGAACCCGACCCTTTAATTGTTTTTTGTGTTAGAAGGCTTTGTGCATTTTTGGTGAACCAATTCTGGTCAAGTGGGCCTGAGAATTGCTAATTTCACACCCCAGAATTGATTTTGGCAACCTGCAAGATAAAATCAATAAATGGTTAGAAAATTCAACAAATCTATCGGTCTTTAACTTGAATGCAAAACCCTATTTAGAAAGAAAAAAAACCTCTACAATTAGATCAATAGTCCTATTCTTCTCTCTCGATCGAGAGCATAACTTATTCGTGAAATATAGTGTTGAATAAATCTTTGGGAGTGAGGACTCAAACCTACAATGCTCCATTTTTCTCATCATTTTATAAAAAAATATCAGTAGTATTACAATTGTGTATTAAATTCAAGTCTCGAGTCACATACTCACATTATACAAGTGTCCTCTTCGTGCTTGTTATTATTGAGATATGCCTTGTAATTCTATTGCTTGTAATAATAGTAGGTGTAATTAGAAACCTAGTCGAAATGGGCCAGTCGAAATGGGCTAGTCGAAATTATGGGTCTGGGCCTGTTTCATTGTATATATATTCAGATGTTAGTAGCATGTAATTTGTAACCTACTTTTATGAAATTCAGTGCAGCTTTTACCTAATATTATATTGCCCTAATCATTCCTCTTGTCCCTTTAGCGCCGCCACTTCCTTTTCTTCTCCCTTTCACGTGTTTATCCCCAACAAACTGGTATCAAGAGCTTGTTAGATCCTTACAAAATCTATCAAGATTCATGGTAGCGCGAGACAACTCTGGTGGAGCTATTCCGGGGAACCTCCCAATCTTCGACGGAAAGGATTATGAACGTTGGTGTGCGCATATGAAGGTGCTGTTTCGATATCAAGATGTACTTGATGTCGTGAATGACGGTGTTCCACCCTTGGCAGCAAACGCCACTGAAGCGGTGAGGAACAACCACCATTCGCTGAGGAAGAAAGATGGAAAAGGGCTGTTTTTGATTCACCAATGCATTGATTCCAACATCCTAAACCTGATCATCGACTGTGATTCAGCAAAGGCAGCTTGGGACATCCTAAAGAACTCGTATGGAGGAGCAGATAGGCTGAAGAAGATACGTCTACAGTCGCTCAGGAAGCAGTACGAGGGCTTGAAGATGACAGATGAAGAATCGATTGGAGATTTCATTACGAGGTTAGTAGCATTAACTAATCAAATGAAAGGTAATGGTGAAACTGTGACTGAAGTAAATAAAGTCGAAAAGGTGCTCAGATCCTTAACCCTGGAATTCGACTACTTTGTTACTGCTATCGAAGAATCCAAGGACCTAGATACATTGAAGTTAGATGAACTTCAGGGTTCCTTAGAGGCGCATGAATTGAGAATAAGGCAGAGAAGTTCAGAGAAAGAAACTGAACAAGCCTTGCTTTCATACTCCTCTAAGAGAAATTGGAAAGCAGGCAACAAGGAGAAGGGTAGAGAAAAGGGATCAAGCAGTAAGAAGAAAGAACAAGGATCTTTCGACAAGAAGAAGGGAGACCTGTCGAAAGTTCAGTGTTATAACTGTCAGCAATTTGGGCATTATAGGAACAAGTGTAAAAATAAGAAAGTTCCTAGGGATAAAGACGCAGAAGCCAAGTTTGCTAATGATGGTGACTCAGAGGCTGACTCAGAGGAGTTAATGCTGATGGCTGTCGAAGATGAGATTCGACTCGATGAAGGAATTGCTGAAAGTAGCGAGCAAAATAGTGGGAACACTTGTATAAGTGGATTCACTTGCGATGCTCAAAATACTTGTGCAATGTGTGTGTGGCAGGGCAGTGGAAACACTGGTGATGCCTCCAACATTGCCAGCAACGATGATGAAGAATTGTCATTCATGACAGCTACTGACCCAGAATTACTGTTGTTGAAGGCTGATACAAATTCGACTGAAGAGAAGTCTGTCGAATGGTATCTCGACACAGGATGTTCAAATCACATGTGTTGTCACAAGGAGTGGTTTGTCGAACTGGAGCAGATAAGCAAAAAGATAAGGTTTGCAGATAACAGTAGAGTTACTGCTGAAGAAGTAGGTACCATAAAGTTTCTGTCGAAAGATGGTAAGTGGTGCTACATCCAAGGGGTATTTTATGTACCAGATATGAGGAGCAATCTGCTAAGTATTGGGTAGATGATTGAGAAAAACTTCACCGTCGAAATGGGTGATAACAGTCTCAGCTTGTTCGATTCGACCAAAAGATGATTTTGAAGGTGTCGATGCAGAGTAACAGAACCTTCAAGATCAAGCTGCAAGTAGTCGAAGAACATTGTCTCCAGACCACTGTCGAAGAGGAGCAATGGAGATGGCACAGGAGATTAGGCCACCTCAACTTCAAGAGCTTGAGTCAACTACATGAAAAGAAGATGGTTCATGGGTTGCCTGCAGTAAAAGTACCTGTCGAAGTTTGCGAGAGTTGTTGCAAGTAGAAGCAACCAAGAAACTCGTTTAAATCATAAGTACCTAGCAGAGCAGAGAAGAAGCTAGAGGTGATATTTTCTGATGTCTGTGGTCCTTTCGAAGTATGTTCCTTAGGAGGGAATAAGTACTTTGTCACCTTCATTGACGAATACACTAGAATGTCCTAGGTGTATTTGATCAAAAGGAAGAGTGAAGTACTAGAAATATTCAAGAAGTTTAAGGTAATGATTGAAAAGCAGAGTGAATGTGCAATCAAAACCCTTAGAAGCGATGGAGGCGGTGAGTACAATTCTCATGGATTTGTCGAATTCTGTGAGAAAGAAGGAATTGTGCATGAAGTCACTGCACCTTACACGCCTCAGCATAATGGTACTGCTGAGAGGAAAAACAGGACCATCCTCAAGATGGTAATAAGCATGTTGAAGGAGAAGAAACTACCTCATAGTTTATGGGGAGAACTTGTAGCCACAGCAGTATACATTCTGAACAAATTCCCCACAAAGAGATTGATTGGGAAGACACCTGAAGAAGCTTGGCTAGGAAGAAAGCCAAGTGTCAAACATCTCAGAATAATTGGCTCATTATGCTATAGACATGTCCCTGAGCAACTAAGAAGCAAGCTGGATGATAGAGCAAAACAAATGATTCTTGTTGGCTATCATTCGACAGGAGCATACAAACTATATGATCCTGTGCAGAAGAAAATGGTGAAAAGCAGAGATGTCGTAGTAGATGAGTCGAAACATTGGAACTGGGAAGAGGGCTGTGAGAAAACTACAATGACGGACTTCGACGAAGTCTCTGATCAAGACGATTAGAATGAAGAGATCGAAACTGAAGAGCCAGAAGAACCCATTGCTGTCGAACCTTTAAGAAGGTCGCAAAGGGAGAGGCAGAGATCAGTAAGACTAGAAGGATTCGACGCTTACCCAGATTTTGCATTACAGCAGAGGGAGACCTGACACACTTTGCACTAATGGCAGAAGCAGAACCAGTGAGCCTGGAGCAAGCCCTTAGTCACAAGCAGTGGAAGGAAGCAATGATTGACGGGTTGAAATCAATCGAGAAGAATGATACTTGGAAGCTAGTCGAACTTCCAAAAGAAAAGAAAGCCATAGGGGTGAAGTGGGTCTTCAAGACCAAAGTCAAGCCAAATGGAGAAGTGGCCAAGTACAAGGCCAGGCTAGTAGCCAAAGGGTTCCTGCAGAAAGATGGTTTGGATTTCAATGAGGTCTTTGCCCCAGTAGCCAGGATCGAAACCATAAGATTGGTAGTAGCATTGGCAAGTCATAGAGGCTGGCCCCTACATCAACTAGATGTAAAGTCAGCATTTCTTAATGGACCTCTGGAGGAGGAAGTCTATGTTTGTCAACCACCTGGTTTTGAGTCCAAGGGTAAAGAAGACAAAGTCTATAAGCTGGAGAAGGCCCTGTATGGGCTCAAGCAAGCTCCAAGAGCGTGGAACAAGAGAATTGATGGATTTCTCTTGGCTCAGAAGTTCACTAGATGCACTAATGAACATGGAGTATATGTGAAGAAGAATGGAACTTCGACTCAGTTGTTGTTGTGCCTGTACGTAGATGATCTACTTGTAATTGGCAGCAATGAAGTCGAAGTCGAAGCCTTCAAGAAAGTGATGATGTCAGAATTTGAAATGAGTGATCTGGGACATCTATCATATTTCTTGGGGATGGAGTTTACCAAGACAAGTAAGGGTATACTCCTGCACCAGTCGAAATATGCAGCTGGTATCCTGAAAAGATTCGACATGAGCAACTGCAAGGAAGTTTCGACACCATCAGACACTAGCAGCAGGCTGTCGAAAGACGACGAAGGGATTGAAGTAGATGCCACCTTGTTCAAAAAGATCGTGGGCTCCCTAAGGTACCTGTGCAACACTCGACCTGACATTATGTTTAGTGTCGGAATGATCAGCAGATTCATGGAGAAGCCGAAAAGCTCTCACATGGTAGCTTCAAAAAGAGTACTAAGGTATGTAAAGGGAACAAAAAGTTATGGTATTCTGTTCCCTAGCAAGAGTGTGTCGAAGAATGGTAATGAAGTGTTTGGCTACACTGACTCCGGCTGGAGTGGAGACAGGAGTGATCGAAAAAGCACAAGTGGGTATGTCTTTATGTATGGATCGACACCCATCTCTTGGTGCTCGAAGAAGCAAAGTATAGTTGCGTTGTCCTCCTGTGAAGCAGAGTATGTAGCTGCTTCCTTTGCAGCATGTCAAGCATCATGGCTGAGCATGCTATTGGTCGAAATTGGAGTGCACAGGGTCGAAGGAATGAAGTTGTTGATCGACAACAAGTCTGCGATAGATCTCGCCAAGAACCCTGTTGCACATGGTAGGTCGAAGCACATAGAGACCAGATATCACTTCCTACGTGATCAAGTAAACAATGAGAAGCTGAATCTGGAATATTGCTGTTCGAAACTTCAAGTAGCTGATGCAATGACCAAGCCGTTGCAAAAGGGAAAATTCGAAGAATTAAGAACAATGCTTGGGATGATGTCACTCAGCAATGTGAATTAGGAGGGAATATTGAGATATGCCTTGTAATTCTATTGCTTGTAATAATAGTATGTGTAATTAGAAACCTAGTCGAAATGGGCCAGTCGAATGGGTTAGTCGAAATTATGGGTCTGGGCCTGTTTCATTGTATATATATTCAGATGTCAGTAGCATGTAATTTGTAACCTACTTTTATGAAATTCAGTGCAGCTTTTACCTAATATTATATTGCCCTAATCATTCCTCTTGTCCCTTTAGCGCCTCCACTTCCTTTTCTTCTCTCTTTCACGTGTTTATCCCCAACATTTATCACACACATCTAGAGTTGTCATATCGAATAAGATCAAACTAAAGTTGCTTTCTCTTTGATTAAGCATATAAATTATAATATCAGACAAATCTTATATTTTTTTCACTTTTTTTTCCGTCTTTTTAAATTAATATCAAAAGTGGTTCCTCATTTAAGTTGCACTTGATTCTTTTTCAATTTCTTTAATCAATTGTTCAACTTTTAGGTTGGCAATTTAAAGAGATCACTATTTATACTTCATATACAATTTTGTTTCCAAAATACTTATGTGTTATTAACTCAAGCGAGGATCTAACAAACTTGAATAAATGCAATACTGGGATAGTGGTTATGGTAGTTAAAAAGAAAGTTGAATCTATTTTCCAAAACAAGAAATAATTGTTTGTTAGTAATTAATTTAGAGTTAGTTACAATTGTTAATAGTTTGTTAGTAGTTAAGTTTGTTAATAGTTTGTTTGTAAGTAATTTAGAGTTAGTTAGTATCGTTAGTTGTTATTCTCTAAACTTATAATAATTATTAATAGAACTCATATGAGGCAAAAAATTGAGAAAGGTAATAAACAAATATCATTGATAATTGATTTTTGGATTGTAGAAATATGAGAGGAAGAAGCTACACTCCATCGCCGCTGTCACGTTACGGCAAAAGAGGAGGAGAAAGAAGTCCTATCCGTCGTGATGGTTACGCTCCCCGTTCTTGCGATCGAGATCTCCCTACCTGCAGCCTTCTCATTCATAACCTTCACCGCGACTGCACACCTGAAGATCTTCGTAGACCATTTGGTCAATTTGGTCCTCTTAAGAGTATTTACCTTCCTAAGGATTATTACACTGGAAAGCCTCGTGGTTTTGGATTTGTCGAATTTGTTTATCTTGCCCATGCAACTAATGCTAAATATCACATGCATAGGACAATTGTTCTTGGTAGGGAGCTCAATGTTGTCTTTTCTAAGGGAAATAGAAAGAATCCAACTGAAATGAGGGCCAGAGAGAGAAGGGGTGGTCAGTCTATGGATCGATGGAGGTCTCCTCACCGGCGTTATTCACGTTCACCTCGCTGTTCTAGATCTCCACCACCACGTCATAGAACTCGCTCTCGCAAGCGAACAGACAATTCAAGATTTACATCACCTGAGAATAGAAGATACAATCGAGAAAGATCTTATTCACACCACAACAAAGAGAGGTAGACTATTAGATGTTTTCAGCAGATTGTTTTTGTTCTTTCCTCAACTCTAATACAATGGAGTCAGATTTTAATTTGTGTTTCAAATAGCTGATCGAGTTGTTGTTGGTTGAATCACCAAACATCGCGTTAGGTTTAGTTGGATATTGTGTTGAAATTTGTTACTAGTTTGATATTAATTGTGTTGAAATTTGTTACTATTTTCCATCTAGTGTTTGTAGGGTATTCGTATTGGTATGAAATTTGCTGGTATTTTCTATTTGCAAAAAAAAAAAATAATAAACCAAGAATTGTCATGAGAAAATAATATACAAGGCTTAAATATGTTTTAGGCCCCTGCAAATATAGGGTGTTTTGGTTTAAGCCCCTGCAAAATTTTTTTTTGTTAAAGGCCCTTGCAAAATGAAATATTTTGTTATAAGCCCTTCTCAACATATCCAACAATCATAGCATTCCATGTTAAGGCTAACATTTTAGTCATAGAAGGGCTTATAACAAAATATGTCATTTTGCAAGGGCTTTTAACAAAAAAATAATTTGCAGGGGCTTAAACCAAAACACCCTATATTTGCAGGGGCCTAAAACATATTTAAGCCAATATACAATTCACAATATTATTTTATTCGTAAAATATTCAAGAAAAACTTTTGCAGATTTATATGGTAAGACCAAAGTTATGCAGGCAAATGTACCTAGGAAGGTCTAATCCAATAAGTTCAGTATATTCATTATCTGATGGCACACGTATAATATAATTCTTAATTTGATCATCATAAGCGATAGGTTCAACAAAAGAATATTCAGAAAATAAAAATGAGAACCATAGTTATTTTATTTGGTTTGTCACAAATAACTCGCTAAATTGTCACTGTTTTCCTTAATTAGAAGTATTGTTGTTGCCATATTTGGCTACTCCAAACTGAAGGAGTCAATTCGGAGGGTAATAAAATAAGTAGTTATAGCTATTGACTTAAAAACCAACTGTTGAACTTCTTCCATGTCATACATGCATATGCATATTGTTAAATCTCTTGAGAGAGCTTCTCGCCTATTATGGTCTTACCCGGCTCAAGAGATTAGTTTCTGCAATTGCATGCTGAAGATAACCGGTTTATATTAAAAAAATACATGCATATGCATATAATCATAATCTAAACCAAATTCAATTGCTATAACTGCTTACTTTACCCACTTCTTAATTAAAAGGCTAAATTATAGTTTTGGTCCCCCTATTTTCAAAAATTCAGACATTTGGTCCCCCTATTTTGAAACTCAGACATTTAGTTCCCCAATTTTAAAAAACTCAGAACATTTAGTCCAAAGAGGGCTTTCCAGTTTTTTTTGGCTGATTTGTTATTTTAAAAAAAGGGCTGACGTGGCACTCATTAAATGACGTGGCAGCTGACTCAGCTTGCACACATCATTTAATGATGCCACGTGGAACAGCCACGTCAGATATTATATTTAAATTAACTAATTACTAATTAAATAAATAAAATGTTAACTATTGTTAAAATTAAAATGATTAAAACAAAAACAATTTGTTTTAGAAGAAGAAGAACGCGAAGAACAGAAGAAGAAGAAAGGAGAAACGAAGAACTGCTTCGCGAACGGATCCATTGATTCTTCTTCTTCTTCTTCTTCTTCTTCTTCTTCTTCTTCTTCTTCTTCTTCTTCTTCTTCTTCTTCTTCTTCTTCTTCTTCTTCTTCTTCTTCTTCTTCTTCTTCAATAATCGACCTCTTCATCACTTCTTCTTCAAACTAAGAACTTCTTCACTTGAATCGTAAAACCTAAGCTCACAACCGAAAATCCCAAATCGTTTGAACCCTAAATCGTAACCTTGGTCATTTGTAACGACTCGATGGCGAATACATTGAAGATTCCAGGAGTTGGAGGAGCTACAAGAGAATATGCGAAGTATTGTACCAGGTATTTATATTTTGTGATAGTGATTAGGGTTTTTAGTTTAGTGTTTGTTGAAAGTGGAATCTGTTATGTTGGGATTTAGGGATTGTGGGTTTATGGGTTTCTGATATTCTGAATTTTTAATCTTTGATTGATATTGCTATATTTGAGGTATTGGAACTATCACATTTGATTTTCTTTGACTGATATTGCTATATTTGAGGTTTCTGATATTGCTAAATTTGTTGTGGTCCCGTATTTGAGGTTTAGTCTTTGCTTTATGTGCTATTTGACTGATGGTCCTGTATTGCTTATAGTGGTCCCGTATTGGTTATGCTTTTATATGTGCCTTTATTGTATTGCTTATTTTGTCATGTGCTTTTATTGAGACTGATAGTGGTGTTGCCAAGTGGCTTCAGTCTCAAGTGGGGGGGGGGGGGTGAATTGAGATTTAAAAACTTTTGATAACTTTCAAAAACGTTTTTCCCCTTTTCAATGATTTAGATCAATTTTCGCGCAGGTTAAATGGAAGCGAAGGAATTAGAAAATAAAGCAATAAAGAACACACAGATTTATCCTAGTTCGGTCACCTCCTAGTGACCTAGGTCCAGTCCTCACACCCTTGTGAGATTTTCCACTAACCAAAACAACGAGGCTTACAGGTGCCTTGGAAAACCTTTACAGACTCAGGCACTCTTCTACTAGGATACCCCACCTATAAAAAGCCCTCAAATCTATTACAACGATAACAAGAGATACCCCACCCCTGTTACAACCAGCTGCCCCAGAAAGATACCCCACTTCCTAGTACAAACAGCTACCCTAGAGAGATACCCACTCCCTAGTACAATTCACAACAATTAAACAATAACAAACGTAAAGACAGAAATACCTCTAGTGTAGGCAGATAATGCAACTTGAAGAATGCAACCCCAACTAACTCTTAGCGAAAGATCAGTTCTTGACGGACCAGCGGTGCGAGAAGAACACAAATAAAATATAAAGAGTTTTTCAGAAGTTATAGATTGTGAGAATGGGTTGTGTTGAAATGGAGGCTATGAGGCCTCTATTTATAGGCTATAAAAATAAGGTTTACGTTAAAAAAAAGATGTAGGAATCGATTCTTTGTTGAATTGCATTGGATCTAGGAATCGATTTTCTATTGACTTCTTTTAAGTAGGAATCGATTTTGCCTTACTTAGGAAATAGTAACAATCGATTCTTGAGATCTAGGAAGGCTAGGAATCGATTCCGTACTCAATGGAATTTTGTATGAATCGATTCTTGGCTTGCCTGAGACATGTAGGAATCGATTTTGTATGTTTTAACTTAAAGCAATAATCGATTCTTTGCCTGATTATATTCAGGAGGAGAATCGATTCTTTCATGTATGGAAAAAGGTGTGAATCGATTCTTTCAATTTAGGAAATAATTGTGAATCGATTTCTTCAAATATGGAAACAATATGAATCACTTGTATGCTTATGACATCGATTAGGGGCTTAGCCATTTTGTTTGAAAATCGATTTTAGGCTTAGTTTAAAGAGAGTGAAATCGATTTTAGGGTTTTTCAAAAATACTTTTTAGGTTTACTTGTTCATGCATGTATTTTGAAAAACATTTAAGACGTGAGACTTTTGAGAGATGAGCTGACCTTCGTAAGAGCTTACAATTTTTCCTAAGACGCACCCAAACCCTAAGGACTACCCTTACTTCTAAGGACTACCCTTACATCTTGAATCTTTCAATCCTTGAGCTTGATGGTCTTGGATTGTGACTTTTATACTTTGTCACTTTCATCACCTTTGGCTTTAGGTCAACTTTTACTTTTGTCATTTTAGCTCTTGGTCTTTTTCATCATCAAAACCTTGACCTGCAATACAAGTCCTGCATAAAAGATATCTACAAGTGGGGCCTTCATTTAACATGTGCTATTTTTTACTGTTGTTGTTTGTTATAGGCCACCAGAATTCCAAATTATCAAATTAAAAATACATCATGGTGGGGGAGAGGTGTATGAAATGTCTCAGGGTTGGGATGTTGATGAGATGTCTTATATTGAGTTGTCAAAGTTGGTTAAAAGTCTAGGTTATATCAGTTTCAAGTGCCTCTGGTATAGGCATCCAAAACTTAGTATTCAACATGGTTTGAGGCCACTAAATAATGATGGTCATGTATTGAAACTTACTGAAGATTGTAAGGGGTTTGAATCAATTGAAGTGTATGTAGAACATGTTGTAGATGTCCCAATAGTGGCTGCTGACAGTGAGAAGGAGAAGGAACAAGAGAAGGAGAAGGAAAAGTGTAAGGAAAAGGGGAAAAAGAAGGAACAAGAGAAGGAGAAGGAAAAGTGTAAGGAAAAGGGAAAAGAGAAGGAACAAGAGAAGGAGAATACTGTGGAAGTTGAAGATGGCAGTGAAATTGAAGATGATGAATACTCTGCAAATTCTAACAGTGATGAGAGTGACATACCTGTGGATAGTGATTTAGATGAAGAATGGTATTGGACCACAGTACTTCCTACTGAAACAGTTAATGAGATAAATGATAAGAGAAGCAATTCTGATCCATTTGTGCACTCACATAACAATTTTGCAGCTGATTTTGAGGGACAATGTCAAACTGATTCTGATGAGTTAGACACCCCACCAGGTAGTGATGGTGAGGAACCTCTGACACATTCCTTTCCCAAGTTCTAGCCACCTAAAGGTAGTGAGCCAGTTAAATTTGAGGTAGATCTGATATTCAACAGTAAGAAAGTATTAAGAGAAGCTGTTAAGGATTACGGTATACAGAATAAGAAAAACCTAGTTTTTAAAAAGAATGATAGAAAAAGAGTTGTGGTCAAATGCATGAGTGGGTGTCCCTTTTACATATGGTTTAGTCAAAGGGTTGGAACTCACTATTGGCGGCTTGTTAGTATCAGGGACCAGCATTCTTGCTTCAGGACAGCAAGAAACAGGTTGGCCAAAACTGAATGGTTAGCTAAGAAATTTGTTTCCATTCTTAGCCATTCACCATACATAAAAGTCAAGGGTCTTATAGCAGAGGCTAAAAATAGATGGGGTGTGAAGTTGTCACATGATCATGCATATAGAGCTAAGAGAAGGGCAATGTGAAAACTGCAAGGTGCAACTTCTGAACAATATTTGAACCTCGGAAATTATGCAGAGGAGCTTAGAAGATCAAATCCTAATTCAACAGTAATAATCAAGTGTGATATGGGACCTAATGGACCAATTTTTGAGAGGATTTATGTATGCCTTGAGGCATGTAAAGCTGCCTTTGCTTGGACATGTAGGCCTCTAATTGGTTTGGATGCATGTTTTTTGAAAGGAGAGTTTGGAGGCCAACTCATGACAGCTGTTGGTAAGGATGGAAACAATCAGATGTTTCCCATTGCATATGCTGTGGTGGAGGCTGAAACAAGGGACTCTTGGGCCTGGTTCATCAACCTATTGCTGGAGGACTTGAATCAAATAAACCCAAAGCCATATGCATTAATTTCTGACCAACAAAAGGTAATAATTCTGCTATACTATTTCTGTTTTAATAATTCTGTTTTAATAAATCTGTTTTAATAATTCTGTTACCTAATGATGCAGGGACTTGTTCCTGCTATTGCTAATTATGGAGATCAGATGGAGCATAGGCTTTGTGCCAAACATTTGTACGACAATTGGAAAAAGAAGTATCCTGGTGGTGAAATGAAGACAACCTTCTGGAGATGTGCAAGGGCTACAACAATACCGCAATTTCAGAGATCAACGGAGGCATTAAAGAACTTGAATGAGCTTGCTTGGAAGGATATGATGGAGCTGCCTCCTGCTGCTTGGTCTAGGTCACATTACAAGCTAGATACACATTGTGACCTTCGGGTAAATAACATGTGTGAGGTATTTAATAGTGCCATATTAGAGCATAGGGACAGACCAATTATATCTTTGCTAGAAGGATCGAAATACTACTTAACAAACAGAATTGTGCTGCAAAAAACCCTTATTCAAAGATATAATGGTGATATTTGCCCTAAGATTCAAATAGCACTTGAAAAGAACAAGAAAGTTGCTGATGGTTGGTCACCATTTTGGCATGGTGATGATGAACACCATGCAATTTTTTCTGTTGATAATGGGCATGATCAATATGGAGTGAATCTATTTGAAAAAACATGTGCATGTAGGAAATGGGATATGACTGGGATCCCTTGTCCACATGCTATTTGTTGCATGTGGTGTAACAATGTGCCTCCTGAGAATTATGTTGCACAATTTTATAGAAAGTCTACTTTCTTGGCCACCTGTTCATACTTGATTATGCCATCAAATGGTCTTATGCTATGGCCAATCACTGAATCTGACCCAATTCATCCACCAAGAATGAGAAGAGCCCCTGGCAGGCCGAAGAAAGTGAGATACAAGTCCAATGATGAGCCAAGAGATCCTAATAGATTCCCAAGATTGTTACCTACTGTGAAGTGCCAAAAATGTGGGGTTTTAGGTCATAATATAAGGAGCTTCAAAGGGAAGACAAAAGCAGATAGAGTGATCCCAGTAGGTGGAAACAAGGTAATTATTTAGTCTATTGTTGACCATTAATTCTCTAATTTAAGTTATCTAATTCTGGATTATTTTTGTGTACGTATGACAGAGGGTTAAGAGGACAATGACTGAACAACACGAAGCTAGCACAAGTGGAGGGAGAGGAGGAGGAACACTACAAAAAATGTTGCCTTTAGCGACGGAATTAGAGAGGGACTTTATGTCCCTCGCAAAAACTGATATTAGCGACGGCATAGAGCTGTCGAATTTTTTTAAGCGTTAGCGACGGCAATGTTAGCAATAGCGACAGCAAGGTCACCGCTAATGGCCTGGACGGGAAAAATTAGCGACAGCTATAGTGTCCCTCGCAAAGGTTTTTTGACCGTTCAACGCGTGGCACCACGTGGAAATGTTTGTAACGGTTAGCGACAGCCCATGCCGTCGCTAATGCCGTCGCTAATGTCACATTGATTTCCAAATCTGAATCTCAGAACAGAACCCCTCATTTCTGTTGCCTCACCGCATCTCTCTCTTCACCTCTCTCTCTCCGCCTCTCTCTCTCACCTACGACGGCCACCCCACCACCACCATCACCTACCTACGACCTCCTCTCTCCGTCACCTCCTCACTCCGGCTCTCTCTCTTCGCCTCCTCACCGTCTCTCTCTGCCTCTCTCTCTTCCTACGGTGCGCACCCAAACGCCGCCAACACCACCACCCTCACAACCACCACCACCATCCTCACCTACCTACGACAGCTCCTCTCCGTCTCTCTCTACTCGTTGTCTCTATCCGCCATCTCGCCCTCTCTCTCTCTCTCACCTACGGCCAACAACCACCCACCACCACCGTCACAACCACCCACCACCACCAGCACCTACTTTCTGTCTGTCTCTCTCTCAGCCTCTCTCTCTCACCTACGAACCTGAACTGTGCACCGCCGCCGCCACCACCACCACCACTGCCGCCGCCACCACCACCACGAATTTCTGCCCTCTCCCTTTTGTAGGTTTTGATATTTTTTTTATGATATTTTTTGATATTGATTTTTTAAATTTGTTTTGATTTATGTTTTTTGATTGATTTAGGATTGACATCGTTGGTGTTTGGAGTTTAAGAACCGCACCAGAGTGCGCATCGTCACCAAACAACCGCACCAGACGTCAATCTCATAACGGTTAGTTTAATTGAAAAATATTTAATTATTGTTTTGATGAACCCTAGGTTAGATGACTGTGTGTTGTTGACGGAAAAGGGTGAGGGACATCCTAACCCCCATATTTTGCTCGAAATCATCTCCATTGAGATAATTGCGACGATACTAACAACGGTAAGGTTGGGAGTTATATGAAATAACTTCCTTCACTACTTGGATGGAAAAGGGTTTTGTGCTGTCCTTAACCCCCATATTCGGCTCGAAATCATCTCCGCTGAGATCATATTGATGCCACTAACTTGAAATATTAATGGGAATGTTATCTAACACGTTTTCTTAAATACGTGTAGATGAATTTGTATGAATTTAATCGTGATTGGGTGTATGATCGGTTATATCCAAGAAGAGCGGGTTTAAAGGAATCTTTTGTAATTGGGGTTGAACAGTTTCTTGTGGTAGCGTGGCGACATGAATTGGCTCAACAGGAAAAATGGGTTAGATGTCCATGCTTAAAATGCGACGGTGAACCTATTATGACCGATGATGAAATCAGGGATCACTTGTATCATTGGGGGTTTAGGCCTAATTATTGGATTTGGGTAGACCATGGAGAACAACAATTTCAAAATTTTGAGATAGGGGCTTCAAGCAGTTCTGGTGTTGGTGTTCCACGTAATGAAATTTTTGAGTCGATGCAAAACATGATTTGCGATGGTCTCAGGGTGAATGTGCCATTTGATGAGCCTCAATATGATGATAATGATGAACTTCCAAATGAAGAAGCACAAATTTTTTATAATTTGTTAAGAGATTCAAACACACCGTTTTTTGAAGGCTCACCACATTCAAAATTATCTATGTGTGTGAAACTTTTAGCTCTCAAGTCCATGAGTAATATTTCTGAGGTGGGTTTAGACTATGTGACTGAAATGATGTTGGAAGCAACACCTAATAAGGATAATTTGCCAAAAAGTTATTATGAAGCAAAGATGTTAGTTTCGAAGCTGAGATTGAAATTTAAGAAGATTGATTGTTGTGAGAAAGGGCACATGTTGTTTTACAACAACGAATTTGGTAAAAATGATGGTGAGCTACTTGAATGCAAATTCTGTGGAAGCCCAAGGTATCATGATCGTAAAGGGGCAAAACGTAATTATAAACCTATCCCTGTAAAGTCGATGTTCTATTTGCCTATTAGTTCCAAGGTTGCAAAGAATGTTTGCATCGGCCGAAATTGCGCAGAAAATGACTTGGCATTATGACAATAGGCGTACCACGGACGACATTTTACGCCACCCATCCGACGGTGAAGCGTGGAAGCACTTTGATCAAGTGCATTCAGATTTTGCATCAGACCCACGGAATGTTCGGCTTGGTTTGTGCTCTGATGGGTTTACTCCATATATCCAAGCATCGGTGTCACCCTACTCTTGTTGGCCAGTCATTGTTACCCCTTACAATCTTCCTCCTGAGATGTGCATGACTAAACCGTATATGTTTTTGACTTGTTTGATACCTGGTCCATCTAATCCAAAAGCTAACATTGATATCTTTTTGGAACCTCTGATTGATGATCTTAAGAGATTGTGGGGGGGGGGGGGTGTTTTGACATATGATGCAGCACGAAAGAAAAATTTTATGATGAGAGCCGCATTGATGTGGACAATTAACGACTTTCCTGCTTATGATATGTTGTCTGGTTGGGGGACTCACGGTAAATATGCATGTCCGCACTGCATGGAACACACAAAGGCGTTTACGCTAAAGTACGGGGGCAAGAGTTCTTGGTTTGACTCGCATCGTAGATTCTTACCGCAACATCATAAATTTAGAAAGAACAAGAAGGCCTTCATGAAAGGGGCAGTTGAAACAGATGGACCACCGCCTTTGTTGACATCAGGTGAAATCTGGAGCAGAGTTATGGATTTTATGTATTTTAGATTTTATTATTTATTAATAAAATAAACAGGTATAAAAGCAGATAAATTAAAAAAAAAATTCCATCAGGTTGAGCAGTAGCGTGGGAATTAGCGAGGGGGTTAGCGAGGGAACGTGGCCACGTGGTTGAGTAGTAGCGTGGGGGTTAGCGAGGGAACGTGGCCACGTGGCTGAGCAGTAGCGAGGGCATTAGCGAGGGGGTTAGCGAGGGAACGTGGCCACGTGGTTGAGCAGTAGCGTGGGAATTAGCGAGCGAACGTGGCCACGTGGCTGAGCAGTAGCGAGGGAATTAGCGAGGGAGCGTGGCCACGTGGCTGAGCATTAGCGAGGGATCTAGCGAGGGACACTGCCCTCGCTAATTAGCGAGGGACCCAAATCCCTCGCTAATCTCATTTGCGAGGAGGGAATTAGCGAGGGAAGTTGTCCCTCGCTAATTCCCTCGCAAATGACTTTTAACGAGGGAATAAGGTGATTTAGCGAGGGACTTTGCCGTCGCAAATGACCTTTTTTTTGTAGTGGAACTGGAACTGCTAGAGCAAGAGGGAGAGGAAGATCAACAGGAAATTGAAGAGGAAGAGGAAGAGGAACTTGTTTGACACGTGATGGACCTCAAACTGTTTTGTCTCAAGACAATGAAGCACCTCAAGCAACTCAACCAACTCAATGAATGGATGTCATAGTTGTTTATATTTAGGCTTAGTATTTTGGAAAGTAGTTTGGTCATGTAATTTAGAAACTGGTCATGTATTTTGGCTACTGATTATGCAGTATTTTGGCTACTGATTATGGAGTAAACTGGTCATGTAATGGCTACTGATTATGCAGTCTTTTAGGCTTAGTATTTTGGAAAGTAGTTTGGTCATGTAATTGTGCAGTTTTTGGCTACTGATTATGCAGTCTTTTGTACAAACTGTTCCACTTGTAATGGCTATTGATTATGCAATTTCAACGAAAGTTTGACACATTTAGTTGATGCTTTTTTTTCCAGCAACATAAATCTGCAACATACAGATTAAATGTCCATTTAATTGTCCATTTAATTGTAAATCTGCAAGCAATATAAATCTGCAACATTACAATATAAATCTGCAGCAACATTACAACTTCATTTCACTTATATAATTCATATGACATCTGTTACATAAATCTGCAGCAACATTACAACTACATAAATGTGCAGCAACATTACCACATATCCACAGCAACATAACCACACTAAACACAATCTAAACACAATCTGCAGCAACATAACCACAGCAACATAACCACAGCAGCTTCAGCAACTTCAATCTAAACACAATGTGCAGCAACATAACCACACTAAACACAATCTAAATCACTGTTTATTTTGCCATTAAAACAACCAAAACCAACATTACAATAACCCATCCAATGACCATTAAACCAAACAAAAACTGGTTCTTTATCTTCATTTCAGTAGAGCTCTTCTTCAATTCCACAATTGAAGCTTTTTTTTCTTCATTTTTCCTATTCAATACTTCATTCTTCTTCTTCTTCAATTCATCCAACTTAGTCTTGAGTTGCATGATGTCATTTTGTGCATCTTGATCCTTTTTGCGTAAATCCTTGGTCAGTATACTCCTCATCAAGCCATATGAAAAACTCACACATTTTGAACCCATACACTTTGTATAATCCACACCCCCAAAACTTTCTTCCATAGTTAGGTATTGTCTTGCAGGTCATCAAGGGTGATTCCACATTGCAGTCACACAAGTGTTTCGTTCTTGATGAACCTGTAAATCTCGAATTCGTAGACGAACCAGAAGCTTCAACGGAGGCACCCATGTAGAAATCGCGTGAATCTTTTTGTTTCATCAGAGAAGAGGAGAAGAATCGACCAAGAAGATGAAGAGGCGGAGATGATATGGAGAAGAGAAGAGGAATGAGAGAAGAAAGAAGGTTCACAGAGAAGGGAGAAGAAGAACAGTATAGGGTTCGGTGAGAGAAGAGAAGAAGATGATTTTAATTTTAATAATTAACATTTTATTTATTTAATTATTATTTAGTTAATTTAAATATAATATCTGACGTGGCTGGTCCACGTGGCATCATTAAATGATGTGTGCAAGCTGAGTCAGCTGCCACGTCATTTAATGAGTGTCACGTCAGCCTTTTTTTTAACAAAAAATCAGCCAAAAAAAACTGAAAATCCCTCTTTGGACTAAATGTTCTGAGTTTTTTAAAATTAGGGGACCAAATGTCTGAGTTTAAAAATAGGAGGACCAAATATCTGAATTTTTGAAAATAGAAAGACGAAAACTATAATTTAGCCTAATTAAAAGGAGCCAATTTCATTTTACAGTAAAGGCAATTTAGCAATTATTACTTATTACTACACATGATAACGCATGCCAAGATATACAGCGAATGTTGAACTTCATTACCACGATCTTCTAATTATAGAAAAACAAAGAAACATAATATATCTCTTATAAGAGGGTTTGTAGAATTAAATACTCCACTCCACTGCAACCAAAACAGCCCTTCTAAAACTAACATACTTCCTAAAAGAGGGGAAAAAACCACTGTAAACCCAAAAACAAATTATATACCAAAATAATACACTTTTTGGATTATTTACCAAACTAGAACACGTACAAAATTTAGTGTAGAGGTCGCCCCCCATGGAAACGACTTCTAAACATGAAAATTTAATTTTTTTACTTTTGTAGTTCAGAATTCGCCCCCTGTGGGAGATACTTCTGAACTGTGTTTTTTTATTTTTTATTTTCTTTATATTAATTTAAATTAAGTTATATTAATTAATTTAATTAATTTCAAAAATTAATATTGTTAACTCTAAATTAAATATAAATTTTTTGGTGAAAAAAAAAATTATCCGAACACATTAATGTATTTAAAAGTGTCGGCAAGATCTCGTCGTGCGTTTAAAAGTGTCGGCAACATCAAAACCATTGGAAAAAACACAAAAAAAAAAAAACCGTTTGTTTGTATTGTAAAAAATTAGTTTTTTACTTTGTTTCGACCGCTTTTAATCATATATATCTATATTTTTATTAAAAAAAATATTTACCGTGTAGAAAATGTAAAAAACTACCGTGTTGAGTTATGAAATATTAGATACGGATTTAAATTAGACACGTATTAAAATCGTAAAAAAACTAAAAAACACTTTTTTTGAAACGCTGTTGTGCTGTATTTCTTCATCAGTCGGGATAGGTGCAGGTGGTTGTTCGTATTGATTAAGGGACGAGGAATTAGCACCAGCCTCCTCCTGAAGCCTCTGAAGATATGCAACTGATTTCAAAATTACGACAGAAAATAAAAAACAAGTCAAACGTCATCAAAAAATTATAACAACACCACTAAAAATCTAATAAAAACGAAAGAAGCTTATTCAATGAATTGTCGAATCTATTTGACCGATGCAGTTACCTCATTTTACAATGAATTGTCGAATCTATTTAGTTCACAATTAATGAGGTGCTTTAATATCCCAACCAATCTACAGTTCACAATTACTGGGGAGCTATAATATCCCAACTAGTCCGTTGAAACAAGTACCATGAACTCTTTGATTTTGTATTTAATGAGAGAAAAAGTTAGTAATTTGAGTTTCTTTTATTGTCCTGAACCCATGTTTTTTCATTTTAAAATATATTCATATTTTAAAACAATTTAGTTTAAAGTTATTTTATTAACAGGGTTTATAGTGTGTTATTCATATTTATACTCGTAATCATTTACATTTTTGTGAATGCTGGAACCCTTATTTTTGATTGATAGATATATTTTCGTTTTCAAAACATTTATATATAATCCCTTTGAGAAAAGAATCATTTAATTTTATCAAGATCGAAGCTCCCCCCTTCGTCTTTGCAGGTACAACCCCCCCTCGGATCGAAGCTCGGTTGATCAAGATCGGACACTACCAACTATCCAGGATCGTCCACAGATAAGGTACTGTGATCTATTTAAGGAGTTGACCTCTCCCACCAGATATTTTTCCATACGCAAAGGCCAATGATTGAACTCATGACCAAATGGTTAAGAAGCCCAAGTCTCTACCACTTGTGCTATATTTTTCCAAATTAAATTCACAAATATTATCAAATATATATTGATATATTTGGTTTATTTGTTATGTATGGTAATTTGTTCATTTACAAATTAAATTGTTTCTTCAATACTCTCACCGGCCAATCCATCTTTTTAATTTAACCGGATGTTTTCATTTTTTATTACAACTTCCACTTGGCATATGTGCTTCATTAAATGTTTTGTTATCCTTTCAAGTTTTGAATGGTAAAATAAGTTATATATATATATATATATATATATATATATATATATATATATATATATATATATATATATATATATATTGGGTTTGTACATAAAGTTGCCCACATGAGAAAACACTTATATTACGTATGGTTGACCAAATATATTATATACTCACTCAGTCTGCAATTCGATTTCAAATTATAGGTCTTTTCCATCTGATCAAAAAAAAATTACAGGTTTCTTACCCCCACGCACACCCTCTCTATTTTTTGGAAACTCAATCTAATTAAAACTAAAAAATAGTAAATGGAAGTATTAAAATAAATGAATTAATCCTTAAAATTAAAAAAATTAAATTTGATTTACAAAGTATTAAAAATGAAATTAGTTGTGGATAGTGGTAGAGGGCTATATTTTTTTTTTGTGTGAACCGGGTATCCTCTCTACGCGCAACTGTAGAGACTAATCCCTCGAGCCGGGTAGGTCCACAGTGGTCGGTAAAGCACTCCCTCAAGAAATTTAATGCTGCTGCATTCCCAATACTGGATTCGAACCCAGGACCTTAGTTAAGCCGGAAGAGACTCACACCATCTCATTCAAGCGCTCTTGGGTAGAGGGCTATATTTTATCTTCTTATATGCTTTGATAAATGTGGAACAAAAGTCAATACTATCAATGAGACAAGATTGTTGGTCAATAAATTAGCCAACTGTGTTCTTAAAGAAAAAGTTATATCTTTAAGTTTTTACGTCTTAAAACAGATAAATATCTTGACGTTTACAGCATTTTTGTGACCTTATTATGATATTTTGGGTAAACCCGGGTATCCACCGCACGGATAACAGTGACTAATCCCTCGCTTATTGTAGGTGCCTAGTGGGGCAGGACAGCTGGCCCAGAGTTTTAACGCTGCTTCGTACCCAAGGCGGGGATCGAACCCCCGACCCTTGGTTAAGGGAGGATCAACCCCAACCGTTGAACCCCACGCTCTAGGTTAACCTTATTATGATATGTTATTATCTATTTTATTATGTTTTGTTGGTGGTTTCATATAGCACACACAAATCTTGCTCATGGTCTTTATGCAAAATTTAATTTAAAAATTGCTTGCAGGGCCATTCTTCATACTTCCATGTAGCAACATCTTATGATGGCGTGTATGACACAACTCGTGCGAAGCACGGGTCGCTGTTCTAGTTATATTTAGTAGGACCAAATTCATATTCAACTCTAATTCTTAATGATATGATTTATTATTCGAAGAAAACAAGAATTTGTTTTATTTTTGTTGAGGTGATATTATTAAAATCGTGGGGGTGGGATGTTTTGTTTTGTAGGATGCCCTATTTTCTTTGGTCATTTTTCTTTCAAAAGACGGTGGGTATAGATTCTCTTTACCACTCTGAAAATAAGTGAGTTCCTCTTTCGTATTCCAAATTCACGGCCTTTTTAATAACAAGAGGCTTGAGAATTTCACAGTTGAGTATTGTTCACAGCCGAGCCGACCACTCCGGAAGGGTCGGCCACACACTCCTTCATAGCCGGCATGACTGTCTCTCGAGAAGGAAAGACAAAGTATTCGAAGACCCAGGTTCGCCCTCAGAACCGAGGGACTCTAATAAGCGCTGCGGACTGAGGGACTCCTCCCTTCTCCTTGAAGCTCGGCCCCGTCACTTGGCTCGGCCAGAGACCGAAGATAGGCAGAATACATATGGAAACCCCTATAATTACGCCCCCAGATCCGTAACGGCTATATAAACACGCCCTTGAGGCTAATGAAAAGATCCCACGTTGAATCTTCACTCTAGACTCATTCTTACTCTTTACTCATACTATTCGTGATTATCATTCTCGTGTTCTAGCTAGATCCTCCCTAGGAAATAGTTAGGAACATTGGCGCCCACCGTGGGGCCAGGTAAAACTCTTCCTACCCCACTAAATCCGTAAAACTGCCACTCTACCATGGTAGCCACGAGAAATACCCATTCATCCAGCAATACTGATCCAAGAATATTGGAGCTACTCGACGCAGTGAGAGCACTGCAAGATCAGAACGCGAAGCAGGCTAGAAGGAATGAAGAGCAGCGCCTGCGCTCTCAAGCGTTGGAGGCAAAAGAAGTAAGATTGCAAGAGTAACTGGAAAAGATGCAAAACCACATAATTGAGGCTACCAGCGCTCCTCTGAGGGCGTTCCAGCCATTTACAGAAGCAATTGAAGCAGTAGCCATCCCCCACCGCTTCCGCGAGCCATCTATCGGCACATACGACGAAACCGGAGATCCACAAAGTCTTGTAGATGCGTTCCAGAATCAGATGATGATAAGTGGCAGCAACGATACTGTCAGCTGCAAGATGTTCGCTGGTACACTAGCCGACGTTGCTCTAAAGTGATTCAAGGGTTTAACCTCACGCTCCATCACCAGCTTCGAGGATCTCGCCGGCCGCTTTGTACAGTAATTTTCTGCCAACAAAAAGAAACCGGTGCACTCGGAGGATCTGGTCGACCTTCGGCAAGGAGCAGTCGAGCCTCTCAAAAAATATTTGGACCGATTCAACAAAGTGACCGTATTAATGGAAGATCCTGATGAAAAGTTCTTCGTCAAGGCGTTCATGAAGGGCCTGAGGAACGGTACCTTCAGCGAGGCACTATCAATTCGAACACCGAAACCATGGACGAGGTCAGAGCTCGGGCAGACAAGCATATAGAGGCAGAAGAGACCACCGCCAGCAAGGATGAACGTGACACCAATGCATCAAGGAGGACATACTCACCACCAGAGAGACCAGTACGAGCCGACCAACAGCATTTCTCGGTCAGGCGTGACCGAGGGGCAGGACGAGGAACCGAAAGTCACGTCCTGATCCGGAGGTAGCATATACTCCGCTTAGGGCCAAGCCTTCCACCATCCTCCATGAAGCCCTAAATGATGGAACCATACAGAGGCCAACGCCTTTCGTCGAAACCATGGGTAAGTATCCACAATCATACTGCAGGTTCCACCGGACAGAGGGACACACCACTGATGATTGCTGGACTTTGAAGTAGCAGATTGAACAACTAATCCAAAGAGGACAACTTAAAAAATTTGTATTAATAGAGGAGCAGACGAGCAAACAGCCCATAGCCGAAGCCAGTGGCGAAGAAGGGAGGAGCCCGGAAGGAAACTGCACAGAAAGACGGACATGAGATCGCAGACAAAGGCGATGTAAACACCATCTCCAGAGGCTTCTCAGGAGGAGGATCCACTTCATCGGCAAGAAGAAGGTATGCACGTTCCATCATGTCTGTTACTAATAAAGAGTCTGATGTATCCATTCGAGAGTACCCACAAATCTCCTTCGACGTGGAAGACTTCAACGGAATTCAACCCCACTCTGATGATTCAATAGTCATTCACATCACAATCAACGGGTACAGGGTCGCCCGAGTCTTGGTGGACAGAGGAAGCTCCGCCAATGTAATGTAGTGGAAATGCTTCCAAGAGCTTAAATTACCGGTTGAACTGCTGCAAAATTAACCTGGCACCCTGGTAGGGTTTTCAGGAGAACAGGTTGAAGTCCGCGGGTACATGGATCTCAGAACCACATTCGGAGAAGGAGAGTCAGCCAAGACAGTTGTCCTCAGGTACATGATCATTAATGCAACATCGTCCTACAACATCATAGTAGGCAGACCGACCATTAATGCACTCATGGCGGTAATATCATATCCTCATCTCTGCCTCAAATATCCTCTTCCCAATGGAGGTGTCGGGACAGTAAGAGGCAACCAGGCGATGGCCCGCAGGTGCTATGCTGGAAGCGCTAAAGTAAAGACAATCCAGAAACCCGAGGTAAAAGGTTCTAATTGTAGTTTTCTTGACTTGAATCCGAGAATGCAAAAATGCAGCCAAAGAAGAGAAGAGACCAAGGCCAGCAGACGATCTAAAAGAAGTAATCATCGGTCCAGCACAACATCAGAAAATAAAAATTGGAACCGGACTATCGGCAGAGATTGAAGATTAGCTCATCAAGCTCTTATCAGACAATGTCCACATATTTGCATGGTCTCCCCAAGACATGTCAGGTATTGATCCAAACTTTGTCTGTCATCGGTTATCTCTAAACTCTTCTGCCCAGCCTGTGTCGCAGAAAAAGAGAAAACAGGGATATGAGAAGACGAAGGCAATAAAAGAGGAGACAGACAAGCTGATGGCTGCTGAATTCATCAGAGAGGTGAAGTACCCAACCTGGCTGGCCAATCCTGTGATGGTGAAGAAATCCAACGGCAAGTGGAGAATGTGCATGGATTACACCGATCTCAACAAGGCCTGTCCGAAAGATTCCTACCCGCTGCCGAGCATCGATGGACTTGTTGACGGTGCCTCTGGTTACAAGCTGCTCAGCTTCATGGACGTATACTCCGGTTACAACCAAATCAGGATGAGCTACATCGATGAAGAAAAAACTAGTTTTATGACTGGCCGATCAAACTATTGCTACCAAATGATGTCGTTCTGTCTAAAAAACGCAGGAGCAACCTACCAGCGTTTGATGGATCGGATCCTTGAAGGCGAAATCGAAAGGACGATAGAAGTGTATGTTGATGACATGGTCGTGAAGTCCACCACTGATCCAGCTCATATTGACAACCTCACCAAAATATTCCAACTCTTGGAAAAGCATGACCTTCGGCTCAACCCTGACAAATGCTCGTTTGGAGTTCAAGCAGGTGAATTCTTAGGATATGTCCTAACCCACAGGGACATTGAGGCCAACCCCTCATAGTGCAGAGCCATCATTGAAACTAGAAGCCCCACCAAGGCGGAAGAAGTCTAGATCCTAACCGGTCAAATAGCACTCTCTAGCTTCCTTGGCCAGTCAGCAGACAAGATCAAGCCCATGTTCCAGCTCCTCAAGAAGAATGCCAATTTCCAGTGGTCAGTAGAATGTGAAAAGGCCCTCCAGGCACTCAAAGAGTATCTTGCAGCACCTCCGATCCTCACGTCCCCAAAACAAGGTGTTCCCCTACTCCTGTATCTAGCGGTCTCGAGGGACGCATGCAGCGCAGTCTTAGTACAAGAACAGGGAAAAGATCAGCTCCCTGTCTACTACATCAGCCGAATGTGGAGGGGCCCAGAGCAGTGGTATCAAAAGATTGAAAAAGCAGCATATACTGTCATCTTAGCAGCGAGGAAGCTCAGACACTATTTTCAGAGTCACCCGATAGTAGTCAGATGGATCTCCCAATTCGCCAAGTGCTCTGGAAGCCGGATCTAGTAGGGAGGATGGTCTCTTGGTCGGTAGAGTTGTCTGAATTTGATATCAAGTATGAACCAAGAGGGCCGATCAAAGCTCAGGCGTTGGCTAACTTCATAGCCGAGCTTGTTGAGGCCGATCTAGAAACCAAGCCTTCAGTCGAGTTTGTGTGGACTCTGTCCGTAGATGGTTCGTCCAATCTAAGACGAAGTGGAGCTGGAGTTACCCTAGAAGGCCCAGACGATATTCTCCTTGAGCAATCACTTCGGTTCAACTTCAAAGCCAACAACAACCAGGCGGAGTCTGAGGCACTCATTGCTGGCATGACACTAGCTGCAGATCTGGGAGTAAAACACCTAAAGACCTGAAGTGACTCTCTGCTCATAACCGGACAAGTCACGAAGGCATTCAGTACCAAAGATGAGCTTCTCAGCAAATATTTTGATAACGGAGAACAATTACAGCTGCAAGAAGAAGAGCTGAAGAAGCTGGCTAAGATCGCAAGCAAGTACACCCTGATAGAAGATGAACTTTACAAAAGGCAGTTTTCTGCCCCACTCCTCAAGTGTGTCTCGAATACAAAGGCGAGGGAGATCATTAAGGAAGTGCACGAAGGAATATGCAGCAGCCATGTGGGGGGACAAGCCCTGGCAGCTAAGATCCTAAGAGCCGGCTACTACTGGCCGACGATGAAGAAAGACTCGGTGGAGTATGTCAGAAAGTGTGATAAATGCCAACGTCATGTAGCCGTGCCCTGAGCACCTCCTACCAATCTACAGTCCATCGTTTCCACGTGGCCCTACTCCATATGGGGCGTAGATGTCCTCGGCCCATTTCCCCTGCTCTGGGCCAGGTCAAATATCTGCTGGTAGCGATTGATTATTTTACAAAGTGGATAGAGGCAGAACCAATTGCAACCATCACTGCTCAGTGAATAAAGAAGTTTTACTGGAAGAAGTTGATATGCCGTTTTGGAATTCCTGCCACCATAGTCACCGACAACGGCACTCAGTTTACCTCTGACCTAGTAGTCCATCTTTGCAAAACCTGGAACATATACCAGGCATTCACCTCAGTCGAGCACCCACAGACCAACGGGCAGGCCGAGGCTGCTAACAAGGTCATCTTAAACGGCCTCAAGAGAAGATTAGATGAAGCAAAAGGGAATTGGGCCGAAGAGTTACCTCTGGTATTGTGGTCTTACGACACTACCCCCCAGTCCTTCACGAGGGAAACTCCCTTTCGGCTGACCTACGGGAGCGACGCTCTGATACCTGTAGAAGTGCTGGAACCTAGTCCAAGGAGAATGTTGACAGAGAAAATTCCTGATGAAGGCGCATTTAGGGCCAACCTGGATCTCCTGGACGAAGTCAGATAATTGCCAAGATGAAAGAAGAAGAAGCTAAGCAGCGAGCAGCAAAGAGGTACGACTCCAAGGTCAGTCCCAGAAACTTCAAAGCCGGAGATCTGGTTCTGAGACAATCAAGCCGAGTGGGAGCCACAGGGAAGCTGTCTGCCAATTGGGATGGTCCCTTCAGAGTCAAAGACGTCATCGGTCCAAGACCCTTCAAACTGGAGAAGTTAGGACGAGGAAACATTCCCAGGTCCTGGAATGCAGTCAACCTTCGGTTCTATTACACCTGAAGAAGCAATCATCGGTTCTCATCATCTCCCCTCTTTCAATCAATGTACCATTTGTATGTGGCAATATAAAGCCCCAAATGTACTCCACCACCATTATTGAATAAAGAGAACCAATTATCTAATAAAGAAGAATGTGCCATAATAAAAAAGTCCCGACAGGCAAGGACCGAGCAACGTCTCGATGTTGTCCTTGGGCAATGAAGACTCAAAGTCCTAACAGTTGAGAGCGGAGCTGACGAGCGCACGCACTACCCTTAGGCACACCAGTTCGGTTTCAAAGAAGTTTACTTCCTTGAAACTAAAAGGGAGCCTCCATCGTATAGGAGAAGCTAACGCGTTCCCTGAACGAAGCCAACGAGCTCAGTACGGTGTAAGATCCTTCAATGTGTAGACGAAGCTAGCGCGCTCGCCCAAACAAGTCAACGAGCTTAACACAAGACCCGACAGGTGTAGACCGCGCGAAAGGCGACATACAGCCCTTGGGCACCAAAAAAGGCCATTCGTATAAATAACGTTGAACCGGCAGAATAAGCCGAAGCGCAAAAAAACAACATTGAAGTTTGAACCGTGTAAAAACAAAATGGAGCACAAAGAAGAACAATAAAGCTTTGAGCGCACGAAGAGGACACGAAGGTAGGAAGTAAAACGCTGCTGAACATTTAAAACCGAAGGTAAATTTGTCAATTTTTACAAACTTAACCATTGTTCAAAATAAAGAGGCATTACAAAATAGGATTAAAGAGTTTCCTTCGAATCTTCAACATGCTCACCCATACCATGATCGGCACCACCCTGATCAGCAACACCCTCGGCTTGCGCATCCATCTCATCATCCACGTTCAAAAGGTGATCAAGGGCAGACAAATCCAGAGGTATCTGCTAAGGATTCTGCTGAGTATTCGGCGTAGCATAAGAGGTCAGAGCTTGATTCTCCACCACTACCTGATCAACAATGTGGTCGTTGACTACAATCTTGTCAATATCGAACTTCTCAACATCCGCTTCAGGGTAAAGCACCTTCAGCTGATCTAAGGCAGTCTCAAATCCCTTGTCAAACTCGGTGGTCGCTCCAACCTTCAACTCTTTAATTGCCTTGACAACATCTTCACCTTCGGCCAGATCTGGAAACAAAGTCGATATGCTCTTCAACTCTCCTTTGGTCCTCTCAACTTCCTCACAAGCCAGCTTCAGGTCGTTAAAGCTAGCCGACAATACCTTATTCTCCTCGAATAACTCAGATACCCTCCCCTCCAGCCGACCTTTCTCTGCGTCCCGTTTTTGCAGATCCTACCTCAACAACTCTCTCTCCTCCTGACACAATTTCAATGCTTCCTCATTATCCTTCAAGCTCCCCTCCAAGCAGCTCTGCTCCTCAACAGTCTTCTTAAGGGAATCTTTGGCGAGGTGAGCAAGCAGAGAATCCCAATGGCTATAGGTCTCCACAGCAACCAAGGTCTGACCCACCCCCATTGAAGCGGCCTTCTCAACATCGACCAAACCACTGACACTTATGGATATTCCTCCAGGACATGTCAGTTAAAGCTTCACCCTCGCCAGGCAAGCCGAGCTCAATGCTTGGGGAGGGTCCAGTCTTAGCTCTTTTTGTAGCATGAAACTCAGGAGGAGGGGGGACGAGCCACGATCTGGTTGACATTCGGATCACCAGCCTGATTTTCAACTACTCTATCAACATGAGCAGGGCTACCACCAGCGTTCTGAGAGCCGACAGTAGAGCTAGGACCGCCAACAACATTACTTGGACCAGAAGAAGATCCCTAAACCAATCCTTGCTCTCGCTTTTGTTCGGCACGAATCCTTCTTCTTTTGGCAACATTGCGCGTAGACATGCCTAAATCCGCTGAAAAGAGAAAACATCCAAAGAGTCAAAAAAAGGGGGGGTGGATTACTTTGATATCCAATTTCAACGCTTCCTCATTATCCTTCAAGCTCCCCTCCAAGTGGCTTTGCTCCCCAACAGTCTTCTTAAGGGAATCTTCGGCGAGATGAGCAAGTAGAGAAGCCTAATGGCTATAGGTTAATAAGAAGCCGAAACCTCGATCCCAAGACACTGGCACAAAATCTCAAAGGCACGCATGTATGCCCAACCATTCGGGTGAAGTTGAGAAGGTGCCACATTAATCATCTCCAGAACTTGACAATAATACCGTGAGAAGGGAGCCTGAATACCTAAGTGCTCAAAAATGGTTTTATATACATAAGTAAAAGGAGTGGCTCTCTCGGCCCAGGAGGATCACAAACCGCCTCTTCCAGAGAAACTAGGCGCGCTATGTCCGAACCATTATCCGGTGGATGACACAATAAACTATGAACTTCGGCCAAAGATTCGTCGGTAAGAAACTCAGAATACGAATCCAAGACCTCTTGGTCTACCCAAGACCCCTCATCATCGAACTGATTTCCCTCACAGTCAGAGTGGTCCTCTTCGGCCATAGGCATGGACTGAGTCGACCCTGTTGAATGAGAAGAGGACTCACTGTCAAATTATTTTAAAGCATCTATTGCTTCTATGGATTTGTGGATCAAACAATAAACCCAGTGTTTAGGGGTGCAATTGGGCCTAGAATAGCGAAACTCAGAGGTTACCTCTCCCTCACTCTCACTACATATCTTTATTATAGTCATTGTTTTCAGGCAAAGGGGGAAAATAAACAAATGGGAAGCGAAGAGCAGAGAAAAAGGTTTGCGTACCTTAGGAGATGCTACACGCGAAGATGAAGAGGAAGCAGCGAGAGTAAGTGCACCAGGAAATGGAAGCAGAATTTGAATGCACCAGAAAACTGGGGGCAAAAACTCAAAAACTCAAAAACTCAAGAGGAAGACGGAGGTGAGGAAGAAGGCGAAAAGAGCGAAATGAATGCGTTTCACGGATTTTAAACCTTTTAGTTCAAATTGATCCAACGGTGGAAAGTCCTCCCAGCGGATCAACGGCCTAGATGCGTGGTATTTTAAATTCCACGAAACAGGGGCATGACGCGACGGTTCCCAATGACGTCATCATGACGTTTCTCTCCAAATCAATCAAACGTCACATTCAAACATCACATCAGTCAAACGTCTAGTTACGAAGAGGTTCTCAAACGTCACGTCATTCTGTCGGTTGGGAAGAGGTTCAGCAAAATGTGAAACCGACCATGCAAGGATCGGCTACAAGTTCGTTCGAAGCAGAGAATAGATCGGCAAATCAGGAGATCGAATAAGGGAAGGAATTTATCTTTAAAACTTATTTATTTCTTGCTTGATTCAGTTACATCAATACATAAATTGTTTAATTACAATCGGCTTGAAATACAAATTACAAGATAAGTACTAACGCATCCTTCGGCCCGCCTGGACCGAGCTTCTTTTCTTAACAATCATCTTGCAGGTGTGGCACCAAGTCAGCAGGTCTCCGGAAGCCTTCCAAACCGATCGAAGATGAAGCTGATGAACCTTAAGCTTCCAACGGGGACCCTGCTAGGGAAATTCAGAAGTGTCACAAAGGATAGCCCGATGATTTCCTGCTACGGGAAGCCAGAAAGCATCGAAGGAGATGACCCTCGGTAAAACCCCCTGCAAGGCTTTCCTCGAACAACCAAGTAGCGACCTCCGGCGAGTGGCAACCTGAACCTGCAGGCACACCAAGATCTGAGTCTTCTGCGCAACCCCACATCAGGAATAACGAACTCATCAGGAAATATCCACAACTCACGAAGGTCAACAACTCCCATCTTGAACCTCCTGGCAACCCCAGCGCGACAAAACTTGTTGGGGTTGCACAGATGACTCAAGAAGGGAGAGGTCATCCTAGCACCTGAAGGAATTACAGCAAAGAGGAAAACCATGGTTAGCAAAGAATGCAGGCCAGAAACCCCTGCAAGGCTTTCCTCGAACAACCAAGTAGCGACCTCCGGCGAGTGGCAACCTGAACCTGCAGGCACACCACGATCTGAGTCTTCTGCACAACCCCACATCAGGAATAACGAACTCATCAGGAAATATCCACAACTCACGAAGGTCAACAACTCCCATCTTGAACCTCCTGGTAACCCCAGCGCGACAAAACTTGTTGGGGTTGCACAGATGACTCAAGAAGGGAGAGGTCATCCTAGCACCGGAAGGAACTACAGCAAAGAGGAAAACCATGGTTAGCAAAGAATGCAGGCCAGAAACCCCTTCTTATATAGTGAGGGAAAAGCAAACTCCAAAAGCAAGAATTTATGACGACACGAAAACAAATGCCTATTAAAGGCGAAACTCCCGAAAAGATAAAGTCAAGGGTCAAGTAGTCAAATCAAAATGTCTCATCCGAATACAGGGCTCTCCTCCAAACACTGTAGTCGGTCACCTATCGCCGAGGGACTATGAGGCGTGATGAGGCATCAAACCAGACCGAAGCTACCTTGTAAAGAGCGCCTTCGTAGTTCATACTCACCGCTCAAGGGACTGTGTTCACAGCCGAGCCGACCACTCCGGAAGGGTCGGTCACACACTCCTTCATAGCTGGCACGACTGTCTCTCGGGAAGGCAAGACAAAGTATCAGAAGACCCGGGTTTGCCCTCAGATTCGAGGGACTCTAATAAGCGCTGCGGACTGAGGGACTCTTCCCTTCTCCTTGAAGCTCGGCCCCGTCACTTGGCTCGGCCAGAGACCGAAGATAGGCAGAATACATATGGGAACCCCTATAATTACGCCCCCAGATCCGTAACGGCTATAATGTGTATTAAATACCAATTACTACATGATTGTACTATATAAACCCGCCCTTGAGGCTAATGAAAGGATCCCACGTTGAATCTTCACTCTAGACTCATTCTTACTCTTTACTCATACTATTCGTGATTATCATTCTCTTGTGTTCTAACTAGATCCTCCCCATGAAATAGTTAGGAACAAGTATCATTTTGAGAACATGGTTTTCCTCCTGCAATTCGGTTGATTATGAGTGGTGTTACTTCATCTAGCTTGACGGTTAAATGGAATAACAAGAGGCTTGAGAATTTCTCTCCCACAAGGAGCCTTCGTCAAGGGGACCCTCTCTCCCCTTATCTTTTTCTTCTTTGTATGGAGAAACTTGCCACTCTGATTCAATCCAAAGTGGAGAACCATTTGTGGAAGCCTATCAAGATTTGTGAGCATGGCCCTGCCATCTCTCATCTTTTCTTTGCAAATGATTGTCTTTTTTCACTAGTGCTAAGTCCTCTAAGGTTCAACTTATCAAGGAGGTGCTTCACTCATTTTGTTTAGCCTCAGGAATGAAGATTAGTGTCCACAAGTCTAGATTTCATCCTTCAAAGAATCTTACTAGAATAAAGATACTCAAGTTTGAAAGGATGATGGAGTTTCAACATACATACAACATTGGGCGGTACTTGGGTTTTGCAATGTTGTCAGGTAGAGTTACCAACTCTTGTTTTTCTTTTATTATTGATAAGTTTCACAGCAGACTGGCAGGTTGGAAGGGCAGGTTACTTAGCAGAGGGGACGCGAGAATTGGATTATCTATTGGCCAATGCATAAAAGTAAAGTAAAGTAAAGTGCGATGAAGATAAATTGCGAGAGAAAAATAAGTTTTGTATTGATTGATTGTGTGTCTTTGTTACAAGTATTCTTCTCTATATAGGTTGAGGTGCATACTGTTGGGAATACTGGGGTGCATACTGCTGAAATGCACCCCCGTAATGCTGCTGCGGCTGCTGCGGCTGGTAAGATGGCATATGTGATGAGGATGGCCTCGAGTGTTGAGACATCATCAGCTGATCCTGCAAAAACTTAAAGCGCTCCTCCATGCGCTGCTCAGCTATCCTAACCTGCTCTGCCACGCGCTGCTCAGCTATCCTAGCCTGCTCCTCGATGCGCTCCTCAGCTATCCTGGCTTACTCCCGAAGCGCTGCTACTTCCCGATCACTTTGCTCCTGCCGCTCGGCAAACTGACGCTGGGTCTCGCTCAGTTGCCGCGTCAATTCCGTAACAGCATTCAACTCACCAGCATTGGGAACATAAGAGCGAGCAGTACTCGGAGATCCAGAAGATTGTGAATCTGATAGATTCGGAATAATGCTTGTTCGAAAAGCAGCCGGTCCAATACCACCTGATCCTACCATACGATTACTCTTTTGGGGACCAACTGCTCTCTCCCAAATATCACGAGCTACTCTAGCCTCCTCCACTGGATCGATATCAGCTGCCCCACTGCTCTGTTGGGACTCATGGTACTCAGTCAGCCCACCCTAGAAGCTCTCCTGAAAAAAATAACCCAACAAATAAATAACTTTAGCAAAAGTAGTTTTAATATAATATTCCTCGCCCGATATAAAGATTATTATAAATAATAAACATTAATATATAATTGTAAAAGTAGTTTTTCCTGAGTATTCCTCGCCCGATCTGTAGCAAAGTCACCAGTGTCCTCCCGCATATGAAGGTAGCGATGCAACTCAGGCAAAGTGATTGCCTTTTGTTCCCTCGCCTCCTATATATACATTGTTATACCCCAATTTTGTCCGAGCTCCTGTTAATAGCGTTTTAATTTACTAGGTCGCATTTTTTTACAAGTCTCGAGTCCTGTTAACGCGTGTCGGTGTCATGCGGGTGTCGTTAAGATGCCATTTGCATAATTGGGCTAACAGTTGGGTTATTGGGCCTACGCATCTACAAATCGGGCTTATCATTTTGAGTTGGGCCCACGAACCTGGTTCCTAGTTAATTTTTGGTGATTATCAGTTAGCGGGCCTATTTGTTCTATTTTAGCCTCGTTCTAGCGCATTTGTCTAATTGGGCCCGATTTCGCTTAGAGTCCAAACTGTCCCAAAAATACAAAAAATGATAATACTAAAAATACCAAATAATACAATCCGAAAATAATAATAAAAAAAATACAAAAAAACACGAATCAAAAAAAGGGCGCATCAGCCCAAAATGACAGCTGCTTCGGCAGCAGCTGGGCCTTCTTGGTTCCTTGCCCACCAAGTCTTCTCCAACCTCCAGCCCAACATCTTGTTCTTGCTGAGCAAGTATCAACTCTGAAATAGGAAAAACAAAATCAGGAGAGAATCAGAAATTAATTTCCTAAGCCTAAAAATTGCCTATAAAAACAAGCTTGGATCACAGAGAAAGGGGGACAATTCACAGACACACAAAAAGGCACCCAGAAAATCAGAGCAAAAAGGTTAGGGTTTCGCGCTGAAACTCTAATCGCAAAACAACAAAAATTCAGAAACAGAAGCAATAGAGCAGCAGTAGCAGTACTAGGACATCGGCAGTAGCAGAATAAGCAAAAGAAGAATTTCAGTCAGAGACGGGAGTTTAGGTTGGTATTTGGTTTTTAATATTGCATGCCCTTTCGTTTCTATTTACCAGAAATAGTTTTAAAAGATAAGAGGTAAATATTAAACAAAATAAGAGTAGGTTTTCATTATTCTAAGTATGTGTAAACAGGCTACTGTTGTCGTTATTACCTTCAAATGTTGATTTAGAGCTATTTAAAAATCATTAGGATTGTAAATAAAAATCATGAACAAAATTTAATAATAAAATTAGGATTCATATTGTTTATAATGTAAATAGATTAATGGACAAATTAGTAGTTTATAGGTTCTAAACAAAATAAAACGGAAGCAGTAGTTTTTTAAACAGTTTTTTAGTTTGAAAAAATAGGGTTTATTTGAAATTAGAAATAGAATAGCAAACAGCCAAATCAAAATTAGAAGAAGAAGAGAACCAAAGAAAACAAAAAAATAAAAGAACTCACCTTTAGATTTCGGCCACCGTAGACGGTGGTCGTTGCCCCAAAACGCCGCCGCAGACGTCCGCCTCCACCACGAAGCTCTCTCACCGTAACTCTATCCCTCTCTCAGTTTCGTTTTCTCCCTCTTCTCCTCCACGCGCGAAACCCAAACCAAACGTTGTCGCCCTCCACGAACCGTCACCGTCGTAGCCCACCATCACACGTCCTCGTTTTTCTCCCCTTCGCGAACCACCACCCTCGCGAAACTCCCCTCTCCCCCGTAGTCTCTTCTTACTCAGTTCTGGGCTGTTGTTAAATCGGAGATGAGGGTCGGCGGTGAGAAGATCAAACGAGATCAGGTTCGCTGTTGTTTGTAAGAGGAGGAGGATCGGGTTGGTGAGTGAAAGAATAGGGCGGTGCGGAAGAGAGAGAGGGTGAGGGTTGAGCAGCGCCGTGGAGAGGGAGAGGAGGCGAGATCAGAGTGAGAGGAAGAGGGGGGTGTGGCCACGGTGCGGATCGGCCGCGGCAAGGAGAGAGAGAGATTTTTTTTAGGGTTGGGCGATTTGGGGCTCGCGCGGCGCTGAGAGAGAGGGGAAGATTCGAATTAGGGTTTCCTCTTCTAATTATTGCTTTATATATGTGTCCTTTTAATTTTATTTTATTTCAGATTGATACCTACACCCCGCGTTGTAATTCATACGCCTCCTCCTCCCAAGCCCATAATTCGTGGGCTCATAAGCACAAAAACCAGTGGGCTCACTATCTGCACCCCAATTCTAATAATACAACCTCTTGCTGCTAATAACACCCTATTTTACCATTTCACCCCCTTTCTCATTTTTTTTAATTTAATTTAATTCTCTTCAAGACAAAATAATTTCTCATAAATCAAAAACTTTGTTAATAGTCTTGTGAAGCCTTTGCTTGCAAGATTATTAACAACGAGGTACTAGTGGTGGTCACTTGGAGCCTTTGCTCAATTGATCATCATGAATGCCTAATTTTCCTAAAGATTTTCACTAAATCAAAAACTTTGTTAGTAGTCTTGCGAAGCCTTTGCTTGCATGATTATTAACAATGAAGTGCTAGTGGTGATCACTTGGAGCCCTTGCTCAATTGATCATCATGAAAGCTTGATTTTCAAAATTAAACAAGATAAAAAACAAAAATTCTTTTCAGGACAAAGAAGAACTACGTAGCTTTGAATTCTCCATCGCACCAGGAGATACGTAGGAGCGGGTCACATCCCGTCAAGCATAACAAATAAAAATCATTTTCACAATAAGTTTTCAACAATTATTTTCAGAAGAACCTAGAACTACGTCGCCTTTGATTCTCCACCCGGAGATACGTAGGAGCAGGGCCACGCCCCTGTCAAGCGCAAAAATAAACAATTTCTAAAATTAAAGAATATACAAACAGATCTCCTTCATTTCGAAAGCAAAAATCTTATTTTCAAAGTAGGGGATTAAGTCGGTCGTACGGCCGGGTTAATCATCGTTTTAAGATAAGTGAACTGTGGTCCCTCAGAGCCCCAGCGCTCCATCAGCCCTCAGTGGCCCTTCAGAGCCCCAGTGCTCCTTCAGACCCCCAGTGGTCCTCCAACACAGATCACACAGTCCTAAAACCCCTACATTAAAAAACACCAACCCACAAACATTTTCTACACACAAGAACTACGTAGCTTTGAACTCTCCATCGCACCGGGAGATACGTAGGAGCGGGCCATGTCCCGTCAAGCACTTCTTTCTAAAAACCCTTTTTTCTTCCTTTCTCGCCAAAAATAAAAATTTTTATTAAGTTCTTTAATTCATTTTTCAATAAGAAATAAAGAGGCAAAATAGGTATTTTTCAAATCAACACTTAAAACCACACATTTAATTAAAGGTTCCCTGTCATCAGAGAGGACGCGTGAGGTGCTAATACCTTCCCCGCGCGTAACCGACCCCCGAACCCAAAACTCTCAGTTTTCAAAGGCCAATCGCTTTCCAATAAAAGGTTTTCCTAATATTTTCCTTGATAAATATTAGTGGCGGCTTCATTGTCTTAAGAAAAGTTGTGAACGAGGAAGGTTCTCCCTCGGGGAGTTTTTCGGGCGCAACAGCTGGCGACTCCACTGGGGACACTAAAAAACATTTTTTTTAAAGTAGGTCAAGCCTAATTAATTAAGTGTGTGGTTTATATGATTGATTCGAATATCTTGCTTTGCCTCTATTCTTCTTCTTCTTCACAAGCATGTTGCATCCATGTGCATTCTTCTTCTATGTTTGCTTTTGTTTAAAGCAATAGATAGTTACTTCTTTGCTTAGTTCCCTCATGCATTTCTTCCCCTTTCTTATCATGTCCCCCTCTTCTTTGCTCCCTTTCTTGAGGTAAGTAGTGCATTGTTATTGGACCCTAGATTAGTTTATATTGGATCGATATTGAGCCCTAGGATAAACAACATGCTATTTGTCTGGACTGCTCTGGGTTTTCATTTGCAGGTGGGGAAGGGTAGTTATTCCTAGGTGTTGTGCCCTCGACACACACTTCACATCCTATACTTGTGAGCATTGAGTGGGGCCTAAAACCCAAGGTCTGAACAAAAACCTAGGAGAGTGGGAACGATTAGTGACTGCCATTCGTAGACCTTTGTCTGTATGGCTCTCATGAAAGTTCCGCCCAAGAGTGCGCTTTGTCATGATGCCTCACACTCGGTAGCTTTCTACGATTGTGGGTGCCATCATGAGAGAGACTTTAGCTCTTGGTTGCCATTGTAAGGAAGTGATTAGAACCTACATGGGAGGATTACCCCTTTCGTCGACTTTAGACCCTAGGATTCCCACCTTTTGTAGGACACGGGGGCACGCCTTTGTTTGTTGCATTAGTTTAGGCATTCCTTTTTCTTAAACTCTATTTCAAAATCGTAGAAAATAATATCCTTATTTTCTTACCCTCTTTTTATGTAAATGACACATCATTTCGCATCCACATCATTTCGCATTCACATCGTTTCGTACCATTGCATTTGCATCTAACAGAAGTTTGAAAAAAAATTCAGCTTGCATTCCCTTTCATTACATAAAGATAAAACAAAAAAATAATTATCATCTGCATAGCATAAGCATTTCATTTATAATCATGCAAAAAAAAAATCCTCGTCAAGTTCATCCAAGATGAGACATTCATGCATAAGCATTATTTCAAAAAAGACACAGTAGAACTACGTAAGCTTTGATTCCTCATTACGATGGGGATACGTAGGAGCGGGTCATACCCCGTCAAGCACATTTTTCTAAAACCCTTTTTCCAATAAATCATTTGCATCTCCAAATAATTTTCAAAATCATGTTCCAAAACTAAAAAACAAAAAAAGAAAATCATTGTGAGTATCATGCATCTCATTGCACAAAAAAAAAATGAAAACAAGAAAGCATCTCATTCATAATCATGAATAAAAATCATCATCAAATTTATTCCAAATGTAGCATTCATGCACCATTTCATTAACCTCATCACTTTGGTTCAAATACATCATTCCTCCATACATGCATCTTTCAAAAAAGGAAGGGGCATTGGCATTTCATACCTTGCCTTGCCTCTAAAAAAAAAATAAATAAAATCATCATCATTTAGAGAAAAGCATCATTCTTGCATCTTTCATCATTCAAAAGAAAAAGGGGGCATTGGTATTTCGTACCTTGTCTCGCCTCTAAAAAATAAAAAAATAAAAAATCAAAATCAAAAATCATTTTGAAAAAAAAAGGGGCATCATTCTTGCATCATTCGCATTGGCACTCCATATTTTGTCTTGCATTAAAAATAACAAAATTATTTAGAATAAACCACACTCTTCGAGTGGTCATTCTCCACGCATTTGCATCATACTTGCATATCATAATTTGTTCATTCATTCATTGCATAAAATAAGAGTTGTGATGAGAAGCGAGACGTTCTTGCGAAACAATCATCCTTTTTGAAAAAGTTTATCCTTACTTGGTTGCAAATTCAAGGTGTTCCAAGGCACTCAGTTTTTCAAAAGCACTGCATCCCATCCATTCCATGACAAAAGACTGAAATAGTGTATCAAAGAAAAAACAAATTTTTAACTGATGTTAACTCTCTATGAAGCATTCTTCTAATGAGCGTGCATGCTATGAGTACATTCTCTTGTTTGAGTCCGTTGGTTTTCCTCCCTTACCACAGTTTCCCGTCCAAGTCTAGTCCCGCCCCGTCCACCCATAAAGTGCATATTCTCCCCATCAGTGCGTATTTGACTTTTGGTTCAAGTCCTCCATGCTGGGGCAAGTCTGTGATCATTAATTCCCCTTGATTAATATCATATTCCTTCAGTGCAAGTCTCTCAAAAAAATAATAATAATAATATAATAAACAAGAAAACAAGCTCGCTAGGTTGAAAACCCGCAAAGGGCGGCCTAGGCAAAAAGGAGCGCCCGGTGGACTGAAAACTCACAAAGAGCAGTCCATGCAAAAATTAGGGCACAAAAAAGGAAAAAAGAGCAAACACATGAAGATAGATAAATTATTGTTCTAAAGTTAAGTCTTATAGAAATAAGCAATCGGGATTTGAAATGAAGTTTGGCCATCTCCTCAAAAACCCCAAAATCCCAGAAAGTCCCTTTCCTACCCACCTTGAGCCAAGAAAAACCAAAATCCAAAAATCACCCTAGACAAGGATCACCCCAAATAAAAAAACAGTGCATCACTTTTTATCAGCTCACCCGAGTCGAAGAAGGAAAAGAATCAAAAAAAAAACAAAAACAAAAAAAAAGGGAAAAAGAGAAAAAAAAAAAGGGATTCAAAAATGAAAATCCCAAAACAAAAGAAAATAAAATGGTGAGCTGGTACATGTTACCACAAAATACAAGAGTTCCTTGTCTAAATAAACCTTCAAACACTCCACCATTCCAACACCTGATTCCATAAACCTTCAAACACTTCCTTTGGCCTCAACATCAAACCCCTTAGTCATTCTACCATGAGACACGAATTTGCTTTAACAGAGCCCAAACAAGCCCAATAACCATCTTCCTCATAGACCATTAACCGTCAATCAACGCCGAACAAAACTCATCCTCCCTTTAGCCTCAAACACTTCATTAAGCCTAACCCTCTTTCCTCCACAAAACACCACAATCCCGAAAAGTCCATTCCGATCAATGACCGGTTGCTTTTGTTCACTCAAATTCTAATCTTAGGACGAACAGGCTTATCTATGTACAATGTGTTTGCTCAAAAGAAAAACAAACGATCAGAAAAAAGAAAGCTGATCAAGAAAGAATAAACCCTCAGAAAAAAGAGAACTGAGGAAACAAAAACGAACAGTCAGAAAAAAGAAAGCTGACAAAATAAAAAAAGAGGGACTTGCACTCCAAAACACATTCAAGATGCATTAAAACAAGGTTTAGTGATCACCAGGTAAGGATTCTTTCGCACCAAAAGTCAAGACATCAGTAGAGAACCACAAATTTGCACTGAGAATACCACTCAGTTGGGGCATTCTCTTCACCACCCACACACCCTAGTCTTGGGAAAGTCTGTTCAATGCCCATCCCATGTCACTCCAGTTGTCAATGTCATTCCAAAGTGGGGCGAGTGCATTCCCATTCCTTCACCTCATTCGTTTCCATAAAAACCTCACCGGGGCAATCTCTCAACTCACTATCCTAAACAAGACCTTGTCATTCTGATTGGGGCAGCTTTGTCCTCGTTATGACTGGGGCAACATCAAATTCTGTGGGTTGAAGCAAAACCCCTTTCGTTCCAGCTTTCATCCCAAGAGCCGAAGCGTTCCCAATTCATCATCTTCTACACCCCTGGTTGTTGTCACCACTAGACAGGGGCAAATTATTCACTCGTCAAAGACCTGAATTGGGGCAATCTTGTATCTCTTGGTCCCTCATAAGCTTCGGCAATAACCATGTCTGTCATTCCTTCACTTACCATAAATGTCCATGCCCTAAACCAATTCCAAGTTAACTGACTCATTCATTCACATTTGCACTCCTTTGCATGCTTACTAGATAATGCTTCAAAGGAGAGAACACAAGTTGTTTACGTGATATCTAAAATTCAGTCATCATGGAAAGAAAGAGAAAACAAGTGAGTTTGTTTGTAAATAAAAACCTTGAGAACACCAGAGTTTGAATCAAATTCAATTTTTCAACAGAATGGTCAATAATCATCTCAATTCCTTGCATTCGAAGTCTCGCATCTCATCATCACAAAAAATGTTTACCTCATGCATCTAGGCATTATAGCATATGCATCAAAGCATTACATTTGCATCTTCACATTTTGTGCATTCATCACATAGTAAAAAGAAAAAAACGTTCCACATCAGTCGCACCATATTAATACTTGCATAGAAGAAAATAGTAAAGAAGAAAAAGCAGAAATCTTTTCATTGCATTGGCATCATATTCGCACTTCATAAAAAAGGAAAAGAACAAAATCATTGCATCATTAGAGCATTACATTTTGCATCAGATATTCCATAGAAAAAGCAAAGAAAGCAAAAAGAAAACAAAGAAAAGAAACCACAAAAGCAACACAAAAACATTCCCTGTCATCCAGCATTCCATATCATTCATCATTTCACAAGCATTCCTTTGTCATTCAATCATCAAACATTAAAGCAGTGCATACGCATCATATTAACGTTAGCATTTCCATAAAAGAAAAAAGAACAAGAATCATTGCATCAAACATCAGAGCATTGCATCATATTAATGTTTGCATTTCATAGAAGAAGCAAAAAGAAATAAACAGAAGTTAGAACAGGAGCATTTCATTCATCAAAGCATCAATCACCGCATACATTTGCATTAAACATCAAAGCAATACAGTTGCATCACATTAATACTTGCATCTCATAGAAGAAAAGAAAGCTAGAACATCCCATGTCATTCATCATTTCATGTTATTCATCATTTTTCCCAAAAAAAAAAAGGGGGGGGGGGAAGAGAAAGTTTCCTTTGCATCAAAATACATGAGCTTTGCATTCGCATTCTTAAGAGAGCAAAAAGAGAAGCCAAAAGAGAGAAAAGAAAAGAGCCAAGAGAGCAACAAAAAGAAAAGAAAAGAAAGAAAAAGAAAGAAGAGAAGCTAGAGAAAGAGAAAAAGCATTTAAGAACAGTAGAAAATCATGCATTCATAAGCGAAAGAAAAAGAAAAATCATGCATTGCGTACAGACAAGAGAAGAAAAGGAAAACCATTGCATTCATCAAGCATATAAGAACAGTAGAAAATCATGCATTCATAAGCGAAAGAAAAAGAAAAATCATGCATTGCATACAGACAAGAGAAGAAAAGGAAAATCATTGCATCCATCAAGCATATAGGAACAGTAGAAGATCATGCATTCATCCGACATAGACAAAGGAAATAAGAAACTCATTATTCATCATAAGAAAAAAGAAAACAGCAATCATGGCATTTGCATTGCATGCATTTGTTCATTTTCAGCTACAGGTACAAAAGAGGATGAGCACTTCGGTGTTAGCCCTCGCCCCCAGATTCCAGAAAATGTTCCCCAAGTTGGGAGTTCAGAAAGAGAAAAAAAAGAAAAGAGAGAAATAGAAAAGAAAGAGAGAAAAGAAAAGAGAGCGCTCAAGCGCGCATTGCGGATCGGAGCACAGAGATCATCGCTCCCTTCTGCCCAGGTCTCACATCGTGTACGAGCAACGCGATGGACCGCAGCCCCATGTGAGGTTCAACGGAATAGTTGTATCAAGCCTAAGATACAGCGGACGCCGTGCATTGATCAGTATATCAGTTCCGGAGCTGATAACGATCCCCCCGGTCGCTCGAAAAGGCCAACAGGAAGCGTGCTCCTCAAAGCCACGTGCAAACTCGGATTCACCAAGAGTCCGTTTAAGGATTACAGGTTTTAGGCAGCCTGGGAAATTTACCGCTTTCTGCACGCCAAGTGCCCATTTACCGCTTTCTGCACGCCAAGTGCCCATTTACCGCTTTTTGCACGCCAAGTGCCCATTTTACCTTTTCTGTCTGCACGCCAAGTGCCCATTTTACTTTTCTGCCTGCATGAAAATGCCCATTTTACCTTTTCTGTCTGTACGTCAGTGTTCATTTACTGTTTTCGCATCAACACGAAAGTGTCTATCTTTCCAAAAAACAAAAAAAAAGGGGGGGGGGGGAATTCGGGTTCTCCAAATGGACAAAATTGGTATAATTTCTGAATTCTTTATTTCTATTTTACCCTCGAAATATGTCTTGCGCAATTCATATTTCTCGGTAAAATCCAAATAAAGAGGGGCAGCTGTTATACCCCAATTTTGTCCGAGCTCCTGTTAATAGCGTTTTAATTTACTAGGTCGCATTTTTTTACAAGTCTCGAGTCCTGTTAACGCGTGTCGGTGTCATGCGGGTCTTGTTAAGATGCCATTTGCATAATTGGGCCAACAGTTGGGTTATTGGGCCTACACATCTACAAATAGGGCTTATCATTTTGAGTTGGGCCCACGAACCTGGTTCCTAGTTAATTTTTGGTGTTTATCAGTTAGCGGGCCTATTTGTTTTATTTTAGCCTCGTTCTAGCGCATTTGTCTAATTGGGCCCGATTTCGCTTTTGTATTTGGCTCAACTTCTTTTATTATTTTTATTTTGTCTATTCAATTTGTTTTGAGTCCGAAAATGTCAAAAAATCAAATTTTATTTCATTTACAATTTAGGAGTGTTTAGAGTCCAAACTGTCCCAAAAATACAAAAAATGATAATACTAAAAATACCAAATAATACAATCCGAAAATAATAAAAAAAAATACAAAAAAACACGAATCAAAAAAAGGGCGCATCAGCCCAAAATGACAGTTGCTTCGGCAGCAGCTGGGCCTTCTTGGTTCCTTTCCCACCAAGTCTTCTCCAACCTCCAGCCCAACATCTTGTTCTTGCTGAGCAAGTATCAAATCTGAAATAGGAAAAACAAAATCAGGAGAGAATCAGAAATTAATTTCCTAAGCCTAAAAATTGCCTATAAAAACAAGCTTGGATCACAGAGAAAGGGGGACAATTCACAGACACACAAAAAGGCACCCAGAAAATCAGAGCAAAAAGGTTAGGGTTTCGCGCTGAAACCCTAATCGCAAAACAACAAAAATTCAGAAACAGAAGCAATAGAGCAGTAGTAGCAGTACTAGGACATCGGCAGTAGCAGAATAAGCAAAAGAAGAATTTCAGTCAGAGACGGGAGTTTAGGTTGGTATTTGGTTTTTAATATTGCATGCCCTTTCGTTTCTATTTACCAGAAATAGTTTTAAAAGATAAGAGGTAAATATTAAACAAAATAAGAGTAGGTTTTCATTATTCTAAGTATGTGTAAACAGGCTACTGTTGTCGTTATTAACTTCAAATGTTGATTTAGAGCTATTTAAAAATCATTAGGATTGTAAATAAAAATCATGAACAAAATTTAATAATAAAATTAGGATTCATATTGTTTATAATGTTAATAGATTAATGGACAAATTAGTAGTTTATAGGTTCTAAACAAAATAAAACGGAAGCAGTAGTTTTTTAAACAGTTTTTTAGTTTGAAAAAATAGGGTTTATTTGAAATTAGAAATAGAATAGCAAACAGCCAAATCAGAATTAGAAGAAGAAGAGAACCATAGAAAACAAAAAAATAAAAGAACTCACCTTTAGATTTCGGCCACCGTAGACGGTGGTCGTTGCCCAAAAACGCCGCCGCAGACGTCCGCCTCCACCACGAAGCTCTCTCACCGTAACTCTATCCCTCTCTCAGTTTCGTTTTCTCCCTCTTCTCCTCCACGCGCGAAACCCAAACCAAACGTTGTCGCCCTCCACGAACCGTCACCGTCGTAGCCCACCATCACACGTCCTCGTTTTTCTCCCCTTTGCGAACCACCACCCTCGCGAAACTCCCCTCTCCCCCGTAGTCTCTTCTTACTCAGTTCTGGGCTGTTGTTAAATCGGAGATGAGGGTCGGCGGTGAGAAGATCAAACGAGATCAGGTTCGCTGTTGTTTGTAAGAGGAGGAGGATCGGGTTGGTGAGTGAAAGAATAGGGCGGTGCGGAAGAGAGAGAGGGTGAGGGTTGAGCAGCGCCGTGGAGAGGGAGAGGAGGCGAGATCAGAGTGAGAGGAAGAGGGGGGTGTGGCCACGGTGCGGATCGGCCGCGGCAAGGAGAGAGAGAGATTTTTTTTAGGGTTGGGCGATTTGGGGCTCGCGCGGCGCTGAGAGAGAGGGGAAGATTCGAATTAGGGTTTCCTCTTCTAATTATTGCTTTATATATGTGTCCTTTTAATTTTATTTTATTTCAGATTGATACCTACACCCCGCGTTGTAATTCATACGCCTCCTCCTCCCAAGCCCATAATTCGTGGGCTCATAAGCACAAAAACCAGTGGGCTCACTATCTGCACCCCAATTCTAATAATACAACCTCTTGCTGCTAATAACACCCTATTTTACCATTTCACCCCCTTTCTCATTTTTTTTAATTTAATTTAATTCTCTTCAAGACAAAATAATTTCTCATAAATCAAAAACTTTGTTAATAGTCTTGTGAAGCCTTTGCTTGCAAGATTATTAACAACGAGGTACTAGTGGTGGTCACTTGGAGCCTTTGCTCAATTGATCATCATGAATGCCTAATTTTCCTAAAGATTTTCACTAAATCAAAAACTTTGTTAGTAGTCTTGCGAAGCCTTTGCTTGCATGATTATTAACAATGAAGTGCTAGTGGTGATCACTTGGAGCCCTTGCTCAATTGATCATCATGAAAGCTTGATTTTCAAAATTAAACAAGATAAAAAACAAAAATTCTTTTCAGGACAAAGAAGAACTACGTAGCTTTGAATTCTCCATCGCACCAGGAGATACGTAGGAGCGGGTCACATCCCGTCAAGCATAACAAATAAAAATCATTTTCACAATAAGTTTTCAACAATTATTTTCAGAAGAACCTAGAACTACGTCGCCTTTGATTCTCCACCCGGAGATACGTAGGAGCAGGGCCACGCCCCTGTCAAGCGCAAAAATAAACAATTTCTAAAATTAAAGAATATACAAACAGATCTCCTTCATTTCAAAAGCAAAAATCTTATTTTCAAAGTAGGGGATTAAGTCGGTCGTACGGCCGGGTTAATCATCGTTTTAAGATAAGTGAACTGTGGTCCCTCAGAGCCCCAGCGCTCCATCAGCCCTCAGTGGCCCTTCAGAGCCCCAGTGCTCCTTCAGACCCCCAGTGGTCCTCCAACACAGATCACACAGTCCTAAAACCCCTACATTAAAAAACACCAACCCACAAACATTTTCTACACACAAGAACTACGTAGCTTTGAATTCTCCATCGCACCGGGAGATACGTAGGAGCGGGCCATGTCCCGTCAAGCACTTCTTTCTAAAAACCCTTTTTTCTTCCTTTCTCGCCAAAAATAAAAATTTTTATTAAGTTCTTTAATTCATTTTTCAATAAGAAATAAAGAGGCAAAATAGGTATTTTTCAAATCAACACTTAAAACCACACATTTAATTAAAGGTTCCCTCTCAGTAGAGAGGACGCGTGAGGTGCTAATACCTTCCCCGCGTGTAACCGACCCCCGAACCCAAAACTCTCAGTTTTCAAAGGCCAATCGCTTTCCAATAAAAGGTTTTCCTAATATTTTCCTTGATAAATATTAGTGGCGGCTTCATTGTCTTAAGAAAAGTTGTGAACGAGGAAGGTTCTCCCTCGGGGAGTTTTTCGGGCGCAACATACATATATACATATTATTAATTAATACACATGAAAATGACTAGTTAATTATAAATAATTAATTAATCAAGTAATAAAGTAATAAATTTACCAAACGCCTGTGATGCGTTGCAGTATTAACACTCCCCCCTGTGTGTGTGCAGCCACCTTTTTCAGAAGCACGGTTCTTCTTGGCTTTCTCACAAAAATTCCTAAATTCTGGTGTCTGCCAGTACTCCTGTAACCCAGCCCAAATTGAGTCTCCCATATAAGATGGCTTCGCATTCTTACCGCGCGCCTCCCGCAGTAATTCAGAATAGCGATGGGAACATCTCTTATGGAAGATTCTCTCAACTTCCCTTTGCTGCTCTGGTAACCATGTACATTTTTCCTATTTAAGAAATTTACAATAATGTTGTTAATTATAAGACAAATTAATTAATCAAGTCAATAAGATATACACCATTAATTAAATTAATCAAGTCAATAAGATATACACAAATTAATTAATTATTTCGTAGAACAACTTACCAAAAATGGATTTAACATCCTCCCAATTGCCTCTGTATCTTTTCTAACAGCTGTCCAATTCTTCCAGCTGCTGGTGAAAGTCTTCTTGATTGTTTTCGTGATGGCGGTAGCTATAGCCTTCGAAGGAAGAAATCTGCATTAAAAAAAGATGAATTTTATTACACCAAATTATATAAGTTATATAAAAGGCAACAAAAATATATACAGCTAGACATATATACATTTAAACATATGTCTCGTCATCATATGTCGACAGGTGGAGAAACATATGTCTCATCATCAGATCCTGAGTGAGATGCCATGACTGTATCTAGCTAGACATATATACATTTAAACAAACAAACATACACTAAACAAGGTTAACATAAACATACTAAACAAAAATATATAAACATACTAATTAAACAAACATAGTTAAACAAACATAAATTACATACTAATTAAAAATAGGTTATGTAACATATATTGTTGAAACATAAATAACTAATTGGAATCCCATTCATTCTCAAAATCATCATCATCAGAGGAGTGAATTCTTGATACACCAATGTGGTTTGTTGCATCTTCATCAGCGTCTTCTTCGTCGTCAACTTCATTGCCGGTGTTTGGCTCATCACATAAACGAGTAATGGGTTCAACTTCAATCACTTCATTTACATTAGACATCTCTTCCATTTGATATGGCACATCTTCCACCGTGTCATCATTTGTCTCAATGCGACCTCTTGGTTTTGTTTTAATTGCGACACACCAACCACGCCTATCAGTCCGCATTTATGGATAAGGGACATAATAGACTTGTCTCACATTTTGTGCAATGACGAACGGATCATACAATCGATATCTACCATTCATTTTAATGTCCACTGTATTTGACTTTGTTCCTCGAGCAGACGAATCAAACCAATGACAATAGAAAACCACTACCTTCTGACTAAAATCTAGATGCGGGTACGAAAGTTCATATATGCGTTGAACCACACCATATCCAATAATTTGGCCTAAACCCATTATTGTACAAATCAACTCTAACTTCGTCTTCATTTTTTATAACTCGAAACGAACATTTCAAGCAGGACCATCTAATTCCGCCTTGTCGCACAAATTCTTCATGATGCTTAGCACAAAAAATAAACTCTTCTACTCACTCTACAAAACATCGCTTTAAACCAGATCTTCCAGGAAACAATCGATCATACATCCAACTACGATCCATAATTTCAAGACCTATGTACTACACTACAACGTAAATGAAATAAACTATCAAATAAACTATCAATTACTTTATATTTTAATATATATTGATATATTAATTACTTTATTTTCATATCAATAAACTATCAATTACCAGCAACACAATGAATTTTTATAAGACAGTATCTGTTAATAAACTTTATAAGTGAACTTAATAAATAAGTTTTTTCAATATAAATTATTTTGTATTATTATTGAAAACAAAATTTGTAACAAAATTTTACTATAAATAGTGAAGTAATTAATATTTTATTAATTTTAATATTGTAACAAAAAATCCATATATATATTGATATATTAATTACTTTGATAACTAACCGTAGTGAAGAGAAGGCTCTGACTTGAAGCTTATCCCGAACTCAAACAAAGAGGAAAGAGGAGGAACCCAAACAATACCTAAACAAACAACACCACAATGAGTAACAAACTCATATTATAAAATAACTCAAAAACTAAAAATATTAACTAATGTTACAAACATACCTTATATCGAAGAAATTCGTCAACGAGAGGAAGAGATTAGTAGAGAGAAGTGGAGAAGGGATTGGTAGAGAGAAAGAGATTTAGTAGAGAGAAGATAGATTGGTAGAGGTGTGAAGAAGACGAAGTGGAGAAGAGATTTATATAGAGAAACGAAAAATCAACGGTCAAAACGCGAATCCGCCGGAAAATGTCATTTCCGGCGGCTTTTGGGTGTTTCCGGTGGATTTTTGAAATTCCAAATTGGCGGTTTCAGGATTTTCCGGCAGAATTTAGGGACTTTCCGGCGGATTTATCCATTTCCGGCGGATTTATCCACCGCAAGTGTTTCCGGCGGATTTCGAGGCATTTCCAGCGGATTTTGAATTTTTTTTTAAAAAAAAATTTTCGTAAACGCGAATCCGCCGGAAACACCCAAATATCAGCCGGAAATACCTAAATATCCACCGGAAATACCTAAATATCCCCCAGAAATACCCAAATATCCGCCGGAAATAACCAAATTCAATATTTGCTATTTAATTAGTGTCGGCAAGATCTTGATCGTTAATGAGTGTCGACACTAATCACTATTGACTATTCAATAATCACGCTGCACTATTCACTCTTTAATGTCGGCAAGATCTTGACCGTTAATTTAGTGTCGGCAAGATCTTGACCGTTAATTAGTGTCGACACTAATCACCATTGACGATTCAATAATCACGCTGCACTATTCACTATTTAGTTTCGGCAAAATCTTGACCGTTAATTTAGTGTCGGCAACATCTTGACCATTAATTAGTGTCGACGCTAATCACTATTCATTATTCAACAATCACGCTGCACTATGCACTATTTAGTGTCGGCAAGATATTGACCGTTAATTTAGTGTCGGCAAGATCTTGACCGTTAATTAGTGTCGACACTAATCACCATTGACTATTCAATAATCACACTGCACTATTCACTATTTAGTGTCGGCAAGATCTTGACCGTTAATATAGTGTCGGCAAAATCATGACCGTTAATTAGTGTCGACGCTAATCACTATTCATTATTCAATAATCACGCTGCACTATTCACTATCCACTATTTAATTAGTGTCAGCAAGATCTTGACCGTTAATTTAGTGTCGGCAAGATCTTGACCGTTAATTAGTGTCGACACTAATCACCATTGACTATTCAATAATCACACTGTACTATTCACTATTTAGTGTCGGCAATATCTTAATCATTAATTTAGGGTCGGCAAGATCTTGACCGTTAATTAGTGTCGACGCTAATCACTATTCATTATTCATTAATATAAAATTTATTTATACCGGATATGTTGTTGTATTATTATGAGTATTATGATTTTTTTTATTATTTTTTATCCTTTATATATTTAATAAAAATATTAAATAATATATTTAATTAATTCCGGTTGAACCCCCGATTCAACCGGTTGAACCCAAGAACCCCTGAACCGCTACCTCTTCCGGTTCAATGTCCGGTCCAATTTTGATTACCTTGCTCTAAATAGAAAGTTTGAGGAACTCCAAGGACCTGTTGTTAAGTTGGAGGATGATACGGAGCGTTTGACGTGTGTAGATGTCTACACTCATCAAACGCTCGGCATCATCCCCTAACTTAACAAGAGAGGAATTCGTAGGGGAGGTTAATGACAATGTTACTTTTAACGAAAAAGATGAAGGGGATGTTAATGACAAGATGGAAGTTTCTTTACAAAGAAATGGAGACATACGCCACTCTCTTGGAGCCGCTACCGACAATGCTCAAGAGAGTGGCGTATGTCTCTGTTTCTTTGAAGAGAATGAAAGTATCGGTAGAGGTGTGAAGAAGAAGAAGTGGAGAAGAGATTTATATAGAGGAAACGAAAATCAACGGTCAAAAGGCGAATCCGCCGGAAATGTAATTTCCGGCGGATTTAGGGTGTTTCCGGCGGATTTTTGAAATTCAAAATTGGCGCTTCCAGGCTTTTCCGGCAGATTTTTATCCGCCACAAACTTACCGGCGGAATTAGGGACTTTCCGGCGGATTTATCCGCCGCAAACATTTCCGGCGGATTTCGAGGCATTTCCGGCAGATTTTGATTTTTTTTTTCAATTTTTTTTTCGTAACATCATCACTTTTTTGCGGCGGATACAATGGGTGAGAACCTCCTTCATTTGCACTGGTTTTTGCAAACTGCATTGAGCACTGATCCTAACATCGTCACTTAGTGCCTTCTTCTTCCGAACTTCCGATCCAACAGACCGTGGCGAGAGTCTCAGCCTTTCGGTTCAGTAAGATTGTCAAAGAACGCAATCAAGTTCAGCTACACCGAGCTTCCAACTTCCGAGGTTAGTGCCTTTTTATTTTCTCATTCTTCGCCTTATGCTCTAGCCGAGACTTTTCCAAGCCCGTATCTATTTATACAGAGTGGGGGTCGTCAGGTCGGGTTCCGACTCGGTTGTGGACCCACTTTTTAGCACTCAACTTGACTTGGCATACCCCCATTTCTACAGGTCCGATCTGGCTAGGACAAAACAAACCCACAAGGCTGTCAGCACAGATCGTCCAAACATAGCCAAACTGATGGCTTCTGATCCTAGAAACCCGGATGAAGTACGCGCTGGAAACTCCGTATCGACTGGTCCCAAAGTTCAGGAGGGACTTGATTTCGCTTCCAACAGATTTCAAGTGGAAGATCGCTCTCCTGCGTTCCCCAGCAATGAATTACTGGAGGAATGTCAAGCAAGTGAGCGTCACCCTGGGGATGTGGTGATCCTTGAGTCAGATGAGTCCGACACTGAGAGAAACCTAGAAGAGCAGGGAAGCTCAAGCTGGAGCTCTGATGACAGTGAGACCGAAGCCGAGGTCGGTGTGGAGGGCTTTGCTGAAAGCCGAAACAATGAAGGCGATTTAGAAAACATTGGAGGTAATCCTGGGAATGAGGGAGATCCCGAAAACAATGTGGGTGATTTTGATGAGTACTCCAGCACCGGAGTTGGGCCGGTTGATGTCCCCTTGATGATGCCTTTAAATATCCCTCGGGAATATTCCTGGGTATCAGAGTCGTTGAGGGAGATCCGATCTTTATACAAGGCTGGAGATGACATAAGCCATGTTGTTAACCGGATTTCTTGGAAAAGAAACCAGATATGGAACACGGAGAGCATGGGAGAAGATCAACACGTTGCTGTTTGGGCTCAAGCTCTCAAGTTTGTCATGTACGAGGTGACGATCTTCAACATGAAGATCAGCCCCCCATTCACCGCCCTTCAGCAGGATGTATTGGGAAGCTTGAACCTCGACCCTCACAGATTCATCCCAACGCATGGGCCTTCATGCAAGATTTTGAGTTGATGTGCATTCATTTGGAGAGGCCGATCTCCGCCGATCTGTTCTTCTATCTCTTCGAGATAAACAAGAGGCATGAGGACGGGTCTAAATATCGGTGGGAACATGTGAGCTTCCGAGCTAGGAGGAACCTCAAGGTCTTCATGCCCTATACCAACTATTTCAAGGGAAATTGGAAAGATAAATACTTCTTCATCGAGCCTGTGAACAACGAAGCCGTACGGTACGTCGGCAAGTATAGTGATGATGGGCGATCCCTGGAGTCCACAAAGTTTCCCATTGGGTTCTCTCACTTCAATCGCCCACCCCATGCATACACGGTTAGCTTGAGCAGATTAAGTGATGTAGACTAGGAATCCTTGGCGATCCTGATCAACTTCGCCGGCCTGATCCCCTATAAGGATCCCAAGAAATTCGAAATTGACTCGGCAAAGTTGATCTAGGCGGGCTCGAAGTCAAAGGTGTTAGCCACGCTTGATAGGGTCGGATGCTTGATAAGGTGTCTTTATCTTTAATTTTATACCTCTTCAAGATCGGTTCCCCTAATGGTTTTCAAATTTGTTTGTTTTACAGATAACATGGCTCCTGTCAAGTTCGCTATTCTGAGGGAAGCGACTGAAAAGAAGGCCGGTCTACACCAGAGTAGCTCGGATGCTCAACAAACTCACCAAAAAACCCCTCGCCGGGACGAGCCTGTACGAGTCGTTCCTCTTAACACAGTCACCGTTGAAAGTGTTGCGAGTGCTGAATATCAGGTCGCCGACCTTCAACATCGAAAACGCCAGCAAATTTTGGCGCAAGTGGATTGCCCCTTAGATCATGCTTCCCCCTCTCAAGCCCCGGGAAAGCGGGTGCGATCCAGTCAGGGTGGTTCTCCCAGGGCGTCGAAGAAGGGTCGCCATGAGAAGGACGGATCGAAAAGCGCAAGTTTTCAAGATCTTCAAGCATTTCGATAGATGGCGATTTCTTGAAGAAGAACCTGGAGGAATACCGGGTTGACCCAGTGGAGGCCGCGGCGAAGCTGTTCAGGCACCTGGCCGATGTCTCCAAGTTGCAGAAGGAGGAGGCTGAAGCCCGAGTTAAAGGTAATAGAGGGAAATTAGAGTCCCCTTCATTTGTTGCTTCTGATGGCTCCGTTACTAACTTAGCATTATTTACTTCCTTTTATTTTAGGGGCCCAGAAAGAGAGGGACGAGGAGCGAGCTCTGAGGGCAGAAGAACGGAAGAAGTACGAGTCACTTTCTACCACTCTTGCAAAGGCCCAGAAAGACCTCTCCGATCTCCGAAAGGAGAGAGGGGAACTTGTGACAGAGATGGACTCTGCTCTCAACAAGAAAAAAGAGCTTGCACTTCGAATTACTGAGTTGGAGACCAAAGAGAAGGAGGCTGTGGAACTGGTTACGACCTTGAGGAGTCAGATTTCCGAGCTCGAGGCCGAGATGCAGAAGGCTAGGGAGGAGAGGCCCAATTCTAGCACGGACCCCAAGGTCGGCTTGCTGAGCTTGAAGAGAAGCTGAGGCAGGACGAGGAGAAGACCCGGAATGCCGAGCTTGAAACTGCCACCATAGCAGAGATGGCTCTTGGAATGGCCGGGGAAGGTTTTGAAAAAGCTCTTTCTCAAGTCACTGTGGTTCACCCTTCATTACCTCTTGATAAAGAGATACTGAATGTGGATCATGATGTGGAGGGAGACGAGATCGTCAAGACCGACTCCATCACCAAGGAGCGTATCATTGTTTACCCTCGTCCGTCCGATGCTTAACCTGTTACCGGGGGGTAACATTTCTGTGAATGGTTTCCGGGTTTCGGGTGGAACCGGTGGAGAATAGGTTCCGGGCGAAACCGACATTTAACTGTGTAATCTGAAAGCTCTCTTGAACTTGAGGACCCGGCCGTATCCGGGGTGGCCTGTAATATTTTGCTTATTTTAATTGCTTGCATTTCCGGTTTAAATTACCTCGGTTATGCTTTATTTCTTGCATGTTAATATTGCGCACTTGCGTTTATTTCGCTAAAGTAACGTACGTCGCCTTTAGGGCAGTTTACCGGGACTCGACCCAGATCGAACTCGCCATTTAGGGTAATGGCAGCCTCGGCCATTGATCTCGGTGATTTTGTATCTCAAAGATCTTTTCAACTTTTTGAACAGTTTACCGGGACTTGGCACAGATCGAACTCGTTCAAGGAGGGTCTGTGACAACCTCGGTCGCAAATTATTTCGAACATTGTGAGCAGGGTTCTGGTTTTAATAAGGGATCTCGACGCGATCATGAGATCGTTTCCAGAGGGCTCCCCCTAACCTCGGAACTCCGGATTAAAATCGGCAAAAATAATGGAGAATAATGAAGAGTAATGAAGATGTATTAGATGAGAATGTTTACAACATCTGAATACGGTTTTCTCTTTAAGGCAAAAATTAACTGTAATACTTCTTCAGTTTGGCAGCATTCCAAGTCCTTGGGATCGCTTTCCCATCTAGGGTCTCCAACTCGAAGGCGCCACTACCGGTCTTGGATACGACCCGGTAAGGCCCTTCCCAGTTGGGAGCGAGCTTCCCTTGAGCGGCATTCTTTAAGCCGACGTCGGCTCTCCGGAGCACCAAATCGCTGACCTCGAAATCCCTCAAGACAACTTTAGAGTTGTACCGGGTTGCTATCCTTTGCTTGATCAATGCTTCTTTGAAGGAGGCTCTTCCTCGGACCTCGTCGACGAGGTCGAGGTTCTCCCTCAAAGCCTGGTTATTTTTCTCTAGCGATTTTGGATGAAGCGTTCTACAACTCAGCTCTCCAATTTCAACTGAAATTACAGCCTTGCTCCCAAATGAGAGTCGGAATGGAGTTTCCCCGTCGAACTCTGTGGGGTGGTCCTGTAGGCCCATAGTACATTAGGAAATTTCTCGACCCAATTACCTTTGGCCTCGTCAAGCCGTTTTTTCAATCCATTGAAGAGTACCTTGTTAGCGGCCTCGGCCTGCCCATTAGTTTTAGGGTGCTCTACCGAGGTGAACCGGTGATTAATCTGACGATCAGACATGAGCTTTCTGAAACCCTTGTTAGCGAACTGGGTTCCGTTGTCAGTGATCACTACCTCGGGGATCACGAATCTGGTCATGATATTCTTTTTGAAAAACTTGATGCAATTCCTTGCATTGATAATGGCCAATGGCTCGGCTTCGATCCATTTTGTGAAGTAATCCACAGCCACTATTAGGTATTTGACCTGACCGGGGGCAATTGGAAATGGCCCCAGGAGATCGATCCCGCACCACGCAAAAGGCCATGACGAGGTGAGACTAGTGAGCTCGAAAAAAGGCGCCACATGATCATTGGCATGGATTTGACATTTATTGCATATTTTAACATGATTTTTCGCATCGGTTTCCATGGTTGGCCAAAAATATCCCGCCCTTAAGGCTTTTCGAGCTAGCGACCTCCGAGGTGTTGTCCACAAATTCCTTTCTTGAATCTCGGCCAGGGCATAATCTGCTTCCTCTCCTTCAATGCATTTCAATAATGGTGCGGAGAGGCTTCTTCTTTAAAGTGTTCCTTCAATCACGGAGAAGGACGGGGCCTTCCTCCTGATCAATTTGGCTTCATGAGAGTCCGAAGGCTCGTCCCCCGACTCGATGTACTTCATTATTGGTGTAATCAACCCTTTGCTTTCCTCAACCACGTTGATAGAAAGGGCGAACTCCGGGATAGGGAGCACATTGGTTTTATTCAGCATCTCCTGGATTATAGATCAGTGGTTTCCAGGAACTTTGGTGCTTGCGAGCTTGGATAGAACATCCGCCCTTATATTTTTCGTTCTGGGAACGTGTTTAACTTCTGCGATTACGAACTGAGCAAGCAATTCCCGCACTCGGATTAAACACTTCTGCAAGATCGGGTCCTTTACTTCGTATTGCTTTCCGATCTGCGAGACTACCAGCAAGGAATCTGTGTTCAAAGTGACCCGAGTAACTCGGAGGTCAAGGGAAAGTCGGAGCCATGCTATGCATGCCTCGTATTCTGCTTGATTGTTTGAAGTTGGGAACCCAAAAGTGAGGGACACCTCGATTATGACGCCTGCTGGGCTTTCTAACATTAACCCGACACCATTTCCTTTTGGATTTGAGGATCCATCTACATGGAGCGTCCACCACTCGCCTTCGGGGTCGGCGGGGGTCATTTCTGCGACATAGTCGGCAAGTACCCGAGCCTTCATTGCCGGCCTAGACTCGTACTTGATTCCGAACTCAGAGAGTTCTACCGCCCATTTGATCAACCTGCCCGCCAAGTCGGATCGGTGTAAGATTTGACGGATAGGGCGATTTTTCCGTACCACGACCTGATGAGCGACGAAGTAAGGTCGGAGGCGACGCACCGCGATGAGCAGAGCAAAAGCAATTTTTTTCAATTTTCTGGTATCTAATTTTAGGTCCTTGTAGAGCTTTACTCACAAAGTATACCGGGCTTTGATCGGTCTTTGTTTCCCGAACAAGAACGGCACCAAGCGCTTCCTTCGAGATTGCTAAATACAGGTATATGGTTTCTCCCGAGTTTGGCCGAGTTAGGATTGGTGGCTCGGACAGAACCTTTTTAAGCTGGGAGAGGGTCGCGCCCCGCTCCAGGGTCCATTCAAACTTCGCTTCCTTCTTAAGTAACTTAAACAAATGGAGTGATTTGAATGCAGCATTGGAAATGAAGCGAGATAGGGCGATCATACCGTTAAGATTCTGAAGCTCCTTTTAGGTAGTTGGGGTGCGCATCTCGGTCACAGCCCGAAACTTATCCGGGTTGGCTTCGATGCCTCTCTCTGTGGGATAGAAACCAAGATTTCCCACGGACTCCGAGAGTGCGTTTCTCCGGGTTCAACCTCATCTTGTTCTTTCGGATTTCTGCGAAGATCTCTTCAAGATCGGCTACGTGGAGGCTCTCACCTTCACTTTTTACGATCATGTCGTCGAGATAGACTTCTACATTACGCCCGATCTGCTTATGAAAAACTCTGTTCATCATTCTCTGATAGGTAGCTCCCGCATTTTCCAAACCAAACGACATAACCCGGTAACAGAAATTACTGCGGTCAGTCATGAAGGCGGTCTTCTCTTGGTCGGGAGGGAACATCGGAATTTAGTTTTACCCTGAGTAGGCATCCATAAAAGACAGTAAATGAAAACCTGAAGCATTATCGACGAGGCGATTAATGCTAGGAAGAGGGAAGGAGTCTTTTAGACAGGCCTTATTTTGATCGGTATAATCAATGCACATGAGCCATTTTCCATTACTTTTCTTGACAAGTACAGGGTTGGAGAGCCAAGTTGTATACTTGACTTCCTTTACAAAATTGGCATTAATTAAATCGTCAATGGCCTTAGCTACAACAGCCTTTTTCTCCTTGCTTTGAGCTCTCTTGCCCTGGGCGACCCACTTAGCACCGGGGTTAATAGCTAACTGGTGACAGGCGACTTCTGGGGGAATCCCCGGGCATATCTTTCGCCGTCCAGGCAAAGAGGTCAGCATGAGCTTTCAGGCATAGGGAGAGCTTCACCGTAACTTCGTCAGAAAGATCGGAGTCGATCTTGACAGTTTTGGCTGGGTCATCTCCCATTTGGATTTCCACGAATTGTCCATCAGGGTTGAGGTCGCCTGATTTTCTTCTTCAGTTCTCGGGCAAGATCGTCATTGCTCTCTTCTTCGGAGCTGTCAGGGTAGTACCTCACATCAAGGCTTGTGACATTGACATCAGCAGCTCTGCTTTTTCTTCTCTTCTCGAAATCTTTCCGGGCTTCTTCTTCTTCGGGGGGAACCCCCTCCTCCATGGCCTTCTTATCTGCTTTCACGTGCAGATAAAAACATCTCTGGGAAGACTCGAGGTCGGCATTGAGGGTAATAACTTTATTGCAGAGAGTAGAATTTCATCTTCAGATTAACTGTTGAAGTTACCGCTCCGAGCCTTCCTAGGGTCAGCCTTCCAATGATACAGTTGTAGACAGAAGGGCACGATAAAACCAGGAATTTGGTCTTGACTGTCCTCTCCAATGGCTCTTCTCCATAGGTGACCATCATTTCCAAATAGCCGAGTGGTTTGGTCCGGGACCCATTGAAACTCGAAAGATCCGATCCCCTGTAAGGGGTGAAGTCTTCCTCAGAAATTTGCAACTTTCTCACGAGATCGATAAAGATGATATCTGTCGAGCTTCCTTGATCAACAAGGATTCTTCTTATCTCATGGTTGGCCATCACAGCCCTGATCAAAAGAGGCACATTCTTGTTGGGCTTACCATCTAGCAAATCCTGATCACCAAACATTAAAGGAGGTCGGACCGGAACAGTTCTCTTCATAGTCTTACCCATCGGGGTATCCTTCTGAGATGACCATCATTACCGGCTGACCTTTGGACTTTCGAAAATCACGCTCGTCCTCCGAGCTTTCTTCCTTCTCTTGTCGAGCCTTACCCTTCTTTTTAGGGTCGTCCTTTTCTTCTTTAACCTCTCCTTCCTGCCGAGGTGGCTTAGTCACTGTCGACCTGGATCTCGACGTAGACGGCTCAAAAATAATAATTTAAGGAGTCGCCACCCAATTTATTTTTAAATCGGAAAATTGAGAAAAACCTAAACCTAAGATCATCGGCCTGCGTAACTAGGTTGGACTCGGGAGTCGGTTATGCGAAGGGAAGGGGTGAAAACTAGTTTCACTACACCCCTAACACATCTGTCCTAGGACAGTTACCCAAAATTTGATTTGCGCAATAATTATTAAGTCGTTTAATTATTTGTTTACCCAAAAAATAATACTTAATAAGATTTAGTAAAAAAAAAACAATTATTTACAAAGGGTTAATTTAAGAAAATTTTATTTTGATTTTGACAGGGAGGCCCTGTGCCTACGTACTCTCCGGTGCAATGAGAGACTCAAAAGTCGCGTAGTTCTTCCTGAAAAATTTTGGTTGGTTGGTTGATTTTATTTTTTTTGAAGAGATTTAAGATCAAAGCCGTACAGCTAAAGTCTCTTAAACCGGGGTTGACAAGATGTACATCTCAGTCAAACCCATTTTTATAATTTTTATGAAAATAGGTGTTAAAAAAAAAAAGAACTGATTATTTATTAGGAAAAATTAATTTGACTTGACGGGGAGGCCCCGCTCCTACGTATCTCCGTGTGTGGAGAATCAAAGGCTACGTAGTTCTTCTAGAAAATATTTGTTTGTTGATTGGTTTTAATTTTTTTGAAAGGGTTTGAGATCACCAAGTTGTACAACTCAGGCGTCTTAAACCGGGATTGACGAAATGTACATCTCGGTCAACCCCATTTTTATTTTAGCTTTAGCAAAAAAAAGAAATTATTTTGAAAAGAAATGAATAAATAAAAATAAAATAATAAAAAAAACGAAAGATGGCGCAATAGTAAAACGGGGTGTAATTAAGAGAAGGGGTGGTATTATTAAAGGGGGGGGGCGATTATTAATTCTGAAATTTGGGTTTTGTACAGGGGAGCAGTATCATTAAAAGAGAGGGGTGTGATTATTAATTCTGATATTTAAATTTTAAGAATAAATAAATAAGTAAATAGATGACAGCATAAAAGGAAACAATGTTTATGCAGAACCCCAATCTTTCTATTCTCCTTCTCCAGCGTCATCTTCCCCCTTCCCTTAGAGAGAGAGAGAGTTCCAACGAAGTGAGAGAAAGGGAAGAGGAGAGGGAAAAGAGAGACAAAGAGCGCGATGGAGGGAGAGGGTCAACGCACGACGGTGCCATAGCCAGGGGGTGGCGTCGCACAGCGGCGACGAGGTCCGGCAGCGGCAAGGTGGCGGCGGCCACCGCCGGAGACGGCGGTTATAGGCTCCGGTACGATTCTCTTTTTTTTCCTACTCCTATTTTGGTTGATCTCACCCCCTGTTCTCTATTCTATTTTTTATTTTATTGGTTCTATTCCTTTTACTTCCTTCTTCTTTTTCTTAGTCTTAAAATCAAAAAAAAAGAAAAGCATTATTCTGGTCTCCCCTTTATAGTTAAGACAAACCGCAAGAAAGAAGGAAAATAAACATAACTAACCCAAAAAAATGAACTTGACCAACCTGTTCTCCAGAAAAGAAATCAAAAGCCCCTTTTTGATTGTTATTGAGAGAAGATCGACCCACCCTATTGCCTCAGGTACTGCTTCTCCAGGATTTTTAGTGTGACTTTCCTGCGTGAAAAAAAAATTCCCCCCCCTCTTTTGATTTTCTGATTAGCATTTTATAGCCATTTTTTAGAATCCGAAAATTAATGTTTTTGATCCTCCATTATTGCTGATTAAAGTAGTGTCTCCTGGACAGCTAGTGATTTGTGTGTAGCTGACTCAGGGCTGGTGTGTAGCTGACTCAGTCTTCCTTTTTTTCTTGCTGATTTGAATTGTTGCTATTTTCAGATTCATGGGCAGCTGGTGCAAGCTTGCTTTGCAAGCTTAGAAGCAGCAGTGGAGCGCACGGCTTGGAGGCAGGGATTAGGGTTTTTTGGGCCTTTCTCTGTTTTTTTTTTGATGGTCAGGTGTAATTTTTTTGGGCCCATTGGGCTATTGGCATTTTTGGCCAAATGTAACTAGACATTTTGTAAATAAATTTTTTTTCACACACCTCCTGTTTTAATATTCCTATTATTATCACTAAACAAAGGGAAATTAAAAGGAAACACGACAAAACATGTCGGACTAAACACGATGAGACGCTAAAACAATGACGCGACGAATACGTGCACAAACCGAATATTTCGTCAAAGGGATTTATTTCATTATCATTATTTTTTAGTAAAAGGAAAAGTAAATAAGTAAATAAATAAATAAATAAATAAATAAAGAAAAATACACCGGTTAAAATTGGGTGTTCACAGTTGCCCCTCTGTGCTTACTTTCTTACGAGATAATACATAAAACCATGTTTTCTTGCATTATCAAAGTAAGGAATAAGTGCAGACACGAACCTCAATTTTAATCGGTGGAATATGCACAACTGTCTGTTGACTGTTAAAGTTAAAATGGGTAACAGTGCCAGAGCTGAATGGATGGCACGAAATTAGCACGAGACAAATGCCAGGGTGAGACTGATAGCAGAAAATTAAAAACAAATGCCAGGGCGAGACCGATAGCCGAAAATTAAAAGCAAATGCCAGGGCGAGACCGATAGCAGAAAATTAAAAACAAATGTCAGGGCGAGACCGATAGCAGAAAAATAAAAGCAAATGCCAGGGCTGAACCGTTAGCATGAAGAATTAAAAGACAGTGCCAGGGCTGAACCGTTAGCATAAAAAATGTAAAAGACAATGCCAGGGCTGAACCGTTAGCAAGAAAATTTAAAAGACAAATGCCAGGGCTGAACCGTTAGCATGAAATTTAAAAGACGACTGCCAGGGCTGAATCGTTAGCATGAAATTTAAAAGGACAAATGCCAGGGCTGAACCGTTAGCATGAAAAATTAAAAGACAGTGCCAGGGCTGAACCGTTAGCAATAAAAATGTAAAAGACAATGCCAGGGCTGAACCGTTAGCAAGGTATTTTAAAAGACAAATGCCAGGGCTGAACCGTGAGCATGAAATTTGAAAGACGAATGCCAGGGCTGAACCGATAGCAGAAAATTAAAAGCAAATGCCAGGGCTGAACCGTTAGCAAGAAAATTTAAAAGACAAATGCCAGGGCTGAACCGTTAGCATGAAATTAAAAAGGACAAACGCCAGGGCTGAACCGTTAGCAATAAATTTAAATGATTTGCTTACTTGTGAATGTGTTTGTTTTGGTATTAGAACCATTGCTGCGAACTGACGACCTTTGACCAATCAAACCTTCGTCTACTTCCCATCTTCTTTGCGAACCATGTCGACCTTTCTTAATATTGATCCCTTTTTGACTGGATGCATTCTCCTTGGACCTCGTGCAAACTTGCTTGGGATGCATTGCGACCTTTGGGTTTTATCGCCTTTGTAGTGAAATGCGTGGATTTACTCTCCTAAATTGATAGTCAACTGAGCTTTTTGCTTATTATTATTTTTTCTTTCTTTTTTTTCTTTTTATCAATTTTTTTTTATGGCATTTTTTTTTTCAATTGTTAAAATGTTACTGACACACTCGTCTTGAAGTTTGCCAGACCTAAGCCATTTTACTTGAGACATAATGAATCAATCATGAATGCAAGAACAAAAGAATCAACTAAGCAAATCAATTATGAATGCAAGAATACATGAATGCAGAAACAATTGAACAATAGGCAAGAATGTTTGTCATTGGCTAGAAAGAAGAAGTACAACAAAAAAAAGGCAAAGTGGTCGTGGGCAAAGAACTCCACGCAAATCTTGCCCCTGAGTTGGTCGATCCCCCATCTGCTGACCCTCTTGAAACCCCCAATGCGACTACTTGAGTGGATTCTGATGCAGTGATAGGAACCATATTGCCCCGGTGTAAGCGTGATCATTGAGTTCCTCTGCCGTTCATGCCTTTTTTTTCTTCTTTTTTTTTTCGCCTTAATTTTTGTCTAGACCACCCTTTTGGGTTTTCGATCTAGCAGGCTTTGTTGACCCTAATTTTTGCCTAGACCGCCCTTTCGGGTTTTCGATCTACCGGGTCTTTATTATCCCTGATTTTCGCCTAAACTGCCCTTTCGGGTTTTCAATTTAGCGGGATTCTCTTTTATTTGCCCCTAATTTCTGCCTAGATCGCCCTTTTCGGGTTTTCAATCTAGCGGGGCCTTTTATTCTCTTCTTTGTTCTCTTTTTTTTTTTTCAGGCATAAAATTTCTTGACAGCGTCTGAGTTTATTGGCTTCGGAAGCTCATGTCCTTCACTGTCGGTCAATACTAGGGCTCCACCTGGAAACGCCTGCTTGACCACATAAGGGCCATCATAGTTGGGTGCCCACTTACCACGAGCATCTTCTTGATGTGGCAGCAGTTTCTTCAGAACCAGGTCTCCTGGTTGAAACTCTCTCGGACGTACTTTCTTGTTGAAGGCCCTAGCCATCCGACTTTGATACAACTGCCCGTGACAAATGGCTGCCAATCTCTTTTCCTCAATCATATTCAGCTGTTCAAATCGAGCTTTTACCCATTCTGACTCTTCTAGGTCTGCTTCCATTAAAACCCTCAAGGACGGTATTTCAACTTCAATGGGGGACACAGCTTCCATTCCATATACCAAAGAAAATGGCGTTGCCCCAATGCTGGATCGTATGTTAGTGCGGTAAGCATGTAGGGCGTAGGGTAACATCTCGTGCCAATCCTTATAATTAACCACCATTTTGGCGACGATCTTCTTAATGTTCTTATTTGCTGCTTCTACTGCACCATTCATTTGGGGTCTATATGGAGTTGAGTTGTGATGTTTGATTTTGAAGTTTTCGCATAGTCTTTGTATCTCGGAGCCATTGAGGTTGGGAGCATTATCTGTGATTATCCTTTCAGGAATCCCATATCGACAGATGATGTTTCTCTTCAAGAACCTGGCAAACACTTTTTGGGAAATACTAGCATATGAGGATGCTTCTACCCACTTGGTGAAGTAGTCAATTGCCACTAGTATGAACCGATGCCCATTGGATGCTTTTGGATTAATTGGCCCAATCACATCGATTCCCCACATAGAAAATGGCCAAGGACTTGTTAAGTTATGCAGAGGAAAAGGAGGTGCGTTGATCCTGTCGGCATACAACTGACATTTGAGGCATTTTCTCACATGGACTATACAATCAGCTTCCATGGTGGTCCAGTAAAACCCACTTCTCATGACTTTGCGGGTCATCATGTGTCCGTTTGCATGCGTTCCACAGATACCCTCATGTACCTCAGTCATGATCTTTCGGGCCTCTCGTGCATCTACGCATCTCAACAAAGTGCCATCTTGACTACGCTTGTAAAGTATTTCTCCGCTCAAGAAGAAATTCATTGCCAGCCTTCTAATTGTTTTCTTGTTTACATCACTTGCACCGGTTAGGTATTCACCATGTTGGATGTACTGTTTTATATCATAGAACCAAGGTTTGCTATCTGGCTCTTCTTCTTCCACATTTGCACAATATGCCGGTTCATCCTTAACCTCTATACAGATAGGTTGGACCTCAGCATTGACATTCAGCTTAAACATCGTTGCCAGGGTGGCCAAAGCGTCAGCAAATTGGTTCTTACCTCGCGTTAGATGAGTGAAAGTCACCTCTTCAAAATTTTCCACCAGCTGAGTCAGATGCTTTTGATACGGCACTAGCTTCGGGTCCTTGGTTTGCCACTCACCCTTTACTTGGTAAATGATGAGGGCTGAATCCCCGAACACATCTAATCTTTTCACGCCTAGGTCAATTGCCACCTGTAGGCCATTTGCACACGCCTCATACTCAGCGATATTGTTGGTGCATTCAAAGCTCAGCTTGATGGCAACGGGATATTGTTTTCCCTCTGGTGACATCACTACTGCCCCAATGCCGTTTCCATACATATTGACTGCCCCGTCAAAGTACATTTTCCAGGCATTTTCTGGCTCTTCATCTCCATCAGCTGCCATTATTCCTCTTTCATCTAAGTTAGACGATTGCCCCTCCTCAAGTGGGTTTTCGGCTAGATAGTCGGTGATGGTACTTCCTTTGATAGCCTTTTGTGACACATACTTAATGTCATATTCTGATAATATCACTTGCCATTTCGAAACCCTCAAAGAAACATGGGGGCTTTCGAAGATGTACTTCAGTGGATCAAAACGAGAGATCAACCACGTAGTGTAGTACAACATGTATTGACGGAGTCTCCTAGCGGTCCAGACCAAAGCACAACATGTCTTCTCAATTGCCATGTAGCGAGTCTCACAGTCATTGAACTTCTTACTCAGATAGTAGATTGCCTGCTCTTTTCCCGAAGTGTCGTGTTGTCCTAGCATTGCACCCATGGATGTTGGCAACACAGTTATGTACAAAATCAATGGTCGACCTGGTGTAGGTGGAGCCAAAACGGGAGGGTTTGACAAGTAGTCCTTTATTTTGTCAAAGGCTTCCTGACATTTCTCGTCCCATTTACCTGGTTGGTTCTTTCTTAGCAGCTTGAATATAGGTTCACACGTGCTAGTCAAATTGGCAATGAACCTAGCAATGTAGTTGAGCCTCCCCAAAAAGCTCCTCACTTCATGCTCGCTTTTGGGAGCAGGCATCTCCTGAATAGATTTTATCTTATCAGGGTCCACCCTTATCCCATCCCTACTTACAATGAATCCAAGTAGCTTTCCTGAAGATGCCCCAAACACACACTTGTTGGGGTTTAATCGCACCTTGTATTTTCTGAGTCTTTCAAACAGCTTCCGCAACACTCCAACATGGCTTTCCTCTTCTTGAGACTTTGCGACCATGTCGTCCACATAGACCTCAATCTCTTTATGCATCATATCATGAAAAAGGGCAACCATGGCACGCTGGTACGTTGCCCCAGCATTTTTCAAACCGAAAGGCATCACCCGATAGCAAAAGGTTCCCCATGCAGTAATGAATATCGTCTTTTCTTTATCTTCAGCATTCATGGGGATTTGATTGTATCCAGAATAACCGTCCATGAATGAGAAACGGTGGTTCTTGGCAGTATTGTCGACAAGTAAATCAATGTGAGGAAGTGGGAAATTGTCCTTGGGACTGGCCTGGTTTAGATCTCGATAATCCACACACATCCTGACTTTCCCATCCTTTTTGGGTACTGGAACAATGTTAGCTACCCATTCTGGATGTAATGAGACCTCTAAGAATCCCGCCTCCCACTGTTTGGTCACCTCTTCTTTGATTTTCAAGGACATGTCCGGATGCATCTTTCTCAGTTTCTGTTTCTTTGGCTTTATATCTGGGAAGAGAGGAATATTATGTGCTGCTATCTTCGGATCAATGCCGGGCATATCTTTGTAGGACCATGCGAAAACATCAAGATATTCCTTAAACAAGGTGATCATTTCTTCCCGTTCAGGGTTATCTACCAATTTCAACTCTCTCTTTTCTTCCTCGGTACCCATATTGATGGTTTCCACTGTCTCATCATTTAGACCAAAATCTTTCTCAGTGTGCCCCAGAAGTTTAGAAAACCTATCAATCAGTTCGTCATCTTCTTCCAACTCACAATAGTCCTCACTAGAAGTCGCAAGGGGATCAGATGATAAATTATCGACGTTTTCACAATGAGGCAAAACTCTAGCGGAGTTAGTATCCCTGGAGAGTAGTTCATAGCGGGGTTGGGAAACAGAAGTGAAAAGGAGCAAATAAAAATAAAAGGGGAAAGGGGTAAGAGATTAAGAGAGATCAAGAGAGGAAATGACACACAAGAATAGAAATGCATGCAACTTTATTCAATTAATGTCTCAAGCAAAATAACATAAGTCTTTATAGCCTTACTCGGCTAAATTAACAAAGTAAAAGACGATTACATGATAGCAACAACATCAACAACTGGTTCAGCATGCCAATTGCTCAGTGACTCCTGATTGGTATCGGGGAGGATAACGCCACTTGCTGTTGAGCCCTCCTTGTCCGTCATGTTGATCACAAGGCGGTGCATAGCGCCAGCTGCATCTTTGGGCGAGATTACTTCTGCTGGTTCAGGGAAGGTGTCACTCAAATGTGGGATTATCTGAGTCTTCTCTTTACCAGTTGCCGGTGTCTTGAGCTTTGACCCAAGGTCTTCCTCATAGCCGATCCCAAAGGTATCCATCTTCTGCTTCACGGGTATGGGCATGCAGACTCCCTGTAAGTTCCGACCCAAACCTTTCCCTTCCTCGTAGCCATTTTTCGTCATTATTCGGGCTACTACTTGGTTCACATTGCACTTCGACGGTCCTCCTCCCTCAGCCCCTGGCTTGTCCACCTCAAAACTGTGACATAGATTGGTCACCTCTTCCGCTGTATTATCCACGTAGGGCAGGGATACAGGCTTCGAAACCAACATCTCCTCCTCTCCACGGATGGTGATAATGCGCCTGTTCTCAATGAATTTGACACTCTGGTGAAGGGTAGAAGGCACTGCCCCTGCTTCATGAATCCATGGTCGCCCCAATAGCATGGTGTAGGCTGAATCAATCACCATGACTTGGAACAATGCACGAAAGATGCTCGGGCCAATCTCGAGTGGGAGCGTTATCTCACCCAAGACACTCCTTCTGGACCCATCAAAAGCACGAACCATCAAGGCTTGAGGAGTCAAATCCCTCTCCCCTAATCCCATCGCCGTCAAAGTGGTCATAGGCAAGATATTGAGGGCCGACCCACCATCAATCAGCACTTTCGCTATCACAAATTCCCGACACCTCAAAGTGATGTGAAGGGCACGATGCTCTCCTTTTGCCTGAGGGTGGACTTCACTTTCGGAGAATATGATTTGGCTAACTCGCTGCATCGGGTCCACCATGTTGACCACATTCTGGGGGGTCACGTCGGGCTTTACAAAGGCTTCCTCCAGCGTCTTTAACAAGGCTTTCCTGTGTATCTCCGAAGATAGAATGAGAGATAACAGCGAGATCCGGGCTGGAGTCTTTCTCAACTGTTCAGTTACATCATATTCGCTCTGCTTCATGATTTTTAAGAACTCATCTTCTGATGTATCTTCCTTTTCCGTCTCCTTGTCCTTCTTCCTTCTTTCGGCCTCTTCAGGACCGAAGTATCGCCCACTCCGGGTTATCCCACTAACAACGTTGCCGACCGGCTTCTCAACATATTCACTCTTTCTTACTTCTCTTTCAGCAGACCCTCCCACAACTTCAATTTGGGGCTCATAATTCCAAGGGATCGCATGGGTGTTCTGGCAAACGAAGGGTATAGGTTTCTTCACCGTCACTACGACCTTTTCTGGCGCAACAGGCGGGTTGAGTGGGGGAACTTTGAGAACAAAGCGTCCTAGAACGTTAACCTCTTCCTGCAGCATGGATCCCCTAGCTTGTACAACTCCCAGTGTCATTAGACTTTGGACTCGGGCTTTGAAGTCCCAGCAGTCCTCAATGTCATGGCCTCCACAACCATGGTGGTACACACACCTTCTTTCTTCATTATACATAGCATATCTAACTTCCTCTTCAGTCGGTGCCAGCACTTCGTAACCAGCTTCGCTCAATCCCTCCCATATTTTTATCATGGGGGTTCGAAGTTTCAAAACTTTTCTGATAAACGTTTGATCTCCTTCCACCATACTCACTGCCCTGTTCCCATTGTGATCATGGAGAGGGTTGTTGTTGATATTTGGACCGGTCTCCTCCTGAATGTCCAGCTTCCCATGAGCCATCAACCTCCTCACGGCTATTTTAAATGCTTCACAATCCTCAATCGAATGTCCTGCGGCCCCCATGTGGAACTTGCAGTTTAGATTTGGATTATACCATGCTGGAAATGGCGGCTCCCAATCTTTTTCAGGAATCCCTGCGACCAAACGAGCATCTGCAAGTCGTTGGAATAGTTCTGCATTGGTGATGGAGAGTTTAGGGAACGGTGGGAAGTTGACTTGTATTTGGCGGTAGGGTGGACGATTTTGTTGGTAATTTGGCCGTGACTGGGGTTGTCCTCCTGGGATACTGTTTACGGGAAAGGATGGTGTATGTGAAGGGTTGGTGTTTGGGTTCGGGGTGTAGGGAGTATTTGGGTGTGGTGGGCGGTATTGTGGCTGTTGGGGGGTGATGTGAGGTGAGGCTCGTACGAAGCTGATCTCAGGCTCTTTCTTCTTCTGGGGGAAATTCCTTTTCGATTGCCCTCCATCTGAATGCTCTACGGGGAGCTTTCCAGCTCTCGTTAACATCTCAATTCTCTCTCCTGCAGCTATTAGATCAGCAAAATCTCTATATGCCGCTCCAGCCATTGCCGCCACATAAGGGGACCCTAAGGTTCCCAAAAAGTATGAGCACATTTCCGAGACAGTGAGCGGTGGCTGAACCTGTGCAGCAAGGGTCCTCCACCTTTGAGCATACTGTTTGAATGTCTCATCGTTCTTCTTCTGCAATATCCCCAGCTGCTCACGTGTTGGAGCCATATCCATGTTGAACCTGTACTGTGACATGAAGAGGTCAGCAAGGTCCTTCCAACAATCGATTTTGGAGTGATCCATCTGGATGTACCATTCTAGTGCCGGCCCGGTCAGACTCTCGTGGAAAAAACTGATGAGGAACTTCTCATCCTTGGACCATATCGACATTTTGGTGCAATAGGTCCGCAGATGCAAAAGGGGATTGGTGCTCCCGTCATACTTCGTGAAATCTGGTACTTTAAAGTCCCGGGGGATCGCCACATCTGTAGTAGGGCAGAGTTCGTTTACCCCCAGGGACCCGAAAGAACCAGACCTCTGGAGAGCCTTGATCTTCTCCTCCATTTTGTCCATCCATGATTGTCTGGCCCTGCCCTGCAGCATCGTTGCATGCCTTTCAGCTTCCCCATCTTCGGCGTGGAATAGTCCCCCACCTCTGTCCCCAATGTATGGGTTTTCAGGCCCAGTAGGTCCCATAGCTTCATAGCCCATCCCGACGGGTATGTCGAGCGCTATGTTATGTGGACCCTCACCTTGGTTCGGGAACCTTCCGCCCTCACCTCCAATTGCTCCTATTACCCTTGTTGTCAATAGAGCAATAGTCTCCCTTACTGCCTGTAGGGTCTCTTCCATCCGCGTTTGGGTCGCGGCCATTTCTCCCATTCTTTCTCTGACTTCATCCACTTCCTGGGTCAAATTTCTTCCATGTTGTTCCTCTTGCTCAGCCATTCTCGCTCTAGATCTGGTGAAGTACCCTCGAGTTTGATTGGCCTTTTCTTTATTAGTTCGAGCAATGGTTGCTAAGTTCCTTTTTTAACAAAAAGAGAAAATTTATTATTGTTATTTTTCGTTTTTATACAAGAAATGACTAAATTACCAGTTAGTTGCCGAGGAATCATTTATAGATTGTTCTTGGGATCTGAAGTGAGTATCTTTGGTTTGATAAATAGATCGTAGACATGGAACTTATGGAGAATTAAACAAATGAGTCTCCTCAACCAATAACATTCAAAACAATGGGTCCAAAATCCAAAATCCAAAATCCAAAATCCAAAACCATAACAAACGAGTTCTTCCAAACTACATAACTATAATTCAATATCAAAAGGAAAACATTCAAACAACATTCATAACAACATCCTTCATGGCCTGCTTGACCAAATCTTCGAAGTTTTCAACAAGTCTTTTGCAGACATTGATCAACTCGATCGCCTCCCGGGGGGTAGTGAGTGGGTTGACCATAACTTCCGCGTCACGGACTAGCCTAGGGATTCTTCGAACATCTTCCAATTTGCGGGTCCAATACCCAACTTCATACCAGGCCTCTATGCGATTTACCTCTGCTGCTCTAATCAGCCCCAAGAGATGGTTTCTTTCCATGGGCCAGTTACCCAAAGCCCTCAGCTCTTCATTCTTCCTATCGATAGTAGCCCGATACAAGTGGATTGAATTCCTGAACTCCAGGTTGTCGTTCCTGATCTTTTCTTCATATTGAGCAATTGTTTCTTTCAACCTCAAATCAAGGCTAAGCAGGCGCTGCTGAGTTTCGGCATGGGCTGCTTCAGAGTTCATCAATTCTCCCTTTAGTCGCCAATTTTCCTCCAGCACATCCTCCTTTAGTTTGAGGAGTTCTTCCATTTCTCTATGTTTCTTCTCAAGGTGCTCCTGGTACTCTCTCCTGGTTTCGCTGTGAGTGTGCTCATTGAACCTTCTATCTACATCATACTGGGCTGCTTGCTCCTCCATTTGGGCCTTGAGGGTGTCCATTTGATATTCCTTCTCCCTAAGGACCAATCTTAGATGTTCATTCTCTTTCATAGCTTTGTCACACTTGACAATTCGTTCTTTCAGATCTTGGTTCGCGGCACTTATATGATGCCTGGAATTTTCCTCGCTTCGGGCCCTTTTGTTAGCCCTTGCAAGCGACTGAGATTTCGCATCGCACTCCATCTTTAGGTCTTCGAGAGAAGTGCGGACTTCCTTCAGTTCGATTCCCAAAGCCTCTTTCTCACCTTCTGACCTGATTAATTTTTCCTTCAAACTTTTCACCTCATCACTTTCCTCTAAGACTGTATCTGTTTCTTGTGGCGGGTTGGGTGTCAATGTCGGAAATGGCAGCTTGATTTCTTCCACTCTGCTTCGTACCCATTCTTTATAGGTAGCTGTAGCCCCAATACCTCTATTTCCCAACTCTCCTGCCTTGTAGGTGACGTTCCCCCATGCCTTGCGGATTTTGCATAGCATAATTTCATTTTTGAGGTCAGCTGTGAATGGAAGTAACAATTCTTTAGCCGGTGGGCCTGTCAAAGGATAACGCAGCTGCCGTAATGCCAAGATGGGATTGTAGTTGATACATCCCAAGGTCCCCATGAGTGGTACATTCGGGAATTCGCCACAAGAGAAAAGTACTTGTACCACACCTGTTGCTAGTGCGTACCAACGCACCGAACCTTCACTGAGCCCCATGAACATCTGCTTCCACTCTTTGTCACTATAGGTTTGTGATTCCATATTTGTCAATTCAGCAACAGGGCAGAATGAACTATTTTTCCTTTTAAGCACATGAGCAGTCAACCACACATACAGCACCGGAAGACAACATACAATTCTTCTCCCATTCAGTTCATGGCAGTAATTCAATGTATGGTACATGTCTGCTAAGATTGGGAACGTGGAGCTTTCCCCTCGACATTTACGGGCCATGAATACATCAGTTGCTGCAAGGCTTACCAGATTTCCCCTACTCGGGAACAAGACTTGGTCATAGATGGTAAGAGCCAAGACATCTACAAGAGTTCCCCACCTTTTCTCATATATCAATTTTTTTATTAACTCTTCCAACCATACCCTCGGTATACCCTTAGGCGTCATCTCTTTGGTTTTCGTGTAGGACAACCAATTTGAATCGATTCCCAGCACCTTCACAACCTTTTCAACAGCGGGATAATTCCCACGGTAATGATACGGTCTCACGGTCAGGGGTTGTCCAATGATTAGTGCGAACTCCTCCAGGGTAGGGGCCAGCTGAAAGTTGGAGAAAGTGAAGCACCTCAACTCGGAGTCATAGTACTGGGCCAACGCAGTGATTGCTCCTACTTGAACCTTTACATCCAAAAGACCCAACAAATTCCCATATACCCTCTTGAATTTGGATTTCGACTGCTCAGGTAGATTGGAAGCATAGTCTCTCAATTTGGACATTTCGGGAATTTGGACTTTGAATTGGATAGTTTTCTTTGTTGAAGACGTTTCTCTCTCCTTTGGTAGTTCCATGTCTTGTTTTTCCTTGTCAAAGTTACTCACTTTCAGATCTAGAACTTGGATACCTCAGCAAACTTTCCTCTGTAGATAAATGACAACTATTAGGATGGTAAAAAAAAAAAAAAAAACATGGAAAAATGCAATGTGAAAGAGTTTTTTTTTTTTCAATTGTACATTTTTTGAAATCCAAAAATTTGTTGATGGAAAAAAGTTTTTTTTTTTTGAGTAAGGTAAGAGATAGAGTAGCTCCCTTTGTGACCTAATTTGGTTAGCCCATGCTATTGGGCTTTGGGCCCTATAGATCTAATGTATTCTATGGTGAATACTCGCAAGGTGGGCTTGTTCTATCCTATTGAGATTTAAGGTCTCTAGAGTCAAGTACTCTTCTAGCAGGTTAAACACACTAGGATGTACATCCAAAATGTGGATACACGCATAGAAGAGTCGTACTCTAGATGAGGAATTCATGGAAGTCACACAGGATGTACATCCCAAATGAGTCCCACTTATCCTCGTTCTAACTTATGTGTTTTTTGCGGCTCAGGTGCGAGCTCAACTCTCAATGTGTACTTATGGTGAATGTGTAGTGTGTGAAGGGAGCATACAAACCTCAAACCCTAAAATAAACAAGGACCGAATAGTACCTGCAAAATAACCAGAAAAATACAACCAGGCAGCAATATTTAACGTCTCCTACCCTAAGGTTTATATAAAACAAATAATAGCATAACTTATAAACATTTTGCACAAACAAATTAAATAGGCTTGACTCTCACTGTCCCCAGTGGAGTCGCCATCTGTCGACCTGGATCTCGACGTAGACGGCTCAAAAATAATAATTTAAGGAGTCGCCACCCAATTTATTTTTAAATCGGAAAATTGAGAAAAACCTAAACCTAAGATCATCGGCCTGCGTAACTAGGTTGGACTCGGGAGTCGGTTATGCGAAGGGAAGGGGTGAAAACTAGTTTCACTACACCCCTAACACATCTGTCCTAGGACAGTTACCCAAAATTTGATTTGCGCAATAATTATTAAGTCGTTTAATTATTTGTTTACCCAAAAAATAATACTTAATAAGATTTAGTAAAAAAAAAACAATTATTTACAAAGGGTTAATTTAAGAAAATTTTATTTTGATTTTGACAGGGAGGCCCTGTGCCTACGTACTCTCCGGTGCAATGAGAGACTCAAAAGTCGCGTAGTTCTTCCTGAAAAATTTTGGTTGGTTGGTTGATTTTATTTTTTTTGAAGAGATTTAAGATCAAAGCCGTACAGCTAAAGTCTCTTAAACCGGGGTTGACAAGATGTACATCTCAGTCAAACCCATTTTTATAATTTTTATGAAAATAGGTGTTAAAAAAAAAAAGAACTGATTATTTATTAGGAAAAATTAATTTGACTTGACGGGGAGGCCCCGCTCCTACGTATCTCCGTGTGTGGAGAATCAAAGGCTACGTAGTTCTTCTAGAAAATATTTGTTTGTTGATTGGTTTTAATTTTTTTGAAAGGGTTTGAGATCACCAAGTTGTACAACTCAGGCGTCTTAAACCGGGATTGACGAAATGTACATCTCGGTCAACCCCATTTTTATTTTAGCTTTAGCAAAAAAAAGAAATTATTTTGAAAAGAAATGAATAAATAAAAATAAAATAATAAAAAAAACGAAAGATGGCGCAATAGTAAAACGGGGTGTAATTAAGAGAAGGGGTGGTATTATTAAAGGGGGGGGATTATTAATTCTGAAATTTGGGTTTTGTACAGGGAAGCAGTATCATTAAAAGAGAGGGGTGTGATTATTAATTCTGATATTTAAATTTTAAGAATAAATAAATAAGTAAATAGATGACAGCATAAAAGGAAACAATGTTTATGCAGAACCCCAATCTTTCTATTCTCCTTCTCCAGCGTCATCTTCCCCCTTCCCTTAGAGAGAGAGAGAGTTCCAACGAAGTGAGAGAAAGGGAAGAGGAGAGGGAAAAGAGAGACAAAGAGCGCGATGGAGGGAGAGGGTCAACGCACGACGGTGCCATAGCCAGGGGGTGGCGTCGCACAGCGGCGACGAGGTCCGGCAGCGGCAAGGTGGCGGCGGCCACCGCCGGAGACGGCGGTTATAGGCTCCGGTACAATTCTCTTTTTTTTCCTACTCCTATTTTGGTTGATCTCACCCCCTGTTCTCTATTCTATTTTTTATTTTATTGGTTCTATTCCTTTTACTTCCTTCTTCTTTTTCTTAGTCTTAAAATCAAAAAAAAAGAAAAGCATCATTCTGGTCTCCCCTTTATAGTTAAGACAAACCGCAAGAAAGAAGGAAAATAAACATAACTAACCCAAAAAAATGAACTTGACCAACCTGTTCTCCAGAAAAGAAATCAAAAGCCCCTTTTTGATTGTTATTGAGAGAAGATCGACCCACCCTATTGCCTCAGGTACTGCTTCTCCAGGATTTTTAGTGTGACTTTCCTGCGTGAAAAAAAAATTCCCCCCCTCTTTTGATTTTCTGATTAGCATTTTATAGCCATTTTTTAGAATCCGAAAATTAATGTTTTTGATCCTCCATTATTGCTGATTAAAGTAGTGTCTCCTGGACAGCTAGTGATTTGTGTGTAGCTGACTCAGGGCTGGTGTGTAGCTGACTCAGTCTTCCTTTTTTTCTTGCTGATTTGAATTGTTGCTATTTTCAGATTCATGGGCAGCTGGTGCAAGCTTGCTTTGCAAGCTTAGAAGCAGCAGTGGAGCGCACGGCTTGGAGGCAGGGATTAGGGTTTTTTGGGCCTTTCTCTGTTTTTTTTTGATGGTCAGGTGTAATTTTTTTGGGCCCATTGGGCTATTGGCATTTTTGGCCAAATGTAACTAGACATTTTGTAAATAAATTTTTTTTCACACACCTCCTGTTTTAATATTCCTATTATTATCACTAAACAAAGGGAAATTAAAAGGAAACACGACAAAACATGTCGGACTAAACACGATGAGACGCTAAAACAATGACGCGACGAATACGTGCACAAACCGAATATTTCGTCAAAGGGATTTATTTCATTATCATTATTTTTTAGTAAAAGGAAAAGTAAATAAGTAAATAAATAAATAAATAAATAAATAAAGAAAAATACACCGGTTAAAATTGGGTGTTCACAGTCACGTACTGGCTCAATTTCCCCTTCTTGATCAGATCCTCAATGTCATCTTTCAAAGCATTGCAGCGATTGGTGTCATGTTCTTTACTTCGGTGATTCCGACAGTACTTGTTAGACCGCTGCCCCGACCTATGCGGGAGTTGATCAGGGAACTTAACTTCCTTGAATTCTGCATTCAAGCATTCTGCTAAGATTCTAGCTCTGGTCTTGTTGCGTTAAAAACACACTTAGAACAAGTGTACTCTACCGCAGAAGTAGTATAAACGATTATCGTGTCTAGAGCTAGAAAAATGGGTCGGGCCCGCCGGGCTGGGTCGGGCTAGCCCGAAATATGGGAGGGTTTGGGCCAAAGAAAATGAGCCCGTTTTTATACCCAGGCTTTTTAGCCCAGTCCATAAAAGCCCGAGCCCGTGCCGGGCTAGCCCGGTCGGGCTATGGATAGCCCGCAAGCCCGCAAATAAAAAAATGGGGTGCAATATTATTGCTACCCAGCCCAAGATTAGTAACCAAATTTAAAGGACCCAACTACTCTTAAGAGTAAATAGACACCCAATTTCCCGAGTAAATAGATACCCAATTTCCCAACTGTTTTCACACTTTCCCATCTTCATTCTCTCTCTGGTCCTTTCTTTTTTTCTCAAAGTGAACGGTTCACTCACAGTCCTCTCATTCTCTCTGGACCTTTCATTTCTTCTCAAAGTGCTATAAATTGAATAAATATCATACCAGTTTCATCAAAGCTCCGTCGCACGGCAGGTCAAGCACCACCGCTCACCACCGCTCACCACCGCTCACCACCGGCAAAGCTGTTTGTTGTTTTCTTCTAAAAATGTCTTTCTGTTTCTTTATGAAATTATGATATATCCATTTGTCTTTGTTAGATGTTAAGTAAATTCTTGTTTGTTTGCTTTCGATTTGATCTGAGTTGTCTTGCAATGGAAGTTTCTCGTACTGGAAAAAATATTGATGATGCTAGTGATACTCAAATATTGGAAACCCCACCACCTTGTAGTAAAGTTAATTTAACTAGTGCCAATGCTACTACCCCTGAGGAAACAGTGACTTATCTACCAAAGGGAAAGAGGCTTAAGACACTAACCTCTGATTGTTGGAACTATTTTGAAAAGATTGGTATTGGTGAAGATGGGAAGGAAAAATATATATGTAAGGGTTGTGGAAGTGAATTAGGTTGTACACCTAAAAATGGAACTTCTCACTTAACCCGTCATCAAAAAAGTTGTAGATTTATTATTGCCAAATTTCTTAATGTGGGAGATATGCTTCTTGATGCTGAAGGAAGATTAAAAAGGAGAACTTTTGACCCTGAGGCTAATCGTGAAATTTTAGCTGAAATGATTGTTACACACGGTGCACCATTCAATATTGTTGAATGGAGAGTCTTTAGAAAATATCAAAAGTTTTTGAATGAGGAATGTAAGTGGATAACTAGAAATACCATCAAAGCTGATATATTGGAAACTTATAAGGTTGAAAAAGAAAAGCTAAAAGCACAATTGGCTCTAATTCCTGGAAGATGAGTCATGAATGCACTACTGGATGATGTTGCTGCTACTTGATTTTAGAATTTTTTTGCGCTACTGGACGTCTTCAAGAATGTCTCTTGCTCCTGGATTTTAGTGTTTCTGCTGCTGAATGTTTTTTTGCTATTATTTTGGGATTTTAGAATGTCTTTTGCTGTTGGATTTTAGTGTTTCTGCTGTTGGATTTTAGTGTTTTTGTTGCTGAATGTTTTTTTGCTACTGATTTTGGGATTTTAGAATGTCTTTTTGCCGCTGAAATTTAGTATTTCTGCTGCTGGATTGTATTGTTTCAGCTACTGGTTTTTTAATGTTGCAAGATTTATTTACTTTTATTATTCTTCTCCTCTTCTTTATCAACATGTTGGTTCTTTCTTTTTTATAAAAGAGTAAGAGTATTATAATTATTCTGCGCTTCTTTATCAACATGTAATAGTGTGTTATAGAGAAATAGAAAAAAATTGACGCACAATGCGGGCTACCCGAAAAGCCCGCAGCCCGCATAGGGCTAGGCTTGGGCTGAAAAGATTGAGCCCGAATTGACTCCCGGGCTTTTTAGCCCGAACCCGATGCGGGCCAGCCCAATGTGGGCCGGGTAGCCCGTTTTTCCAGCTCTAATCGTGTCCACAGGAATTAATTAGCAAGTACCAAACTAATCGAGATTATTTATTATTTAGAGGAACGAATATTTGAATTGTAACGGAGCAAATAAAAAAGAAATAAATAACAAGCATTAAAAACCAAGATTTAATAAATTGGAGAGAGGTCTAGGGTCGCGGTTTCACCTGCAAGCTTCGATTCCCCTATGTCTAATTCTACCCGAATTACTTTATTTTATTTAATTACCAATCCCTTTACTAAAGCTATTAATCCATTTGGTCATTCGCAATTAATATTCTTTTTCCTAAATTAACCCTTGTTTGGTAATGCAAGAATCTAAATTCAAGAAAAGCATAAAGAGCAAAAAGGTTGAATGATTGGAAGACTAAATTAAAGTTTGGTCATGCATTAATTATAGCCCCAATTATCCTATAAGTCCACCCACTAATTGCAGTATGGTCGCTGATCAACTAATTGATTATGAACATGAAAATGGTAGCTAATCCTAATTATGTGATAAAAACAATAGGACAATATTAATTGAAATAAAAACATGAATTCAAATAAGAAACTAGAACATAAAAGTCTCTAAACTTGCAAATCCACCTAAGACCCTAGAAGTGGATTTAGGTATCCATAATAATAAAGAACAATAAAAGAAAAATAGGGTTCATGAATTACAGAGATAAGAATAACCCAGAAATAGAGAAAGTCTTAATCTTTGTCTTCAATCTCCTTATTTTACTCCAAAGCTCTCTCACAGTGTTAAGAACGGTGCCGAAAAACTCTTTTTCTCCTCTCCTATGTGTTGCTGTCACTACCGTTTTTTCCTAATTTTGTTAGTGCATGCGGCTCTCCCTCGCTCACAATTGTAGCCCTCCTTTTATATTATTTCATTTTCTTTCTCTCCAAGCTAGGGTTGTGTGTCATTCCCTTTTCCTCAAGTCAAGATTGTTTCCTCTTTTAATTGCAAGAGCACCTTTTTATCTCCATCCCTAAATATTAGGATTCAGATACTTCCTAAATATTTGTTGCTTGCTATCCACTCCATGCCTCTTTCTTTCTCCCGAAGTCACACGTGCATCAGTTTCAATTGAAATCACCGAGAGGATCTTCTTTTGTTTATTACCGTGGGCCTTCTTGCATTAATGGGCTTGGACATGCTTTTTTTTATTTGTTAGCCATATATATTACATTCAACTGGCTCTAAATTCAATTTTCATTCTTTTTCATATTTCCTTCTTTTCTGCAAAATAAAGAGCAAATTAAGTCAACGGTTTATATAATTAGTAATAATTGCTCTAAAAATGACCTAAAACTATCTCTAAAAATGCACTAAATTGGGGTTTATCAACTCCCCGACACTTAACTTTTGCTTGTGCTCAAGCAAATTTCCTGGCTCAATAAAATTTTCAAATAAATAATAGAGACAGCCAAACAATGGGCCCAAAATTAGAAGCATAATGATAGACAATAGAAAATATAGCACATATGAGGTGTCAAAAGGTTTCCCAAGTAGAGGCTCAAGTCCCTAAAGAATACATTTCTGTGAACAAGGGAACTCGCTCACAATCTCTCTAAGTGTTTAGGGACTAGGGAAAATATACACTCAAGTTTCCACAAAATGCAGATTACCATAAGCTTGTAATTTGACCAAATCTCCACTAAATAGTTCACATGCATGCAAAAATGGGGTGTTATGGGTTGTAATGGGGCCATGGTGAATTCACGCAGGGTAGGAAATAAGAATGGAGGGATAATCAAAGGGCTAAAAAAAGAAGCACATAGTAACCTTTGAAACCAAATATGAAGCTCCTATCTATTTTACAAATTTTGTCCAAACTCCAAATTAATTTCACTTCCTTCTTCACTCATTTTCTATTGGGACAACTCTTTTTGATTTGCCTTTTCTTTTGAGTAGACACTTTTTGATTTGCCTTGCTCTTGAGTATTTTTTTATTTGCCTTTTCCTCCTTATTGCTTATTTTTTTTTTAAATTTTCTCTTTTTTTTCCACTTTTCTTAGGAGGAAATGGTAAGTCCATAAGTCACACCTATTTTTTTCAGTCCTGACAAGATTGACAACTAACATACATGACAAAATTGTAATGCTCCAAATTTAATTTCAAATGGTTACCACAGAAAAAAGAAAAAATTATATCTAGGTACCAAAGAAAAAATATAACAAATAGGCTCAAAGGGGGCAACTAATGGATAAATTCAACAAACAACTCTGAGACCAGAAAAATACCTAAATTCCCCAAATCTTGTAACACTATGCAAATCAATTTTCGCCTTGAATTGTCAAAAGACAAATTCTAGAATGTAGCAAATTGGGAAACACACTCATAGAAAGAAAAAGGGTAAAAATTTATGATTTAGTATCAATCCCCTTATGAAGGCTCAAATCTCACATTTAGAAGCTAGTTCACAAAAAGTACTCAACAGACACAATGCTAATTATCAGCTCCCTAAGGACAACCTCACAGTTACTATCAAGCACAAGTCTGTCAAATAAATTAGTTATGGGTCCCAAAAAGGCATAATCTCTATTTTTTTAAGCATAGTTCATTCAAAACAAGCCAGAAAAAATGCTATCAACATATGTAGTGGGTATGTTCATTAATAGAGATATAGAGATCAAGTGACAAGATATAATATCCTCCCCCACACTAGCATGAAGCATGGTCCACAATGCAAAATGATCAAACAGGAACAAAAATAAATAAAGAGAGAGTAAGAGTGACTTCCCTGAGAGAGCTTGTAGTCTGAGCTTATTCCTAAAATCAAAACAAAACAAATGCAAAACAAAAATAACAAAATAAAACACAGGTTGCCTCCTGTGAAGCGCGTGTTTAACGTCATGAGCCTGACGATAATTGGTGCTTAATCAGGGGGCTCTCCAAGAGCAAATTTAACATCTAACGCTGTCCACCTTCTTAGTTTTCTAACAATGTGGTTCACATTATTCTTTCTTTTTCCACGTGGTGGTTGAACTTCAAAGGATGATGAAATTTTTATTGTATCTTCACCCATCACTATGCTAGGATCCTGCAAAAATAAGAATTTTTTCCAAAAAGTCCTGCATCTTTAATTCAATAAAGATGTTAGTTTTAACCACATCATCAAAATAAGGAGAAGTTAAAGAAGAGAAAATTTCATTGGAATTTAAAGCTTTAAATACATCATCTTATTTACCACTCCTTAAAGTTACCTTTCTCCTGTGAACCTCAATTGCAACATCACCAATGGTTAAAACAATTTGCCCAAAAATTTGGGCTTTCTCCTCTTTCTCCAAATCAAGAACCAATGGATCTTTCTCATTCTCCTTACAAATGCTCTCATCAATGATATTCTTCTCTCAAAGGTATCAAATTTTTCAATTGTTTGCTCCATGAATTTGAGTAAGACCTCATCAGTATCAGATTCCTCCTCTTTCCTTTGCACTTGTAGTGGCTCATAATTATCCCAGTTAGAGGAGTAAGGAGGTGGCTCATAATCATCCCAATAGTCTAAATAAGGCTCAAAAGGAGGAGAAGAAAATGGGATTTGACATTGAGGAATATACCAAGATAACTTCTCTAAATTCATTTTCGCCTCTGCCTCTCTAATATAATCTCCAAGAGTCTTAACCATGATTTAAACTTTTATGCAAAAAAAATGAACTGCAGCGGTCTTTAGGGAAAGTATTAGCATTTTTTTTTGTATATTTTTTCAATAAGATAAAAAAAACTAAATTAAAACTAAAGCATAAAAAAATGTCTAAAGCAATAAAAATATTTTTCTGTTTAATATTGCTTAATTAATCCCCAGGCAACGGCGCCAACAGCTTGTTGCGTTAAAAACACACTTAGAGCAAGTGTACTCTACCGCAGAAGTAGTATAAAAGATTATCGTGTCCACATGGATTAATTAGCAAGTACCAAAATAATCGAGATTATTTATTATTTAGATGAACGAATATTTGAATTGTAACAGAACAAATAAAAAAGAAATAAATAACAAGAATTAAAAACCAAGATTTAATAAATTGGAGAGAGGTCTAGGGTCGCGATTTCACTTGCAAGCTTCGATTCCCCTATGTCTAATTCTACCCAAATTCCTTAATTTTATTTAATAACCAATCCCTTTACTAAAGCTATTAATCCGTTTGGGCATTCGCTATTAATATTCTTTTTCCTAAATTAACCATTGTTTGGTCATGCAAGAATCTAAGTTCAAGAAAAGCATAAAGAGCAAAAATGTTGAATGATTGGAAGACTAAATTAAAGTTTGGTCATGTATTAATTATAGCCCCAATTATCCTATAGGTCCACCAACTAATTGCAGTACGGTCGCTGATCAACTAATTGATTATGAACATGAAAATGGTAGCTAATCCTAATTATGTGATAAAAACAATAGGACAATATTAATTGAAAAAAAACATGAATTCAAATAAGAAACTAGAACATAAAAGTCTCTAAACTTGCAAGATCCACCTACGACCCTAGAAGAGGCTTTAGGTATCCATAATAATAAATAAAAATAAAAGAAAAATAGGGTTCATGAATTACAGAGATAAGAATAACCCGAAAATAGAGAAAGTCTTAATCTTTGTCTTCTATCTCCTTCTTTTTACTCCAAAGCTCTCTCACGGTGTCAAAAATGGTGCCAAAAAACTCTTTTTCTCCTCTCCTATGTGTTGCCGTCACTACCGCTTTTTTCCTAATTTTGTGTTAGTGCATGCGGCTCTCCCTCGCTCACAATTGTAGCCCTCCTTTTATATTAGTTCATTTTCTTTCTCTCCAAGCTAGGGTAGTGTGTCATTCCTTTTTCCTCAAGTCAAGCTTGTTTCCTCTTTTAATTGCAAGAGCACCTTTTTATCTCCATCCCTAAATATTAGGATTCAGATACTTGCTAAATATTTGTTGCTTGCTATCCACTCCATGCCTCTTTCTTTCTCTCGAAGTCACATGTGCATCAGTTTCAATTGAAATCACCAAGAGGATCTTCTTCTGTTTATTACCGTGGGCCTTCTTGCATTAATGAGCTTGGACTTGCTTTCTTTTATTTGTTAGCCATATATATATATATATTACATTTAAGTGGCTCTAAATTGAATTTTCATTCTTTTTCATATTTCCTTCTATTCTGCAAAATAAAGAGCAAATTAAGTCAACGGTTTATATCATTAGTAATAATTGCTCTAAAAATGACCTAAAACTATCTCTAAAAATGCACTAAATTGGGGTTTATCAGGTCTCGTTGAGATCGGAATAATGCTGGTGACGTTTGCGAGACCTAGGTTTTTTAACATTCCGAGTCTCCTTCTCACTCCGAGGTTTAGATCCTCCGGGCTCGGCGTCTGACCTCCTTGCAATTACTCCTTCTTCGTGGTCGATGTATTTCTGAGATCGCTGGAGGAACTCAGCAAGCGACTCAGTTTTATTAACTTCGACATCAATTTGGAACAAACTTCCCTCACGGAGACCGGCCACCATGGAGTAAAGTCTGAAAGAGTCATCGAGGTTCCGGACCTGAGCGGCCTCCTGTTGAATCTCTTTATATAGTCCCGGAGTGACTCATTTTCCCCTTGCCGAATTGCCTGCAAGACCTTCTGAGATTTTGGCTTCATTTTGGAGTGGGCGAAATGAGCAGAGAATAATTTGGCTAGTTGGTCCCAGGAGGATATTGAGTTTGGCTTGAGAGCTCTGAACCAATCCAAATCCATCTTCTCAAGAGTGAGAGGGAAAATTCGACATTTAATTTCGTCTGGGACGTTACGGTACTGCATCACCGTATCAAAGTAATTGAGGTGGCGATCAGGATCGTCAGTCCCATCATGCATCTTCAAACCTTCTGGGGGTTTCTCAAGATGTTTTGGCACCGGAAAGTATTCGATATCAGTGGTGAAAGGTCCTTTCCGGGCTGGCGATTTCTCCCGCGGGGGAGATCGTTGGTTATGGTGTCTAACAGGGGACCTTCGAGAGTGAGGTCATCGACGTTCATGCCTCGGGGATCTTTCCCGGCTTATAGAACGTCGCCTCGGAGATGAGGATGCCAAAGACGAGCTTTGGCGAGGGGAACCTTCAGGATAGTAAGTATCATCAAGGGTCCGGCTTGGGGAGTTCCAGATCCTCGCCCTCCTCTTCGACAAGGTGGAGAGCGGTGGTGGTGTCTCCTTCAGGCCGGAGATCAGTGACGCCTATGACTAGAAGTCCTTCTGCTAGAAGGATGGCGTTGAGGAGAAGACCGGTCCGGGATGTTGCGAACCCGGATCTCAGCAATTTCAGCATCCAACTGGGTGTAGCGTTGGCTCCAACTGGGTGTAGCAATTGGACGAGCTGTTGAACAACATCGACCGGTATTTGGACAGTCCGGGGAGGAGGCGGAAGTTGATTCCGGGCCGAACTCCTGGGAACAATAGCCCTGGATGAGTTACGGACGTGTGGCGAGCTAGGGGGTAGGGTGACTGCCACGCCTTCGGGAGTTTTCAGCTGCGGATCCGGTCTCACTATTGCACTTGAGACGTTCCTTTGACGTAACACTAGAGCCATCGTTGACCAAGGAGATGGGAGAGGGGCTAGAGTACAAGATCCTCCCACTGTGGTCGCTAATGATCTGTACTGTATCTTCTGCCTTGTATCCGATCTTGGAGACCAGGTCCGATCCAAGATAGTTGGTAGAAGTGTTCTTGGTCAATCCGAGTTATGCTCCGATCCGAGCTGGGGTGGTGTCTGCAATGACACTCCGACGCTCAAGTTGGCAAGTGAATCAGTTGCAAGTAAGAAAATTGGAAAATGTGTACCTTTAATGCTAGCATTGAATGCTTATTTATAGGTTTTGGAGATCAATGTGAACCATTGGATCTAGGTCTTTGATCTCCACCATTTGTTAATGGATCTGCCCTTTGGTATTGGGCCTTAGTGAAAACTGCTTAAAGGCCCAATACGTAACAAATAGAAATCAAATTCCTATATCCAACTCACTCATCTTCCTCACTCTCCTCCTCATCCCATTCATCCTAATTAATTAATTAAGCTGATTAGGAACCATAATTGATTCAAGAAAAGCAAAATGATGCTATCAAATTGTTTTCACCTTATTATCATTGGCTCTAGATATTTCATCTATTTTTTCAAGCCTCTCTACTTCTTCCTCTTGGACCTTCTGATCTTAATTTTTAGGAGACTCCGTCGGTTTAGTAAAATCACAATTTTTCCCTTCAATGATTCTGGGGAATAGAATTCCTTCATATGTTTTGAATTAGGGCGAAACAACATAGCTCAAGTATATCATCCACCATCAACATTATTCAAATATATTTTCATTGAAAAATGATATAGCCTGCATTAATTTCAAACCATGAGAGTGACCTAATGAGTTCGTTCTACAAACCTTGGCCACTTTGGCTTGAAGAAATGGAGATATATGGTCTTCAAAAGTTATAAGAACAGGATACTCAAAGGTAGCAAATGTGTTCTCCTTAATGGTGCTCGAACAAGCTTTCAGTTTCACTGAAGAAGTTAGAGTCATGCAGCACTAAAACAAATCAACTAGTTTGAGCTATATCAACACTGAAAATTTCAATGCACATGAAACAAAGTATGCATGTAGAAATAAGAATTGGACAATTGGATTAGTTTACTAAGCGCAGCAAGAAATTTGATTATTAGTATAAATTGTTAGGTTCCATTCACTATTACTAAGTTCTATAACATAATGCTACCTTACAACAAAATCACCCAAATGCGGCTTGAACCCATCACCACATGGTCAAAAGCACTATGTTGTATCATCTAAATTCTTAACTTTGACAGACTGACTTGTTGCAATGAAAAGGAAATTGGTCACTAAGTGTTTGCAAAAAATGTTGTACTACAATGAAAAGGAAATTGGTCACTAAGTGTTTGCAAAAAATGTTGTACTATGTTGTACCATCTAAATTCTTAACATGAATAATTTTTTTTTTGGTTCAGACCATTGTTGGCTACACAAGAAGTGTCTCAATGCATGCTTTCAACGAAAAATTAATTTTCACTCGTGCTTAGGAGAAGAGTTTGCACTGACCAACACCGGGTTTATCCACCGTAGGAATCGAACCCAAGAGAACCGAGCCATACCTCGAGCTTTGTTCGTGACGGTTAATGGAAAAATAAAAACCCATGAATATACTACTTTCTAATCTCCTCTTTTTATAAAGGATCATTATGAAAAATCGTGACTTCTACTTGGCTCTCATGGTGAATGGGAGATTGTAAAGAAAAGCTGTGATAAGCCACAAAACGAAGAAAGGTTGTCTCCAAATGAAATAAATGAAAAGGTGACGTTGTCAAAGTCATTGAAGAAGAATCAAGAAGTTCACATTTTGTTGAGGAAACTCACACACCTAGGACTTTATATGGGAACACGCCACATAGAAGAGAAGGCACAAAGAGCTTTACGTGGTTTGGCACCTCTTGCCTACATCCACGGAAACACCACAATGACTATATTCACTATCTCAAATAAGCGTAAAACCCAACCCAATTTGTGTATCACTCTACAATACTCTCGCTCTAAGAGTTACAATAAATGATAACACACTCACTGCAATAGACTCTCACACAGGTGATCTCACACACTCACACTTGCACTCTTCTCTTGCTCTTGGTTGAGATTGCTACATCACTTCACAAAGACTCCCTATTCATAGTATAGGAGACACGAGTGCAAAATTGACTTTAGAAAGCACCATTTAGCATCGGTTGTTTGAACAGCCGATGCTAAATGTGTAACCGGTGACATTTTTGAAATTACGAGTAAAAGTTTAAGTTAACGTTAGACTTTTAGCATCGGTTCTTTTAACAGCCGATGCTAAATGTACATAAATTGGACATTTAACACCGGGTATTTTAACAACCGATGCTAAATGTCCAAAGCAAGTACATTTAGCATCGGGTCAATTTTAATTTTTTCGCACAAAACAGAACTCGTATACGCGAAACCTCTCTTCTCCCTCACAGAAACCCTTCTCCCTTACGCGAAACCTCTTCTCTTCCTCACAGAAACCCTTCTCTTCCTCACACAAGTGATGCTCCTCTCTTCCTCACTGTAACAATAGGTGCTCCATTTTCGAAGGATCTGTCACAAACTCATCATTGTTCAGAATCTTCAAGCTTCTGTCCAGAAATCACTTCGTTTTAATTTTCAAATGGTAAGCATCTTCGCTCTCTCTTCCTCTCCCTTCGTTTTCGTTTTCTCTTCTTGAAACCCTAAGTTCGTTTTCGTTCACTGTTTAGAAATCTTAGAAACATTGTTCAGAATCTTCAAGCTTCTGTCAAGAAATCACTTCGTTTTTGTTTTCAAATGGTAAGCATCTTTGATAACTCATAGAAATGTGAGTTATTTGCATTCATTCAAATAAGAATTATCTTGATCCATAAGTAAATTATGCAATAGAATGGAGTAGATATCTTCATATTAGACACTAATTAATTCTTGGATGTTAATTATAATCTGGGCACGAAAGTGCCATTTTTGTGGAATTTAATATGTGTGCTAGTGTGCAAGATACTTTCTAGTAACTCAGTGCTACGGCAGGTGCTGCGCAAGCATCACAGCAACTAATTGGAGCAGAGCGTGACTAGGCGAGGCGCCTCATTAAGCGCAACAGAAAAGGAAACCTTATCCTTTAGCGAACAAGGCGCCTCCGTTAGTAACAAGTCAATGCGATTGCTAGGGTTTGTTGCAACAACCCGGTGGTGAAGGCCCAAGATGGGGCGTGCCGTGCTACCAAGAGCCTATAAATAGGCAGCTCACCCTAGTGAAGAGCAACTCATACGCATGTTCTTAGGAGAACAAGAGAGACGAGTCCAGTACACGAGGCACCTACCTCCACTAAACACCATACTCACCCATTCGCAGTCACCATCTCCCACACTCAGATACAAGGCCACCGTTAACCAGTACTACCAGTATCGCTATAGCACCGCCAGTTAGTAGCGTAACACCTTCATGCTCGTTGGTGTAGCCCAGCCCTTTTGTGCTTTTACTATGTTGGTAACATTGTTTACGGTAACATTGTACTATTTTATCATGTCTAAGCTCATCATGAGCTAAATCCTTTGATAGTTAAGATGATGGTGATATAAACATATTCTTTTAGATTGCTTTAATGTGATTGATTTGTGATGCCTCATTAGCTTGTGTGTTTTCATTGTTATAAACTCTTTTCGACCTTGATCACTTTGATTAGGGTACGTGTTTTAATATCTGAAAGGAATTAACTCACCGATTTCACAAGTTAATATAGTTTGAAGGATAATAGGAATATTATTCTTTCCTAGCGAAGGATAGGAATATGAAGTTAGGGCTATAGTGTGAACTGAAACAAGCTCTTCAACCTACATAATGAACCTCAATGGGTGCTTAGGAATAAGGACAACCATGACGACATTACGTTTCATAGCGATAGGAATATCCACTTTCATTCTGCACACTGGGTGCTATCACAGCATCAGTCACAGCACTGCACCTATAAGTTTTGTTTATTGATCCTAGTCTTGACTATTACCATCTCTCGTATCTCTACTCGTTCATATCTTGTTGCTCTCGTCTCAATTACGTTACTTATTGCACAACATCTCCACTTATTTATTTGGTTACATTTTACTCATTAAATCAAATTCTACTCCATAGACTTAGCAATTAAACCTTAATCCTCGTGGGAACGATCTTTACTTACTACTTTGTTACTTGTTAGATTGTGTATACTTGCACACGTTTTTGCACAACATGTTTTTGGCGCCGTTGGCGGGGATTAACGAATTTAATAACTAAGTCTTAAGTAGTTTTTGTTTTAGTGAGCTTTTGTTTTCTCACCCTTGTCACTGTGAATTTCAGCTTTAGAGAAGTGTATGCGCAGAGCCCATCCGCCAGAGCATCACATAGACCCTGAGATTGAAAGGACAGCAAGGAGGTTGAGAAGAGAGGCTCGAAGAAGACTTGCAGAGCCAGTAGCTGAAGCAATTTCAATCGCAGAGCACGAAGATGAAGCCGTAGTGCTAACAAACATCGAGATGGCCAATGATAGAGAAAGGCCAAAGAGGGATTATGCTGTATTTGATCCCTCCACCACGGAAACTGGTATTGTAACACCTGCCATCGGGGCTACATCCTTCATATTCAAGCCTATGATGTTTCAAATATTGCAAACAGTAGGCCAATTCGCAGGAGGACCCACTGAAGATCCTCACTTGCACTTGAGGCAGTTCCTTGAAATCTGCAACAATTTTAAAATGCCCGGGGTAACAGAGGATGCATTCAGGCTGAGGCTCTTTCCATACTCATTAAAGGACAGAGCCAAAGTTTGGCTGAACTCTCTAGAGCCCAATTCAGTAGACAGTTGGAACAAAATGGTTGAGAAGTTCTTGGTCAAGTATTTTACTCCAGTCAAGAATGCAAGGATGAGAAACGACATCACATCATTTAGGCAGCAAGAAGAAGAATCACTATATGAAGCCTGGGAGAGATTCAATGATGTACTCAGAAAATGCCCTCATCATGGCATTCCCTTTGCTATCCAACTAGAGACATTCTACAATGACCTGATTTCCCAATCAAGGCTGTTGCTGGATGCCTCTGCAGGAGGAGCCATCCTAAATCACTCTTATAATGATGCATATGATTTGGTAGAAACAATAGCTGCAAACAGCTACCAGTGGCCTACTGCCAGAATTAGTGCTGCAAAGAAAGTTGCAGGTATTCATGAGGTTTCTGAAATGACAGCCTTGTCTGCACAAGTGGCTAGCTTGACATGTTAAAAAGTATGTGTACCACTCCTGCACCAGCCACTGCTACTGTTGTTGCTGCCGCAGCATCTACAGAAATAGCAACTACTGCAAAAGCTGAGGTACCGTGTTGTGTGTACTGCAATGGGGGTCATTTGTTTGAAGAATGCCCATCAAATCCCATTTCTGTCAATTATATTGGAAACTACAATAAAAACAACAACCCCTACTCCAACACATACAACCCAGGATGGAGAAACCACCCCAATTTTTCATGGAAGGACCCAAATGCTGCTGCTAGTCAGGCTAAACCCGCTACACCTCCAAGATTCCCTGCACAACCTGCTACAAAGACCAATGCTGACAATTCCCTAGCTGAGGCACTCAAGGCATTTATGAGTGAAACCAAGGCACAGTACCAAAGCCAGGGAGCTGCTATCAAAAACCTGGAAAACCAAATTGGCCAAATTGCAACTGCAATCACAGCTAGACCAAGTGGCACACTGCCAAGTACTACTGAGCAGCCCAGCACATCTGGTAAAGAGCATGTTAAAGCCATCACACTAAAAAGTGGTAAGGAAACTGCTGCCTTACCCGCAATGGTTAACACAGGTGCTATCCCAGATGCTGTCAGCACTGGTGCAGTACCTGTTGCTGAGAACTATGATACTACTGCAGAAACAGCAACTCCAACAGTCAAAACGCCCCAGAAGTTTGTCCCTGAGAGGCCTCCTCCCCCCTTTCCCTAAAGGTTGAAGAAGGCCAATCAAGACAAACAGTTTGGGAAATTCATGGAGATTTTAAAGCAGCTTCACATCAACATCCCATTGGTGGAAGCTTTGCAACAGATGCCGAACTACACCAAGTTCATGAAAGATGTGCTAGCCAAGAGAAAAAGGCTTGGTGAGTTCGAGACAGTGGCGATGACACAGGAGACAAGTATGCTTTTACAGAGTAAGGTTCCTCAGAAACTCAAAGATCCAGGTAGCTTTACTATCCCTTGTTCCATTGGGGGTAATTACTGTGGCAAGGCTTTGTGTGATTTGGGTGCAAGCATAAACCTGATGCCCAAATCCATTTTTAAAAAGATAGGAATTGATGAGGCAAGACCCACCACAGTAACACTCTCATTGGCAGACAGATCTACTGTCTACCCGGAAGGTAAAATTGAGGATGTTTTGATCAAAGTAGATAAATTTGTTTTTCCTGTTGACTTTATAATACTTGATTTTGAGGCTGACAAGGATGTGCCAATTATCCTTGGAAGACCGTTTTTGGCCACAGGTAGGACGCTGATTGATGCACTACAACAAAAAGAGGTTTACGCAACGGCCAAAAACCGTGGCCAGAAGTGAAAAAAACGTGGCCTAAACCTGAGGCCACGGTTTTGGAGGCGTGGGGTAGGTGGTCGTTGCCTATTCGTTTAGGCGACGGTTTTTTAACATTAGGCCACGAATTATGGAAACCGTGGCCAGAGCTATAAAATAGGCGACGGTTTATCAGTCTGGTTTCCGGCCATGGTTTTCTATTTGCCACGCATAAATAAGTGTGGCCTAAACGTTTAAACCACGGTTTAAAAACTGTTGCCTTTTTGTTTTTTATTTTTTTTTATAAGCAAACTATTGCCTTGTTGCTATTAGTTAAATAACTTTTTTACTACTTTTATTTAATTGTTATCAATTATTTGATAGGGTTACTCGTGATTAGAAACTAAGAAGAATTAAAACTAAACTTAATTATTTAAAGCACCGGACATAAAAAGGATAAGATAAGATAGTAACACTAACAAAAAATAGACATCAATTTTTTAAATTTATAGTAATATGCATTAAACAACATTCATCATCTACATGTCAATTGTCACTAATACTCAAAATATAGACACATAAACTAAATCCAAAAAATATAAACAAAATAGTCTACAACCATGTTTGTAGCACATCTACATGTTCATTAATTAAAATAAAATCCACAAAATAATCTACAACCATATTAATTTGTAGCACATTGCTTTTCCACTTGTATCACATCACTCTTCAAAACCTTCAAGATCATCTTCAAGATCTTCTTCAAAATCATTTCCAACCTATAACCATAAAACATTACAAAAATTATCTATATATCCATGACATTCAAGGACATTACAAACATTGTAAAACACCTTCACAAGATCATATACCTTTTCAATAGGAGGAGCATTAGCTGATGTAGAAGAACGTGGTGCCAAATTGTGTGTTGCTTCACTACTGTCATTTTCAAAACTACGCTGCATTAAGTTGTTTACATCCTCTTCACTTAAATTTGGATTTTGTTGCATCAACACACATTTTAAAAGAGCATCATATGTTTGCATCTTCTTTTCCAAGACTGTAATTTTACTAGAATATTGCTTTTTTACAGAAGCAATTTCTTCATTTTTCTTCATTATTGATGGCGTCATAGTTCTTCCATAACAACGCGTTCTACCATGCCTTTCTTTGCCAAGCAATAATTGGAATGCTTTTTTTGCATCTTCACTTGAATTTTCAACTGATTCTTGAAGAGTATCCTAATACAAAGAATTACAACATTTATTGGTTTCAGCAAAACAGCAGGTTCACTATACTGATACTGAAACACCAAACTGATACTGAAACACCAAACAGCAGGTTCACTATACTGATACTGATACTAAAACAAACAGCAAAACAGCAAACAGGCTTCCAGGAAAACAGCAAACAAGGCTTCCAGCAAAACAGATACTGAAACACTACAGGTTCACTAAACAGATACTGAAACACCTATTCATGCTTCCAGCAAAACAGATACTGAAACACTACAGGTTCACTATACTGAAACAGATACTGAAACACCTATTCATGCTTCCAGCAAAACAGATACTGAAACACTACAGGTTTCAGGTTTGATATCCTAATGTGGCTAATGTGGCTGATCTGACTAATGTGGCTGACTAATGTGGCTGATCCTAACTATAATACTCAAATTATGCAATAAATTGTTTGATATCCCTAGTACTTGTATTTCAGGTTTTTTCCATTTTGTAATTTGAGGGCAGGCAAAGGATAGGTTCATATGAATAGCAGTCACAAACTACACAAAATACAAAGCTGGAGTCATGGTCACAAAATACACAAACAGAGTCATGGTCACAACAATCCTAAGCAATTTAATCTGAATTCTAGTATAATATCTGCATTCAGAGATTCAGAATACAAAACATCTTAAGACCAAAATCAAGTTAGAAACTCAATTGCATTTCGTGTTTCATCTTAAGACCAAACTGATACTGAAACACCAAACAGCAGGTTCACTATACTGATACTGAAACACCAAACTGATACTGAAACACCGAACAGCAGGTTCACTATACTGATACTGATACTAAAACAAACAGCAAAACAGCAAACAGGCTTCCAGGAAAACAGCAAACAAGGCTTCCAGCAAAACAGATACTGAAACACTACAGGTTCACTAAACAGATACTGAAACACCTATTCATGCTTCCAGCAAAACAGATACTGAAACACTACAGGTTCACTATACTGAAACAGATACTGAAACACCTATTCATGCTTCCAGCAAAACAGATACTGAAACACTACAGGTTTCAGGTTTGATATCCTAATGTGGCTAATGTGGCTGATCTGACTAATGTGGCTGATCCTAACTATAATACTCAAATTATGCAATAAATTGTTTGATATCCTAGTACTTGTATTTCAGGTTTTTTCCATTTTGTAATTTGAGGGCAGGCAAAGGATAGGTTCATATGAATAGCAGTCACAAACTACACAAAATACAAAGCTGGAGTCATGGTCACAAAATACACAAACAGAGTCATGGTCACAACAATCCTAAGCAATTTAATCTAAATTCTAGTATAATATATGCATTCAGAGATTTAGAATACAAAACATCTTAAGACCAAAATCAAGTTAGAAACTCAATTGCATTTCGTGTTTCATCTTAAGACCAAACTGATACTGAAACCAAGGTGAAGTTGGTCCAGGAATCAACAATGACAACAATGTACTTTCAGACTTCATGGACAACCAAGGTGGATAGTTGTATACTACCATCACGACAGGCCACGTACTATGTGATATGCTCATGGTCCGGAATGGATTGAAGCCATCACTCGCTAAGCCAAGTCTTATATTACGAGGCTCTAAAGCAAACTCTGGATGAAGTTTATCAAAATCCTTCCATGCTTGGCCATCAGCAGGATGCCTCAATTTCCCATCCTTTGAGCGTTCTTCTTCATGCCATCTCATTGACTCCGCTGTATTTGAACACATAAATAGCCGTTGAAGTCGAGGAATCAAGGGAAAGTGTCTCAAAATCTTTGCGGGCACTTTATGTTCGTCTTTTGCTTGCTCCAACTCACCTTCTACCTGAGGGAATTCCTTCCATCGTGACAATTTACAAACACTACAAGAGGTGTCATTCTCATGCTCTTTCCAATATAGCATGCAATCACTTGGACATGCATGAATTTTTTTATAATCAAGGCCCAAATCACTAATCATGGCCTTTGATTTGTTAAAAGATCCCGGTATGTTTAAATTCGGCATCGCTTCCTTCAATAATTCTAAAAGGGCGGTGAACGATGCATTGCTCCATCCATGTAGACACTTCAACAAGTAAAGTCGAATAATGAATGATAGAGTAGAGAAGTCTTTGCATCCTGGGTATAGTTCTTGTTTAGCCTCGTTAATCAAGTTGTAGAACTTTCTAGCATCCTCATTGGGACCCTCACTACCCGTTACTGCTTCTGCGTCATTTCTGAATGTGTCGTGCAATAAGCCATCAATGTCATCATGTGAGCCCTCTTGATCATCTGTCACATTGTCGGTTCTCACAGGCGATGGTATATTCTCCCCATGGTTTACCCAAACGGTGTAGCCTTTTAGAAAACCATTACCAATTAAATGATCGTATACCACTTTTCTTCTAAACCAAGAATCATTTCTACACTCAGCACAAGGACATAAAATCTCACGTCCTTGAGGCTTTCCTTCAGTATATGCAAAATTTAAAAATGACTTAACGCCCTTCTTATACTCTCTACTATATCTTGGGAGATTAGTCCAGCCTTTGTCCATGACCTTAAATCTAATATATGAAAAATAATAATTAAATTATTCACAATAGAAATGATGATATATAGATACTATAACAACATGTAAAAATGCACTATTGATCCAAGAAGCATTTACTAACTAGCACAGCAAGAAGCATTTACTAATTTCTACTAAAAATGAATGTATGAACCCTAAAATGAAAGGGAAGAATAGAACACAGCAAGAAGCATTTTCAATCAAATCAAACAAAAATGAATGTATGAACCCTAAAATGAAAGGGAAAAACAGAACACAGCAAGAAGCATTTTCAATCAAATCAAATAAAAATGAATGTATAAACCCTAAAATGAAAGGATTCACAACTGAAATTTTTTCAAATCACAGCAACAGCAATAAATGAACACCAAATTGAAAGAAAAAAAAGGGAGTGAGTATCAAACCTTCCGCGAGAGTGAGCGTTGGCGATGCTTGGTTGGAGTTGGCGTGAGTATCAGTTAAATGAACACAGCAACAGCGTTCGCCGAACCTGCTAACAGACATTAACCATTTTAATGTCAATCACCAGAATCGAACTTGCTATAGGGTTTATATGCATAACTATATGAAGAAGTTAGGGTTTATAGCAAAAAAATTGGCTTAATCAAAGTTGGGATAAATCAACACAGAAGTTGTGAAGAAGAAGAAGGGTCAGAAATTAAAAACCTGAGAAAGGGAAACCAGCTGCGATTTGTTTCGTTTCTGCAAGAGGTTGAATCGAAGGAAGGAATGAAGAGTCGATTTGAAGAAGAAGGAAAGAGAATCAGTTGCGATGAAGATCAGAGTGAGAAGGGAAGAGATGAAGATCAGTTGCAAGATGAAGAAGCCGATTGCAAGATGAAGAAGTTCATGAAGATGAGAGTGAGAGTTGCCATTTTGATCGAGAGTGAGAGTTGTGTTTCGAGAGGTTAGGTTTGAGGAAGAGCCGATTTGAAGAAGAAGTTCTTTTTGTTGGATTTGTGCGTGTCGTTTGATTTTCACTTAGCGGTTTTTTTTAGTCAATAGCGCGTAATTTTTGTTTTCTTTCTGTTGGGTAATAGTCCACGGTTGTAAAAGGTTTTGGGCCTAAATTTTGGACACATTTAGTCCACGGTTTTATAACTGTGGTCTCTAAATAAAAACTGTATATATAGTCCACGGTTTTAAGCATTTTAGAATAAATTTTTTAAGTCAACAGGCGGACAAATGTGGCCTTAGGTATCCACACTTGTTTAACTGTGGCCTATACAGTTTTAAACCGTAGCCTATTAGCAAGTTAATGAAACCGTGGCCTAATATCTATTTCAGTGGCCACATTTGTAAACGCGTGGCCTATTCCTTGTTCAGGCCACGGTTTTTTAGCCGTGGCAAAGATTGCCGTGGCCTAAAGTCAAAAATGTTGTAGTGATGTACACAAGGGAGAGCTGACCATGAGAGTTAATGACCAGGAGGTCAACTTCAATGTTCTGAATGCTATGAAGTACCCTGATGACAGCACCAGCAGTGCTGAATGCCATCTTGTTTCTGAAGTGGACTGTTTGGTCCAAAAGCAACTACTGTCACAACATGACGTAAGAAGCAAGAGCTGAGACATATAGAAAAGCAAGAGTTGAAAGAAGAGGGGTTGGCTGAAATCAAAGCAGACAAGCCAGATGTTCAAAGGTGGACAAAGAGGTATGAATCCCTGGAACTAACCGCTGAAGGTTTCAAGGATAACATACCATCCATTGAGAAACCACCCAAGCTTGAGAAGAAGCAACTCCCTCCTCATTTGAAGTATGCCTACTTGGGAGAAGAGGACACTCTACCTGTAATCATAGCTGCTGAGTTAAGTGTTCAGCAAGAAGAAGAATTGCTTGCTGTTTTGAGGAAACATAAGAGAGCCATCGATTGGCAAATGGCCGATATCAAAGGGTTAAGCCCTGCTTTGTGCATGCACAGAATTTGCTTGGAGGAAAGCTCCAAAAATAGCATTGAGGCACAGAGAAGGCTGAACCCCATCATGAAAGAGGTTGTGAAAAAAGAAATAATCCAATGGTTAGATGCTGGGATTATCTATCCTGTTGCTGACATCATTTGGGTGAGCTCAGTGCAATGTGTCCCAAAGAGAGGAGGGGTCACTGTGGTAAAGAATGAAAAGAATGAACTGATTCCCACCAGAACAGTGACTGGTTGGAGAATCTGTATGGATTACAGAAAGTTGAATAAGGCCACTAGGAAGGACCATTTCCCCCTCCCCTACATTGATCAGATGTTAGACAGACTGGCCGGAAAGGAATTATACTACTTCCTTGATGGCTACTCTGGGTATAATCAGATTGCCATACCTCCTGAGGACCAAGAGAAAACTACATTCACCCGCCCTTATGGCACCTTCGCTTTTAGAAGGATGCCCTTTGGGTTGTGCAATGCTCCAGCCACCTTTCAGAGATGCATGATGGCCATTTTTTCTGAATTTATTGAAAAATCCATGGAAGTGTTCATGGATGATTTCTCTGTATTTGGGGAGAATTTCCATGCATGCTTGTTCAATCTTGAGGAGATACTAAATAGGTGCGAAGAGACAAACTTGGTTCTGAATTGGGAGAAGTTCCACTTCATGGTCCAAGAAGGGATTGTACTAGGGCACAAAATATCAAAAAGAGGCATAGAAGTTGACAAGGCAAAGGTGGAAGTGATTGGAAAGTTCCCACCTCCAACATCAGTCAAGGGGATAAGAAGTTTTTTAGGGCATGCTGGGTTCTACAGAAGGTTCATAAAGGATTTCTCAAAAATTTCAAAACCTTTATGTATGCTGCTGCAGCATGAAACTGTGTTCAAGTTTGATGAAGAATGCTTGGTAGCATTCAATAAGCTGAAGGCAGCACTGGTGACAGCACCAGTTATCATAGCAACAGATTGGACCAATCCCTTTGAACTTATGTGTGATGCCAGCGATTATGCCGTTGGGGCGGTGCTAGGACAGAGAAATGACAAGGTATTCCATACCATAATTATGCCAGCAAGACTTTGGTGGACGCTCAATTGAACTACACCACCACAGAGAAAGAGTTGCTGGAAGTGGTATTCGCCTTTGATAAGTTCAGGTCGTGCCTTGTGGGAGCTAAGGTAATAATTTACACTGACCATTCTGCTATAAAGTACTTGATTGCCAAGAAAGATGCCAAGCCAAGATTGATTCGCTGGGTGCTGCTATTACAAAAGTTTGACTTGGAAATCAGGGATAAAAAGGGAGTGCAGAATCAGGTGGTAGATCACCTGTCAAGAATTCCAGACATGAGCCCACCCCTTTTTAAGGCAGAAATTAAGGAGCAGTTTCCTGATGAGCAGTTGCTGGCCATTTCAGCAGCTGTGAAGAACACAGACTCCAACACTGAAACTCCTTGGTACGCTGATTTTGTAAACTATTTGGTGAGCAACATGATACCTGAAGATCTCACAGCACAGCAAAGGAAGAGGTTCTTCCATTCCACAAGACAATATTTTTGGGATGAACCCATCCTATACAAGAAGTGTACAGACCAAATTCTGAGAAGATGTGCTGTCGAGTCAGAGATTGAGGACATCCTGAAGCACTGCCACTCCTCACCATGTGGAGGCCATTTTGGAGGAGCTAGAACTGCTGCTAAGGTTCTACAAACAGGTTATTTCTGGCCCTCAATTTTTAAAGATTCTCATGAATATGCTAAAAAGTGTGATAGATGTCAAAGGGTGGGCAATATATCAAGTAAAAGTGAAATGCCCTTGAATAATATCCTAGAAGTTGAGCTATTCGACGTTTGGGGTATTGATTTTATGGGACCCTTTCCACCCTCCTTTGGCAACCTATACATACTTGTAGCCGTAGATTATGTGTCAAAGTGGATAGAAGTAGTTGCTCTCCCCACTAATGATGCAAAGGTTGTGCTGAAATTTATCCAAAAAAAATATTTTTACAAGGTTTGGCACACCTAGAGCTATCATTAGTGATGAGGGCACCCACTTCTGTAACAAACTGATGGAAGGGTTGTTTGCAAAATACGGAGTTAAGCATAAGATTGCCACAGCCTACCACCCTCAAACAAGTGGGCAAGTAGAGCTATCAAATCTAGATGGTCTGGTCCGTTCACAATTCTGAAGGTGCACCCCCCATGGGGCTGTGGACCTAAGGAACGAAACAAATGGAAATGAATTTAAGGTGAATGGACAAAGAGTGAAGTTTTACTTGGGTGAGCCTGTGCCTAGCACAACGGTTTCTACCCCCTTGAGTGACTCACCATGAAAAAGATTGTCTAGTCAGGCTGAGGACTCTTAAACCAAGCGCTACTGGGAGGCAACCCAGAGGCTAACTAATGTTTGTTTTGTTTTAGTCTTTGTTTTAAATTTTAAGAAGTAGGTATGCAAATAAGTGCTAGGGCAGCATCTGTGATAAGTAGTTCTAGGGTAACACCTGTGATAGCATTGAACAAAATTTTTTTTTCCAAGGTAGAACCCGATGAGGATAACCAGAAATGATGTAAGCTTAAGAGGTGTGGATAGAGTAGTCTAGCCCTCATAGTATACACTTAACTCTCTGTCTTTTGAAATAGGTGTAAGGCTTACATAGGTAGAAGTTAGGTGAAAACTTAGCAAGGACCCAACCTGCTTAGAGCTTGAAAGAAACTATGGATAGAGTAAAAGGCAAGTTTGGGGATAGCACGCTAGTAGCAAGGCCAAGTAAAAAAAAGGGGGTGCACATGTATAAACAAGTTGCGCAAACGCAACAAGGTGAATTTGGCCACTGAGTTAGGGAGGCTGTTTTGTGGAGACACCATTACAGTTTCAGTCGAAGCTTTGGCCAACCTAACCTTCAAAAAAAATGTGCACCAATCTAAACTCAATCAAAAGATACGGCCCAAATAATCAAAGAAAAAAGCTACCCCTGTATGAAGCAATATAATAATCTGCCCGTGGCAATTAAGAAGGATAAGTAGCGTAGGAAATTCTAAGTTGGAACCATAGCCAAGCCTAGTAAGTATTGAAGCCAATGGAAAAAGTACAAAGAGAGCACACACACACACACTCAAACTAGGGGGCGAAAGCTATGACTTCACATGATAAGCAATATGAACTGAGTAAGTCTGAGGGCGACACCTTGAGAAAATAGAAAATTTTTAGAGTGCTATCACATGCTGTTCACTAAAGTGCTACCCTGGTGCTGTCATCACTTGAGGACAAGCAATGGTTCAAGTTGGAGGGTGTGATAACTCACAAAAATGTGAGTTATTTGCATTCATTCAAATAAGAATTATCTTGATCCATAAGTAAATTATGCAATAGAATGCAGTAGATATCTTCATATTAGACACTAATTAATTATTGGATGTTAATAATAATCTGGGCACGAAAGTGCCATTTTTGTGGAATTTAATATGTGTGCTAGTGTGCAGGATACTTTCTAGTAACTCAGTGCTACGGTAGGTGCTGCGGTAGCATCACAACAACTAATTGGAGCGGAGCGTGACTAGGCGAGGCGCCTCATTAAGCGCAACAGAAAAGGAAACCTTATCCTCTAGCGAACAAGGCGCCTCCGTTAGCAACAAGTCAATGCGATTGCTAGTGTTTGTTACAATAACCCGATGGTGAAGGCCCAAGATGGGGCGCACCGTGCTACCAAGATCCTATAAATAGGTAGCTCACCCTAGTGAAGTGCAACTCATACACAAGTTCTTAAGAGAACAAGAGAGACGAGTCCAGTACACGGGGCACCTACCTCCACTAAACACCATACTCACCCATTCGCAGTCACCATTCTAACGCCCAAATAATTTAATTATTTATTTAATTAAATTATTTAGGTATTTTATTAGTATAGTCATATTAAGATAATAATATGGTGTTTCATTTAAATCAGGAAGTGCAACTCTTTGATCTTGTTTGGTGTTGATTTGGTGATGTTTGAATGTATTCATGATGATTGCAATTTGGTGTTTGGTGATTTATCATGGTGAAAATCAAAAAAAATTGATCCCTAGGTGCCATGGGCGCCATTGATGTTGTCGCATATGCTGTCTTGGTTGCTGGAAGGCGCCCTGCTCCTGGGCGCCATGTCTGTGTCGCGTTTTTTTTCCTGTTGAAGGCGCCCTGCTCCTGGGCGCCGTGCCAGTGTTGTTCCTGTTGCTGAAACTGGGGCCCTAGGCGCCCAGTGTTTGTTGTTGTGCTGAAAGTGGCGCCCTAGGCGCCCAATCCCTGTGTTGCTGCTGAAACTGGCGCCCTAGGCGCCCTGTGCTGGTGTTATGTTGCTTGCTGATGCTGTTGGCGCCCTGTTGCTGGGCGCCAGTTCCTGTTTGTTGCTGTTGCCTGTTGGCGCCCTGTTGCTGGGCGCCAGTTCCTGTTTGTTGCTGTTGCCTGATGGCGCCCTGTTGTTGGGAGCCAGTTCCTGTTTGTTGTTGTTGCCTGTTGGCGCCCTGTTGCTGGGCGCCAGTTCCAGTTTGTGGTTGTTGCCTGATGGCCCCCTGTTGCTAGGAGCCAGTTCCTGTTTGTTGCTGTTGCCTGTTGACGCCCTGTTGCTGGGCGCCAGTTCCTGTTTGTTGCTGTTGCCTGATGGCGCCCTGTTGCTGGGCGCCAGTTCCTGCTGGTTGATGTTGCCTGTTGGCGCCCTGTTGCTGGGCGCCAGTTCCTGCCATGTCTGTTTTGCTGCTGTTGTGGTAGGCGCCGTTCTCTGTTGTTGGCCTGCTGGGCGCCATTTTCTGTGTTGTTTGGCTTGCTGGGCGCCATGAAGGGCGCCATTTTTTGGTGATTTGGGGCACCTGGGTGGCTGTGCCGGTGGTCGTTGTCATTGGTGTTGTAAATTGTGTCGTCATTGGTGTTGTAAACCGTGTCGTCATTGGTGTTGTAAATTGTCGTTGTTCTCTGTGTTGTAAAATTGTTGTTGCCATTAACATTGTAAATCTATTGGTGTCTTTGGTGTCAAGGTTTGTTGATGTTACGGTCGAGTTGTTAGACTGTCCCATAGGTGTTGGTGTTATTGGTGATGATTGGTGTTATTGGTGATGGTATAACAGGTGATGGGCCTATTTTATTGGCTAAGGTGTTAGATGATGGGTCTATGAGCATTTGTTGATATTGGTGTTGTTGTGTTATTTAGATGACTATTGTTGTTGATTGTCTCTGATGCATTGTTCATGGTGTCGCATACCTTTCATATGCATTATTTTGGTGATGAAGGCTTCGGCCTTTGAGCTATAGGTGAGGATGATGATGCTCGAAAAACTTGGTGATGATATAGGTGATGATGCCCTTATTGGCTATTTTATTGGTGACGATTGGTACCACATGCATATACCCGTTGGTGTGGGTCGCATCTCATTCATTTACTCATGACATTGGTGATGATTCTTGGTGATTGCAATTTGATGTTGTTGTGAAGCGGTGGATATAGTTGCCGTAACTCTAGCATATTGCCTATCATATATGCTATTATAATGTTAGATATCTCACCCATTCTGTTTGAATGTTACCCCTATGCTGGTAACGTGCAGGTGATTACGAGTGAAGGCATGTCTACCTTCGCTAGTCGAGTCAGTGTCGTCGCTGTGATACGTAGCACTCGGGGGGATGAACGCTAGTCTTTATTAGTTGTCTCTATTATTTAATTTCTGAAGTTTTATGGTGATGTTATGATTATTCATTGAAACCTTTATTTTTATTCCGCTGCGTGGTGATGGAGTTACTGTCATGTAGACTGAACAGGTGTTTTGGGGGTTTGTCCCATTTATGATGTGCTATGTATCGTACTATTTTAATGGTGAATTTTATTATTGGCGTGTGATGTTTTATTGGTGTAAATGTGGCATCCCTTGTGGGTGTAGTGAAAAATGTTTTTGAAACTCTTATTTTTGTCAAAAGTTTACCAGGTAGAAAAGGGGTGTTACATGAGTGGTATCAGAGCAGTTTCGGTCTGTCCGGCCAAGTTGTCAAGTTATTGTGTCATTGACGATCAAGTATTGTCAATTAGTTATAACTATTGCTTATGATTGTAGTGATTAGTTGAGATGGCTGGAAGGAACGATGCTGCTATTGCTGCTGCGTTGGCTGCTATGGCTCAGGCCGTGGAGGGTCAGCAAAATGCTGGTGAGAATGCTGGGTCTCGTAATTTGGCGACCTTTCAAAGAGAGAATCTGCCTACCTTCAAGGGCAGGTATGATCCCGATGGGGCTTTAGCTTGGTTGAAAGAGATGGAGAGGATCTTTCGTGTGATGGATTGCACTCCAGCGCAGAAGGTCCGTTATGGTACGCATATGCTGGCAGAGGAGGCCGATGACTGGTGGTTAGAGGCTAGGCAGAGATTGGAGACTGCAAACGAAGAGATCACTTGGGCTGTGTTCCGCAGGGAGTTTATGAGAAAATATTATCCGGAGGATGTCCGAGGTAAGAAAGAGATTGAGTTCCTGGAGCTGAAACAAGGGAATATGTCTGTGACTGAGTATGCTGCTAAGTTCGTGGAATTAGCAAAGTTTTACCCGCATTACAGTGAGGCAACTGCTGAGTTTTCCAAGTGCATTAAGTTTGAGAATAGGCTACGGCCTGAGATTAAGAAGGTGATTGGTTACCAGAAGATCCGTGTTTTCTCCGATTTGATTGATAGCTGCAGAATTTATGAGGAAGACAACATCGCTCACTACAAGATTATGAATGAGAAGAGGAGCAAATTTCAAAGTTGTGGTAAGCCGTATGATGTTCCTGCTGGTAAGGGTAAACAGAAAGCTGCTGTGGGCAAGGGGACAAATGGGGGAGATGCTCCTGCTAGCATTGTATGTTACAAATGTGGCAGAGCTGGTCACAAGGGTAACGTGTGCAAAGCTGAAGTGAAGAAGTGTTACCGTTGTGGTAAGGAGGGTCATGTGGTGGCTGAGTGTGAGCGTAAGGAGGTGGTCTGCTACAACTGTGGTGAAGGAGGGCACATTAGTACGCAGTGTCCGAAGCCGAAGAAAGAAAGGTCCAGTGGAAAAGTGTTCGCTTTGGCAGGTGAAGAGCCTACTGAAGATGATGGACTTATTAGAGGTACGTGCTTCATTAATGGTACTCCTCTAAAATCTATTGTTGATACTGGTGCTACTCATTGCTTTATTACTGCTGATTGTTGTAAGAGATTGAGTCTTGTATTGTCTGCTATGAATGGAGAGATGGTTGTCGACACTCCAGCTAAGGGGTCGGTAACTACTTCTCTGGTGTGTTCTCAGTGTCCCTTGTCGATCTTCGACAGAGACTTTGTTGTGGATTTTGTTTGTTTGCCGTTGAGCGGATTGGATGTAATCTTGGGTATGAACTGGTTAGAGCATAACCATGTTCATATTAATTGTCGTAGCAAGTCGGTGAGTTTTGAAGGAGAGGAGTCTGGTCTGTTATCCGCTAGTCAGTTGCGGAAGTTGATGAAGGAAGGAGTTCAGTTATTCTCGCTGATGGCATCGTTGTCTGTGGAGAATCAAGCTGTCATTGAAGAGTTGCAGGTGGTGCGCGAGTTTCCTGATGTTTTCCCTGATGAGATTCCAAGTGTACCGCCAGAGAGGGAAGTTGAATTCTCTATTGATCTTGCACCTGGTACCAGACCTGTTTCTATGGCACCGTACAGGATGTCCGCATCTGAATTGTCTAAGTTGAAGAAGCAACTTGAGGATCTACTCGAGAAGAAGTTTGTGAGGCCGAGTGTATCGCCGTGGGGAGCTCCTGTGTTGTTAGTGAAGAAGAAGGATGGTAGTATGAGACTCTGTGTGGATTATCGGCAGTTGAATAAGGTGACAATTAAGAACAAGTATCCACTTCCGAGGATAGACGATTTGATGGATCAGTTGGTGGGTGCTCAAGTGTTCAGTAAGATTGATTTGAGATCGGGTTATCATCAGATCAAGGTGAGGGACGAAGATATTCAGAAGACGGCTTTCAGAACCCGTTATGGTCATTATGAGTATTCGGTGATGCCGTTCGGTGTTACCAACCCACCAGGAGTATTTATGGAATATATGAATCGTATATTTCATACTTACTTAGATCGGTTTGTAGTGGTGTTCATTGACGACATCCTGATTTACTCTAAGTCGGAGGAAGAGCACGCCGAGCATCTGAGGTTAGTATTGGAGGTACTGAAGGAAAAGAAACTGTATGCGAAGTTGTCGAAGTGTGAGTTTTGGTTGAAAGAAGTGAATTTTCTCGGTCATGTCATTTCTGGTAGTGGTATTGCGGTGGATCCGTCGAAAGTAGATGCAGTGTTGAAATGGGAAGCCCCGAAGTCGGCTACTGAGATTAGAAGCTTTTTGGGGTTGGCTGGTTATTATAGGAGGTTCATCGAAGGTTTTTCCAAGTTGGCCCTTCCGTTGACTCAGTTGACTTGTAAGGGTAAAGCTTTTGTATGGGATGCTCGTTGTGATGAGAGTTTTGTGGAGTTGAAGAAGAGATTGATGACGTCTCCTATCTTGACGTTACCCAATCCGGGAGAACCTTTTGTGGTGTATTGTGATGCTTCTAAGATGGGTCTAGGTGGCGTGCTTATGCAAAACGGGAAGGTAATTGCTTATGCGTCAAGGCAGTTAAGGGTTCATGAGAAGAATTATCCTACGCATGACTTAGAACTAGCTGCAGTGGTCTTTGTGCTGAAGGTTTGGAGGCACTATCTCTATGGTTCTAGATTTGAGGTGTTTAGTGACCATAAGAGCTTGAAATATTTGTTTGACCAGAAGGAGTTGAAGATGAGACAGCGACGATGGTTAGAGTTGTTGAAGGACTATGATTTCGGTTTGAACTATCACCCAGGCAAAGCTAATGTCGTGGCTGATGCTTTGAGCCGGAAGACTTTGCATATGTCGGCAATGATGGTTAAGGAGTTAGAGCTGATTGAGGAGTTCAGAGGTATATAAGTCTGGTTTGTGAAGTGGCACCTCAGAGTGTTAAGTTAGGGATGTTGAAGATTGGTAATGATTTTCTGAACAGCATCAGAGAGGCCCAGAAATCAGATGTTAAACTGGTAGACTTGATGGTCGGGATTGATCGATCTGAGAATGAGGATTTCAGGTTGGATCCCCAAGGTGTGTTGAGGTTCCGTGGTAGGATTTGCATTCCTGATGATGCAGACATGAAGGGAGCCATTCTTGAAGAGAGTCACAGAAGTAAGTTAAGTATTCATCCGGGAGCTACAAAGATGTATCAAGACCTGAAGAAGTTGTTTTGGTGGCCTGGTATGAAGCGAGATGTGGCGCAGTTCGCTTATGCATGTTTGACTTGCCAGAATTCAAAGGTTGAGCATCAGAAGCCTGCTGGACTGATGCAACCGTTAGAAATTCCAGAGTGGAAATGGGAGAGCATTTCGATGGACTTTGTGACGGGATTGCCTAATACTGCGAGAGTGTATGATGCAATTTGGGTGATTGTTGACAGGTTAACAAAATCGTCTCATTTTGTTCCTATCAACATCACGTATCCGGTGTCGAAGTTGGCGGAGATTTATATCCGGGAGATTGTGAAGCTTCATGGAGTCCTATGAGTATTGTTTCGGATAGAGATCCGAAGTTCACTTCAGATTTCTGGAAGAGTTTGCAAGACAAGTTGGGGTCTAAGTTGAGGTTGAGTACGGCATATCACCCTCAGACAGATGGTCAGTCAGAGAGGACAATTCAGACATTAGAAGATTTGTTGAGGGCTTGTGTTTTGGAACAAGGAGGTTCGTGGGATTCCTACCTTCCACTGATAGAGTTCACGTATAACAACAGTTACCACTCTAGTATTGGGATGGCACCTTTTGAAGCATTATATGGTCGGAAGTGTAGAACCCCGCTGTGTTGGTATGAGTCTGGAGAGAGTGTGGTGCTTGGACCGGAGATTGTTCGAGAGACAACTGAGAAAGTGAAGTTGATTCGTGAGAAGATGAAGGCTTACAGAGTCGACAGAAGAGTTATCACGAAAGGCGGAGGAAAGATTTAGAGTTTCAAGCGGGTGAGCATGTATTTTTTAGAGTCACTCCAGTGACCAGTGTTGGACGCGCTTTGAAGTCGAAGAAGCTCATTCCTCGTTTCATTGGTCCTTATCAGATTTCAGAGAGAGTCGGGAATGTTGCACCTTTACCGCCACACCTTTTGAATTTGCATGACGTGTTTCATGTGTCGCAACTTCTGAAGTACATTTCAGATCCATCTCATGTAATCCGCATGGATGATGTGGAGGTACAGGATAATCTTACGGTGGAGACGATGCCTGTACGGATCGAAGGTCATGAGGTGAAAATTTTAAGAGGCAAGGAGATTGCGTTGGTGAAAGTAGGCTGGCTAGGAGCTGCCGGAGAGAGCATGACGTGGGAGCTGGAGAGCAAGATGCGGGGATCCTATCCCGAGCTGTTTGAATCAGGTAAATTTCGACGAAATATTCTAATTGGGGCAGAGTTGTAACGCCCAAATGATTTAATTATTTATTTAATTAAATTATTTAGGTATTTTATTAGTATAGTCATATTAAAATAATAATATGGTGTTTCATTTAAATCAGGGAGTGGTGTTTAGTGATTAAGTTGAGTAGTAGAAGGAGGCCCGTGATCCAAGAGCCCAATGGCATAGGCGCATAATGAGAGCATTAGCTAGGGTTTGGATCACTTGCTCATTTTTGAGAAAAAGAGAGATTGCGAAGAGAGAAGAGAGGGGCGGGGCAACCAATGAGAAAGAGGAGAGGAGCTCTTGTTGCTGTGGTTCTTTGGAGTTTTCGTGCAAGGGGATCTCGTATTCGGCAAATCTAAGGTAAGGGTGGGTTCTACCTTTAAAAATAGGGTGTATGATGGGTGTTATGTGGGAGATAGGCTCTATGTTGTCTCTTTGATCTTGTTTGGTGTTGATTTGGTGATGTTTGAATGTATTCATGATGATTGCAATTTGGTGTTTGGTGATTGATCATGGTGAAAATCAAAAAAAATTGATCCCTAGGCGCCATGGGCGCCATTGATGTTGTCGCATATGCTGTCTTGGTTGCTGGAAGGCGCCCTGCTCCTGGGCGCCATGTCTGTGTCACGTTTTTGATCCTGCTGAAGGCGCCCTGCTCCTGGGCGACGTGCGAGTGTTGTTCCTGTTGCTGAAACTGGCGCCCTAGGCGCCCAGTGTTTGTTGTTGTGCTGAAAGTGGCGCCCTAGGCGCCCAGTCCCTGTGTTGCTGCTGAAACTGGCGCCCTGTGCTGGTGTTATGTTGCTAGCTGATGCTGTTGGCGCCCTGTTGCTGGGCGCCAATTCCTGTTTATTGCTGTTGCCTGATGGCGCCCTGTTGCTGGGCGCTAGTTCCTGTTTGTTGCTGTTGCCTGTTGGCGCCCTGTTGCTGGGCGCCAGTTCCTGTTTGTGGCTGTTGCCTGATGGCGCCCTATTGCTGGGCGCCAGTTCCTGTTTGTTGTTGTTGCTTGTTGGCACCCTGTTGCTGGGCGCCAGTTCCTGTTTGTTGTTGTTGCCTGATGGCGCCCTGTTGCTGGGCGCCAGTTCCTGTTTGTTGTTGTTGCCTGATGGCGCCCTGTTGTTGGGCGCCAGTTCCTGTTCGTTGTTGTTGCCTGTTGGCGCCCTGTTGTTGGGCGCCAGTTCCTGCTGGATGATGTTGCCTGTTGGCGCCCTGTTGCTGGGTGCCAGTTCCTGCTGGATGATGTTGCCTGTTGGCGCCCTGTTGCTGGGCGCCAGTTCCTGCCATGTCTGTTTTGCTGCTGTTGTGGTAGGCGCCCTGCTCCTGGGCGCCGTTCTCTGTTGTTGGCCTGCTGGGCACCCTCCTGGACGCCATTTTCTGTGTTGTTTGGCTTGCTGGGCGCCATGAAGGGCGCCATTTTCTGGTGGTTTGGGGCGCCTGGGTGGCTGTCCCGGTGGTCGTTGTCATTGGTGTTGTAAATTGTGTCGTCATTGGTGTTGTAAACCGTGTCGTCATTGGTGTTGTAAATTGTCGTTGTTGTCGGTGTTGTAAAATTGTTGTTGCCATTAACGTTGTAAATCTATTGGTGTCTTTGGTGTCGGTGGTTGTTGATGTTACGGTCGAGTTGTTAGACTGTCCCATAGGTGTTGGTGTTATTGGTGATGATTGGTGTTATTGGTGATGATATAATAGGTGATGGGCCTATTTTATTGGCTAAGGTGTTAGATGATGGGTCTATGACCATTTGTTGATATTGGTGTTGTTGTGTTATTTAGATGACTATTGTTGTTGATTGTCTCTGATGCATTGTTCATGGTGTCGCATACCTTTCATATGCATTATTTTGGTGATGAAGGCTTCGGCCTTGGAGCTATAGGTGAGGATGATGATGCTCGAAAAACTTGGTGATGATGCCCTTATTGGCTATTTTATTGGTGACGATTGGTACCACATGCCTATACCCGTTGGTGTGGGTCACATCTCATTCATTTACTCATGACATTGATGATGATTCTTGGTGATTGCAATTTGATGTTGTTGTGAAGCGGTGGATATAGTTGTCGTAACTCTAGCATATTGCCTATCATATATGCTATTATAATGTTAGATATCTCACCCCTTCTGTTTGAATGTTACCCCTATGCTGGTAACGTGCAGGTGATTACGAGTGAAGGCATGTCTACCTTCGCTAGTCGAGTCGGTGTCGTCGCTCTGATACGTAGCACTCGGGGGGATGAACGCTAGTCTTTATTAGTTGTCTCTATTATTTAATTTCTGAAGTTTTATGGTGATGTTATGATTATTCATTGAAACCTTTATTTTTATTCCGCTGCGTGGTGATGGAGTTACTGTCATGTAGACTGAACAGGTGTTTTGGGGGTTCGTCCCATTTATGACGTGCTATGTATCGTACTATTTTAATGGTGAATTTTATTATTGGCGTGTGATGTTTTATTGGTGTAAATGTGGCATCGCTTGTGGGTGTAGTGAAAAATGTTTTTGAAACTCTGATTTTTGTCAAAAGTTTACCGGGTAGAAAAAGGGTGTTACAACCATCTCCCACACTCAGATACAAGGCCACTGTTAACCAGTACTACCAGTATCGCTATAGCACCGCCAGTTAGTAGCGTAACACCTTCATGCTCGTTGGTGTAGCCCAGCCCTTTCGTGCTTTTACTATGTTGGTAACTTTGTTTATGGTAACGTTGTACTATTTTATCATGTCTAAGCTCATCATGGCCTAAATCCTTTGATAGTTAAGACGATGGTGATATAAACATATTCTTTTAGATTGCTTTAATGTGATTGATTTGTGATGCCTCATTAGCTTGTGTGTTTTCATTGTTATAAACTCTTTTCGAACTTGATCACTTTGATTAGGGTACGTGTTTTAATATCTGAAAGGAATTAACTCACCGATTTCACAAGTTAAAATAGTTTGAAGGATAATAGGAATATTATTCTTTCCTAGTGAAGGATAGGAATATGAAGTTAGGGCTATAGTGTGAACTGAAACAAGCTCTTCAACCTACGTAATGAACCTCAATGGTGCTTAGGAATAAGGAAACCTTGGCAAGATTACGTTTCATAGCGATAGGAATATCCACTTTCATTCTGCACACTGAGTGCTATCACAGCATCAGTCACAGCACTACACCTATAAGTTTTGTTTATTGATCCTAGTCTTGACTATTACCATCTCTCGTATCTCTACTCGTTCATATCTTGTTGCTCTCATCTCAATTACGTTACTTATAATTGCACAACAACTCCACTTATTTGGTTACATTTTACTCATTAAATCAAACGCTACTTCATAGACTTAGCAATTAAACCTTAATCCTCGTGGGAACAATCTTTACTTACTACTTTATTACTTGTTAGACTGTGTATACTTGCACACGTTTTTGCACAACAATATTCGCTCTCTCTTCCTCTCCCTTCGTTTTCGTTTTCTCCGCTTGAAACCCTAAGTTTGTTTTCGTTCAATGTGAGTGTTGCTGTATCTTGTTTGGTTTGTTGTTAATTTTGACAGTAGTTTCTTGTTCAGTTTTAATTTTGATTTTGAAGACATGATTTTATATAGTTGCTATTTTTGTTTTAATCTTTAGGCTTCTTTGCTGATTTTGAAGACATGATTTTATACTCCACTGTCATAAAATATGAAGAAAAGACTTGGAGTAGTAATGCAACTATGCAAGGGTATTGTAAATATCTGTTTGTTTATTGAGATTGAAGATTGTGAGAGTGAGTTTTGTTGAATGACAGTGGAGTATCTGGTTAAGGTATTAGGGATCAATAGTTGTTGAAAATATTCCTCAAAATTAGGAAGTTATAGAAACAGTTGAAGATGACATTTGGGGGTTCTTGACTGATTTCATTGTAATTAAACTAGTTTTGGATTGTGATTCCTTAAGGAAACTTTAATTCTTGTTTTGGATTGTGATTCCTTAAGGGAACTTTCAATTTGTTAACTGCATAATTTGTAGTATTCTTTGAAGGTGTTAAAGTTCTCAAGCATTTCATAATATTGTTTTGTAGTACTATTAAATTATCCAATATTCATAATCTTTAATGCAGGTAAGTTGCAACTGATATTCCAAGTGATTTTTTAGATCAAATTGGAGAAGCTAAGTTCCACTTACACAAGGTACCTAGCTATCTATCTATATTTTATTTTGTACCTTTATATTAAGAGGTCCACTACTAATTTGTACTGTTAAATTCTTTGTGTGTTTTCTTTTTCTTTTGTTGTGAATTTGAAAGTATCCACTTATATCTAAAAGTGGAAGGCTGAGTAGAGTGATATACGAATAGCGCGAACCGGAAATCGCCGTTGCTCGGATGGGTCAACCCGGGAAGTTCATTGTCAAACCCACTTCTCACGCTTGCATCTGCTTCTCGGTATATTACTTATTCAATTTCTTGTCTAAGATTAATCATTTGAGTTCCTTCCCTGATCAAAATTATGTTAATATTATTAAATACTAGTAACAATAGTAACAAAATTCACTAGTGCAGAAAAGACATTTAACATCGGTTATTTTGGACATTTAGCATCGGTTATTTGCCGATGCTAAATGTCGCGATGCTAAAAGTGAGACATTTAGCATCGGGTGTTTAAATAGCCGATGCTAAATGTCCATTTCATCACTGTTTTTTATGTCTAAAAATGACATTTAGCATCGATTATTTGAAACAACCGATGCTAAATGTCCTGGAAATGTCCTGAGAGGGCGATGAATAGGAGAGAACCTTCACAAGCGCCAACGGAAAGCACAAAACTCCGCACCTCTGATACGAAACTTCAAAGATTTCTTGAAGGTGTTTCGAAGATTTCAGTGACAGTGGAACAGTAGAGAAGATTCGAAGATTTCACGGTGACGGTGGAACGACGAAGAAGACTTTGAAGATTTCTTGAGTTGAGAGCGAGAGTTGACAGCGGAACGACGGAGAAGACTTTGAAGATTTCTTAAGAGTTGAGAGCGAGAACGACGGCGAGCAAGGTTAGGGTTTTGATTTGAGAGTTGAGAGCGAGAGTTGAGGGGGAGGAGGGTTCAGAGGAGAGTTGAGAACGCTCGTGTGATGGAAAAATAGAAAAAAATAAAAGGGGACCTTTAGCATCGGGTGTTTTAAGAACCGATGCTAAATGTGTTTGCTATACACATTTAGCATCGGTTGTTTCAAACACCCGATGCTAAAAGTCTGACGCAAATACTTTTAACATCGGGTGTTTAAACAACCGATGCTAAATGTAGGCGCGAAAACTAAAAACTTCCTTTTAATTGCAAAATTGCCACCGCCTCTACATTTAGCATCGGTTGTTTAGCATCGGTTGTTCAAACAACCGATGCTAAATGGTGTTGTTTAATGTCATTTTTCCACTAGTGATTAAACGTTTGTCTGTTGTGTTTTGTGGGCTAATTTGATTGTTGCACTAGAGCATATTAGTATGTCTTCCTGTTGCACAAGTTCTTTTGCTATAACTATCTTTTTGGTTGGGAAGAAAAAAGAGGAATAGGTTGGGTGCTAATAATTTGTATCAGTTTTAATTAGACATATTCAAGCTTTAGTTATTTGTGGAGTTGTTGTTCATGTTTCTGTGAAGAATCATACTATAAAGAAGAACCTTATTAATGAAGCTTTATGTTTACTATGTTGGTTTGATGTGATAGTTTGATGTTATACATTTATATTTTTACTTGTTTTGATTTATGAATTTATTTTTACTATATTGGTTTGATGTGATAGTTTGATTTTGTTTTAACAATACTTTATCGATTATTTTGGAGCATAGTCATGGATCGTAGTTGGATGCAAAGTAATCGTTTGAGTGATGAGTATGCGAAAGGAGTCGAAGAGTTTTTAACTTTTGCTCAAGCAAATCTTCCCAAAACTGATGTTCCCGAAACTGATGTAACTTATTCCTGCCCTTGCTGTAATTCTGTGAATCGGACTCCACAACCACCAAGTGTAATACGAGACCATCTCTTTGTTTATGGGATCTTACCCAGTTATACCACATGGATATGGCATGGTGAGTCAACCGGCAAACCAAGTGTGTCCAAAAGTGAGAAAGTCGATGAAGATATGGATGATCGAATGGAGGACATGATACATGACATTGGTCCTGAATCTTTTAAGCGAGCGCATGAATATGATAGTTTGTGCAAAGACAAAGATCAACCTCTGTATTTGGGTTACACAAATACACATAGTTGTCTGCTTCATTAAAATTGATCAATCTGAAGGCGATACATGGGTGGACTGATAAGGGCTTCACTGAATTGCTTGAGCTGTTGGAAGACATTCTTTCCATAGGTAACACACTGCCAAAACGTACGTATGATGCGAAGAAGATATTGTGTCTGATGGGTGTGGAGTATAAGAAAATACATGCATGTCCCAATGACTGCATATTGTATCGGAAAGACTTTGAGAATTTTCATAAGTGTCCTACGTGTAATTGGTCGCGCTACAAAGTGAAGTCGGGTGAATCTAGTTTTGACGACAACAGCACAAAGGGTTCCCCTACGGAGGTTTTATGGTATCTTCCAATAATACCTAGGTTCAAACGCTTGTTTGCTAATGCAAATGACGCGAAGAGCATTAGATGGCATGCAGATGAGAGGAAATGTGACGGACAGCTTCGCCATCCGGCCGATTCTTTGGAAGAAAGTTGATAATTTGTATCAGGATTTTGGCGCTGAGTCAAGAAATCTTAGGCTCGCACTTGCTTCAGATGGTATGAATCCATATGGTAACTTAAGTTTGAATCATAGCTCGTGGCCTGTTCTCCTTATAATTTACAACCTATCTCCATGGTTGTGCATGAAGCGCAAATATGTGATGTTATCCACGATGATTTCTGGTCCGAAACAACCAGGTATTGACATAGATGTTTACCTTAGTCCATTGATTGAAGACTTGAGAAAAATGTGGGATGAAGGCGTGGATGTGTTTGACGGGTATTGTAGTGAAACTTTCAAGCTGCGAGCCATGTTATTTTGCACGATCAATGACTTTCCAGCATACGGAAACTTGTCTGGGTATAGTGTCAAGGGGCCTAAAGGTTGTCCTATTTGTGCAGAAGGTACGTGCCACTATCAACTCAAACATGGAAGGAAGACTGTTTACCTTGGGCATCAGAAATTTCTCAAACCTAATCACATATATCGTAAGTTGAAAAAAGCTTTTAATGGGTGCCAGGAAAATGACATTGCTCTGAATGCCTTGACCGGAGAAGAAGTCTATCAAGTGGTTAAGGACATCAAAGTTGTATTGGCAACAAGCAGAAGCAGTCCAAGGAGAAAAGCAAGTGGAATAAGAGATCGGTGTTCTTTGATCTTCCGTATTGGTCCAATCTTGATGTAAGACATTGTCTTGATGTCAGACATTGTCTTGATGTCATGCACGTCGAGAAAAACATTTGTGATAGTGTCATCGGGACTCTTCTCAACATTCAAGGGACAAAGGATGGTATAAATTCTCGTCTAGATTTGCGTGGGATGGGCATAAGAGAACAATTACATCCAGTGGAAAGAGGTAAAGACACCTATTTGCCTCCAGCATGTTATATCTTGTCAAAAAAAGAGAAAATTAGCTTTTTCGAATGTCTACGGGGAATCAAAGTGCCACGTGGTTACTCTTCAAATGTAAATCGACTGGTTTCAATGAAAGATCTCAAAGAGACATGTCAAGATAATGTTGGAGCATCAAAAACATGTGTGTTTTGTCTCCTTCAAAGAGATCATCGACATGGTTTCTGGTGAAGCGTGGCTTGATTTGTGCCACTTGAGCATATGGTGCACGTAAGTAGTAAGGTTTATTTGATTATGTAAATTTCTCGCGTTTTTACATATATTAGTCAATCTGATTGTTTTTCTTACGTGCCAATAGATATTTGTATCGCCAATGTGTTGAAAGGGGTGCCGATGACTTGTATGGATTTGTGTGTCCACATAAGATGAACTTGAAAGGTGGTATGACCAAACAAGATGTTTCTGAAAATATTCAACAGATATTGGCTACTACTAATAAGGAAGTATATGTGGCTCCATTTTGCAATAGGTACGTGATTACATATTTGAACGATTTGGTAATACATTTTCCTTTGTTTGTTTGTTTGTTTGTTTGTTTCTTAATTTTATGTTTATCAATGTTGCAGCAAACATTGGCAACTAGTTGTCCCACTCCCGAAGCAAAATACTGTGGTCTGGATGTGTTCCTTATGTCGCCAACCAAGCAAAGCAATCAAAGAAATATTTAGCAAGTAAATTTTTAATTGTTTATCATGGTTTAGATTGTAGTATTATTGAACTTCGGGTTGAAATTTTATAACTAATTTATATGATGTTGTTATTAGAGCTGTGAAAGGCGATTCTACATTGGTCACCAAGTGGTTGTACCCTATAGTAAGTAGTTTAAAATATTAGGTTGATTTAATTTTGAGTGAATTCATATATGATATATATTATATTCTTTTTTGGTTAACTTTGTTAATTCGTTTGTGTAGATGCCAATACAACCGAATGGTTTTCATTGTGGCTATTATGTGATGAAGTTTAAGCTGACGATTGTGAGTGCCGGTATTGTTCATAATTGGGAGAAGGTACTAAATTTTGTTAAAGCAAATAGTTTTTCTTAGTAGGTATTTGATAATTGGGAGAAGATATAAAATTTTGAAATCTAATTTGTTTGAGTCACTTTTAAATTTGTAGGTATTTGATAACCCAAAGTCATACATCGATGAGGAACTTGAGGAGATTCGTCAGCTTTGGGCGGAATTCTTTTTGAAGATTCGTACAGAGCAAAAGTATACACTATTTCCTGCGTAGTTTAACTTGTGTAGAACTATTTTGTTGCATTTAGTGGGAAACTGTTTGGTTGAATTGGTAAATAGGAAAGGGATCCTAAAGTATGTTATGGTGGATACCACATTTTGAATAAACATTGTTATTTTGTTTTCTAAGTAGTTTAACTTGTGTTCTCTAAATGTATTATGTGTTGAATTTGATGTATTTAAACTGTTTGATCCTTTCACGTTAAACTAGTTTAACAGGTTATTATAAAACTTGTGTTCTCTAAATGTATTATGTGTTGAACACAAGTTAAACTGATGACTGGAATTATTAGTTGAGTGGATGAATTTAAACTGATGACTGGAATTATCTCTGTATATAACAGGTATATTAGTTGACTGGTATGGATAAAAAACAAAAAAAAATATTAAAAAAAAATTAGACATTTATCATCGGTTGTATAGTATACCCGATGCTAAATGTACTAGTAAGTGACATTTAGCATCGGTTGTATAGTATACCCGATGCTAGATGTACTAGTAAGAGACATTTAGCATCGGGTATATTATACAACAGATGCTAAATGTCACTTACTAGTACATTTAGCATCGGGTAAACTATACAACCGATGCTAAATGTACTAGTAAGAGACATTTAGCATCGGGTATACTATACAACCGATGCTAAATGTACAAGTAAGTGACATTTAGCATCAGTTGTATAATATACCCGATGCTAAATGTCTCTTACTAGTACATTTAGCATCGGGTATATTATACAACTGATGCTAAATGTACTAGTAAGATACATTTAGCATCGGGTATATTATACAACTGATGCTAAATGTCACTTACTAGTACATTTAGCATCGGGTATACGTTATTTAGCATCGGGTATACGTTACAACCGATGCTAAATGTACTAGTAAGAGACATTTAGCATCGGTTAAATAATCGATGCTAAATGTCCCACATTTAGCGTCGGGGGATTTAGCATCGTCGGATAACCGATGCTAAATGTCTTTTCTGCACTAGTAAGAGTAGTCACCATTCAATATGTGGCGTAGTGAGTACTAATTATCCCACATTTCTAAGGAGCTCTACTTCTTGATTTTTCTTCACCATTCTAAATACACCCCTTCATCTCTTCATATGTCTCATGAATTTTCCACCACTATTAATTTTAAATATTGGAAATTATAATTGATCATTTCCAATATATCCTCCCTCAATTAAAATTTTCAAACTTTCACGTCATTAGAAAATTTCACTTTCTTTTCACCATTTATTTTTCTCAAGGAGTACCCTCTAAATAACAAATATTCTTCTCATTTTTCTGCCCTTGCAAAACCAAGCGCCTCCCTTTTTACTCCTTGAAATCCCATTTTGAACCAACAAACTTGTACCCTTGAGTTGTCATCTCCCCCAAAGAAATGATATTGGCTACAGCAGTAGGTACATACCTCACGTTATGGAAAGTCTAGATGGCACCGTTGTGAAGCTTCATTCTCACACTTCCAATCCCTTCCACCTTCATTTTATCACTATTTCCCTGCTTAAAATGACCCAACTCTCCATTAGTCTTCAATGTGTCAAACATTGTCTGATCTCGACAAACGTGTTTTGCAGCAGTAGAATCCATCACCCACTTTGATTTAGCAACTTCTTCACTTGTTGTTAAGTACACATTTTCATCATCACTTGTCTCGGCCATGCTGGTTTGGGATTTGTATCCATCCTTCTTCATTTCTCTTAATTTCTTTAAGTCTTCACTCATTTGTGCACACCTTACTTGCACATGGCCCTTCTCTCCACAATAGTAACACTCCTTGTTGCTCATATCACGTGGGATGCGTGATAGAGACTTTGATTTTTATTTTGGCTGACCTTGTATTCTCGAGTGACTCCTTCCTCTCTTTGAGTCCTCCGAAACTAGTGCGCGATCTTCATCATTGATATTCTCATTTCTTGTCATTCTTTCACTTTCTCGTAGAGCAATAGTCACCTCATCAAACTTCAAAGTTGTCCTCCCTATGAGCAAAGTTTGAACTAAAGGTTTGCATCACCTTGGTAGTGACGCCAACAAGAGCAATGCTTGCTCCTCATCAGAAATTTTATCATCAGTATTTACCAATTGATATACTAGCTGGTTGGATGCATTGATGTGGTCATGAAGGTTTCCTCCCATCTCCATTTTCATTTGATACAACTGCATCTTTAAGGAAAGGCGATTCGTCAGCGACTTTAATGCATAAATGTCTCAGGCTTTTCCCAAAGGGACTTCAGTGTTGTCTCCTTTAACACATTGTATTTGATACCGGGAGCTAGAGCCAAACTAATTGTACTCACGACCTTCCTTTGAATGCCACTCCAATCGCTTGCACTCATGGTGGTTGGCTTCTCTTCCGCTAAAGCTTGATCATGACCTTGCTGCACCAAGAGGTCTTGAATGGTACTCTTCCAAATTGTGAAATTGATTTTCCCACCAAATAATGGGACCTCAAACCTCGGTGTGTTCCCTGCCATAACTCTGATACCACTGTTAGGGAAATTCACACACACCTAGGATCTTATATGGGAACACACACCACAAAGAAAGAAAAGAAGGCACAAAGAACTTTAAGTGGTTTGGCACCTCTTGCCTAAGTCCTTGGAAACACCACAAGGATTATACTCACTATCTCAAATAAGAGTACAACCCAACTCAATTTGTGTATTACATTACAATACACTCACTCTAAGAGTTACAAGAAATGATATTACACTCACTACAAGAGACTCTCACACACTCACACTTGCACTCTTCTCTAGATCTTGGTTGAGATTGCTACAACACTTCACAAAGACTCCCTATTTATAGCATCGGAGAGTAGTCACCATTCATGTATGTAACATAGTGTATTAATTATCCCACATTTTATCAACATTATTGATTTTTCTTCAACATTCTAGATATACCTCTTCATCTCTTCAAAGGTGTATTTTGAATTTTCCACCACCATTAATATTAAATAATGAAAATTATAATTGAATATTTCCAACACATTTTTACTATAGTAAATGTTTGGATTATTTTCTATTCGAAAAGGTCGTCGACACTACTAGTTGAAATGAGAGGCTTGGGAGATTTGGGAGAAATCTCATCAAGTCACTCACAAAGTAAAGAGATGAGACTTTAATCACTAAGAACAATTTTGATGCTCTGAAGATGAAGAAATCTGAATCTAGTTTTATTACTCAGGGGTGAAGGCAATTGCTAATCAGTTGAAGAGATATGAAAACATAGTAGGAGGTGTTGGTGTTTCAGAAAAGATTCTTCATTCTTGACTTCTAAGTTCAACTATGTAGTGTGTCATTGAGGAATCAAAAGATATTGACTCAATGACTATCAAAGAATAAGAGGGTTCTCTATAGTGAAGAAAGAATGAAGAGACAAGAAAAGCCATTAGGGAAAGTTCTCAGAGGCAAACCTTCACTGAAGAATGATAGAGGATTAAGGATTCCAAAAGTGTGATTTAAGGATAGGTAGGAAGAGGCAACAATGGTGATTTAAGGATAGGTAGGAAGAGGCAACAATGGTGATTTAAACAATAAGGAGAGAAGTCATTCAACACCAAGAACTCGGGAAAAACCAAGAGGAAGAGAATGGCTATTATCTAAATGAAAAAGAGAAATGAAAAACATAAAATTAAATGCTATTAATTTCATAAATTTGGTCATTTCTCTTGCGAATGTCGTTATGCTCCTAATCATGAGGAAGGAAAGGATCATCTTCTTAATGGAAATAGTAGAAAAGTAATTTCTGAATAATAATTGAAATTCTTAAAATAGTACAGAAGCTAATACGATTAACTATCTAAACCTAACGAGCCAGATCCATACACTATTTACAACACCCCATTTCAAGTTAGTGAATGAATATCTATCATTATGAGCTTGAGAGTAAATTGTTTGAAACATTATGTGGGTAAGTCTTTTGTCAGCACATCTGCTAGTTGATACCCATAAAGAATGTAGGTTGTATTCATCAAACCAATGCCCATCTTTTCCTCAATGAAGTGACGGTCTATTTCCACATGTTTTGTTGTGTACATGTTGGACCAGATTATGAGCAATACTGGAAACCGATTTATTGTAACAAAATAACTTCATAGATTCCTATAACAATTGTATCTTCAAATCATTTAGTACAATCTTCACCCAAAATACCTCATAGATTCCTTGTGCCATGGCTCTAAATTCGGCCTTAGTGCTTGATCAAGCTAATACATTTTGCTTCTTACTTCTCCAAGCGGCAAAGTTCCCACATAAAAAAGTGCAATATCCTAAAGTGGATTCTATCACTCACCGAACTTGCATAATTAGTGTATGTGTAAGCCTTTATAGCTAGGATTCCACCTTTTTGAACAAGATGCGCCTTACCAAAGTGCCTTGAGATATTGTAGAACTTGATCAACAACCTGTAAATGTCTCACTCCGGGGTCATGCGGAAATGACTCATCACACTGACTGCATAAGCCAAATCAAGTCTAGTGTGTGCCAAGTAAATCGACTTTCCCACTAACCTCTGAGATTGGACCTTGTCAACTTTGACATTTTCTTCTTCAAATCTCATCTTGTGGGGTCACATCAAAGTTCTCCTGCTTCTTGAAGGTCAAACACATACTTTCTCTAGAGATAAAAATACCTTGTTTTGAGTAGGCCACATCGATTCCAAATAACTACTTCAGTTGTCCAAGATCCTTCATTTCAAACTATGGTGATAATTTTTCTTTGAGTAATTTCGCTCTCAGACAAATCATCATTTGAAATAATGATATTGTCTTCATAAACAAGTATAGTTAATTTTCAATCTTATAAATATTTGAAGAAAGAGTGTGTTCTCATAAGCTTTGCTAGTAACCTCAGAACACCATTGCTTTTTTGAATCTTCCAAACCACACTCCGAAGTTTGTTTTAGCTGATATAAAGCTTTCGTTAATCGACACATCTTCTTTTCTCTACCTATGGGACTAAATCCTAGGGGGAATCTCCATATACACCTCCTCCTCTAAGTCTCCATGAATGAATGCATTTTTGACATCAATCTGGTGTGGTTCCACTCAAAGTGAGCGTCGAGAGATAGTAAGATCTGAAGAGCGTAAATTTTTGCCATGGGAGAAAACATATCCTCATAATCAATGCAATGTGTATGGGTGTATCCCTTTGCCACTAGGGGCTTGGTCGCAAAAAGCCAAACAGAAGAGCATTAGAGTGTGAGTGATTGTGCGAGCATGGTGCATTGGAGTGGTGCAAAACTTGGGTCTTGGGCGAACAAATATATCCAGGGTGTGAAATAATTTTCTAATACGGGTATTTGTGTTAACTTTATTTTTTCAGGATGTGCAGTTGAACCCCCTAGGCATGCAATAGGTGGATCCTCCGCTATGCCTAGTTCTTTATGGTGTATTTGATTATGCCGTAGTTCAACGTTGTTTATAGGCCCTGCGGTTAACGTCCAAGCTTTGCTTAACCAGATAAAGTGTGTGTCTTGGGGTTGGTTTATCAGTAAATTCGGTTGGTTTTCATCATGTAGTATCTGGGATTGTTGGCATACACTGTGGAATGTGTTTTCAAATGTGTTTTTCGTATAGGGTTTGGGTACTCCTAGTACTCCATTATTAACTTATTTGCTTTTAAAAAAAAACCTTATGGAATGTACCTCTTTTAAATTTCACTCATTTGAACTTATTTGAGAATTTTACTTGATATACCAACAAATTGTTGTAAAGAGAAACAGTTCCAATTTTGCTTGTTTTAAAGGCATCTACCACCATTAAGGGTTTGTTTGTTTTAAATTTTAATAAAACTGATTCTCAATAATTGAGGTGTAAAGAATTGATTTTTTTTAAAAAGTTGACGTTACAAAATTTATTTGTGTTTGATAATGAAATTTTAAAAGTGAATTAAAAAAAAATAGTTTCTGTTTCGATGATAAATATAGATGCCCTTAAGATATATATATATATATAAATAAGTGTATAAGTGCCCTTTAGCATGAGATGATATTGGGTTGTAATTCAAGTTACAAATTTCTCTTATATCATTTCACTGAATTATTCCTCCCGAAAAAACTCATAAATATTTAATTTGTAACTAGCTCGACTGGCAAGTTCCAAAATTGTTAGGTTAGATACACGTGCTATTTCGCTACTTGAGTGAAAGCATTAGCGACAAAAGAGTAGAGTTACGCAGTGTATAATCAACAACAAAAAACAGGGAAAGTTAGCAACGCCATTTTAGGGATTGGATTCTCAAAAGTAATTTTTCTCCTATATTCACCTACATTAACCTTTATCTAGGCAAAATTAGAGAATATTTAGATATTTTTCTAATTCACCAACTTCTTTAAAATATTTTCTCTCATCACATTGTGCTTAAATGAAGGTGAAGGTAGGAAAAAATGGCTTTAGAGAATACAATTCTCCAGTTTAGTGTGCAGACATCAAGAATTTATTCATTGCGGTTAGGGGAATAACTCTTGAATGGAGCTTTCAAAAATTGGTATCTAAGTGAGTACTATGCGTACTACTCTGGACTTATTTATAAGAAAAAAACCTAACTTCATACATATTAAGAAAGTTAAGTATATTCATTTAATATTATTTATTTAATTAAAAAAATATTAATTTTACTAATATATCCTTATTTTCATGGGGAATGTGAAAAATTCTTCATAGTAAGAGTAGAATTAAATTAGGGTATTATTTGTAAAATAATAGCATTGAATAAAGTTGAGTTAGTTGATATTTACTTTGAATCCAAAAAAATTGGTACTTTTTTGCTTATAAATGAATCATAGGGAGTACACATTTATTGATAATTTTTTAATGTTACTCCTTCAATTTCATATATTATATGTCATTTTAGAAATTTCACACGAATTAAGAAATGTAGTTAATTATATTGTATATGAGAAAGAGAAATTATGAGTTGCTTTACAAATTTATCCTTCATTCATAATTTGAGAATGATAATTTAATAGAATTGGAAGAAGAGAGAGATTAATAAATAATAAAAGATTTTGATAAGAAAATAAAAAAGAATGTTTCATTGGTATTGTTAAACATCAAGTAATATGACACAATTTTTGTTGTTACCAAAACGTCATATAATATGAGACAGATGTAGTAGTATTTGGTAGGAAGTTGTCCTTCTAACCTCAAAAGAATTTTCTAAATGCGTCCCACTAATAATTAACTGCAAATCATTTTTATTAATATTTAAAATTGACACACAGGCTCACTGTAAGTGGAAAGAGAGTACTTCTAGAGGTATCATAATAAATACTCATTTTAATTTTTCTTCCAATAAGAGTACCTAATTGCCACCACTTCATAAGGGTAAGTACTTAAAATTTGGGTTGGGCCTAAATCAACCCTACAAAATCGGATTTTAGAGTAAATGATGTATCCTACTTATGAACCCATTTTTCGGCCATATTACATCAGATGTGAGACTCTTAACATACTCTCTCACGCTCAGGATAGACAATAGGAGTGTCACAAAAGTGGTTCGATAGCGGGTGGCCTAACGGAGCATAGGTTGACTTTGATACCATCTTAGAATTTGAGTTGAACCTAAGTCAACTCTATAAAATCGGCTTGTAGATAAGAAATATCTCCCACTTATATATAATATCATTTTGAGGTCATATCACTTTTAATGTGGAACTCTTAAAGTAAATACTTTTTAGAAACTTTTATCAGAGGTACTTAGACCATCCCCAATGGAACACTCCTTTTGAGTCCTTAAATAGACCCTACATGTACACATCACTCTTTTATATCTTTTTAATATTATTATCTAATAAGCATTCAATCCATTCAATCCAACACCTCAAAAAAATTCTTAAATGGCTCCTATGAATAACAACACGTCATCACTTTATCAACAAAATAACTCACAATATTTCTAATGGGACTTGCAGAGAGAGAGAGAGAGAGAGAGAGAGAGAGAGAGAGAGAGAGAGAGAGAGAGAGAGAGAGAGAGAGAGAGAGAGAGAGAGAGAGAGAGAGAGAGAGAGAGAGAGAGAGAGAGAGAGAGAGAGAGAGAGAGAGAGAGAGAGAGAGAGAGAGAGAGAGAGAGAGAGAGAGAGAGAGAGAGAGAGAGAGAGAGAGAGAGAGAGAGAGAGAGAGAGAGAGAGAGAGAGAGAGAGAGAGAGAGAGAGAGAGGGAGTTTATATAAGCACTTAACAAATAACAAATTTTCTCCAAAGTGCTTATTTAGCATGATCGATGCTAAATAAGAGAAAAACACCCACCATTGTGGATCCTCAATCTTATATTTGAGATAAGTTTGTTAATAGTTTATTAGTAATTAGTTTAGAGTTAGTTAACATTCTTAGTTGTTATTCTCTTCATTTTCATATGGAGTTATATGATTGATATATAGGGTCCACTCTAATCACAATTAATTTTATTTATTATTTTTTCTCAAATAGAAAATACCAGAGTTTCATACCAATACCAATACGCTACAAATACTAGATGGAAAATAGTATCAAACTTCAACACAATATTCAACTAACTAGCAACAAATTTCTACACAATATATCCAACTAAACCTAGTGCGATATTTGGTGATTCAACCAACAAACAACTCTGATATATGAAACACAAATTAAAATCCAACTCCATCGTATCAAAGTTGAGGAAAGAACAAAAACAAATTGTTGAAAGCATCTAATAATCTACGTTCTATGCTTAGGGAATAACAACTAACAACTATAACTAACTCTACTAGATTAGTTATTAACAAACTATTAAAAAACTTAATTACTAACAAACTATTAACAATTATAACTAACTCTAAATTAATTACTAACAAACAACTATTTCTTGTTTTGGAAAATAAATTCAACTTTCTTTTCAACTACAATAACCAGTTAACCACTCATCCCAGTCTAGGACAACTCATGCGAGACATTATTATGAATTATCAGTCATCTTATTAAACAAGCAATAGTCACCTAGTCTTTATCCCTACAATAACGCATAAGTATTTTGGAAACAAAATTGTATATGAAGTATGAATAATGAGCTCTTTAAATTGCCAACCTAAACATCTTATATTCTAGACATATAATATTTATTTAAAAGTTGAACAATTGATTAAAGAAATTGAAAAAGACATCGAAGTGCAACTTAAATGAGGAACCACTTTTGATATTAATTTAAAAAGACGAAAAAAAGAAAGTGAAAAAAAATATAAGATTTGTCTGATAGTATAATTTATATGCTTAATCAAAGAGAAAACAACCTTAGTTTGATCTTGTTCGATATGAAAACTATAGATGTGTGTGATAACATGCATGAAGATCACACTTGTATAATGTGACTCGAGACTTGAATTTAATACACAATTGTAATACTAATGATATTTGTTTTAGTACAGAGGGTTGAAGGTTGAAAATAATGAGGAGAAAAATGATATTTTTATATAACACAGTATTTCACGAGTAGTTATGCTCTCGATCCAGAGAGAATAGGACTATTGATCTGACTAGCGTGTGCACCCGTGCGTTCGCACGGGGCAACAATTTCAGTTAATGCATAATTCCTGTCTTGTTAATTTTTTTTTTAAATTGCAATACGAAAAGACTCTAAAACACGCTGCTTAAAATCACACTTTATATATTTTGTCACGAATTTTTTTTTACCAAATCGGTTATTGAGGAATGAACTTTGAGTATTTTAACGGTTAAGTTTTTTTCCGAGCACTAAAAGACTCCAAAACACGCTGGTTATTGAGACACAAATTTCGCATATTTGAATAGTTGATTTTTTTTGCTAATACAAAAGCATCCGAAACCACACAACTTAACATCGTACTTTACATATTTTGTTATTAAATTATTTTTATTCACCGAACCGGTTACTGAGGAACAAAACTTGCATATTTCATCAGTTAAGCATTTCACTTTACGTACTTTATTGCGAAATTACTATTTTATTTTAACAAAACCGGTTACTGAGAAACACACTTTGCATATGTGAACAATTAATTTTTTTTCGTACTCTAAAATATCTCAAAACACGCTGTCTAACATCACACTTTAGATAAAAATATAGAAAAAAAGAAAAGACAAGGAATTAAAAATGGGGAGGAGGGATTAAAAAAAAGAGGGCGTGGGGAGGGGACATAGGGGGTTTGGCGCCAAAAAGTGGGAGAGGCCCACTAGAGAATTCCATGGATTTATATTTTTAAGATAAGATTGCAGAGGTTTTTCTCTTCTTTCTAAACAATGTTTTGCATTAAGTTAAAGACCGATAGATTCAAACCAAATTCATGTGTCATAAAGCGTTCTAATGTCTCCAATTTTGCACGCTATAAATCTCATTATATGTAACTTTTTGTTTATTAATTACCTATTTCTTACTTATTATGTGGATTGACATTTTCTAATCTCTATGCTCATACGAAATGGAAAAATGAGTAGTTAAAAAAGTGGACAATTAATAAGGATTATCATGTACAATATTGCAAATGTCCCCTTGCCGCAAGTTACACCGGCAATTTCAGCGACATCCCGACATGAATACGCTGACTCTCGGGTTCAAATCTGAGTGTGACTGTTTGATAGTGTGATATTTATTTGTCATTTCGTCTAGTTTTAGAAGAAAAAAATTACAATATTGCAAATGCTACCAAATCATTATATGAAAAGTATAACTAATAAGTGCCATTGCCATCATAATAACCAACTGGACACAATTTTTTTGGGAGTGAGAGCATATTAACCAACTGGGCGCAATAAATTAGAGCTTTTTCGGTTCTTACAACACTGGATTTATATAACTAATAAGTGCCATTGCCATCATAATTAGAGCTTTTTTGGTTTCCCTTATTAGCTTATTTGGGTTTTCTGGTGGAGCTTATTTGGGATTTTGGGCTTATAAAGAAGAAGGATTACAAAATTTAGACTAAAGACCCAAATTGGCCTTTGACAATTTTCTCGTAAGACAAATTCGTCTCTGCCAATTTTTTCGGGATATATTACTAACTGACATTCTCAAATCGGGACACATCAGTCCCCTGTCACTTCAGTGGTTAATACCTCATCTGACGCTTCCTACTTGGCATGTTATGTGCCACCGAGTCCCGTTAACTGACACGTACGTAATACATTACTTTGGCCCAAATTAGTCCATGGCTTGACAAATTCAAAAATTTAAAAAAAGGGGCAGATTGGTCCTGCACATTTTGGGAGAAATTGGTCCCTAAACATCTTCTTCTCCATTATAGTGGTTTTTGAAAACAAGAAACTATTTCACCCTAAACTCAAACAGAAGAAGAGAGGGAGCAGCAATGTGAAACCCAGTGTTGTAAGAATCGATCGGTTCGGCCGATTGAACTGGGAAGTGTCCAGTCCAGTCGTTGGTTTACCCCCGTTTTCCTTGCAGTCTGGTTGAACTTCCGAGAACCATATTCGACCGGAATGAATCGCGATTGAACTTCTTTGAACTGTCATTTGATCTAGGTTGAATCGCTCAAAATGTATTTTTTGATTTTTTGATTTACTTTTCCTCAAAAGTTAAGACTTTTTTATTTTTAATTTATTTATTAATCATTCAATTCATCCATGGTTGAACCGAGTGAACCAATTGGACCACGACTTGGAGGTCTCGCTGGTTTGATCTTCAGTCCGGTTTTAAAAATATTGGTGAAACCCATTTTTTGTTTTGATCCATTATTTGTGTGTGATTTTTATTTGCATTTTATATTTTGATTTCTATATGTTCATTATTATTTACAAGAATGAGCGGGCATGGAGTTTATTGGTTGTAATCAACATGAGTTAATGGAGCTATTGTTGTATTGAATACTTATACAACAATGAACATACAGAAATCTAAAAATACAATGGAAATAAAAATCACACACAAATATGGATCAAAACAAAAAATAGGTTTTACCTTATTGCTCCCTCTCTCTCTTTCTCTCTCTCCCTCTCTCTCTCCCTCTCCCTCTCCCTCCCTCTCTCTCTCTCTCTCTCTCTCTCTCTCTCTCTCTCTCTCTCTCTCTCTCTCTCTCTCTCTCTCTCTCTCTCTCTCTCTCTCTCTCTCTCTCTCTCTCTCTCTCTCTCTCTCTCTCTCTCTCTCCCTCCTTCCTTCTATACAATGCTAGTAATTAACAAATCGAAAATGGATTAGAAGCCTAACAGTTGTAAGGTTCACCTTTTCAATCACACATGCGAGCTGCATGAATGCCTTATCTTAACTCAGATACATGTAAACATGTTTGTCCAACAAAATCATGTTGTCTAGAGAAGTCACGCTCAACAACTTTGATGAGCAAGAGAGCTTGTTTTAGAAAAGTTAAAGGAAAGATGAACTCTTCATTCCATATTGGAATCTAGTAACCGTCGAGAGCAGTTACTAAGAAAGAAAATACATATAAGGAGAAGAGGCGAAGAAATAAGAGATACACACACAAAGATAGAAAATTTAGAGAGAGGTAGACGAAAAGCTATTCAGCGATCATTGTAATAGACCGACTGTGTCAATAATTTCATTCAAGTACATTTTGTGCCCACCATCATGGGGCCTTGTAAATTCATTCCTGGCCACCCCAAGTCCCATCTTCAGCCATGGTCACGACGCATCGTGGTCGCGGGCGGAATGTTCAACCACCTACTACCCCAGAGAACTCAGCAACGAACGAAAACCAAGTTCCCCCGCCAGTACTTTGGTCATACCATACTACCCCTCACTCCTCAACGGGTGAAACCCCTTTCAAGCTCGTGTAATGCCATGATACTGGTAGAACTTGGGGAGCAAAGCTTCAGAAGAGAAAACACCGATGAAGCAAACAACAGAGATAACGTGAATGTCAGCCTTGACATATTTGAGGAAACACGGGAAATTTCTCACCTCTGTGAATTCGCAGCAAAGCAACGTGCCGCCAGAAGATATAACTCCAAAGTCGTCCCTAGAGAAACGAAGTCGGGCGATTTGGTACTAAGAAAGATGGTGAAATCCTACGGTGCAGGAAATATTCACCGGTGCCTACAAGCTAAAAGACCTATTAGGTATTCCGATTCCACGTTCGTGGAACTCGGCAAACATGCGCTTCTACTTTAGCTAAGGTCCCAATTTCTCATTTAAATAAAGGTACACTCTTTTCTCTCACTAGGAGTTTTTAACGAGGCACCACACTCTACTTTACGTCATCCTTCCCTTGTGTACTCTCTGTCGAATTCTTATTGTAATGGATGACTTAATCTTAATGAAATATTAACCTGACAAGTACTCTTTTCTCCCACAGGAAGTTTTTAACGAGACTTGATCAGTTGCCCATCTATGTTCTTTAACGTTGCTTCTCGCAGCACACTACATGGCTGTCAAAGGTTTTCTCCACCAATACAGAGCACAACATCAATTATCTACAAGGATTAAGTCTCCCTGAGAGACAACAAGGTCAAATCTTCAATGAGATGCTCCTACTTGACCCAGGTCAAGTGAAACTTAAGTCTCCATGAGACAAACAAGGTCAAATGTCCAACGAGATGCTCCTACTTGACCTGTGTCAAGTAAAACTTAAGTCTCCATGAGACAAACAAGGTCAAATCTCCAACGAGATGTTCCTACTCGACCCATGTCAAGTGAAACTTAAGTCTCTCTAAGACAAATAAGGTCAAATCTCCATGAGACACTCCTACTTGATCCATGTCAAGTGAAACATTAAAACAAGGCCAAATCTCCACGAGATGGTCCTACCTGACTCATGTCAAATGAAACATCAAGTTTCCCAACAAAGCCAGCGGGGTTAAATCTCCTTGGCAGGCTCGCACTCAAACAACGTCAAGAGTGCAACCAAGTCCCAATGGGACGACCTTAAGAGGTGTCAAGTCAAAATAACGTCCCAACTCGCAGTAGAAAATGCCTGATCTCCATGAGGCGAGAACATCTGATCGGCCAAAACCGAAGACCCGAAGCAGCATTTATATTGCCAGCAACGGTACCTAGTGGACGACCATTAAAATAGAAATCCTAAAGCACATCGACCATAAGACCCTCACGCCTAAAAGACATTTCGATCAGATGATCTTCGTGCCTGGGGGGAGTAGACACCCTCAGGGGGACTTGTCTGAAATCACCCTCTAGGGGGCTTATCAGAAGTCACATCGCAAGAATTCGCAAAAGAGTAAAATCGTAAACACCAAGGTGAACAAATTAAACGCAGAGGTCAAGATCGCTCAAAACACAAAAACAAGCACGAAAAATACCTTGGAATAATTGAAAAGAAGGGCATTACACAATAGTTACTAGAAGTCATAATAGCCCAAGGGCGTTGCGTAGTGACCGGCAGTTTGAAAGGCACCGACAGCCAAGCAAAATACAAAGAAACCTAAGCAAAATACAAAGAAGACTAGTACTAGTATTTCGAAGCCTCCTCATTGTCGGGAGCATCTTCCATGGTAGCATCGTTCTCACCTTCATCAGAAGAAGACATTTCTACCAACCCATCACCTGCTATAACCTTATATACGTTGAGTTAAGAAAAGGCCAAACCGAATAAAGGAATTCAGCTTGCCCATTGGCCTTGGAAAATCCATTCAAAAGGCCGGTGGCCATGCACCTCTAGCTTCAATTCCTCAATCTCCACATTTTTGTTATTCACAGTAGTCTTCAGCTCGGCGATGGAGTCGGTATAAGTCTTCACCTCCTCACGAACCTTCCCGATCTTTACCTTCCACTCGGCCTCCAAATCTTCCAGTTTTTTATTGAAAAACTCATCTTTTTCTTTAAAACATTGGTCTTGAGACGCCAACTTTTCTTTCAATTCCTTAACCCCATTCGCCAGGTCCTTCTGGCCAACCAGGGTTTTCGTGGAAGCTTCCAAATCTTTCTTGTTTTGGCGCTCCCGGGAGTTTGCCGAACTCGTCATTGATAACATGACCGGCAATTGTTGCCTTTAGAGTAAGTGACTGCAGAGCCACATACGCCTAATCCAACCCAAGACCCTCAATACGTTCATAATTGTCTTGGGTCAACAATCTTTCTCGCACCAAATTTTTAACTGAGAACCTTTTATCCCATAGAGACTTAACGTCACCTTCCCCGTTAAACTCAGTCAAAAAGTCAGACCAATTCACTTCGCCTTCATGCATAGTCTTTCTCTTGGAACCAGAACCACTAGGGGCCTCTTTCTCTTCAATCGGAAGTGGAAAGACCTCGCTTGCATTCGAGGGAAGATTGCCACCCGGAATCGTAGTCAGTGGAACTACGGCGATGGGAGTAGAACCCTCAAGTATAACCTTCCCTTTTCTCTTTTTCTTCTGCAACCCGGCTTCTTTGGCCTTGCATCGGAAACAGCGTTAGCGACCATTCTTTCTTGAGCCTTCTTTAAGTAGCTCCTCATGTCTTTCTCTTTGAGGGGTCCCATCCTTACTACAAAACGAAACAAAACCAGTTCACAAGTTAGAGACACAAAGCCAGCAAAACAAGACAAACAGAATCATGTGAAGGCTTACTCCAAAATTGAAACAAGGCGTCCTCATTATTTTCCATGTTGATCAGCTCTTTACAACTCATAGGAGCGATCTGACTAAGGAAGTCAATAGCCTCCTTATAATCCATTGGGAGGTCTTTTTCGACGACACCGGTTATAGAAAACGAGTCACTCTGCCAATACAACAGAAACTTGTACTCCCCGGAAGGGTCAACCAACATTTTCGGATATGAGGTACTACCCCTAACACGAAAAAACTCTCGCTTAAAATCCTTATAAGACGAGACATAAGGTGTCAAAAGCCTTTTCTTAGAGTGACTGGTAAATGATATTCACTTTCCTAACCCCCCGCCTTTAGTTCGGTAAAAGGCAAAGAAGATGCTTACCTTGGGATTTATCTTCAGAGCCCGACATAAGATCTCAAAATCCTGGATAAAGCCCCAGCTATTCGAATGCAGTTGTGTTGGAGCAACATTCAAAGCCCTTAAAACCATGTTCTCAAAATGAGTGAAGGGAACCTAAACCTTCAAGTATTCTAAGAAGCATGCATACATATAAGTAGCCTCATCCCGCACCCCTTTCGGCCGCGTCAAGCATACTAGTTCACCCGCCTTGCAAAAATCAACAATCAGGTCATCTTCATTCCTAGTCGAAGATATCTTTTTCCCCCCTCGGAACTTCTTAACCGAGGCTTCATTCAGGAAAATAGAGGAGAACCAACAAGCCTCCAAGGAATCCCACTCGACCACTTCCAACTCAAAATCCATTACAAGCTTAATCGTCCGAAAAGGAAGCGCAAGGGGTAGCTGGGTGATTCTCCGAATTCCGGAGAAATAACAAGTAGCACAATCACTTTCATCATCCCCGTCTGAGGAGTCGGAGGACAAGCTAGAGAAGCTAATTACTTCAAAGAGAGGACAGTTGTGACCTCTCCCTCTCTATCGCTCTTTGAATTTTTCCCAATCCTTTTGGGCTTCCCTTGCAATAACCTTCAAGTCATACGGAAAAACGAAGGTGAATGTACATATATAGCACTAGGGGTGAAATTCATAACATTCGGTAGCGTTTACACACCTAAGACATCTGATTACACAGGATCCTTGGCAATTGTGGTGAAAATGTATGTTCTTGCCGTTTTATTTGTATTCCGAATTCTATTTCAATATTTATGTTTCTTTTGACAATCCGAGTGTTTCACTTTTGTCTTTTATTTATTTTACTTAACATTTCATTTTACCTTTTGCTTAAAACTCACAAAGTTCATTCCTCTTGGATTGGTTCTCGTGTTTTTCTCAAGTTTTTATCTTACTTTACCTTTGAATTCAAATTTACTTTAGTAGCCTTGAGTCTTTTCATTAATTCGATTGACAGCGTAATTGAGTTCTTTTTGTGCAGATCTCATTGTTACACTTTGAAATCATGATGGTCGACCCAAAGAATTTAATTTGAGTCCTCTTTATTAAGTCTTTCGAATTTATTTATTTACAATGAAATTATGTGGTAAACAAGTGTATATGTGTATGTATAACTGTCCATTTAGCATGAGAAGATGTTTTTTTGGTTACAGGCATGAGATGATATTGGATTCGAGTTACAATCTTCTCTTGCATTATTTGACAAATAAATAAATAAACTAATCATTTCATAGTCTTTTTCAATTTATTTTTATCTAGAGGTTTTTCACATCATTTCGATTTCCAGAGGAAATATGACTAATCGAAAGTTAAGCAAGAATGTAAAGTTGGACTCCTATGAGAAAAATGCTTTTGTATATTTTATAGTAATTATTCCTTTTACTTTCTTCCATAATTGCACAGAAAAAATTCATAAAGAAATGAATGGATTAAGACAAGTGTAAATTGTCCCAACTTATTTCTTAGATAACACATCATGCCACGTACTCGTACAAAAAGGCTGTGAATTTTTTTGATCAGAATGAAAGCAATAAAAGGAAAAACAGAACATAACGAACTAGAGTCTAACATGCTCTATCTCCATAGCATCGACTATAAGGAGAGACGAAACAGCGGTAGGATAGAGATGCCACACATAATCTCCATAGTTCATATTAGCTCCAAATTTTGCTAACCAATCAGCACACGAGCTGCCCTCACGCAGCGTGTGAACATAAGTCAAATCCCAAGCCTTAAGAGAAAAAGATTTGATATAGGAAATAATGGAAGCATAGGGGTGGGTATCTTCAAGCTCACGAGCAATCAACGATAGGGCGGTTTCGGAGTCAGATTCACAAATAATGGACCTATAACCATTGGACCAAACTAAGTTCAATCCCTTGATTTGCATGGAGCCCTGCATTCAAGTTAGTAGCAATGCCACAATTTCCTGAGAAACCAAGAAGCCAACCACCTGTATGATCCCAAAGTAATCCCCCATATCCACTACGACCTGGGTTACCAATGGAGGTTCCATCAACATTAAGTTTAATACAATTGCTAGTAGGAGGAAACCAACGAACCATTCTAAGAGGACGATTAGACACCCCAATAGACAAAAATTGAATAGCATCATTAGAAAGTTGTTTAGATCGATTAAGAATCTTCCAAGTTTCCCATTTTGCATCAACGAAAACTTCATCATTTCGAGCCAGCCAGAGGAACCAACAACAACAAATAAAGAGAATACCTTGGTCACTAATAGCATGATGTTTAAACCAAAACCGAGCATCATCGTTAACCTCGCTAGCATCGGTGTTAAAATGCAATAACCTCCAAGCATTCTGAGCTCTAGAGCAATCCCGGAACATGTGAATAATATCCTCTCTATCAGCACCACAGAGATGGAAAGACTCATCTTGAGTAAGATGTTTATAGTACCGAAAACCATTAGTAGGAAGGCTCATATGCATGCTAAGCCACACACAATGTTTCAAGTTTTCCAAAATTTTCAACTTCCAGATCCAAGACCAATTATCACTATGATTCACAGTTTGATGCAAGAAAAAGGACCTTTGATACCTATAAGCCACGCATAGGCACTCTTGGGGGAGTAAGTCCCCGATGGAGACGAAGCCCAAGTAAGGATGTTAGAGAGATTATGATTAAGAAATAAACTCTGAATTTCTAATTGTACATCCAAAGGGAGCTGAGTGTAGAGAAGATCAAAATTCCACCGAGAGTCGACATATATGTCCCTAACCGAGAGGTGAGTATCATGAGTATCAACAAAAGGAACCGAGTCACATAATCTCCCCCTATGCAACCATTTCTCATACCATAGAGATATATTACTAGTACCAAGTCTGAAAATATAGCCGGGTTGCAAAACACCAGCAGCTTTTAGCAATGATTGCCAAGTATAACAGGCACCTGTACTATTGGATTCCAGGAAAATATTAGAATTACGAGTATAACGGGCAGTCAATATAGCTTAACCCATCGTTAACACCCAAAAATAGATCAAGTCGTAGACCGAGGGCTGAGAGATAGAATTCAGGGGAGACCAGGACACCGAGGCGAGTCACCTGACAATTTATAGAAGATATTTTCCGAAGGGACAATCTCAAAAGAGGGGCTCGAGGTAAAAGACAATATAAATACCCCGAGGAGAGATTGAGCCCGGGGGATAATGGATGAAGTTCGAGGCAAGATACAATGTGAACCCCCCGAGGAGGAATTGAGCTCGAGGGACATCAGATAGAGATGAAGTAGAGCAAGTTTCAACTTATAGAGTGCCTCGGCCATAATAGCTCGGTTAGCCTAAGTTTGATGGCTGCAGGCCGAGGACAAGGATCAGCCGATGGGGTGTATGACCGAGGCAAAGAGGACTTGCTTGCTAGGCAAGGAAGGACACATGGATAGAACGTGGGAGTAGTTAAAGGTTAAGCGAAGGAGAGAAGCCTTGAGGAGTGTAGCGAAGAGGTTTTGGCACCCCACTAACCGTGTTGATCTTCAATTGATCTAACGGTAGGCAAATGTTGACTGCTTAGTGGCCGACGAGGGCCTATGTATATATATAGAGAAGAATACTTGTAACAAAGACACACAATCAATCAATACAAAACTTATTTTTCTCTCGCAATTTATCTTCATCGCACTTTACTTTACTTTACTTTTATGCATTAGCCAATAGATATTCCAATCCTCGCGTCCCCTCTACCCAACCTGACACTCTTTGGAGGAGTTTGGAAACCCACAGTTGGGGAGCAGAGTTCCCTCCTCATTGCAATATCTTGAAGAATAGAGGAATCAATGACTGTCCAAACCCCTGGCCGAACCCACGGCTTGGACCTAAGAGTTTGACGACAACAAAAATTGGCACCCCGGTGGGACAGGCACGTGTGAACAAACTATCACGTTTGATTCGCCTGGATTGGATTATTGTTGGCGTATGCACTTGCGCTCCGGCAGAAACCTAAGTATGGAGCCACCTTCAGCGTCAAAAAAGGGAACTGCCTCCAAGGCTAAAATCACCGAGCCAGTAAGTGTTTCGGGGACTACCACCTTAACGGTTACTGTTGATTCGAATGAACCACGTACCCCTCCAAAATGAGGAGCTAGTGGCCATGACCACGTCATTCATTCGGCAAAAAATCGACATGGAGATACATGACATAATGTACCAAGTGTCCCAACAGTTGGCTGACATAGTAAAACCTATGGTGCACAAAGAGGTGCAACAGGCCAAGAAATTGGAACAGGGGCATGCTATGCAAGCTAGTTGCACAATAAGCCCTGGTTTCCCCGACCAATCACAGGGAGGACAACCTAACTCTTTGGGAGGAATACATCAGACCTTACCATACACCAATCCGGTCGGACCTCAGCAGGCATATTCCTATACTCAACAGTGTTCACTAAGTGGGAGCATGGTTGGGCCTCAGCAGGCGTTCTCTCATCAGGTAAATCCTACTCCTAAAATTCCTTAGCCTGGTACTTTTTTCACTGCCAACACTGGGGGCAGTTTATGGCGAATGTCACTAATACGGCTTCTCTTCAGCAGGAACAAGTGCAATTGGCCAGAAGGTCGCCCGAGGCCGTAGGCTTGATGGGTCTGTCGCAAGGATCACCCTATGGATGTTCTACCGCGACTAACTATTTGCCCTATGCAGGGGGGAAAGCCTTTACCCTGGAATCTGGGATTGGCAGGACAGACGGGTATTGCCCGAGTTAGCAGCCATGGATCCAGAACCCACCTGGGTCGACAAGCCTACCTCCCAGCCAGCCGTACTCCGGAGCACTCGGTATCTACCCGGCGGGTTCTTATTTACAGACACAGTTGAATGGTGCACGGGTCAAGCATCCATGGAACCAGTTTCCACCTCACTGAGGCAATCAGGCACCTGTATTAGGAACTGGCCCTGTTGACCTAGCCCAAGTGATGCCTGGGCAGCCATGGACAGATGCTCCACCTCAGGCACCACCGCAGCCAGGGGGCGCAGGGTCCCCCATATACAATGTGGCGACCAATGCCTCCACCCGAAAGACCATCAGGGCTCCAACTTCTAGACCCGAATTTAATAGCTGACACCATCAAGAAGTTCTTCAGTGTGCAGTTGAAACCGCTCGTCAGACCGATGTACAGGAAGCCTTGCCCCGAGTGGGTGAACAAGTTGGTACCTCTGCCCAGAGGACTCAAAACATCTGACTTTTCTACGTTTTCCGGGGACGATGGCAAGTCTACAATGGAGCACATCGGCCGATTCACGGCCCAATGTGGAGAAGGGAACCAGAATGAATATCACAAGCTGTAGCTGTTCCCCTTGTCTTTGACGGGGACTGCCTTCTCATGGTACTCTTCACTCCCACCTGACTCTATTCAGATCTGGGCAGACATGGAAAGGTGCTTCCATGACAGATTTTATCGGCCACAGCTCGAAGTTACTGCAGCCGATCTCATGAATTTATGGCAGAAGGTAGATGAGGCTTCATTGAAAGATTTCGAAAGACGACCGGAAAATGCTCAGTACCTTTTTTTTCAGAATCACAGGTCACTTCCATGGCCATCTCTGGAATGCACCCTCAACTGAAGAAAAAGCTTGTGGGACAAGCTTACAGTGACCTCAGTGGCATTGCCTCCAAGGCTATCGAAATTGAACATTTCATACAGGAGAAAGAGAGGAAGAGGGCCACTAAGGGTCGAGGACCTCAGCTGGTTTCAGTAGTTGACATTGAAGAAGACTCTGACTATGATGAGTCAGTCGATTACGCGACAGACATGATGGTGGCCGAGATAGTGAAAGGGAAGGCTTACCTATGTCCTGCTCTTAAGCCCGCTAAGGGGAAGGAGAAGGACGAGGTGGAAAACAAGTCTGAGTACTCCTTTGATATATCTAAGGCGGACCAGATCTTCAACTACCTGTTAAAGGATAAACAAATCAAGCTCCTCGACGGCCATAAGATACCTCCCTCCGAAGAAATAAAAGGAAAGAGATACTATAAGTGGCATAATTCATTCAATCATGCCACCGCCAATTGCATTATCATTTTGCCGAGCCATTCAAGAAGCTATCAGAAAAGGGAGGTTTAAGATGGCCGATAAAGGAGTATTAGAAATGACCGTTGACACTGACCCCTTCCCCAGCATGAACATTAACATGGTCTCCTTCTCAGGGAGCAACCGGGGAAAAGGAAAGAAGAAGTATGTGTGGGTCCCTAAACAAGAAGTACCTCCAGAAAGAAGAGTCTCAGCCTTTGACCAAGTGGGACCCCCTGGTGAGGGATCCACTGTGGCCGAGCGTGTAGCTCTCTTGCAAGACAGATTGCGGGTAGGGGAGTCAAGCCAACATAAAGAACCCCAGAAGAGACTTCCCAAGCCAGGAAGGCTGGTCCACGATCTCAGAGAACTACACTTGTCCAAACTCAATCCTGAGAAGTAAACACCTCAACTCAAAGATCTGAGACCCCAACACCTCCCGCTTGGGGGGCACGGGGTAAGGGAATGTTTATATGTCCCCCACAGCCCAGAGCGACCTCAGTCAATTAGTACTCTCCGTGGCGAGGGGATAATGACTGAGGAAGAAGGTGTAGAAGATGATCTCTTGGGTGAAGAAGAAGAAAACCCTTTCGGTCCACTAAACTTTGATGGTAATTCCATAACAGAGTCAATCCTAGATGACATTATGGACGAAGATGATGGTGAGTTCTTTGCTAGCATAGAAATGGTTGGACTCCTGCCACCTGAATTCTGGGGAAATAAGGACCAACCAAAATCCCTCGAGGGAGACGTCTTTGCCAAGGAAGCTGAGTGGGCTGCCTTGACAGAGCACGAGGGACCAGTTACGGAAGGAATGTTGTTCGAGAAGCCTATGGCAGACATGACCAGACACTTGAAGCCCATATATATTAAAGCCCACTTGAATGGGAAATTGTTCAACAAGGTCTTCGTGGATGGTGGGGCTGTATTGAACATCATGTCGTTGGCAACAATGAAGAAGCTAGGTAAAAATGCTGAGGATCTCATCTCTACAAATATGACCATGACAAGTTTCATGGGCCACCCATCTCATGCCTTGGGGGTATTGGTGGCCGATGTAACAATTGGGTCGAAGGTAACTCGGTCAGCCTTCTTTGTCATTGAGGGGAAACCCTCCTATGCTGTAATTCTGGGGAGAGATTGGATCCACACCAGTGAATGTGTTCCCTCCACTCTACATCAGAAATTAATGATATGCATAGATAACAAGGTGGAGATAGTGGAGGCTGATCCCAATCCATTCCCTGCTGAGGTAAAGATGTTTGAGGTTGTTTTCTATTCCCCTTACTTCCGCCCTATATCTATTCCAGGGAACTATGAGAAATGGGGTATAGAGTCCTGTGATTGGACAAAGAAAGGCTTTGAACTCAAAATGTTGGCCGATCCATGGCCTAACACCAAAAGTAATGATTAGTCTCCCACCAGAAGTACAGAGCCTGCTGGATCGATTGCACTTGTTCCAGGTTGAATCCAACATTGAAGAGGTTGTTTGGTGCAGTACACGAAGAGGACAAACTCCCAAGGAGCCCATGGTAGAAGACTCCAGATAACCCCGAGGACGGGATGTTGGTCGAACCTCCTCACATAGAGGGTGCCCACGTTTGAAGCTCAAGACCCTCTAGTGGAAGTTAATCTAGGAGACGAAGACGAACCAAGTGGCAAGTTGCAGCCACATCAGCGAGATCAAATGGTAGCTTTGATAAAGGAGTACCACGACTGCTTTGCGTGGGATTACCATGAGATGTCAGGTCTTGATAGGACACTGGTAGAGCATAGGTTGCCAATTAAAGAGGGCTGCAAGCCCCACAAACATTCACTGAGGAGATTCAATCCCTAGTTGATGCCCCAGATCAAGGCAGAGGGAGAAAGATTGTTGAAAGCAGGATTTATAAGAACTGCCAGGTACGTAGAATGGCTGTCCAACATAGTCCTCATGATCAAAAATAATGGCCAGTTGAGGGTATGTATTGATTACAGAGACCTGAACTTGGCCACTCCGAAGGATGAGTACGGTATGCATGTGACCGACATGCTGGTCGATGCCGCGGCTAGCAATGCCATCTTGACTTTTATGAACGGCTATTCTGGTTACAACCAGATATATGTGGCCGAGGCTGACACCCATAAGGCTGCCTTCAGGTGCCCTCACTACAAGAATTTCGGTGATTTCCGAGGGAAAAATCCCTCGGAAAAGCAGGAAAATCGGTCGCTATTTCACGTTTCCGACGGAATTTCCGACGGACAAAATTCCGTGGGATAAACAGTCCTCGCAAACGATTTCCGAGGGAATTTTCTCTCGGAAACGCTTCCGTCGGAAATCCCTCGGAAACTCCCTCGGAAATATCCCTCGCAAATCCCTCAGAAATATTCGTCGAAAATTTTAAAAAAAAACATAAAAAAAATTAAATTATACATCCAAAATACTATTTAATAGTTATATCTATACATACTAATGAGAATACATCCAAGACTGTAGTAGGGATGCAAACATAAATAAACAACTTAACAATAATCTATACAACTAAAAACCTGAAAACTCATTGTCATTCACTTGAACAAAACAAGTAAATACTTGCTGCAAAATGCAAGTCTGTAAATTCCTTAATGGAGTCAAAAAAGAAAGTTGAACAACCCCTAATACTTGCTGTAAAATGCAAAGACTGTTACAAATTAACTTTAAGAGCCCCTAAAAGAAGTCTGCAAAATACAAAGTTGAACATTCATGAATGAGAAAACTTGGCTAAATATCTGCCTTGTTATCATGGGAGGAACCTGAAGTCACAAGATGCAGAATATTGAGAAATCTCTTCTCTGATAAGCACAATCCAGCCAAAGCAATTAGGAGAATAATTCTTGCTTACATATGCAGAATAGCTGGATACTTGGCTTCCACTTTGGAGTGTTCATTTGGCTTCTCCACCATTCCACTGCACCCACTTGAAATCCCCATGCCCATTGAAGATGCAGAAGATGCTGACCTTGAGTGTGCAATGCAGGTAAAACAAAAGTGTTGATGTTGTTGAAAGCCAATATGCTAGATCATTGATTCCTGCCTCACCCTGCCAGGATATAAAATGGTAAATTGTTTTCAAACAACAATATGAGTTGATGACATTTAAGGTTAAAAGCTGTTAGATGAAGTATTAATGTTGTTGGAGGATACTACCTCTATAGATGATCTGATGGCATGGGTAATTTTATCAAATATGTTTGTCTTAGTTGCTTCAAAGGATCTCCAGTGAAGAAATGCTTATATATGTTAGTTTCAATTTCAAATTTATATTTCACTAGTCCTTCCTAAATATGTTTTTAAGATAATAGTGTGTAAGGAACTTAAGGTGACATGGTAGAGAAACCTAGTATGGTCTTTGTCATGGAGAAACTATTTGTGATAATTTGGAAATTTCAAATCATTACTAAAACCCTTGCTTATTAGCATTAGCTACATTAAAGTGCATCCTTGTTTGGCTGATTGTCTCTGACAGCTAAATATCAATCAAGCAGAAAAATAGTAATAAATGGTGCAAATAGTAGGCTGAATCTTACATTTTCATCTCTTCAGAGAGTTCTTCATTTTTTGATTCTACCAAAGCTTGCTGGCATATAACCTGGTTCTCAGACTCAAGGTTTGACAAACTCGATTCTAATCTATATTGATACAGAATAAATAGTCATTGCAGTAAAAAACATACAGTTGGGAAAAACAAATCATAAATGAAGAAGAAGAAGAATAAATGCTTATTTGAGTAATATGAATTCAAACACATGCTGCACAATAATAGTCATGCATGCTGAAGAAGAAGAATAAATGAAATTCTGGAATTCCATCTCCTACAAATAAATAGTCATAATTAGACTTGGAGACATACCATGTAATGTTGTAGCCTTTCTGAATCAGAAATATCCTGGCAAGAAATCTGCTCTTCAAGATGAATGCGAGCATTATACGTTTCCAAGGCCTTCTGGTATGAAGATGCAACGTGGGGATAAATATCAATCAGGTCACTGGATACATCATGAAGATTTCCTAGCTCCATCTCCCAAGTTTTATAGGCCATAAGTGTTGAATTCATATCAGCAAGGGGAACAGACAACTGGCGATGGAATAAACTTCTAATGTGCTGAACTTGCTTATCTTTTGCCTGCAACACTAGAAAAGAACTTGTAGAACTGGAACAATCTACATTGCTACAAAATGCTTCAACATACAACATCTAACAACAAAGCTATCCACTAAATCAAGTTTCTTGTGTTTCTCAGTTTCCTTTGTTCTTAAACTCTCTTCAACAGACCAAAATTAAACAATGCTCTCAATTGAATTTCTACATTTAGCTTGGGCCGCATTTCTACATTTACCACAGCAATAATATTGTTTTAGCACTGCATATCCAGTAGGTCACACCAAAGAGAGACAGACTGAAAGAGATGATAATGCAACTGTTGAGTAAAAGTTCTTGAGAAACAAATGATCACAAATATGGAGAAAAAATTTGTTCACGGTTCTCCTACCATACCTAAACTCCTAAGTACCATAGTAAAAGAACTACAGCTTAAAAGAGTGGCTTTCATCCTAACTGAGAAAAGATAAATATAGTGTTTCAGGACAACAATTCAAAGAGGTGCTCTATCTCAAATCTTGAGTCACCAAAGATCAGGGCAACAATTCAAAGAGTTTCAAAAGAAAAGCTTCATATCCAATTTTTCCATAAGGAAACAAATCACTCATGCAATACTTGAATTTTTTCGTTATTTCTATAATGACCCTTTACCTATCAATTAAAAGATGCTCCAAATTAGAGCCAAGCTTACTCAAATTGATAACCTCAAGGTTAGGTCCATGATTAGAGGCATTGTGACTATCGAGAGTTACATGATTGAGGTATATAGACTAATTGATTATGTTTCAATTATGTAAAACTTACCCCTTCTGCAATAGCTTTAGTGTCATTGAATACTGAAAAAGAAAGGAAGGAAAGTAATCACTTAGGATCAGTGCAAGGATGAAGAAACCTATCTTGAAAGTAAGATAATTTCTCTACGTGCTCAATTTCTTCAAGTTTGTGTTGAAGTTCTCTAGGGATTCAAAAAACATATTAGGCATATGAAGAAGTGAATGAAACAACATATTCAAATCCAGGCTCATTCAAAACTTCCTGATTTAAGAGGTTTCAATTATAGCTTTTGGTGAATAATATAAATATCTATCCAAACAGATTTTCATAACAGTAAAAACAACAACTGTGTTGCTTTTCCCCAACAGCAGAGTTTCTTACTTTCTTTCTTTCATGCTCCTTACTAACCCATCCACTCTTTCCAATAGTCCCAATCTGGATTATTCATTTCCCTTGAATGACTAATGAATCCCTACATCATAAGCCTCGTACAGTTTTCTTGAAAACCAAAATATCTGCAAGGCTATTATCAAATGCCAAAATAATTGCTAACCCTTCTAAGACTTGACAAATCAAATGATCAAAGGCACAAATTATACAGCCATGTACTGTATATTAGTCTAAAATGCACTGAAAATTACATGCATATCAACAAATCCAATATCAGAAGATTCACAATAAAATTAAAAAGTAAGTTATATCATTATATGAGTAGGTTATTTACATTGTTGCTAGGCCATATGAAATTAAACTACCTCTTGGAGTGGAGAATGAAAAGACCTGTCGTTCCTCTCACACCTTGCTATCTTTAGTCTTTTTCCTAGTCCTCGATGTGTAATAGACAATGAGTTGATATAATAGACAATAGACCAGTGAGGAAAAAATAGCATAAATTAGTAATTTTTCCTTTCAAACTTTCTAGTTTTTTACCACAACGAAACCAATAGTAGCATGGAAAGCATGTAACATTAAAATCATGTCCCTCACCAAATTTAACCATCGAGCAAGTAATAATCAAGAGATATTGCTCATCATGCTCAGACACAATAACCTGAAAAGTCATTGGCATTTAATCAAATAGGTAGGAGACGTAAATAAAAGCAACAGTTACAAATATGAAGCACCAGGAACATTCTGAAATATTGAAATGATAGCATGGACAGTAAAATGCATCATACCATTTTGAAAGATGAAGATTGGAAGAGGAAAAGACCAGTTTAAGGGGATTAGATCATACCATTTTAGGGCACACACAAAGGGGAATACGCTGCTCCCGTTTCCTCTAATGCTTTTCCCGTTTCCTTGTAGACCGTAGAAAACCTAAAAAAAGAAAACAAAATTAAAATTTCATCCCTTTTTCAAAAGCAATTGAAATTGAAATTGGATCCAAGTCAATAGGGAATTTGAAAGGGGGATCTGAAATTAGAGTGTTCGCATGTGAAATAGAAGTAGAGAGAGACGAGGTTAGGGTTTGACGGAGAGGTTACCAATGTACGATTCCGACAAGCAGGAACTTCTCTTCGATCTGTGATTGATGTTTCGATCTTTGAATGAGATGCTTTTCCATGAGAGGGAGAGGGAGTGAGAGAATAGCTTCGAAGAGAGAGATGCAGAGAACGAGATGCAGAGTGATTTTGAGAAACAGTGCCAACGCGAGATCAACGAGAGAACCAGAGCCAACGAGAGAGAGTGATTTTGAGAACCAGATAACGCGGTAGTGTGAGAGTGGTGGTCGCCGACGAGAGTGAGAAGAAGCGAGAGTGAGAAGAAGAAGCGAGAGTGAAAGTAAAGCAGCGTCGATGATTCTATTCTTTTAGTTTTAAGTGAGAAACGGTTCCGACGGATATTTATGCGTTTCCGACGGAAATGTCCCTCGGAAATTAGCGAGGGATTTCAAATCCATCGGAAAGTTAAGCGGGAAATGCCTTAAACACGTAGCGATGGAGTTATCCGTCGGAAACGCACGTATTAGCGACCGAAATAAATCCCTCGGAAATATCTGGTAGCTAAATCAGCCTATTCTTGTAGTGCCTGGCGCTTTAGGTATCTATGAATGGTTGGTGATGCCCTTCAGTCTCAAAAACGCAGGGGCCACGTATTAGAGGGCAATGAATGCCATCTTCCATGACTTTATTGGCAAAAGCATGGAGGTATACATTGATGAATCTCACTAAATGTGCTTTTGGCTTATGTGTATGGAATTTTTTGGGCTTCTTGGTACACAACCAAGGCATTGAGGTAGACAATAACAAGGCTCGAGCCATCCTAGAGGTAAGACCTCCCAGGAAAAAGAAGGAATTGTAGAGATTACTTGGCAAGATCAACTTCCTGAGGAGATTCATCGTCAACTCGACTGGGAAGAAGAATGCTTTCTCACCCCTATTAAGGATAAAAAAAACACGGAAGAGATGATCTGGGGAACTAGGCAACAGGAGGCCTTTGATCAAATCAAGGCTGCCTTGACCAAACCCCCTGTCTTCGTACCACCGCAGCCAGGCAAGCCTCTTAAGCTGTACACTGCGATCGAGGAGCAAGCTATCGGCTGTTTGTTGGCTCAAGATGATGATAATGGGGCAGAGCGAGCTATATATTATCTTAGTAGGATCCTCAAAAATGCCGAAACCAAATATTCTCCTATTGAGAAATTTTGTTTATCGTTGTTTAATGCCTGTACTAAACTTGAATATTACCTATTACCTAAGAAAGTTTTGGTTGTGTGCAAAGTAGACATGATTCGGTACCCTCTTAATAGCCCTGACTTTCAAGGAAGACTTGTAAAGTGGGCCATTAAGTTGAATGCATTCGCTTTAACTTACGTACCTCTAAGGGCCATTAAGGGCCAAGCCTTGGTTGACTTTCTAGCCCAACACACATGAGTGGAGGTGTGTGAATTACCCACCGAACCTATCAACTACTTAAGGTTAAAACCTTGGACCCTCATGTTCGATGGATCAAGTAGCCAAACAGGGGCAGGCATTGGTGTGGTAATCACAAGCCCCAACGGCAGGACATGAAGGTTCATGTGCAGGATAGGAGATCAAGCTTCTAATAATCAGGTCAAATATGAAGCCTTGATTATGAGACTTGATATCTTGGCCGCCATGAAAGCCCAATACGTGGAGATAAAAGGGGATTCCGAACTGGTGATCAAAGAAATCATTGGGGAGTACAAGTGTTACAACACAAAGCCCAGGCAACTACATTCCTTGGCTCATAACTTGTTAAAGTTGTTTGCCGATGTCGTGATCATAGACGTCCCTAGAAACAAGAATCAAGAGGCAAATGACTTGGCCCAACACGCCTCAGGGTATAAGGAGTTGGTGACCGAGGTGCTACAGCAAGATGTCGTGGTACCAGCTGAGGCTGATCCCGCTGATGCTTGGATCAGAGTGTTGTCAGAATACCTCCGTAACTCAACGGCTAACGCTGACTTCAAGGTCAAGCAGAGGGCCCTCTAATACATCATGATAGGGAATGAGCTTTACAAGAGGAGCGCCAATGGGGTATTGTTACAGTGCCACAAGAAGAAGGGTTCTTATATGATGATGGCTCAAGTGCACGCGAGGATATGTGGGGCCCACGGGTCTAGCCCCATCATGAAGTGGCTTATCTATAGACACAGATACTATTGGCCGACAATCGCGGCCGATTATTTCCAATTCGCGAAAGGTTGTGAAGCATGTCAGCTGCATGGGTCGATCCAAAGAGTACCCGCAGACGAGCTCCACCCCATTGTTAAACCCTGGCCAATCAGAGGGTGGGCTATGGACCTAATTGGCAAGATATACCCTCCGAGCTCGAAGGGTCATAACTTCATCATTGTAGCTACCCACTACTTCACCAAATGGGTGGAAGCCATACCCCTGGGGAGTGTCAATCAGGCCGTGGTAATCAAATTCATAGAAAACCAAATCATATATAGGTTTAATGTTCACAGGAGAACAAGTGGTGGCCTTCGCCCAAGAGTATGGCATTAATATGAGACACTCGTCTCCTTATTATACCCAGGCTAATGGACAAGTTGAGGCTACCAATAAAATCATCATCGAGCTCATCAAGAAAAACCTAGAGGATAAGCCTCGACGATGGCATGAAACCCTTAATGTGGTCCTATGGGCCATGAGGAATTCCAAGTCTACAGCCACGGAAGCAACTCCCTATCATTTGGTTTATGGTCAGAATGTCGTGCTACCACTTGAGATTAGTGTAGCCTCACTACGAGTGGCTCGACAGCACTCTCTTAGCATGGATGAGTACCAACAAGCCATGTTGATGGAGTTGGACTCGGTCGATGATGATAGACTGGCTGCCCTCAGCAGGATAGAGATAAATAAAGCAAAAAACGACCTGCGCCTACAACAAGCATGTCAAGCCAAAAAAGTTTGTTAACGTCGACCTTGTTAGGAAAACCATTCTGCCACTAGGGAAGAAAGACCCCAAGTTTGGAAAGTGGTCCCCAAATTGGGATGAGTCCTATCTTATAAGGGAAGTATTCAACGGTGGGGCGTACTGTCTTATTACGTTAGGCGGAGAAGAATTTGAAACAAAAATTAACGGCAAATATCTCAAAGCATATTATTCTACTCTATGAGAAAGTATGCAAGGAAAGGAGAATTGGTAAAATGGAAACCAGAATTGTCAGTGTGGCACGCCACATACCGGCGGCCTAGTAAGAAAGCTGCAAGTGTCAGAATGGCACGCCACATACCGGCGGCCTACTGAGAGCCAAAAGGTTTTTCAAAAGAAATTGCTTACCTCTCTACTGCGGAAATCTCCCCCTCCACTGACTCAGGCACCTCTGAGTTTTGTAGCGTGTCAGCGAAAGAAAGAACGGCCGGATCTAAAACGGCTACCATCAAAGAATCAACTATTGGAGGAGTAGCAGAAGGACCTACAAGAAGGGAATACAGCCTGCCTCAAGAAGAAATCGCAGTTTGAATGTCGTTCTGACCACGCTCCAGATCGTAGACAAAGACCCCCTTTTGAGATTCCAGTTGCTTGATACGTTGGTCCAAGGTTGTACAACTGGCTCTGTTCTTGGACAATCCTGCCGAGCTTGCGCACTGCCTCTTCTTGCTGAGGCCGTTGGGTTTCCAGCTCTTGGCGTAGTTCAGCCAGGGTGGTCTCAATCTCCTTGATGCGACGCCTGGTTGCCTCTTCTTCAGCAAGGGCCAGGTTTCTCTCTGCCTCCTTTTCGCTATAAGACGTAAGGTGCATCTTCTTTTGGACTGGAGTGTGTTCAGGTGGTCTAATGCTTGCTGGGCTTTGTCTTGGGCAATATTGGCCATGGAATAATGCTGTGAAATTTCTAGGAGCTGATAGGATACTTGTTTTATAACACTTCTTCGCTGCTCCGAAAAATCCCCCAGAAGATACCAATCTGAAAGCTCAGGACCTTAACTCTGAGAGCTGGGTAGGATTCGTAGCAATGCCTCCCTGGAGAGCTACCTCCAGTTTCCTCAGTTCATCTGCTGAAGGAGGAACTATTTGAGACAGATCCTGAGAGGCAAAGTACTGGGCCACCTCGGCCTCGATCACCTGATTAAGACTCGTTTGAAGAGGAGGAACTGGAGACGAACCGGTTGGTAATTGAAGGGGAGGGACTGAAGATGAACTTGTTGATAATTGAGGAATTAGAACAGGAGTAGAAAATTCATTTATGACTGCAGGGATGGCCACCTGTTATGATGGACAATGGGTAAGAAGAACGAAGCGTAGAACAGAAAAGAGAAACACAAAGGGGGTGTCATACCTTCGGTCTCTTGGATGGACAAGGAGTTTCTTCCACTGCCACAATAGTGTCCTTGGCCGTTGGCAACAAGGGGATTTCAGCTGGAGTCTTTCTGGGTGGCTTGCGGAAGATAGTGGGACCATCTTCCTCGTCATCATCATGATGACCCGAAGATTCTGCAACTGTAACATGAGTAAGACAAGGAAAGAGACAGGCATATAAAATAGAGGGCAAACGTGCTGAAAAGAGACTCACCTGGATGAGACCGAGTGGGTGGATGTCGAGCAAGGACAGTGGATTTGGGTGTCTTTTTGACTGTAGGAGGGGTCATGTTGATACTGACTAACGCTGCAGAAAGTGACGGAGCTGTGTAGGGACGACCGAGGTACTGGGTCAAATATTCACCAAGCTCCCGAGGAAAGGCCAGGTCCTTAACACCAAGCCACCAATTGGTGAAGGCACTGGTTTCCCCTGGGCAAACCTCGTAGTGTGCCCACACACTTTCATTGGCTTTGTAATAATTGTTGGTCACGATCTTACACACATCACCATCGATCAAGCCTTTACGACGATGAGGACCACTCATGGCTTTGTAAGGCAAAAGCACATGCTGCTTGAGCCCAAATTGCTTGCAAAAAGAATTGGGATAGTAAAATTCTGCTACGACCTTGTTGTAATGGGAAGGACCATGGTAACCAACAAGAAGATCTCGGGCCACTAAGGCAGAACGCCGATGATCACGAGCAGCATTATGGTCAGTGAGAGTGAGTTTGGATTGAGGTTTCTAGGGAGCAAAAATCCAAGAGGGAGCAAACTTCTTATCCAGGATGGGACACCACGACATATCGGCCCAGTTCATGCGCAGGAGCGCTTCCATGAACTTGGCCGGGGATAGTCGATGGCAAGGCATGTGTGAGAGTGGAGGACCTAAAATTCGGCTGGTTGGAGATTTGGGAATGGTAAGCCCCAAAGACAGGATACGGGGGAAGTAGAGGGTAGCCCACAACTGAAGGAACCACATCGGGCCTTGAATCTTGGTCACGACACCATATTCCCTGATCTGATCAAGCATGACCTGAATACCCTTATAGAGCCCGCCGACGAAGTAAGGGTCCCACGCATAGACAGTGTCGCTGGTCATCAGAGCAATAAAGGGTTGGAGTTCTTGGGCAATCCCTGCAGAAGCGGCGCCATAGAAAAACTTGCAGAAGAAGTACATGAGGAAAGTTGTATGTTCTGTTTCACTGATGTCCACCTCGGTTCTTGAGTTTTTGACAAGAAACTTGGAATAAACGCCTCCGGCGTGAATATGGTTGAAGTTAACCTTCTTGGGCAGCCGAGCAGGGTGAACAGTGGCGCCAAAAGAAGGCAACCCTGTAATGGCAGCCACGTCAAGAACCGTGGGGGTCACTATGCCCCATGGGAAGATAAAAGCGTTAAAATCGGAAGACCAGAAGCCTAAAAGGGTAACAAAACATCAAAATTGTGAGGGATGACAAAGGTAGAGAGAGCGATCATGTCACGCAAGCCCCAGGCGCTCCATGTATCTTTATTGGCAGAATGGATCCTATCAAACCAGTCTCGATAGTCATTAGTAGGTTTAGCCCAACCTCTGGCTTCTGATACTTTGTCATCAACGGTGAACCAATCTTGAGTGACTGGAAGACCTGGCTGCGCCGAAGCTTTAAAAATCTGGTGAAAGGCGTCAAAACCCTCACGAACCTCATAGGTGGGGGGTTCCACTATGACACCACCAGGAACTGCGACGAGAACGTCATCTTCAGTAATGCGGAGAGGAGGGCTTACCGATGATGAATCAGAGGAAGAAGGACGCACCCGGTGGGCGTCACCACAACCGTGGTCTCGGTTCTGTGAATCGGAGTTTGAAGACATAATGGCGGAAAACGGTTATGGTAAAAGGAAGAAGTTTTGTTCGCAAGAGGAAAATGGCGAGACTCTGAAAAGTGTTGGTGTAACATCCCCTATTTTTACTATTTAATTATATTAGCATAATATTAATTATTAGTGATTTATTTAATTGATTGAAATTATTTAAATTGAAAATGACTAGTTTGATTTATTAAGTGTGAAATTGTGTGTGATTGAGAATTTAATTATGTTAAGTTAGGGTGATTAGGGTTGAGGGAGTCATATGGAATAGAGTTAGTAAGTGAGGGGTAAATTAGTACTTGTACCTTACCCCTTGTAAAACCCCATCAGCTGGACCAAGTGAGACACACACTTCATCTTTCATTTTTCAGAAAATTAAGAACCAAGGGGAGAGAAAGAGAGAGGGTGCGAATGGGAGAGGAAGGGAAGAGGTGAGAGGTTCTTCAAACCATCATGCATGCTTCATCTATCAACATTTTCTGAATCAGCTCCCTATTTCCTTTCCATTGATGCTAAGTTCGAAATCATCCCCTCCCTTCCCTTGAGATCACCATTGTTGACCATCAAAGCTTCACTTAGCCAAAACTGAAATCCAAACTGGTGCATGTTGAATTAGAAAGCTGTGGAACAAATTTCAGTACCCGGGTCACATGTTTGAACAACATTATAAGTCATCTCAGTGGCTGGGTTTCGGTGGAAAGTGTGTCGGAGCGATTCTGGAGATAGTTCGTGAGTTGGTGTTGTGATCGAGTCCGAGGAGAGTTCGTGATTCTCGGGAACGGTTGAATCATCGAAGTCTCGGCAAATAGGTGAGTTCTATACTCACTAGGTTGTTATGGTCATGTGTGTTATGCCCTGAGTTTTGGTCTCGCATTTTTTTGAAAACCGGTATTGAACCGTTTTATGAAAACTTGGACGAATCGTTAAATTGTGTGATTGGTTAAGTTTAATCGTTGATTGTTGTTATGATTGTTGATTGCTATGTGATGATTGATTGGTTTCCATGACTGTTTTGATGTATTATTAAGTTCGGATGTGAATCGGAATGGATACGGGAACGATCGGAATGGACGAGAAAACACGAAAACTGACTTTTCTGAAATACTGGTAGCCACGCACGGATCGTGCGTGGGGTTCTGGTACTCAAGGCGAATTTTCTGAAAACTGAGCACGGATCGTGTGTCCCTTGCTGGTACCCAATTTTAAACTATGTCCTAAGTCATTCCGATTGGTCCTAGGTCCCTTCTAATCCACTCCTCAAGGTCTCCCAAGGATGGAGACATATTAGTATCATGAAGTCTAGTACGATCAAAGTAATTCTATGTTATGTTCATGTCTTTGCTTATGTGATGGCCCGATGTGGTATTTATGAGATCGATTATGACTAAGTTAGGTTATCATAATGTTGAGTATGGGCGATACATTATGATGTGGACTAGGTAATGGATAGTTATAAGTTAAGTTAACAACGTTAGTAATTCCGTGTGAGATCACCTAATGACAAGATTATGCTAAGTATAAGATTAGGTTAAGATTAAGATCATGTTAAGTATAAGCTCATTGTTATGTTCACAGATCACTGTTCATTGTTCAAGGTATATTAAAATATATACATTATGTTAGGGTGACGACCCTATTTTAATTTACTGTGCTAGGGGAAGGGAAGTCATGAGCCCTATGAACCTAGGTCCCTCGAGGTTTGCCCACTGATGTACGGATTAGTGGATTGGGTTCACCGGGAGCTTATTTTGCCAAGTGACCGGTGACACGCTAAAAATCATTGTTTATGTGTTGCCTCTTGTAACCGACTTGAGGGTTATGAGGACAACGTTTATGTTAGCCACATAGTCAAATATTAAGACTATGAAATATGAATCAAGAATAACGAATCAAGCATAATTGAACCGAGAGAATTAGTAAGGGGTCGCGATAGAACTCACTGAGACAAGTTGTCTCACCCAATCAATGTTGTTGTTTTTCATAATTGCAGGCTAAGTTGAAGATGATGAGGCATGGTCATGGAGACGCTTGAGGAGCAGCCGCTATCTTTATTTTATTATGTCTCATATTTCAGTTTCCTTTGTATTTCTGTATTTCTATTCAGTATCTTAAGACTATTCGATTGTATGACTTATGTCTTTCAAGTTGTAAATCGCTTCCGCAGACTTCCTATTTTGGTACTGAACACTAGTTGAGTGGTGTAAGAACGCCTTATGTATTTTTCATGTTAAGTTATGTAACGCGCTTGATGGTTTTTAGCATCGAGTATTAGTATGTGTTCAGTATTTAAAACAGGAGGTACTTTGATGTATGCCAGTAGTGCATTTCGGTAGTTTATACAAGTTAGAAAATATCGGGGTGTCACAATTGGTATCAGAGCAGTTCGACCTAGTCGGGCTTAGAATCATGAGTCTCTTAAGTCCTCTAAGCGTGATTCCTCTTAGTATGCTATTAGACGTTTAGCCTGATCAACTAAACACTTTGTGCATATTTCGCAGAATCATGGCTGGTGGAAGTAGGAGAAGCGTCCCTGTCGATCCAAATACCGAATGGATGCAAAATGTCATCGAGACGCAACAGAAGATGATGAATGACATGATGCAAATGCAGCAGCAGCAGATGGCTCAAATGGCCCAGATGCATCATGAGAGGATGAATCAGCAACAACCAAATGTTCAACAACCTCCTCTGGTAGATCCGAATAGGGCTTACTTTCGTTTTCAGAAGATGAATCCTCAAAGTTTCAAAGGAGGACCTGAGGTGATGGTATCACATTTCTGGTTGGATTCGATGGAGAAGATTTTTAGGACTCTTCAAGGCAGCGAAGAAGAGAAGGTTCTCTTTGCCGCCCATATGCTCGAGGAAGATGCTCAAACCTGGTGGACCAATGCTCATGATTTGATGGTGAATCAGGGAACTCCTGTTACCTGGGTCAACTTCAAGGAGATGTTTATTGGTCACTTTTTCCCTCCAGTAATGAAGTTAAGCAAGAAAGCCGAGTTTGTCAATCTGAGACAAGGAGAGATGTCGGTGGGTGAGTTCACCGCCAAGTTCGAAAGGTTGTCGCAGTTTTATCAGTTGGCAAAACATGCTCTGAATGATGAGTGGAAGATGCAGATGTACAAGGCAGGTCTTCGTGCGGATGTGGCCCAAGGTCTTAGCTCTTATGCTATGACCAGTTATGCTGGATTGGTGCAACAAGCTGATGTTGCAGAGGCAGATCTCAACAGGATGTATGAGGAAAGGAAAGCATATCGGAAGGAAAAGAAAAAGGCATTGGAATTGCCAACCCCAAGTGAGGAGCCGAAGGGTAACTCCAACAAAGGAAAGCAAGCAGTGGTGTCTGAACCTCCAAGGTTCGTTAAGTGTTTGAAATGCGGAAAGCCTCACGGTGGAGAGTGTCGCATGGGGTCAACTATGTGTTATTACTGCAAAGGTGAAGGGCATTACGCTCACGAGTGTCCGGCGAAGAAAAGGAGCAGAGAAGAGAATGCAACTCCCGCCCGTGGAAGAATCTATGTGATGGACGCTCAAAAAGGCAAAGCTGGCGACAGTTCGGCGAAAGGTATTTCTTAGTCCAATTTTGAGGACAAAATTTTTAAAAGTTGGGGTGGATGTAACATCCCCTATTTTTACTATTTAATTATATTAGCATAATATAAATTTTTAGTGATTTATTTAATTGATTGAAATTATTTAAATTGAAAATGACTTGTTTGATTTATTAAGTGTGAAATTGTGTGTGATTGAGAATTTAATTATGTTAAGTTAGGGTGATTAGGGTTGAGGGAGTCATATGGAAAAGAGTTAGTAAGTGAGGGGTAAATTAGTCTTTGTACCCAACCCCTTGTAAAACCCCATCAGCTGGACCAAGTGAGACACACACTTCATCTTTCATTTTTCGAACCAAGGGGAGAGAAAGAGAGAGGGTGCGAATGGGAGAGGAAGGGAAGAGGTGAGAGTTTCTTCAAACCATCATGCATGCTTCATCTATCAACATTTTCTGAATCAGCTCCCTATTTCCTTTCCATTGATGCTAAGTTCGAAATCATCCCCTCCCTTCCCTTGAGATCACCATTGTTGACCATCAAAGCTTCAGTTAGCCAAAACTGAAATCCAAACTGGTGCATGTTGAATTAGAAAGCTGTGGAACAAATTTCAGTACCCGGGTCACGTGTTTGAACAACATTAGAAGTCATCTCAGTGGCTGGGTTTCGGTGGGAAGTGTGTCGGAGCGATTCTGGAGATAGTTCGTGAGTTGGTGTTGTGATCGAGTCCGAGGAGAGTTCGTGATTCTCGGGAACGGTTGAATCATCGAAGTCTCGGCAAATAGGTGAGTTCTATACTCACTAGGTTTTTATGGTCATGTGTGTTATGCCCTGAGTTTTGGTCTCGCATTTTTTTGAAAACCGGTATTGAACCGTTTTATGAAAACTTGGACGAATCGTTAAATTGTGTGATTGGTTAAGTTTAATCGTTGATTGTTGTTATGATTGTTGATTGCTATGTGATGATTGATTGGTTTCCATGACTGTTTTGATGTATTATTAAGTTCGGATGTGAATCGGAATGGATACGGGAACGATCGGAATGGACGAGAAAACACGAAAACTGACTTTTCTGAAATACTGGTAGCCACGCACGGATCGTGCGTGGGGTTCTGGTACTCAAGGCGAATTTTCTGAAAACTGAGCACGGATCGTGTGTCCCTTGCTGGTACCCAATTTTAAACTATGTCCTAAGTCATTCCGATTGGTCCTAGGTCCCTTCTAATCCACTCCTCAAGGTCTCCCAAGGATGGAGACATATTAGTATCATGAAGTCTAGTACGATCAAAGTAATTTTATGTTATGTTCATGTCTTTGCTTATGTGATGGCCCGATGTGGTATTTATGAGATCGATTATGACTAAGTTAGGTTATCATAATGTTGAGTATGGGCGATACATTATGATGTGGACTAGGTAATGGATAGTTATAAGTTAAGTTAACAACGTTAGTAATTCCGTGTGAGATCACCTAATGACAAGATTATGCTAAGTATAAGATTAGGTTAAGATTAAGATCATGTTAAGTATAAGCTCATTGTTATGTTCACAGATCACTGTTCATTGTTCAAGGTATATTAAAATATATACATTATGTTAGGGTGACGACCCTATTTTAATTTAGTGTGCTAGGGGAAGGGAAGTCATGAGCCCTATGAACCTAGGTCCCTCGAGGTTTGCCCACTGATGTACGGATTAGTGGATTGGGTTCACCGGGAGCTTATTTTGCCAAGTGACCGGTGACACGCTAAAAATCGTTGTTTATGTGTTGCCTCTTGTAACCGACTTGAGGGTTATGAGGACAACGTTTATGTTAGCCACATAGTCAAATATTAAGACTATGAAATATGAATCAAGAATAACGAATCAAGCATAATTGAACCGAGAGAATTAGTAAGGGGTCGCGATAGAACTCACTGAGACAAGTTGTCTCACCCAATCCATGTTGTTGTTTTTCATAATTGCAGGCTAAGTTGAAGATGATGAGGCATGGTCATGGAGACGCTTGAGGAGCAGCCGCTATCTTTATTTTATTATGTCTCATATTTCAGTTTCCTTTGTATTTCTGTATTTCTATTCAGTATCTTAAGACTATTCGATTGTATGACTTATGTCTTTCAAGTTGTAAATCGCTTCCGCAGACTTCCTATTTTGGTACTGAACACTAGTTGAGTGGTGTAAGAACGCCTTATGTATTTTTCATGTTAAGTTATGTAACGCGCTTGATGGTTTTTAGCATCGAGTATTAGTATGTGTTCAGTATTTAAAACAGGAGGTACTTTGATGTATGCCAGTAGTGCATTTCGGTAGTTTATACAAGTTAGAAAATATCGGGGTGTCACAATTGGTATCAGAGCAGTTCGACCTAGTCGGGCTTAGAATCATGAGTCTCTTAAGTCCTCTAAGCGTGATTCCTCTTAGTATGCTATTAGACGTTTAGCCTGATCAACTAAACACTTTGTGCATATTTCGCAGAATCATGGCTGGTGGAAGTAGGAGAAGCGTCCCTGTCGATCCAAATACCGAATGGATGCAGAATGTCATCGAGACGCAACAGAAGATGATGAATGACATGATGCAAATGCAGCAGCAGCAGATGGCTCAAATGGCCCAGATGCATCATGAGAGGATGAATCAGCAACAACCAAATGTTCAACAACCTCCTCTGGTAGATCCGAATAGGGCTTACTTTCGTTTTCAGAAGATGAATCCTCAAAGTTTCAAAGGAGGACCTGAGGTGATGGTATCACATTTCTGGTTGGATTCGATGGAGAAGATTTTTAGGACTCTTCAAGGCAGCGAAGAAGAGAAGGTTCTCTTTGCCGCCCATATGCTCGAGGAAGATGCTCAAACCTGGTGGACCAATGCTCATGATTTGATGGTGAATCAGGGAACTCCTGTTACCTGGGTCAACTTCAAGGAGATGTTTATTGGTCACTTTTTCCCTCCAGTAATGAAGTTAAGCAAGAAAGCCGAGTTTGTCAATCTGAGACAAGGAGAGATGTCGGTGGGTGAGTTCACCGCCAAGTTCGAAAGGTTGTCGCAGTTTTATCAGTTGGCAAAACATGCTCTGAATGATGAGTGGAAGATGCAGATGTACAAGGCAGGTCTTCGTGCGGATGTGGCCCAAGGTCTTAGCTCTTATGCTATGACCAGTTATGCTGGATTGGTGCAACAAGCTGATGTTGCAGAGGCAGATCTCAACAGGATGTATGAGGAAAGGAAAGCATATCGGAAGGAAAAGAAAAAGGCATTGGAATTGCCAACCCCAAGTGAGGAGCCGAAGGGTAACTCCAACAAAGGAAAGCAAGCAGTGGTGTCTGAACCTCCAAGGTTCGTTAAGTGTTTGAAATGCGGAAAGCCTCACGGTGGAGAGTGTCGCATGGGGTCAACTATGTGTTATTACTGCAAAGGTGAAGGGCATTACGCTCACGAGTGTCCGGCGAAGAAAAGGAGCAGAGAAGAGAATGCAACTCCCGCCCGTGGAAGAATCTATGTGATGGACGCTCAAAAAGGCAAAGCTGGCGACAGTTCGGCGAAAGGTATTTCTTAGTCCAATTTTGAGGACAAAATTTTTAAAAGTTGGGGTGGATGTAACATCCCCTATTTTTACTATTTAATTATATTAGCATAATATAAATTTTTAGTGATTTATTTAATTGATTGAAATTATTTAAATTGAAAATGACTTGTTTGATTTATTAAGTGTGAAATTGTGTGTGATTGAGAATTTAATTATGTTAAGTTAGGGTGATTAGGGTTGAGGGAGTCATATGGAAAAGAGTTAGTAAGTGAGGGGTAAATTAGTCTTTGTACCCAACCCCTTGTAAAACCCCATCAGCTGGACCAAGTGAGACACACACTTCATCTTTCATTTTTCGAACCAAGGGGAGAGAAAGAGAGAGGGTGCGAATGGGAGAGGAAGGGAAGAGGTGAGAGTTTCTTCAAACCATCATGCATGCTTCATCTATCAACATTTTCTGAATCAGCTCCCTATTTCCTTTCCATTGATGCTAAGTTCGAAATCATCCCCTCCCTTCCCTTGAGATCACCATTGTTGACCATCAAAGCTTCAGTTAGCCAAAACTGAAATCCAAACTGGTGCATGTTGAATTAGAAAGCTGTGGAACAAATTTCAGTACCCGGGTCACGTGTTTGAACAACATTAGAAGTCATCTCAGTGGCTGGGTTTCGGTGGGAAGTGTGTCGGAGCGATTCTGGAGATAGTTCGTGAGTTGGTGTTGTGATCGAGTCCGAGGAGAGTTCGTGATTCTCGGGAACGGTTGAATCATCGAAGTCTCGGCAAATAGGTGAGTTCTATACTCACTAGGTTTTTATGGTCATGTGTGTTATGCCCTGAGTTTTGGTCTCGCATTTTTTTGAAAACCGGTATTGAACCGTTTTATGAAAACTTGGACGAATCGTTAAATTGTGTGATTGGTTAAGTTTAATCGTTGATTGTTGTTATGATTGTTGATTGCTATGTGATGATTGATTGGTTTCCATGACTGTTTTGATGTATTATTAAGTTCGGATGTGAATCGGAATGGATACGGGAACGATCGGAATGGACGAGAAAACACGAAAACTGACTTTTCTGAAATACTGGTAGCCACGCACGGATCGTGCGTGGGGTTCTGGTACTCAAGGCGAATTTTCTGAAAACTGAGCACGGATCGTGTGTCCCTTGCTGGTACCCAATTTTAAACTATGTCCTAAGTCATTCTGATTGGTCCTAGGTCCCTTCTAATCCACTCCTCAAGGTCTCCCAAGGATGGAGACATATTAGTATCATGAAGTCTAGTACGATCAAAGTAATTTTATGTTATGTTCATGTCTTTGCTTATGTGATGGCCCGATGTGGTATTTATGAGATCGATTATGACTAAGTTAGGTTATCATAATGTTGAGTATGGGCGATACATTATGATGTGGACTAGGTAATGGATAGTTATAAGTTAAGTTAACAACGTTAGTAATTCCGTGTGAGATCACCTAATGACAAGATTATGCTAAGTATAAGATTAGGTTAAGATTAAGATCATGTTAAGTATAAGCTCATTGTTATGTTCACAGATCACTGTTCATTGTTCAAGGTATATTAAAATATATACATTATGTTAGGGTGACGACCCTATTTTAATTTAGTGTGCTAGGGGAAGGGAAGTCATGAGCCCTATGAACCTAGGTCCCTCGAGGTTTGCCCACTGATGTACGGATTAGTGGATTGGGTTCACCGGGAGCTTATTTTGCCAAGTGACCGGTGACACGCTAAAAATCGTTGTTTATGTGTTGCCTCTTGTAACCGACTTGAGGGTTATGAGGACAACGTTTATGTTAGCCACATAGTCAAATATTAAGACTATGAAATATGAATCAAGAATAACGAATCAAGCATAATTGAACCGAGAGAATTAGTAAGGGGTCGCGATAGAACTCACTGAGACAAGTTGTCTCACCCAATCCATGTTGTTGTTTTTCATAATTGCAGGCTAAGTTGAAGATGATGAGGCATGGTCATGGAGACGCTTGAGGAGCAGCCGCTATCTTTATTTTATTATGTCTCATATTTCAGTTTCCTTTGTATTTCTGTATTTCTATTCAGTATCTTAAGACTATTCGATTGTATGACTTATGTCTTTCAAGTTGTAAATCGCTTCCGCAGACTTCCTATTTTGGTACTGAACACTAGTTGAGTGGTGTAAGAACGCCTTATGTATTTTTCATGTTAAGTTATGTAACGCGCTTGATGGTTTTTAGCATCGAGTATTAGTATGTGTTCAGTATTTAAAACAGGAGGTACTTTGATGTATGCCAGTAGTGCATTTCGGTAGTTTATACAAGTTAGAAAATATCGGGGTGTCACAATTGGTATCAGAGCAGTTCGACCTAGTCGGGCTTAGAATCATGAGTCTCTTAAGTCCTCTAAGCGTGATTCCTCTTAGTATGCTATTAGACGTTTAGCCTGATCAACTAAACACTTTGTGCATATTTCGCAGAATCATGGCTGGTGGAAGTAGGAGAAGCGTCCCTGTCGATCCAAATACCGAATGGATGCAGAATGTCATCGAGACGCAACAGAAGATGATGAATGACATGATGCAAATGCAGCAGCAGCAGATGGCTCAAATGGCCCAGATGCATCATGAGAGGATGAATCAGCAACAACCAAATGTTCAACAACCTCCTCTGGTAGATCCGAATAGGGCTTACTTTCGTTTTTAGAAGATGAATCCTCAAAGTTTCAAAGGAGGACCTGAGGTGATGGTATCACATTTCTCGTTGGATTCGATGGAGAAGATTTTTAGGACTCTTCAAGGCAGCGAAGAAGAGAAGGTTCTCTTTGCCGCCCATATGCTCGAGGAAGATGCTCAAACCTGGTGGACCAATACTCATGATTTGATGGTGAATCAGGGAACTCCTGTTACCTGGGTCAACTTCAAGGAGATGTTTATTGGTCACTTTTTCCCTCCAGTAATGAAGTTAAGCAAGCAAGCCGACTTTGTCAATCTGAGACAAGGAGAGATGTCGGTGGGTGAGTTCACCGCCAAGTTCGAAAGGTTGTCGCAGTTTTATCAGTTGGCAGAACATGCTCTGAATGATGAGTGGAAGATGCAGATGTACAAGGCAGGTCTTCGTGCGGATGTGGCCCAAGGTCTTAGCTCTTATGCTATGACCAGTTATGCTGGATTGGTGCAACAAGCTTATGTTGCAGAGGCAGATCTCAACAGGATGTATGAGGAAAGGAAAGCATATCGGAAGGAAAAGAAAAAGGCATTGGAATTGCCAACCCCAAGTGAGGAGCCGAAGGGTAACTCCAACAAAGGAAAGCAAGCAGTGGTGTCTGAACCTCCAAGGTTCGTTAAGTGTTTGAAATGCGGAAAGCCTCACGGTGGAGAGTGTCGCATGGGGTCAACTATGTGTTATTACTGCAAAGGTGAAGGGCATTACGCTCACGAGTGTCCGGCGAAGAAAAGGAGCAGAGAAGAGAATGCAACTCCCGCCCGTGGAAGAATCTATGTGATGGACGCTCAAAAAGGCAAAGCTGGCGACAGTTCGGCGAAAGGTATTTCTTAGTCCAATTTTGAGGACAAAATTTTTAAAAGTTGGGGTGGATGTAACATCCCCTATTTTTACTATTTAATTATATTAGCATAATATTAATTATTAGTGATTTATTTAATTGATTGAAATTATTTAAATTGAAAATGACTTGTTTGATTTATTAAGTGTGAAATTGTGTGTGATTGAGAATTTAATTATGTTAAGTTAGGGTGATTAGGGTTGAGGGAGTCATATGGAATAGAGTTAGTAAGTGAGGGGTAAATTAGTCATTGTACCCTACCCCTTGTAAAACCCCATCAGCTGGACCAAGTGAGACACACACTTCATCTTTCATTTTTCGAACCAAGGGGAGAGAAAGAGAGAGGGTGCGAATGGGAGAGGAAGGGAAGAGGTGAGAGTTTCTTCAAACCATCATGCATGCTTCATCTATCAACATTTTCTGAATCAGCTCCCTATTTCCTTTCCATTGATGCCAAGTTCGAAATCATCCCCTCCCTTCCCTTGAGATCACCATTGTTGACCAACAAAGCTTCACTTAGCCAAAACTGAAATCCAAACTGGTGCATGTTGAATTAGAAAGCTGTGGAACAAATTTCAGTACCCGGGTCACGTGTTTGAATAACATTAGAAGTCATCTCAGTGGCTGGGTTTCGGTGGGAAGCGTGTCGGAGCGATTCCGGAGATAGTTCGTGAGTTGTTGTTGTGATCGAGTCCGAGGAGAGTTCGTGATTCTCGGGAACGGTTGAATCATCGAAGTCTCGGCAAATAGGTGAGTTCTATACTCACTTGGTTGTTATGGTCATGTGTGTTATGCCCTGAGTTTTGGTCTTGCATTTTTTTGAAAACCGGTATTGAACCGTTTTATGAAAACTTGGACGAATCGTTAAATTGTGTGATTGGTTAAGTTTAATCGTTGATTGTTGTTATGATTGTTGATTGCTATGTGATGATTGATTGGTTTCCATGACTGTTTTGATGTATTATTAAGTTCGGATGTGAATCGGAATGGATACGGGAACGATAGGAATGGACGAGAAAACACGAAAACTGACTTTTCTGAAATACTGGTAGCCATGCACGGATCGTGCGCCCCTGGGCACGGATCGTGCGTGGGGTTTTGGTACTCAAGGCGAATTTTCTGAAAACTGAGCACGGATCGTGCGCCAAGGCGCACGGATCGTGTGTCCCTTGCTGGTACCCAATTTTAAACTATGTCCTAAGTCATTCCGATTTGTCCTAGGTCCCTTCTAATCCACTCCTCGAGGTCTCCCAAGGATGGAGACATATTAGTATCATGAAGTCTAGTACGATCAAAGTAATTTTATGTTATGTTCATGTCTTTGCTTATGTGAAGGCCCGATGTGGTATTTATGAGATCGATTATGACTAAGTTAGGTTATCATAATGTTGAGTATGGGCGATACATTATGAAGTGGACTAGGTAATGGATAGTTATAAGTTAAGTTAACAACGTTAGTAATTCCGTGTGAGATCACCTAATGACAAGATTATGCTAAGTATAAGATTAGGTTAAGATTAAGATCATGTTAAGTATAAGCTCATTGTTATGTTCACAGATCACTGTTCACTGTTCATTGTTCAAGGTATATTAAAATATATACATTATGTTAGGGTGACGACCCTATTTTAATTTAGTGTGCTAGGGGAGGGGAAGTCATGAGCCCTATGAACCTAGGCCCCTCGAGGTTTGCCCACTGATGTACGGATTAGTGGATTGGGTTCACCTGGAGCTTATTTTGCCAAGTGACCGGTGACACGCTAAAAATCATTGTTTATGTGTTGCCTCTTGTAACCGACTTGAGGGTTATGAGGACAACGTTTATGTTAGCCACATAGTCAAATATTAAGACTATGAAATATGAATCAAGAATAACGAATCAAGCATAATTGAACCGAGAGAATTAGTAAGGGGTCACGATAGAACTCACTGAGACAAGTTGTCTCACCCAATCCATGTTGTTGTTTTTCAGAATTGCAGGCTAAGTTGAAGATGATGAGGCATGGTCATGGAGACGCTTGAGGAGCAGCCGCTATCTTTATTTTATTATGTCTCATATTTCAGTTTTCTTTGTATTTCTGTATTTCTATTCAGTATCTTAAGACTATTCGGTTGTATGACTTATGTCTTTCAAGTTGTAAATCGCTTCGGCAGACTTCCTATTTTGGTACTGAACACTAGTTGAGTGGTGTAAGAACGCCTTATGTATTTTTCATGTTAAGTTATGTAACGCGCTTGATGGTTTTTAGCATCGAGTATTAGTATGTTTTCAGTACTTAAAACAGGAGGTACTCTGATGTATGCCAGTAGTGCATTTCGGTAGTTTCTACAAGTTAGAAAATATCGGGCTGTCACGGTTGGAATGCAAGCAACCGTGCACAACAATTATGAAGCCTAGTTATAGCTATGGGGAGGTTGTTTGCGAAGCATTGGGAGCCGTTTTAGCCGCCTTATCGGTTTTGCGAAACACCGAGTGTCCTATAGGGACAGGTGGCCACTGCAACTGTCACATCAGGTCATATCAAGGTTTTTGTACCAACAGTCACGTCCCCACGGCCATACGACAGCACAAAAAGGGGGAAATTGTTAATACCCAAAAATATATCAAATCGTAGACCGAGGGCTGAGAGATAGAATTCAGGGGAGACCAGGACACCGAGGCGAGTCACCTAACAATTTATAGAAGATATTTTCCGAAGGGACACTCTCAAAAGAGGGGCTCAATGTAAAAGACAATATAAATGCCCCGATGAGAGATTGAGCCCGAGGGATAATGGATGAAGCTCGAGGCAAGATACAATGTGAACGCCTTGAGGAGGGATTGAGCTCGAGGGACATCAGATAGAGCTGAACTAGAGAAAGTTTCAACTTATAGAGTGTCTCGGCTACAATAGCTAGGTTAGCCTAAGTTTGATGGCTGCAGGCCGAGGACAAGGATCAGTCGAGGGGGTATATGACCGAGGCAAAGAGGACTTGCTTGCGAGGCAAGGAAGGACACGTGGATAGAATGTGGGAGCAGTTGAAGCTTAAGAGAATGAGAGAAGCCTTGAGTAGTGTTGCGAAGAGGTTTTGGCACTCCACTAACCGGGCTAGTGGGATCGTGGGTAGTGGCTCTGATTTCTTAGGGCTAGGAGCGAGATTAGGCGTTGATCTTCAATTGATCCAACGGTAGGCAAATATTGACCCGCTTAGTGGCCGACGATGGCCTATGTATATACCAGCAGCCCCAGCGGCCCAACATCAATCTTAATATCGATTTTCGATTACTGCTTTTCTTACATCTGATACCTATTATCATGGTGATGGGTTAGACCAGTAGCCACCCTAGCAGCCACCCCAGTAGCTTTGGATTATTTTATTTTGTTGTATGGATATTTTTTTTATTGTATGGATATTTTTTTTTTGTATGGATATTTATTTAAATTAATGATTAATTTTTATTTCTAATTTTTATTTTTTTAAATAGTAAATTAATTAATTATTAAATTTTATTTTTTATCAATAATCAAACTTTTAAATAAAATAATCAATTAAAAATTTTAATAAAATAATATTAATTTTTTAAATAAAATGATTTTTAAAAAAAATAATATTTATTTTTTAAAAATAATAAAATTTTAAAAAAAAAACGGTTTTTCCGGTGGATTTGTGGACTTTCCGGCGGATAAACCATACGAATTTTTTCTGGGGTTTTCCGGCGGATTATCCGCCGGGAAGTCCAAACCATATGAATTTTTCCTAGGGTTTTCCGGCGGATTATCCACCGGAAACTTCCGCGGAAACTTCTGGCGGATTTGTGGACTTTCCGGCGGATACGCCGCCGGCAATTTTCAGCGGATTTGTGGACTTTCCGGCGGATAAACCAAAAGAATTTTTCTGGGGTTTTCCGGCGGATAATCCGCTGGAAACTTCCGGCGGATAATCCGCTGGAAACTTCCGGCGGATTTTTCGGCGCCACAAAATCCGCCGGAAATTTCCGGCGGAAACCGTTTGCCACGAGCTGTCTACCGGCGCCAAAAATCCGCCGGAAAGTCCACATTTTCGGCGGATTTTTGGCTTTTCCGGCGGATTTTGTCTGCCGAAAAGTCCAATTTTTCTTGTAGTGAGGATACCTCGAGTCACTCGGTTCTCCTTCAATGATCATTCCGAGGCTGAGGGCAAACACTCAGGTGAGTACAAGCCCGGCCTTGGAAGGTCCGTCGCATTTATCAGGCACCCAAATTCGAGCTCGCGCAGAGCATTGGAAGCTCGTTTTTCTAAAAACGAGCACATGACCTGAATCTCAAGCATTCTGAGGCTGGGGGCAAAACACTAACATGAGTATAATACTGGCCTCAGAAGCTCGCCATGGTCTCCTAACCAACATATCCAACCCGGATAACGAGAGCACAAGCCCGACCTCATAGGGTACTTCAAACCCGGGTCAGGTATTAAGTCAGGCTCGCCCCAAGGCAACCCGACTTGGGCGACAACTGTTACAGATGGGCCTTTGAGCAGTTTTCACTAAGGCCCAATACCTAATACCAATGCTTCGCATTAACCAATGGAGGAGATCAAAGACCTAGATCCAATGGTTCACATTGATCCCCAAAACCTATAAATAAGCATTCAATGCTAGCATTAAAGGTACACATTTCCCAATTTTCTTACTTGCAACTGATTCACTTGCTGACTTGAGCGTTGAAGTGTCATTGCAGGCACTACCCCACCTCGGATCGGAGCATAACTCGGATTGACCAAGAACACTTCTACCAACTGTCTTGGATCGGACCTGGTCTCCAAGATCGGATACAAGGCAGGAGATACGGTACAGATCACTATTCATGTTGGGAAGCCAAAAGGTACTGTAGAAAACTAGTTGTCGGATCATGTTCAAGTTCGGCGTCTTAGCTTGATTGAGCAAGTGCTTGAAGATATCATCAAAATTCGTGCAATTGACATTGTCTGGTGTTCTGTACCTTGCAGTATTGAGTTGACTGTAGTTGGTAGGTCTCCTGCTACCTTGCCAGAGGTTTGTGTGAGCCCGGGGGGTACCTGCGAAGCCACTCCGACGCTCAAGTCAGTATTGACAATAGGTGAGTCATTTAGCTAGGAATCAGAGTATGTACCTTATGAAATCTATGGGAGTCGGTATTTATAGGAAATCGTGTCTGTCTGTGGATCGTCGGATTGGTAGAATTGATCTCAACCATTAAAGTGTGATGGCTTAGTTGGGCTTGTATGTTGTGGATATGGGCCGAAATGCATGGGCCAATCCATATCCAATTGTTAAATGCATCTCCTGGTATTGCTGAATGGACCTCCTGGTCCAGTCCAGAACATCAGGTGAATTTCTATATATAGACAAATATTAGTATGTTAGTAATTTATTTGACGGGTTCTGCATTATTTACTTAAAGTTCGTTCATCTTTTGTTTTACCTTTGTTGGGGAAAATCGCACACGTCAACGGATTAACCCACACACTCAAAAATCTTTGAGGGAATATAGATAAACACGCCGCAAAAATAAAGAAAAAAGTAACACACTGTTGTCTAAGGACATAAAAAGCTTGATCTCACCCGAAAATCACGGATCCCAAACTTTCTTTAAAACCTTGGCTACAATAGTCCCGTGTGTTTCACTTTGGTCTACTTGTAAATTAAAGGTGCAATTTTTGCGCTAATCAATATTAGTGACATATTGTCAAAAAAAAATATTAGTAACACACTCACTAACACACTTTGAAATAAATAACACATGGATATACTTAGCTGTGAAAACTAGGTACTCATGAAGAAACATGGGTACTGATATGCAAAGCATAAAAGACAAGACTAAAATTATTTATTTAAAAGTAAAAAAGTTGATGTTGCGTTAACTAAATGGTCCAAAGGTATCAATACCCAGTAAATTACATAGACACCAAATTAGGTACCTTCTTTCAAATACAAAAATTTGCACTACATATCACAAAAATGTGAGCCATAACCTAAATATTTGTGCATGTTGGCATTCGTGGTATCCCAGCTGATATAAATATAAAAACAACTAGGACAATTGAGGATGAGTGGATCCCATTATGGAATGAAGAGTTCAACTTTCCATTAACTTTTCCAGAACCAGCTCTCTTGCACATTAAAGTTGTTGAGTGTGACTTTACTGGACAACATGATTTTGTTGGACAAATTAACATGTTTACCTGTATCCGAGCTAAGCGTCCGAGCTAAGCGAAGGCATTCGTGCAGTTATCTCGTAGTTTCAATTGATTATTTTAGTTTATTAGTAGATTATATTAGATAGTAAAAGTGAGATAGTAAATTATCAATAAGAAATATTTGTTTTAAATATTAATCAGTAGTTTAAATAGTTATTAAATCTTCTTCATTTTTAGACAGTAGGTTTATAGTAGTCTTCAAAAAAATTAATTATCAATGGAAAATATTAATCCTGTGTATTCTTATATATCAGTGTTGTTATCCCGTGTTTTTTTTAAATATCAGTTCAGTTATCTCGTAGTTTCAATTGATTATTTTAGTTGACTAGTAGATTATAGTAGATAGTAAAAGATAGATAGTAGATTATCAATAAGAAATATTTGTTTTAAATATTAATCAGTAGTTTAAATAGTCACATAATTGAAATTCAATGATTTCCTCAGATTTGTGCCAATTTTGGACATCATCTAAACCACTAACATTAAACTGATATTACATTGATCAAATTTTATTCCATGATTGAATCATGGTGCCATTATAACACTTGGCAAATATTTTGGTATGAGACCAAAATCTTCGGCCTGTACGTAAAGTAAAGGAATGCAAAAAAGAGAGTGTGTAATGCTAAGTATCCACTGTTAAAATGATATTACAAAATGTATTCAAGAACTTAAAATTTGATCATTCTAAATTTGTCTTAAAATTGGAAGGCAATGACCAAGATAAATTAGTTAAATCCAAAGTGACAGCCCAATATTTTACAAAACATAAACCACAAAAATACAAATTTAGATAAAGCATGAATTAAAATCCAAGTTAATGTGCAACTTAATTGTCTCAGTGATGAATGAGTACTTAGAATACATATGGTTTTGCACTATAAGAGCAAGAATAAAACATTAACTAAAAATAGTGCTAGAGGAAATTCAATCTAGGATGGGCCAAACTCCAAAGCAAATACATAGCTTGATACTTATTTCATATGTATATCATACAGTGATGTGTCAAGCAAATGTGAGTAGATACTTATTTTATAACTTCATGCCGCTTCCCGTCACCGCTCCCCGTCAATGCTCCCTGTCTCAGCTCCCCGTCGCCACTCCCCTTCGTCACTCCCCTTCAGCAGATTCAATGCTAAAATTCACTAATCACCTATTAGCAAAAAATTACGAAAAAAAATAGAACAAATCTAAAACAAACTTTATTATTTGACTATAATTGTAAAACATGGGTGATTTCACAACAAACAAATATTTGATTTCTCAAAATTCTCAGTCAATAGATAACTTCAAAAGTTATAAGTATATTGAAGTTGTAGCCATTCCACTATAATAACATTTGAAGACAACTTTTTTTTTCTAAATAGAAGTTAAATTGAAAAAAACTCATAATCCTTAAATCCCTAAAAATGCAAAAATGATAAACCCTAAAATCCGAATTTTAAATCGAAATAGAAGGTATATGTAAGTATACATTTCATCAAAATAACATGTATATGTAAGTATACATTTCATCAAGCACCATGTGTGCATACTAACAACTAAAACAACATGTAAAGAGAAGAATTAAAAAACACTAAATAAAAAATTGAATGAATGAAGTTACCCTCTTGTAGCCCTGAGTATCATCTCTGCAGCAATTTTGATTTTTCGTTGTCTCTCTCCTTCGTTGCCCTTCCCTTTCTTCTCCGTTTCTTCTTCTCAGCTTTCATTTGGTATCGATTAAAAAAAATATCAAAGCAGCTTTTATGTGTTTTCATTGATAAACAAAAACCCTAGGGTGAGGGCGGAAGATGAAGTAAGTGTAGAAGAAGGAGAAAGAAGGAAGATGGGGCTAGTGGAAAAGAGAGAGTGCGGGACGTGAGTGAGGTCAGAAAGGTTGAGGGAGAAAAAAATTGAGAAAATGTAAAAGAAGAAATTGGAAGTAGAAGAGAGAGTAATGTGAGGGAAGAAGAAAAGGAAGCGTGAGAGAAGAAGAAATCGAATGAAAAGAAGAGAGAGTGAAAAGAATAGAAAGGAAAAGGAATGAAAGGGAAGAAGCTGAGAAAGAGATACGCAGAGAGCGAGGATGGGAAAGGAATGAAAGAGAGAGAATAAAAACAAAAGTGAGGGAAAATAGGAAGAGATGGAATATTGGAATTCAAATTTAAAAGAGAGATAGAAAGATAGGGAAAACATAAATGAGGTGTACCCTCAAAAAAATGAGGTGTCAACATTACCAAATGCCTAAATTGGTATTTTCATTGGTGGTGTATTGGTATAAATGTATAATAATAATAATAATAATAATAATAATAATAATAATAATAATAATAGATAGATAGATAGATAGATAGATAATAGATAATAGATAATAGATAAATACCATTCCTTCAATGGACATGACATGACATCTATCCGCTTAAGCTCATGAAACGAACGAAAACACTAACAAATACTTTTTTGGTTAAATTATAGTTTTGGTCCCCCTATTTTTAAAAATTCAGATATTTAGTTTCCATATTTTAAAATTCAGATATTTAGTCCCCTATTTTTAAAAACTCAAGACATTTAGTCCAAAAGGGGTTTTTTCTTTTTTTTTAGGTGATGTGTCAAAAAAAGATGATGTGGACCTCACTAAATGACGTGGCGCCTGACATAGACACCACACGTGGTTGCCACGTCAATTAATGAGCCACATAAGTATGCCACATCATTATCTAATTAATAAAATATTAAAACAAAAATAAATTACAAAACTAAAATTAAAATATTTGAAAGAACTTGAACCCAGAAAACTAGAACCCTAAAATCCCAATCCCCTTCTTTCATCTCTTCAACTACGGCTCCACTCTCTAACCTTCAACCCATTAATATTCTTCCTCCCATTCTCTCTCTTTCACCAGAATCAATTCAATCCTTCTTTGCAATCCATTCAATTCCTTATGTTTCACATTTCTCCCAGAAATGAAAATCAGCTCTTTCTTTTAAATTTCAAAACCCACCCAAGACTTCCTCAGAATCTTCACCCCTTTCTTATAAATAAACAAAACTCTTTAGTGGGTATTATTGTTTTTATCAGCACCGTCGCCGACGGGGATTTCTCTTCCTCTTCTAGATCAGATCTTTAGACTGTCTACGTCTACAGAGTCACCTCCGACGTCGTCGAACAACAACAACAACAACAACAACAACAAAACAACACTGTTAATGTGGCTTGCGAAGTCGCTCTCTTCAGAGAGGGTGGTCGCGAAGATTCAGATCTTGAGGATGTTCTCTGTGTGTGTGTGTGTGTGTGTGTGTGTGTGTGTGTGTGTGTGTGTGTGTGTGTGTGTGTGTGTGTGTGTGTCTTTCGTTGAAGGAGTTTCGTTGCAGGAGTTTTTTTTTTTGAGATCATCGTTGCAAGAGTTTCGTTGCAGGAGTTTCGTTGATTTGGATTCATGAAAATGATCTGGGATCTGGGATTTGGGTTTCTGTTTTTTAAGAAAGGATTTGTGATTTGTTTAATTTCTGTTTTCTGGATTGATGCTGAGGGAAGAAGAAGGACATGGTGTGAATTCAATTTCAGTTTGTAGTTTCTTGTGTGAAGTTGTTACCTTGAAGAAGAAGTGGATTATTGAAGAAGAAGAAGAAGAAGAAGAAGAAGAAGAAGAAGAAGAAGAAGAAGAAGAAGAAGAAGAAGAAGAAGAAGAAGAAGAAGAAGAAGAAGAAGAAGAAGAAGAAGAAGAAGAAGAAGAAGTTCTTCGTGAAACTTCTCCCATTTCTTTCGCATTCTGTTTCTCAATCTGATCTTTCTATTTTTGATTTCATGATTTTTTTGTTTTAATCATTATAACAGTAATAAAAATACTTTACAATTTAATTATTTAATTTGTTATTATTAGTTAATATAAATATTATATCTGACGTGGCTGGTCTATGTGACATCATTAAATGATGTGTGCAAGCTGAGTCAGCTGCCACGTCAGCAATTTTTTTTTAATTGAATGCTAAATCAGCCAAAAAAAACTGAAAATCCATCTTTGGACTAAATGTCTTTGATTTTTTAAAATTAAAGGACTAAATGTCTGAACTTTAAAATAGGAGACATAGGAGACGAAATGTCTGAATTTTTAAAAATAAAACTATAATTTAGCCTACTTTTTTCTATGAAAAAAATAATTTTCACTTACTTTTGCACGACACATTTGAATTATGTAATAATTCTTATGTCTTTTCATTGGCATTTCACTTATTTTCATTGGCATTGCAGCGCGCGCTTCAGCATTTACTTTTTTGTTTTTTTTTTTTGTTTTCTTTCTTTTGGGAATACTTTTTTTTTGTTTTTTTTTGTTTTCTTTCTTTTAGCAATACTTTTTTTTTATATTTGAGGTTTGTGTTTTGAGGTATTTTATGGCTTAGAAAAAATCTAATTGTTCAAGTACGTATAGTTCGGTCTTTAATATTTAGTTTGACGAAGAAAAAAATAATTTCGTGACAAAATACGTAAAGTGCGATGCTAATATGCAAGGTAATCAAAACCGGACCGGACATTGAACCGAAAGAGGTAGCGGTTCAGGATTATTGGGGTTCAACCGGTTGAGTCGAGAGGGTCGAATCGGATTTAACTAAATAGAGATTATTTAATATATTTTTTACAATATATAAAGGAGAAAAACAAAAAAAATATAATATGACATAATAAAACTATAATATTCAACAATTATAAGATATTATAATGTAAGTACTCTCATAATAATATAATTTTACAAATTTATTTTTTAATTTTATTTATTTATTTTATCAATTTAATTATAAAAAAAGTATAAAAATATCCCATATACCAAAAATCAACATCATTTATCATTTTTTCCAAAAATCAACATGATATACCATTTTTTAAGAAAAATAAAAAAAATCCGTTTTCTGTACGGTTCTCAGTTTTTGGCCTGTTTCCTATCCGGTTCCCGGTTTTTGACCGGTTATCCGATTCAATTCCTAGTTTTCATGCAATCTGGTTTTTGGGTTCATTTGGACCGGATAGGGGGTCCAGTTCCCGGTTCAACCGGTCGAACCGCCCGGTCCAGTCCGGTTTTGACAACCTTGCTAATATGTTTTGGGGTACTGTAGAGTCTATATAAAATTTTAAATGTTCAAATATGGAAAGTTCGTTCCACAATAACCGGTTAGGTGAAAAAAATTTAATTTCATGATAAAATAAGTAGAATGAGATGCTAAGCAGTGAGTTTTGTATACTTTGGTGAAGGGAAAAAAAGTAATTTTGTGATAAAAATACGTGAAGAGCGAAGCTAGCGGTGTGTTTTGGGGGTATTTTACTTCTATTTTTTCTTTTCCATATTTTAAAGAGTAACAAAATTTAGATGTTCAAGTACACGAAGTTCGGTCCTCAATAACCAGTTAGGTGAACAAAAAATATTTTCATGATAAAATACGTAAAGTGAGATGCTAAGTAGTGTGTTTTGGTGTACTTTAGGATTCAAAAAAAATTGACTAAATTATAGTTTTGGTCCCCCTATTTTCAAAAATTCAGACATTTGGTCCCCCTATTTTAAAACTCAGACATTTGGTCCCCCAATTTTAAAAAATCAAATATATTTAGTCCAAAGAGGGGTTTCTCAATTTTTTTGGTTGAGTTGGAATTCTGCCAAAAAAAAAATGCTGATTTGGCATTCATTAAATGATGTGGCAGCTGACATAGGCTGCCACATCATTATTTAATTAATTATTTAATAAAAATTAAAATTAAAATTAAAATTTAATCAGAAAATTTAATCAGAAAATTATAATCAGAAAATTCAACAAACAGGAACCACTGCCAACCCCCTCCCCTTCGCAACCACCGTAGCCAACCCCCCTCCCACGCCGCACCACCGTAGCCAACTCCTCTCCCACGCCGCACCACCGTAGCCAACCCCTCTCCCGCGCCGCACCACCATAGCCAACCCCCTCTCCCACGCCGCAACCACCGTAGCCAACCACGAAACGAACCCAGAAAAAGGGAGAAGAAGAAGATCTCACCAAATCGAACCCAGATTGAACCACCGTAGCCAAAAAGGGAGAAAAAGGGAGAAGAAGATCTCACCAAATCGAACCCAGATTGAAACGCCGAAACCAACCACGAAACCACCGTAGCCAACCACAAACCCAGATTGAACACAAAACCCAAATCGAACCCAGATCGAACCTAAATCGAACTCAAATCGAACCCAGATCGAACCTAAATCGTTTCGCTCTTCTCCCTTTTTCTGGATTCGTTTCGTTTCTTCTTCTCCCTTTTCTGGGTTCGTGGTCGCGGAGGGTGTGACTGGGTAGTTTTGGAGAAAGGGACGTGGTGGTTGCGAAGGGGAGGGGGTTGGCTACGGTGGTGCGGTTTGAATGAAGATGATGGTTGCGATGGAGAAGAGGGAGAAGAGGGACGCAGTGGTTGCGAAGGGGAGGGGGGTTGGCTACGACGGTGGGGTGGTTACGATGGAGAAGAGGGAGATGAATCTGGGTTTGAATGAATCTGGGGTGGTTGCGATGGAGAAGAGGACCTTCTGATTTTAGTAATAATAATAATAAATAATATAGTTATTTAATTATTTTAATAATTATAAATAATAAATTTGATGTGGCTTGCTGATGTGGCTTCATTAAATGATGTGTGCAAGCTGAGTCAGCTGCCACGTCATTTAATGAGAACCACATCAGCAAAAAAATTTGTTTGATGGCCAATTCAGCAAAAAAAAAAAAAAGAAAAACCCCCATTTGGACTAAATGTTCTGAGTTTTTTAAAATAGGGGGACTAAATGTCTGAGTTTTAAAATAGGGGGACCAAATGTCTGAATTTTTGAAAATAGGGGGACTAAAACTATAATTTAGCCAAAAAAATTTAACTATTCAAATACGCAAAGTTTGTTCTTCAGTAACCGGTTTGGTGGAAAAAAAATTATGACAAAGTAAGTAAAGTGCGATGCTAAGCGGTATATTTTGGGGTACTTTATCGTTTGGAAAAAAAATTTAACTATTCAAATACTCAAAGTCTGTTCCTCAATAACCAGTTTGATGAAAAAAAATCATGACAATGACCCGTTCAAGTACGCATAGTTTAATCTTCAATAATCCGTTCGTTGAAGAAAAATATAATTTTCTGATAAAATACGTAAAGTACGACACTAAGCAATCTGTTTTGGTGGAATTTAGAGTCTAGATAAATCTTTAGATATTCAAATATGAGAAGTTTGTCCCACAATAACCGGTAAGATGAAAAAAATTCATGATAAAATATGTAAAGTTAGATGCTAAGCAGTGTGCTTTTGTATACTTTAGGGTTCAAATTTTTTTTTATCTATTCAAATATATGTAGTTGATCCTCAATAATCAGTTTGGTGGTTTTCATCGGTGCTTCTATTTTCTTGGTGGTTTTCATTCAACTCTGCATGATACTCACATGTTTCGCTTTCTAATTGTATTGTATTCTTTTCTTTCTAATTATGGATTTTTTTTATATTTACATTTGATGAATAGCGATTTTGTTTCAGTTTTTTTCTTCTTTTATATTTGAAGGTTATGCTTTGTTTTTCTTTTTTATATTTTAAGAAGTACTTTACAGTCTCGAAAAATTAAAGACGTTTAAACATGTGAAGTTTATTCTTCAATAATCGATTAATTGGGTGAATTTTTTTCACTTTATTACAAAATACGTAAAGTGAGATACTAAACAGTGTGATTTGGTGTACTTTATGGTTCAGAATAAATTTTAATTGTTCAAATACACAAAGTTTGTTCATTGATAACCAATTTGGCTAAAAAAAATCGTGACAAAATACGTAAAGTGATTTATAGTTATAATTTAATTTTTATTCACTAGAATTTCGGTCGCATTACGAAATAACCTCACATCATATTCTTTCAACTTTCTATCTTCGAGTACCGGTTGTACCGCGTTGCTTCATTTACACTAGCAGGAACTTCAGCCACATTTACAATAAAACTCCCACCATCTTCTTTCAACTTGGTATTGTTGCTTCTATTTTATTGGTGATTTTCATCCAACCTATATGATACCCACGTGTTTCACTTTCGAATAGTGTTGTATTCATTTCTTTCTAATTATGTGTTAAATTTTTATATTTACATTTTATAAATATGGATTATGTTATTAAAATTTTTAGCCATTTTCTTCCTATTATCTATGGATGTTTAATTTCAACATCTTTGTTAATATTCTTTTTAAATTTTATAATCTTCTTATTTAATTTATAGTTATAATTTCATTTTTATTCACAGTTATTTGACTATATATTTTACAAACCAACACCATTGGTCTACTGGAATAAACTACCCTGGGACACGGGATCAACTCAGTGCTCCCGAGTTCGATTTCCGCAATGGACAAGCTCTATACAGTTTAAGAAAAAACCAATCATGAATGTTTATAAGCAAGTTTACTAATAAATACGTAATAATTTTATAACTGTCATTTATATCGGTTAAAAACGACCTGATATAGAAAGTGACGCGGTGGCAGTTTTGTAATTAAAATTACAATTTTTATATCGGTTGCCACAGGAACCGATATAGAAAGTGCAAAAACAATCTTTCATATCGGTTCCATTGCATATCCGTTATAGAAAATACAAAAATGTAGGCTTCCATAACGGGTTAGAAAACCACCCGTTATAGAAACGAAAGCTTTTACAATTCTTTCGCTTTTACAATTCTTTCTCAGTATCACCAGTACTCCCTCTTTCCCTCATTCGCTCGACCTAATTCTTTCTCTTCTTTCTCAGTATCACTCCCAGTGTCCTCACTCTCAATCACCTACGCCTTTCTCTCAACCAACACCGCCCTCACCTCCGCCGGCCACTCCACTCCCACTACCAAAAATGCGGCTCTTTGTTGAAACAAATTTCACTTCTCGCTCTTGATTTTTTGGTTCACTCCCTCCTCAATCGTGAATAACCACTTGGAAAACCTAGCCTCAATCCTAATTTGCTTCGTTCCTTTAGAAATCCCATGAAACATCGCCTCCGTAGATGAAACCTAGCCTCCAAGATGAAACCTCTCCTCTATGAAACCTATCCTTGATAGATGAAACATCGCCTCTGTCACTCACTGTTTGCTATTTATTTACATGTCTTGGACTTAAGGGGAAATAACGTGTTATTTTGTGTTTTCTTCTCGGTTAGGTTACTCCCCAATATGCGATCATGAAGCTTGATACCAGTGGTCTCGAATCCTTTCCTACACTGATTGCACCTGGAAACGACGTCGTTGGAGACTTCTCTTCTCCCCCATCATTCGACCTTCCTAATTCCAAAGATGTGAGTACTTTTTTCTTCACCTCTTCTTTTGAATCGTACGTTCAAGCGCAAAAACCAGCAAAATAAATTTGGGGTTGAAATTCGTTTATAAAATTGTGGGTGAATGAAAATAGAAATCTAGGTTATAGTTTATAAGGAAAACGTGAAGTTTTTGAGGAGGATTATAATTTATCTATGTGTTTTGTGTATTTGGGGTTTTACTAGTTCGATGGATTTCTTAAAGAAGCTATACAGATGCCTGCAAAGGGTACTACGACCCTTGCTTTTATATTTAAGGAAGGTGTAATGGTTGCTGCTAATTCTCGAGCTAGCATGGGAGGATATATATGTGAGTGTTTATCAACTCTTAATTTTAGGGTTTTTATGTTACTTGCCTCTGATTAACATTGAGATTTTGTTTCTATATAATGTTGTCTTTGTTCCTGACTATTGAGTTATTATGGCTATCTACAGCATCACAGTCTGTTAAGAAAATTATTGAAATCAATCCGTATATGCTTGGGACAATGGCTGGAGGTGCTGCTGATTGTCAATTTTGGCACAGAAATCTTGGGATTAAGGTAATCTAAACAACCTTCTATTCTTCATGCTTGCTTTTTCTATCCTGTTAGTTTTCAGCTAGGCCCTCCTTTTCCCAGTGTCATTTCTTGATTATTTCATTGAAATTATTGTGGTGTTGTTGCAAGTAGCCAATAGCCATGTTTTAAGTCCAATTTGAAGCACATTTATACTCCCTTCTTGTAAACTATTTGTTCTTAGAATGCAGCTTTGCCTGTGTTTAGGAAGTAATTAATGAGTGAAAGATAGTGGATAGGATGGAAATCGGATACGGGGGTAGAAACTAATTATCTGCTCTCTTTTTTCGGAATGCCAAAAATAATTGTGTATTGCTTGGGAACAACGACAATAGAAAGGAAGAAAATTGTTTGTGCTGATAAAGTGTAGAGCCATAACTTTTTATTTAAAATTAATTTTTTTAGGACGACAGTTATGTAAATTAGAGATACTCAAGGGAGGCTACTGAAATTTATGCATATATTAATATATGCACATTAGTGTGAATTCTTATATTACTGTTCTGTAAATAACATCTAGACTAGATGTAAACATCAGGGATGTGGTTTCATTGGCATTGGTTTTGGATGGGTGTATTTTGATTATGTTTGGCTTCATATTGACACGCATGGTTGAACTGATATTCAATTTAGATTGACCCATTTATATTAAATGATGTATTGTTTTCTGTTGTTAGCCTGATGAGGACAAACTGATCCTTAGTTTTTTTTTTTTGGTCAGAAAACTGATCCTTAGTTGAGATGGTGCTCGACAAAAGCCCAAAATTATAGCAGCGGTTAGAATCAAAGCGTTACCTTATGCATTGTTTTCTTTATGTTATTTTCATGGGTCACTTGCTGTCTTTTTTTTTTTCCTTATACATTCTTTTTATCTTTTATCTTTCATTTTGATTTATAGTTCTCATGTTGATGCAGTTACTTTAATTTCCTCTGTGGTCCTGTTTGTTTCTTTACTTTTATCACTTTGAATTGGTTATGGTTTGCTATATGTTGTAGATGCATCCCTTATGCATTTTTTCTTTATGTTATTTTCATGGGTCACTTGCTGTCTTTTTTTTCCCTTATACATTCTTTTTATCTTTTATCTTTCATTTTGATTTATAGTTCTCATGTTGATGCAGTTACTTTAATTTCCTCTGTGGTCCTGTTTGTTTCTTTACTTTTATCACTTTGAATTGGTTATGGTTCGCTATATGTTGTAGATGCATCCATTTATGATTAAGAGATCAAGATGATGCTTTCTATTAATGAAAAGAGATCAAGATGATGCTTTCTATTAGTATTTATGATTAATTCTGATAATTGCAGGTTTGCCACTGGATTGATTGGTATTAAAGAGAACACTAAATTTACAATATTAGGCCTGGAACATGTTGTAGATGAAGCAGCGATTCTTTGGAGCTAACTCGTTGAGGTGTGTTTTGCAAATTTCATTGTTGTATGTGATTTTTTTCTCCTCGCTTCTTATCATATTCACTGCAGCTTAGTGCCAGAACTAGCTTATTGTCTAAAACAGATTAGAGGTAGTTTATTGTATTTGGTTGTGAAAATCTGTTTATTGTCTTTGTCTTAGGGTTTCTGATTATCTATTATAATTATTATGTGGTGCATAACAGATATTAATGTGATTGTAACAGAGCAGTGGTTGTGTTGGATGTTATAAAAGGCCAACAATAATTACTACTGTGGATGAACCATCATCAAAATGGTTGACAAAACAAAGTCAAGTAGTTGAGAAACCGAGTACATCAGAGGATTTCTGGACCACCAGCACGCATGATATGGATAACAGTGCTGTTCAGTCACAAGGGAGTATCTCTTCAACCAGTCTAAGTAACCAAGCCGCGGTTCCTCAAGGTGGTTCTTCCAACAACGGCATTGCTTTTATTGAGCTGTGCAGATAATCTACTGAACAAGCATTATGTAATTCTATATTAATCTGAATTTTGGCACAGGTGCTCCCTTGGACTCCTGTCAATATTTTTTTCATCACATGGACAGCATTTCTGCTTGGTGTAATGATGGTTATATCCTTAAATTCAAAGGTATACTGTGTTTATTTTTATTACTGGGTTGCAGCTAGTAGTGTACATGCATGTGTATTTTTTTTTGGGTCTCTAACCTTCCATGATAGTGGGGTTTATTTTTGTAGTATTTTGGTACTACTTTCATTCATCTATATAATTTAGTGGCATTTTCTGTTAACACTAACTTTCATACCACTGGAAGATTCTTGGAGGAGCTATAAGCCTAGTTGATGGATGACTAATTCTCACACAGCTGCTTCACTATGTCAATTATTGGTTCGGTAGGCTTGCAAATGAGCATTGACATAGAAATTCATGTGAAAATGTATTAATAATATATCCTTAGTTGATGCCTCTTTTTAAAACTTAATGGTTCTCCGAATGATAGATGTGTCTCTTTAAACAATAGTATTATTTTTTGTAATGAATTATTTGTTTTTGTAATTTGCAGCATATATTTACTAACACGAGTCTTTGTTTTTGGTAGACTTTTTGTAATTTCACTCTTTATTTCTCTCTCTTTCCTTCAATATCTAAAGTCCTTGAACCTCACTTTTTTTTTTAAAAAAAAAGTGACTTTTCATATCGGTTTTCTATGGGAACCGATATGAAAAGTCTCTTTTTTAAAAAAAAAAAAAGAGACTTTTCATATCGGTTTTCTATGGGAACCGATATGAAAAGTCTATTTTTTTTTTAAAAAAAAGAGACTTTTCATATCGGTTCTAGGGGCAACCGATATAAAAACAACTTTTCATAACGGTTCAGGAACCGATATAAAATGTCTCTATTTTTTATATCTCCTTTTTCGGCATCGGTTCGGGAACCGATATAAAATATCAATTTTAACCGATATAAAAAACCTTTTTTCCATTAGTATCATTTACACAAAGAAATTTAGCCAACTACGTACATCGCTCAGGTTATGCGAGTCGTTAGTAATAAAGTTGGCAAGACCGAATTCAAGGACTCCCCACATTTGGATTTCATTTTTCATCTTTGTTAAAATCTAAAAAGGAGTTAGAGTGTAAAGCAATGAGTCATGAGTGGACTAAAGACAAGTGTAAATTGTCCCAACTTATCCTGCACTACACACCATGCCACGTACTCTTACAAAAAGGCTGTGGACTTGGAATGGGAAACAGGAACTCACTTAGTGGTAGAGAGAATCTATACCCACCATCTATATGAGCAATGAATGGCCAAAGAAAAAGGTCCCACTCTTACAAAACAAAACAATCCACCCCCACCATATTAATAATATCATCTCAAGAAAATAAAAATATTATTTTTTTCGTCCAAAAAATACATGATATCATTTGCCACATCACCAATGCAAAAAATAGAAATAAATATGTTTTTAGTCCAACAAAGTATGATACTTTTATTTTCTTTAACTTTTGGCTTCCACTTATAATTTCTTTGAGACTTTTGTTCCTTTTATTCAACTAACTACTAACTATCATTTTTTACCAAAATAATAACTATCATTTTAACGATTGTTATATTACACTTTTTAATGAGCCGCCAACATTAAATTGATGTTCAATCGGCTAACATACGCCCCAAAGACATTATCTTTGAGCTGGATGCAAAATTCGCAGTTGATGTTTTTATTTGAGTTTAGGTCTTTATTTAAAGCTCGTAAGACCCATTTTTCTTTTTTCAATTGAAACTCTTGTGTTAAGTTTGTTAAAAGGAATGTTATCAAGACTGTTAATTCCCTTGTAAGGTTGGCCATGTGTTTTTGATTTAATTATAAATAAATGAAATATACTAAATGTTTTTGGTGAAAAGAAAAATCACTAAAGTGTGAAGTGTCCCATTACACACCTCATTAGCCAAAAATGAAAGTAGAAATATAGGTAGAAATAAAAGTCCAAACAAAATACAAATATAAATAAGAACTAAAAGTTTTTTTTTTTGACACAAATAAGAACTAAAAGTTACTTTTGCATCACTATTCAGCACTATGACTCACTTTTCTCCTCCTCCTCTCCACAACACTCTGATCTGATGATGTCTGAACTCTGAACAAGTAAAACCCAAACAATCACACCTTTTTATTTCATCAATCATCGTCATCTCTCTACAAAACTCCAAACCCAATAACCTGGTATATTACTTAATTTGTAAAATTCATTCCCACTCTGCACTAACTTATTATATTATTATTAAATATTATTAATAGTATACTTTATATATATGGTTGCCGGCGATGCCGACGCCGGTAAGCACAGCGAGGCAATACTTAACAGACGAAGCCGCGCGTGCACTTGACGACGCAGTAACAGTAGCACGCCGCCGAAGCCACACGCAGACAACTTCCCTTCATTTAATCTCCGCCTTACTTACCCTTCCATCTTCCGCTCTCCGCGACGCATGCTGCCGAGCCCGCACCGGTGGAAGATTCTCCAATCCACCATCATGCTCACCGCGTCTCCAGTACCGAGCTTTAGAACTTTCAGTAGGTGTCTCTCTCGACCGTCTACCGTCGTCCAAAGGCGGAGCACCGACGGAAGAGCCGCCCATATCAAATTCCCTCCTCGCCGCCATCAAACGCTCCCAAGCTATCCAACGTCGTCAACCTGAAAGCTTCCATTTGTTCAATCAGAATCAGCAAACGACGTCGTCGGCTTCGTTGTTAAAGGTAGAACTCAAACACTTCGTTTTAGCGATTCTCGATGACCCGATCGTGAGTCGGGTTTTCTCAGAAGCGGGTTATCGAAGCTCCGATGTTAAATTCGCTTTGCTTCAACCACCGGTTCAACCTTCCTCCTGCTTCTTCCCCTCCCGAACCCTCTCCCGACCCGTATTATTCTACAACACCGAACCGGGTCGTTTCGGAATCGGTCCCGGACCGGGATTAGGGTTTCCTTTGGGGATTGACGAGAATTGTAGAAGAATTGCTGAGGTTATAATAAAAAAGAATAAAAGGAATCCTTTGTTGATGGGTGTTTATGCTAAAAGTGCAATGAAGAGTTTCATAGAGTTAGTTCAAAAAGGTAGAGGTGGTGCATTGTTCCCTTCTGGAATGGCTGGGTTAACTGTTACTTGTATTGATAAAGAGATTGTTGAGTTTGTTAAAGAAGGTGGGAGTCAAGAGAAGATGGGTGAGAGGTTTCATGAGTTGGGTAGTGAGGTTGAGAAGTGTTTAGGTCCTGGTGTTGTTGTTGGGTTTGGGGAGATTGAGGTTTTGGTTGGGGATTCAGTGAATGATGATTCTGTTGGGTTTGTTGTTTCGGAGTTGACGAGGATGTTGGAAGTTTATTGTGAGAAGGTTTGGTTGATTGGAGTGGCTGAAACTTCTGATGCATATTCTAAGTTCTTGGGTTTGTTTCCTACTCTGGAAATTGATTGGGATCTTCATTTGCTGACTGTTACTTCTGCTACTCCTTCTATGGAAGGAATCTACTCAAAATCCAGGTTTCTTTCTTTGTTTTTTTTGCTGTTTTCACTTCTTTTGTCCTGATTTTGGTTGAAGTGAGCACATCATAAATTATAATTGTATAAATATGGATATTTTATTTTATAATCATATATAAAAGACAATGAATGTTTGGAAGTGTGTGTAACTGAGGCCATAGACAAATAAATGAATTTGATTGTGATTGTGACTTGGCTGTGTTGTGATTTGTGAACAATGTGTTTTTGCTTTTTTTGGATGATCTCTTCTGACTTCTGTCTTCCTTTTTCTTTTAGAAATTTAGAAAGTTTGTTACTTTTAGAAGGGCTGTTTTTGGTTGCGGTGGAGTATTTAATTCTTCAAACCCTCTTATAAGAGATATAATATGTTTCCTCGTTTTTTCTATAGTTAGAAGATGTGGTAATGAAATTCAACATTCGTTATTTGAGGTACTTGCAGTTTGCTGTAATGTGATACTTGCTGGGTACAAGTCAATCTTAAACATTCTATAATAAAAGATGGGAATTTAAGTTTTCATCGCTGTGGTCTATATCTTGACGTGTGTAGAACTTGATTGTGTGTATTATGATGCTTGAGGAATGTACATGTATATTGAAGGACTAGATAGGGCTTCTTTCGCTGGTGTTGGGCTGTTGGCCAATATGAATGAGCCTGTACAGCAATATTTTGATCAATGTTGTGATTCTCTATGATCAATGTAATTTTCATTCTGTAATTTTAGTTGGTGTCCTTTCTTGTTAAATATTGTTAGGATTAATTTATTTTAGGTATCGATACTTAGAAAGTATGTGTTTCTCGTACTCTTATTGGGAGCCCATCAAATTCATTAGTTTGTTATGTATATATCAGCTACAATGTACTCAAATCTTATTGTAGAAAATGCTTTGAATTATTTTCCATTGTGTGCACTTTAGCTTCTGACTGTTTTGTGCCAATTGGATCTCACAGTTCCCATGCTCATGATAAACTTACAGTTTGATGGGGTCCTTTGTTCCATTTGGTGGATTCTTTTCAACACCTTCTGAAATCAAAAGTCCTGTAACCTGTACAAATGCATCTTTTATTCGTTGTGACAAATGCAATGAAAAATATGAACAAGAAGTTGCTGATGTTTTGAAGGTAGATCCAGCTACTCTGGGATCTAGTTACTCAACAAGCTTACCTTGGTTACAAAAGGTGGACACACATGGAGGACTGGATTTGGCGAAGGTTTGTTATGATCACCAAATTTTAGGTTTTCTTTTCCAATGCACTATGAGACATTCACAGGCACGCACAACATGGTGGGGGCAATTGTTGTACTGATCCACTCAAATAGTTAGGAGGAAACCGGTACTAATAAGTAATAATTGCTAAATTGCCTTTAGTGGTAAAAAGAAATTGGCTCCTTTAAAGTGAGAAGTGGGTAAAGTAAGCAGTTATAGCAATTGATTTTGGTTTAGATTGTGATTATATGCATATGCATATAATCAATAGCTATAACTACTTATTTTACCCTCTAAATGGACTCCTTAAGTTTTTTGGTAAACCCGAGTATCCTCCACGGCGACTGTGGAGACTAATCCCTCGAGGTACTGGAGTTCATTTAAGGGCTGACCTCTCCCTTAAGTTTGGATTTGCCAAATATGGCAACAAAAATACTTTCAATTAATTAAGGAAAAAGTGGCAATTTATTGATTTATTCGTGACAAACTAAATAAAATAACAATTTTTCTCTTATTTATTTTCTCCTTTGTTTATGATGATCAAATTAAGAATTATATTATTTGTGTGCCATCAAATAATGAATTTACTGAACTTAATGAATTAGACCTTTCCGTAGGTATATTTGCCTGCATAGCTCAAAAGGACTTAAAGAAAATCACATATTTCCTTTATATGCAGAAGTTGTTCTTGAATATTTTACCAATAAACTAATATTGTGAATTGTAGATTTTCTCATGAAGAGCTGTAAGATTTCCTTTCTTGAGTTTATCCTTTCTACCATAATTAAAATTTAAAATTCTTGGATCAACTTTCGGTCCATAATCCAGTTTTGCATCACTTGCATTTTTTTACATGGGTTCAATTTATGGATTTATATATTTAAGAATGAATCCATCATCCAATGCAGACTAATGAAGAAAATACAAGCTTGAATGATAAGATATTGGGGTTTCAAAAGAAATGGAGTGATATTTGCCAAAGTCTTCATCATGCCAGATCAGTACCTGAATTCGATATGTCTCAAACAAGGTCTAAAGGTCCATCACTTGAGGTTTTACGCTTTGGTTCAGGTTCCGAGGAAAGCAGCAGCAAAGATCAATCAGTTAATGAACTCCAATGTTCTAGTCCATTTTCCTACACGCCTAAAGAGTTGCACGGTATTTTTCCATCGAAACCGTTATCAATTGCTCCAGTACCTTCTGATACAGTCAGTGTCAATACTAGAACTGTTAATGTCGAGCAGACCCCTTGGACCACCCCTTCACACATGACAGATATGAGTGTGCGTGCCCACAAATCATCTTCATCCCTTTCTCCTGTGGCGACAGATTTAAGATTGGGAACGTTATATACATCAACTGCTGGGAAGTGTGATACTCCAAAATTACAAGATCATATAAAGCATCTTGAGAATTTGTCAGATTCTGTTTCAACTGATTGTGATGCTATCAAAGAAAATACATCCCACCCGATGGCTAGGTCTGTCTGCTCTGGTGCAAACTCAGAAGGAAAATTTGATTCGGTAGATTTCAAGTCTCTTAATAAGCTTCTCACTGAAAAGGCTGGCTGGCAAGATCAGGCCATATGTGCTATCAATCGAACTTTGTGCCTTTGTAAATCCGGTGCAGGAAAGAGTCGAGGCTCACATGGTAGAGCGGACATATGGTTTGCTTTCCTTGGACCAGATAGAATTGGAAAAAAGAAAATCGCTTCAGCACTTGCTGAAACCATATTTGGAAATACAGAAAGCCTAATCTCTGTGGATCTGGGATTCCAGGATAGGTTTTACCTATCAAACTCAATTTTCGAATGCCAAAAATCATATTCTTATGATGTGCTTAGGAGGAAGACAGTTGTGGACTATATTGCTGGGGAGTTGAGTAAAAATCCCCATTCCGTTGTCTTTCTTGAAAATGTAGAAAAAGCTGATTTTCTGGTGCAGTCTAGTTTGTTGCAGGCAATAAGAAGAGGTAAATTTCCAGACTCTCATGGAAGGGAAGTCAGCATCAATAACACAATTTTTCTGGTAACCTCAACTATCTGCGAAGGTTACAACTCTTCTGCTTTGGAGGAGGGAAAAATGTTTTCTGAGGAAATAATCCTTGAAGCCAAAAGATGTCAGATGCAATTATTACTTGTAGATACATCTGAGGATGCCAAAAGAAGTGATAGCACAAATGTCAAGGTTGTGCCAAGAAGAGGGTTTTCCAAACCATCATTTCTGAATAAAAGAAAGCATGCTAATACCGGTGACTGCAAAGAGGGAGCCACAAACAAGATGCAGAAACAGGCCACCGAGACATCGAGATCTTATCTTGATTTAAATATGCCTCTAGAAGAAGGTGAAGATGGTATCAATGACAATGAGCGTGAAGGTGGATCCGTCGTGGAAAACTCAGATCCATGGTTTAGTGATTTCTGCAATCAAATGGATGAAAAAGTGGTGTTCAGGCCATTCAATTTCGACGTGCTTGCTGAGAAAATATTGAAAAGCATTAGCATACAATTTCAAAGGGCATTCAGCTCAGAGTTTCAGTTGGAAATTGATTATGAGATAATGGCACAGATTCTTGCAGCTGCTTGGTTAGCAGACAAGAAAAATGCAGTGGAAGATTGGATTGAAAATGTTCTTTGCAAAGGTTTTACTGATGCTCAGCAGAAATACCACCCTGCAGCTAAATATGTTGTGAAACTGGTTAACTGTGAATCCATTTTTGTGGAAGAGCAAGCTCCTGGGGTATGCCTTCCAGCTAAAATTAACTTGAACTAAAGTTTTGCTTGCGATGTATTACTGTAATTACGTGTAAGTAGCTTTTAGAATATAACATATGGTAGTTGGTAGCAATGTTCAGCTGATTAATCTCACAATTTTTTTGTTGTGTTGTAATTTCTGTGGAACAAAATGATACTGCACCCGAATGATACTACATATTGGTCATATGTTGTAATTTCCACAAAGTATTGGTCATATGTTTTTAGTTTAGTTTTTACACATGCATCATGCATCATTTATGGGTTTCTAATGGTCTCGAGTTTTAATGTCTCGATTCTCTGCATCCAAAGGAATTGTTCATCAAAATAGTCGTAGAGAGGCACCACAAAAAATAGAAGAGTGGAAAAGAAAGACCAACATGTACTAAATTCCGTCTAAGTCTATTCATTCAAAGAACACAGTGGTATCTGTGTGTATGTGCGGGTATACCGCTAGTTTCAGTTTAAGCTTCACAAACAGTATTAGTCATATGTTGTTACACATGCCACAATTCCTTATTCGAGTTTGTACCCCTATTTTGAAAAACAAGGCACCTTACATTGTTTTATTTGGCCACACACCATATTTACATAGTTTGAAAGTGTTTGGAGAATAACTCAAGCTTGATTGTATGAATAACTCTATATAAAATAGAGTTATCACTCGTAGATCTGGGAAAGGTAATTTATAAACCCATTATGAGAACAAAAGTAGTTCGAACGTGTTACGACATACGTCTGGCGGTGAAGCATGGAAACACTTTGATCGAGTGCATTCAAATTTTGTCGCAAATACGCGGAGAGTATGACTTTGGTTATGCAATGATGGCTTTACGTCATATATATCCAAGCATCGGCTACACCCTATTCTTGTTGGTCAGTTATTGTTACTTCGTACAATCTTCCTCCTGAGATGTGCATGACTTAACTGAATAAGTTTTTGACTTGTTTGCTTCCCTTATTGATTGGATATGGAAAATGGCATAATTGGAAGAAAAGAAGTATACTTTGGGATCTTCATGGGGATGCCTTCTACATGCATGACACCAGACCCTTCTCCCTCTATATCACACCCTCCTCCTCCTCCTCCTCCTCCTCCTCCTCTGCTCTTCTTCTTCTTCTTCTCCCTCTACAACACACCATTTTCGATGTTAATAGCGAGGCGGTGGCAATTTTGAAATTTTGGTGGCATTTTTAATATCGGTGGGTGTCTTAACCGTTATAGAAACTGCTAATTTGCATTTTTTATATCGGCTCATGTGTTACCCGTTATAAAAACAGCTTATTTAACATCGGTTCATATTTTACCCGATGTTTAAAGTCATTTTCTTTAGGGGCGAATCCTAAAAGCACAACGCAAACCCTCGCCTCTTCATTTATCTCTGTCACGGTTTCATCTTCTTCCTCTCACGACAACGCATTTCTAGAACGCAAAGCATTCTACTTCCTCTCGCTCCAGATCGCAAAGCATCTTCTTCCTCTCGCCTCTTCATTTATCTCTGTCAAGGTTTCATCTTCACTCTCACTCCAGAACGCAAAGCATTCTTCTTCCTCTCGCTCTAGATCGCTAATCCTCTGTTTGAAGCATCACAACGAGCTCACCACGACATTGTCGCCGCAACCTCGTTGTCATTGGGAGCCCCACCACAACGCCGTCGCTGCAACAACCACGTCACCGCTGTTGCACCGCATTTCCAGGTCCCCTTCTCCGATTTTAGGGTTTTGCATCCTTCTTCAATTTACACAGGAAGAAGTTAGTGTCGATCAATTATAAATTGACTACTTTCATGCTTTATACCTGGTTGGTTGGCTCCATGAATATCACATCATAGTTGAATGAGTGTTAAAAGTGTTTGTGATTCGTGTGAAACTTTATCTTTTTTTTTTTAATGTAGCGTCATTTGGCTATTACTGTTTTAAGTTTTTTTACCATGTCCCTTAAAATTCTAGATATCAGCTATGTTCACTCAGTTCTTCCATGAGTTGTATCATGATCTTATATTGTTATTTCTCCATTTTATAAAACCTAGACTGAATTTTTCACACCTACAAGTTATGTGATCCCCATCTATAGAGGTTGCTGTTACAAATAAAGGTATTTTTTTTGCAGATAGAGGAATTCAAAAAATTTGCAGCTGATCCTAATGCATATAAAAATATATGCTCCAAGATTGCTCCGTCTATATTTGGGCATGATGATGTCAAAAAGGCTATGGTCTGTCTTCTATTTGGAGGGTCGAGAAAGGTATATCTGTTTTCTGTTGTCTTTGAGAACAGCTTAATTTTATCTACTGCCACTGATCATATGATTAATTTCTCGCAAGCAGAATTTGCCGGATGGAGTGAAACTAAGAGGTGATATTAACGTCTTGCTTCTCGGGGATCCATCTACAGCAAAGTCACAGGTTATTTTCTACATTTTTCCCTATAGACTAGTTCTTTATTTGCTGGGGGACAAACTAACAATTGCCTTTTGCAGTTTCTCAAGTTTGTTGAAAAGACTGCTCCCATTGCTGTTTATACTTATGGAAAAGGCACATCAGTTGCTGGCCTCACAACATCTGTAATCCAAGACAGTAACACTGTATGTCCTTCACCTTCAGCATTGTTTGTATTAGATACTAAATGTCTTTCATCACTTTGTGTTGAGATATGATCATAACTCAGTCCTTCATCTATCTCGATTGAGAAGCCTCTGATTCTAGTTCTGTGCAATTTAGCGCGAGTTTTATCTTGAAGGAGGAGCCATGGTCTTGGCAGACAGAGGTGTTGTCTGCATTGATGAGTTTGACAAGATGAGACCAGAAGATAGGTATGTGTAAACTGTATGTTATTCCTTTATGTAATTTATCATTGTTGGTTCTTAGCAAAAAATGTACTCATTGTGTTGTAGAGTTGCTATTCATGAAGCCATGGAACAACAAACTATATCCAATGCCAAAGCAGGAATTACAACTGTTCTCAATTCAAGAACTTCTGTTCTTGCTGCTGCCGCCAACCCTCCATCTGGACGTTATGATGATCTTAAGGTCTACTGCTATGTCAAATTTGTCTTTTTTTGTGTGTACTAGTGACGTTCACATTTGAGCATGCACATTATCTAAATTCTGAAGTAATTCTTGTAACAATTATCTGGTGTTATATTTAGTAAAAGATAACTAGTCTCTTGATGTGTGTGTGTTGGCATTAAAAGAGTAGTTTTGCAGACCATGCAAAAATATATTTTATATGTTCAATGGCTTTATTTTCTAAAGCCCTCAAGTCAGTGTTAAACTTAGGTGATTGCTCCCATACCCATTTTAAAATGGAAGGGTATGATATCTAACTTATTTGTCCTAATTTAATTGGGCCATGTGTCAGCTATATTCTATATCACTTTTAAAATATATTTTTTAAAATATACTCAAATTTTTAAAGTAATTATATTAGACACTAACTAAAATTTCATACAAATATACCCAATTTGTTTCAAAATCAACTTTTGTAACCCGTAAAACCAAACCCGACGTCAACCTCTCTTCTTCTTTCTCTCCATCTTTTCTCTCTTTCACGCAAACAGTTTGCCGTCGCGCCTCTGCCACCACGCCGCCCCCCCTGTGCTTCGTTGCCGCCCGGTGCTTCGTCGCCACCCCCCTGTGCTTCGTCGCCGCCCTATGCTTCGTCGCCGCCGCCCTGTGCTTTGTCGCCGCCCTTTCAAGGTTAGATTTCGTTTCGCATTTCATTTTCGGAGTTGGGATTTGATTTTCGTTTTGCACCGTGTGATTTGGGGATTGGGATTTTATTTTCTTTCTACAAATTGGTATTTCATTTTCGTTGCCAAATTCTGATTTCGTTTTCAGATTTGGCGCATCACACTACTGCCCATCACACTGCGCCTGTCACGCCGCCGCACCGGCGCAACCATCACGCTGCCGATGCGCCACCGCGTCGTGTACGCCTCCTATTTCCGTTTGCAATTCTACAATGTTGATGTTAATGCAGTTTCACACAAACTTGTTGCTCGTGTTGGTGTGACTGTAAGTTACTCGTAGCTTTCACATTATTTTCATCATTTTTATTTTTCTTTTCTCAATGTAATATGCGCAATGTGTGTTGAAAATTTTCAGTTATCATATCTGCAGCATATAAACGTCTCTTCTACAAACACACATAGTCATGTTGGGTTCTTCAGCAATAAATATTTTGTTTGTGATCAGATGTCTATTTCTTAAAAGCAAGTTACCATCTTAGTTTTATAAAAATCTGACTAGAGAATGAAAAATGTTGCCATCTGGAGAGAAAGAGAAGTGTTCAGTGATTGTATATTGAATGATGAACATATAAAGAAGAGAGCACAAGATGTGAAATTGTGAATCCATGAAGAAGTTGAAATGAAAGAAATAATATTGAAACTTGTATAAGAAGAATTAGGGAGAGAACTGGTATTATATATGGTATCGTTCAATTGGTATGTCTTCATTTGTATCAACTTATACACTTGAGGAGGGAAGGAAAGGAAATAAAACGTTAAATATGGTTGTAGAGTTCGAAAATCTGCAATTTTAAGCCTTTCATCAATTACTATATTGTCAGTTGTCACTGACTTCTATTTGGAGCTATTTTCTCGCTTTTTTAATCCGAAGTTAAATGGTTTGACTTTGCTGCAGTGTCATATTTGTTATAGGTAGATTATATCACACGAATGGCCGTGTAGCACCTTAACTGCAGTTTGCAGAGACTATTTTTGCATAATTTATTCTTTAAATAATGCTATACAGTAAACCGAGAAGTATAATATTTCATTCACGTGATCAACACTTTCCTCAGAAAAGAACATAAAACTAGTGAAGACAATGTTGTACTTGGGATCACGAAATGGATCTGAAGTTTTTTCATTAGGTACAAAGGATTATCTCTTGAAACCAATGCATATTTTCCATATCATGCATTGGAACAAATATTTAACCAAAATTAAAATATTAGTTTCATTATAACTATGTAAAAAATTAGTAAAAATATTCAACTATGCACATCAATTACCTTTGAGAGGTTACTAGCATTCCCCATGAACTTTGTCTGATATCTTCTTTTCATTGTTTCAATTGGTGAATTCCATGACAACACACATTGCTAAATAAAGGCAAATTTAAATCTCAATGAGCTTAACGTAAACTATCAAATTTTTAAATTGCCTTTACTCTCAAGGTGCTATTATTGACAAAAGCCAAGTTGGTAAAGTGGAGTAGCTGCTATTATCATGCTCAAAGCCTGTCCCAATTTGGTAAAGTTGAGTAGCTGCTATTGTCATTTAATCTGGGCTAAAGTGCTCCCGGGTCCCTTATCTTTATTTAAAGTAACGATTTGGTCCTTTATCTTTTTTTTGTCCCAAATCAGTCCTTTATGTTTTAAATTTTTGACACATAAATCCTTTTCTGTCCCAAATCAGTCCTTTATATTTCAAATTTTTAACACATAAATCCTTTTTTTGACACATAAACCAGCACTGTTAACTGAAAAGGATTTATGTGTCAAAAATTTGAAAGATAAAGGACTTATTTGGGACAAAAAAAACATAAAGGACTAATTCGTTACTTTAAATAAAGATAAGGGACCCCGGGAGCACTTTAGCCTTTAATCTGAATGTATCATCCGCAGCCTTGTTTGCTTTCTTCATCATGAAATTCTATAACAGAATGAATATTAATATTCGATTGAATTTTTGAAATCTGTCACTCAGGGTACAAGCAGGCCTACACACTACCATGTACTCTTGGATCGGATTGGGTTTTCTCCTGATGATCAACAGGAGCTTGTCCATTCTCTTTCCTATGTGTAAGTGGAAGTTCGAACTATTTGATTGCATTATATAATGTTTTGACATATTCATTTAGATATTTCAAAGTAATTTTATCTGGTATATCTTATAATTGTTTTTTGTATGACAACAGTTATCAGAGGAGCACTATTGCTATTTCTGTTGGTATCTTCGGTTCCAGTTTGATGTATTTGTCCATTTATTTATATTTTATTATATCTTGATTGATCTCATTAGTAAAATCCTTGATGCAGTTGCGCCTATATGCTGTAATATCCTCAAAATAATTAATCGAATTATTTGGATGTCAACCCAATTGAATTAATTTGGTACTTAATTGGTAAAATTATTGAGTGCTAAAATTAATTATTGGCTGTCACAGGATCGTTGACCGAATAATACGGATCAAGGAAGTTTTGGAATCGAAATAAGGAATTAAGATCAATATGGTAATTGGACCACGCTACCACTTATATATTAATTAAATATATGTGTGTGAGTGTGTGTTGAATAAAAGAAAGAAAAGAGAGAAAGAAAGAATACGCAGAAGGAAAGAAAGAAGGGAAAAGAAAGAAGAAAAGGAAAGAAGAAGAAGGAGAAAGGAGAAGAGAAAGGAAGAAGAAGAGGTGAGCCCACTCCTCCAAAAAATTCATCATCTCCTCACCATCACCATAACTCAATAACTTGGTGAGTTTTCCTCCACTTTTCCCCCTTCTATTTGATTTCGAAAATTGAGGGTTTGTGGAAAAAAATTTGTTGAAATCATGGCTTAATAGGTTGGGTTGATGATTGGGTTATGCTTAGGATCGAAGCTAGGAGCGGATTGATCGCGTTGTGAAGTTCGAATCGAAGTTTGGAGCGATTTGGTGAAATAGGGTTCCGTTCGAGAGTTTTTCAAGTCTCGGCAAATTCGGTTCGATATCGGCTCTCGCTTCAAGGGTGAGTTTTACTCACGTTTAGGCTTATTCCGTTTTGAAATAAATTGTGTGACTTAGTTTCGAAAGATTTCGAGTCGAAAACGTTATTTTGAAATATATCGCGTTTTATGAAATTAGTGATCGTTGAGTTTTTGATTGATTTGCTTGATTGTTTGGTGTTGTTTGGACTTGTATATTGTCTGGTATGATCTGTTTTCGAGTTAGGAATCGATCGGAGCGAGTTTCGGATTAAACGGAAAACGGATTTTCATGAAAATGGCTATTTTTGCAATGCTGTCAAATGCGCACGACCCGTGCGTACCAGGGGCACGACCCGTGCGCCTGGTTCGGTTTCAGTTTTAAAAATGCGTAACAGGGCGCACGACCCGTGCGTCCTAGGGGCACGATCCGTGCGCATGCGCACGATCCGTGCGTCCAGGGTGCACGAACCGTGTGCCTGGTCCGGGTTCAGTGTTTAAAAATGTCAAACAGGGCGCACGACCCGTGCGTCCCAGGGGCACGACCCGTGCGTGTGCTTCTGTCCAAATTTTTCAAAGTACCCTAAATGATTCCGTTTCGAGTCCAATCCTCTCCTAATCCTTTTCTGACCCTTATATAATGATATTAGGCTTATGACGCCATGATTTTGGGTGTGTTACAAAGGGTTTTATAAAACGCTTTTTGGATGTCTAAACCGTTTCGAAAAACCGAATAATAGTACACGTGTGCGGATACGTTTTATTGATAACAAATGGACTATGAGTCCTGTGTGGTAAAGTAAAATTTAATGAACTAAATGTTCATATGATCGTAGATATATATATTATATCGAGTTTGGGTGACGACCCATGTGTAACATACTAGGCGGGGCAGTCATGATCCCTTACCCTAGGCTCCATGCCAATAGGAGAATGTACTATTGGTAGGGGGGTTCACCGGGGTTTAGCGGTTACGCAGTCGGTGTTATGTTAAAAAGATTATTGTGCGATACACCGGGGTTTAGCAGTCATGCAGTCGGTGCCGTACTTTGTTTGTTGTGCGATACATCGGGGTTTAGCAGTCATGCAGTCGATGCCGCATTTTGTGATGACACGTTCACCGGGGTTTAGCAGTCATGCAGTCGGTGCCGTGTTAAGTTAAAACGAATTTATTAATCGAACCGAGAGAGTTAGTAGGGGTCTCGGTAGAACTCACTGAGATTGTATCTCACTGTTTATATGTTGTTGATTTACAGAGAAACGGGGAAAGAAAGGACCACAGAGGCACGAGTAGGTGGAGCTTGGATTGGTCACTAACGTCTTAGCTTTATGTTTAAGCTGATTTCCCTTTTTGTTGTCTGTATATTGAAACACTATGACTTTAGTGTTATGTATTTCTTCCGCTTTCTTGTATGATGCTGAATACTAGAGTAGCTGACAGATTATGGTCTGAGTACCGGATGGTCTTGTTTGTAAATAAGACTGTGTTGTTTTATTCAGAAAAAAATTCACTATGGTATTCAGTGTCTGAGCAGGAAATAATATCTCTGATGTATTATTGATGTGCACTTGGATATTTTTATCAAATACAAATATCGGGGTGTTACAGTTGGTATCAGAGCGGTTCGACCTAGTCGGACTTAGCTTATAGGGTCTTTGCTTTCTCCAGTCGTGATTTTCTTAGTATGCTATTAGACATTGAGCTTGATCAACTTAATACTTTGTGCATATTTCGCAGAATCATGGCCCGAAGAGGTAGAGGCGTTCCTCCTCCCGTTGATCCGAATTTTGAGTGGATGCAGAATGTCATTGAGAACCAGCAGAAAATGATGCAAGACATGATGCTTATGCATCAGCAGCAACAAATCCAACAGCAAAATGCTCAGCAGCATCAAGCTCCGGAGCCACAAGTGAATCCAAGGAGAATTTTCACAGAATTCCTGAAAATGAAACCCTCCGAGTTTAGAGGTGGGCCGGATGTCATGAGAGCACAACATTGGCTGGATGACATTGAAAAGATCTTTGTAACAATGCAAGTGACCGATGAAGATAAGTTGAGGTTGGCATCCCATATGTTGAAGGGAGAGGCCAATAACTGGTGGGCAAATGCTAGGGCCATGATGGAGACAATGGGAACTCCCCCGACTTGGGAAAATTTCCGAACAGCATTTCTGGAACAATTCTTCCCCACGGCAATGAGGTTTGATAAGGAAAATGAGTTCTTAGCTCTCACACAAGGAGGCTTGACCGTGGGCCAATACACGGCTAAATTTGAAGAGTTGTATCAATTCTTCGGTTTAGCTGGGTATGCCCCCAATGACCAATGGAAAACTGACAGGTACAAATATGGGTTGAGAGAGGATATTGCTCAGAGCCTTAGTTCATTTCCGAGGACTAACTATGCAGCCATGGTTCAACAAGCTTATATTGCCGAAAGTGATTTGGCAAGATTGTATGCAAGTAGGAAGGCGTTCCATCAGAGTAAGAGGAACACTGGGTCATCTAGTTCTCAGATGGGTCCCAAGCATGACTCAGGCAGAGGGGGTAATTATAAAGGGAAGCAGGTGCAAACGACCGACCCAGCGAAGTTTAAAAATTGTCATAAGTGTGGGAGGTATCACCGTGGCGAGTGTCCATCAAGATCTGATCAGTGTTATGTCTGTAATGAAGAGGGTCACTATGCAAATCAGTGCCCAACAAAGAAGAATTTACAAAGAACACCAAACGCTCCTGGTCAGGGGCGAATTAACACTTTGGACGCTCGAACCATCACACCTACTGATAATCTTCTGAGGGGTACGGGATCTCTTTTTAATAATTCAGTCAATATTTGATATGATTCCGGTGCAACTCACTGTTTTATTTCGCAAGCATGTGTGGATCGGTTGGGACTAGCATTGTCTGAGCTATCCAAACCGATAACTATTTTAACTGCTGCCAAGGGTCGTGTCCAGACCCAATCATTATGTGAAAATTGCCTACTTGTCATAGGCGACAGACAATTTGTTGTGAAATTTATTTGCTTGCCTATGAGAAGCATGGACATTGTTCTGGGTATGAATTGGATGGCTGAAAATCATGTAACAATCAACTGTGCCAATCGAACTATTAGCTTCGCCTCCGAATCCGTAGGATTGACACAGGCAGATTCTGAAGCAACGATCTCTTACACCGAAGCGAGCCAGTCATTATTCCAAGGTGCGGAAGCTATTCTTATTATGTTGTCTGCATCTACTGAAACGGGTTTAGATTTGTCATCTGTGCAAGTGGTAAACGAATTTTTAGATGTCTTTCCAGAAGAAATTTCATCCCTACCTCCTGACCGAGAGGTAGAATTCTCGATAGAATTGATTCCTGGTGTGGGATCGATATCCATTGCTCCTTATAGAATGTCTCCTTTAGAGTTGAAGGAACTGAAGTCTCAACTTGAGGAATTAATATCGAAAAGGTTTATCCGACCGAGTGCTTCTCCATGGGGTGCTCCGGTGTTGCTAGTCAAAAAGAAGGACGGTAGCATGAGACTGTGCATAGATTATCGACAACTCAACAAAGTGACGATCAAGAATAAATATCCATTGCCAAGGATTGACGATTTGCTTGACCAACTCCGGGGTGCTGTGGTATTTTCAAAAATTGATTTGAGGTCGGGCTATCATCAAATAAAGGTACGAGCCTTAGATATTCCGAAGACAGCTTTCCGTACGAGGTATGGACATTACGAGTTCGTGGTAATGCCCTTCGGTTTGACTAATGCTCCAGCGGTATTCATGGATTACATGAACCGAGTGTTTCACACGTACCTTGATCAGTTTGTAGTAGTTTTTATTGATGATATCTTGGTGTACTCTAAGAACATTGAGGACCATGTTCAACATCTCCGCATTGTTCTGAACGTACTCCGAGAAAAGAAATTGTATGCCAAGCCGTCGAAGTGTGACTTCTGGATGCCGGAAGTGAAGTTTTTGGGACACGTGATTTCCCAATCGGGAGTTGCGGTGGATCCCAGTAAAATAGAAGCGGTGTTGAACTGGGAACGACCAACATCTGTCACTGAAATAAGAAGTTTCTTGGGTCTAGCTGGTTACTACAGGAGGTTTATTCAAGGTTTTTCACAATTGGTTCTTCCACTTACTCGGTTGACTCGTAAGGCCCAACCGTTTATATGGAATGCCGATTGTGAGGAATGTTTTCAAGAGTTGAAGGTTAGGTTGACTTCTACTCCAGTCTTAATTCTTCCAGATCCGTCCTTGGATTTTCAAATTTACAGCGATGCTTCTGGAAAGGGTTTGGGATGTGTTCTCATGCAGAACCAACAAGTTGTCGCTTATGCCTCCAGACAGTTGAAGACTCATGAAGAGAATTATCCGACTCATGATTTGGAGTTGGCAGCTATTGTGTACGCCTTGAAGATTTGGAGACATTACCTGTATGGGTCTCGTTTCGAAGTCTTTAGTGATCATAAAAGCTTGAAATATTTGTTTGACCAGAAGGAGCTGAATAACAGGCAGAGAAGATGGGTGGAGTTTCTGAAGGATTATGACTTCGAATTGAAGTATCATCCGGGAAAAGCTAATGTTGTAGCCGATGCACTAAGTAGGAAATCCATTCATATAGCAGGGTTAATGATGCATGAAATGGAATTGTTGGAGTCTTTCCGGGACTTAAATTTGGATTCAAAGCCAAAAAGGAACCGGTTGGTGTTGAGCCACATGAGGATCTCTAGTTCCATAAGGGATTCTATTCGCTTAGCACAGGAAGTTGATGTGAAACTACAATCACAGAAAGTGTTGCCAGATTTTACCGAGGATAGTAATGGGGTTATTTGTTTCAACGGTAGGATCTGTGTGCCCGACGATGAGAGTATTAAAAGGCAAGTGCTAGAGGTAGCACACCGAAGTTTATTTTACGTACATCCTGGGTCCACCAAGATGTATAGAGATTTAAAACAGATGTATTGGTGGCCGGGAATGAAGTTAGAAATTGCTGAATTCGTATCACAATGCTTAACTTGTCAAAAAGTTAAGATAGAACATCAGAAGCCTGCTGGTCTGTTACGATCACTGGACGTGCCAGTGTGGAAGTGGGAAGACATTTCCATGGATTTTGTATTGGCATTGCCAAGGTCTCAAGCCGGTAACGACTCCATTTGGGTAGTTGTGGATCGGTTAACTAAATCAGCTCATTTTATTCCAGTTCGTTCGAGCAGTAAGGTATCCAAGTTGGCTGAGGTGTACTTGAAGAACATAGTAATGTTACATGGGGTTCCTACTAGTATAGTGTCGGATCGAGATCCAAAATTCACTTCTCGATTTTGGAAAGCTCTGAATGAAGCATTGGGAACTAAAGTACTGCTTAGTACCGCTTATCACCCACAGACAGATGGTCAGACCGAGAGAACTATCCAGACATTGGAAGATATGCTTAGGGCTTCGGTACTTGATAACGGAAAGAAATGGGAGGACCATCTCCCATTGGTGGAATTCTCATATAACAACAGTTATCATTCCAGTATCGGAATGGCACCTTTTGAAGCCTTGTATGGTAGAAAATGTAGAACTCCATTGTGTTGGTGGGAAGTCGGTGAGAACCGATTGTTAGGACCTGAGATGATTCATGACACTACTGAGAAGATCGGGTTAATCAGAGAAAGAATGAAAGCTGCCCAGAGCAGGCAAAAGAGCTATGCTGATAAAAGAAGAAGGCCGTTAGAATTTGAGTCGGGCGATCATGTGTTTTTGAGATTATCACCAACAATTGGCACAGGTAGGGCATTACGGGTGAAGAAACTCAGTCCTCGGTATATTGGACCCTTCCAGATTATCGAGCGAATGGGGCCTCTTGCATACCGTATTGCTTTGCCTCCACCATTGTCAAATCTGCATGATGTATTCCATGTGTCTCAATTGCGGAAGTACATTCCCGATCCAAGTCAACCGTTAGATTTTGAAACAATTGACCTTCGACCGAACTTGTCCTTCCAACCTAATCCGAATTACATCATGGAAAGTGGCGAGAGGACGCTACGGACAAAGTCAATTCCCATTGTCAAGGTAGTATGGGATGGTTTTTCCGCCGAGGAAGCTACTTGGGAGTTGGAGGGCGATATGCGGACTCGGTATCCGTATTTGTTCTCTTGAGGTATGTTGTGTTTAATTTTGAGGACAAAATTCTTTCAAGTTGGGGAGAATGTAATATCCTCAAAATAATTAATCGAATTATTTGGATGTCAACCCAATTGAATTAATTTGGTACTTAATTGGTAAAATTATTGAGTGCTAAAATTAATTATTGGCTGTCACAGGATCGTTGACCGAATAATACGGATCAAGAAAGTTTTGGAATCGAAATAAGGAATTAAGATCAATATGGTAATTGGACCACGCTACCACTTATATATTAATTAAATATATGTGTGTGAGTGTGTGTTGAATAAAAGAAAGAAAAGAGAGAAAGAAAGAATACGCAGAAGGAAAGAAAGAAGGGAAAAGAAAGAAGAAAAGGAAAGAAGAAGAAGGAGAAAGGAGAAGAGAAAGGAAGAAGAAGAGGTGAGCCCACTCCTCCAAAAAATTCATCATCTCCTCACCATCACCATAACCCAATAACTTGGTGAGTTTTCCTCCACTTTTCCCCCTTCTATTTGATTTCGAAAATTGAGGGTTTGTGGAAAAAAATTTGTTGAAATCATGGCTTAATAGGTTGGGTTGATGATTGGGTTATGCTTAGGATCGAAGCTAGGAGCGGATTGATCGCGTTGTGAAGTTCGAATCGAAGTTTGGAGCGATTTGGTGAAATAGGGTTCCGTTCGAGAGTTTTTCAAGTCTCGGCAAATTCGGTTCGATATCGGCTCTCGCTTCAAGGGTGAGTTTTACTCACGTTTAGGCTTATTCCGTTTTGAAATAAATTGTGTGACTTAGTTTCGAAAGATTTCGAGTCGAAAACGTTATTTTGAAATATATCGCGTTTTATGAAATTAGTGATCGTTGAGTTTTTGATTGATTTGCTTGATTGTTTGGTGTTGTTTGGACTTGTATATTGTCTGGTATGATCTGTTTTCGAGTTAGGAATCGATCGGAGCGAGTTTCGGATTAAACGGAAAACGGATTTTCATGAAAATGGCTATTTTTGCAATGCTGTCAAATGCGCACGACCCGTGCGTACCAGGGGCACGACCCGTGCGCCTGGTTCGGTTTCAGTTTTAAAAATGCGTAACAGGGCGCACGACCCGTGCGTCCTAGGGGCACGATCCGTGCGCATGCGCACGATCCGTGCGTCCAGGGTGCACGAACCGTGTGCCTGGTCCGGGTTCAGTGTTTAAAAATGTCAAACAGGGCGCACGACCCGTGCGTCCCAGGGGCACGACCCGTGCGTGTGCTTCTGTCCAAATTTTTCAAAGTACCCTAAATGATTCCGTTTCGAGTCCAATCCTCTCCTAATCCTTTTCTGACCCTTATATAATGATATTAGGCTTATGACGCCATGATTTTGGGTGTGTTACAAAGGGTTTTATAAAACGCTTTTTGGATGTCTAAATCGTTTCGAAAAACCGAATAATAGTACACGTGTGCGGATACGTTTTATTGATAACAAATGGACTATGAGTCCTGTGTGGTAAAGTAAAATTTAATGAACTAAATGTTCATATGATCGTAGATATATATATTATATCGAGTTTGGGTGACGACCCATGTGTAACATACTAGGCGGGGCAGTCATGATCCCTTACCCTAGGCTCCATGCCAATAGGAGAATGTACTATTGGTAGGGGGGTTCACCGGGGTTTAGCGGTTACGCAGTCGGTGTTATGTTAAAAAGATTATTGTGCGATACACCGGGGTTTAGTAGTCATGCAGTCGGTGCCGTACTTTGTTTGTTGTGCGATACATCGGGGTTTAGCAGTCATGCAGTCGATGCCGCATTCTGTGATGACACGTTCACCGGGGTTTAGCAGTCATGCAGTCGGTGCCGTGTTAAGTTAAAACGAATTTATTAATCGAACCGAGAGAGTTAGTAGGGGTCTCGGTAGAACTCACTGAGATTGTATCTCACTGTTTATATGTTGTTGATTTACAGAGAAACAGGGAAAGAAAGGACCACAGAGGCACGAGTAGGTGGAGCTTGGATTGGTCACTAACGTCTTAGCTTTATGTTTAAGCTGATTTCCCTTTTTGTTGTCTGTATATTGAAACACTATGACTTTAGTGTTATGTATTTCTTCCGCTTTCTTGTATGATGCTGAATACTAGAGTAGCTGACAGATTATGGTCTGAGTACCGGATGGTCTTGTTTGTAAATAAGACTGTGTTGTTTTATTCAGAAAAAAATTCACTATGGTATTCAGTGTCTGAGCAGGAAATAATATCTCTGATGTATTATTGATGTGCACTTGGATATTTTTATCAAATACAAATATCGGGGTGTTACATATGCTATGCTCACCCGAGGGGGTTTTTAAAACCTCCGCAAAAAAACCTCCGCTATTTGATCCGTTTTTTGTAGTGAGGAAATTTGATGATAAGTCAGAGACCTCTTCGAGTCCCTCAGCTTCCCAAGTTGGAGGAGAAAGTGTGCAACTCTATGTTCTTCTATTGAGGCTGGTGGCCCCTGTTAAACTCTTTTATGTTTATTAGACTTTAAGCATTGCTGAAGTGTAATTAGATCTCTTGTTGAAGTCTGTTATGTTGCACAATTCCATGTATGTTGCTGAATATAAACCACTATTTTTTAATTATATGAGATTATACAATATATAAATTTTTGTCTCATGTATGCCAATCAGAAACAAGTTTTTCTTTTTAAAAAAAACTCCACTTTTTATATCGGTTCTCAAATAACCTGATGTTAAAAATCAATATTTAATATCGGTTCCTCTGGATAACCGATGCCAAAAGTACTTTTTATATCGGTTCCAATAAAAAACCGATGTCAAAAATACGCTTATACTTGATAAAAATTGACTTTTTATAACGGGTCTACTGTTAACCGATATGAAAACTATTTTTCGCATCGGTTCTGTGGCCGATGTTAAAAGTCCCTATTTTTTATATCTCCTTTTTTTCCATCGGTTCAGGAACCGATATGAAATGTCATTTTAACCGATATGAAATGTCTTTTTTTCACTAGTGGAGTGCATTCAAATTTTGTCGCAAATACGCGGAGAGTACGACTTTGTAGGCATGGCAGCGGGGCGGGTCGGGGCGGGTTTGGCATTCCCCGTCCCCGCCCCTACCTCTATCGGGGTCGGGTTTTGCATCCCCCAACCCCGTCCCAAACGGGGACGGGTTCCCCGCGGGTACCCGTTTCCGACACAAATTTATAAGAAAAAAAAAATTTTACAATAATTAATAAAATAAAATAATAATAATTATACAATGATAAAATAAAGTTAAAAGTGTTAAAATAAATTTTTCTATAGGAAATAGATCAAAATTAAAAATAAAAAAAATTTATTAAACAAAATGAATGAGTAAATATGCATGAAATAAAATAAAATAATTAATTTATGTTTTGTCGAGCGGGTTCGGGGCAGGGACGGGGTGGGTATCGACATCCCCGAACCCAAACCTGTCCCCGGTCAAAGCGGGTTTTCCCCGTCAAACTCGGGGCGGGGTCGGGTGGATAGCCCGCGGGTTCGGGTTATGTTGCTAAGCCTACGACTTTGGTTATGCAATGATGGCTTTACGTCATATATATTCAAGCATCGGCTACACCCTATTCTTCTTGGTCAGTTATTGTTACTTCGTACAATCTTCCTCCTGAGATGTGCATCACTTAACTGAATAAGTTTTTGACTTGTTTGCTTCCCTTATTGATTGGATTTGGAAAATGGCAAAATTGGAAGAAAAGAAGTATACTTTGGGATCTTCCATAGGTGTAGGCCTCATCGTTGAGTGACGTATAATGTGGCAGATAGATTCATGGGGATGCCTTCTACATGCATGACACCAGACCCTTCTCCCTCTATATCACACCCTTCTTCTTCTTCTTCTTCTTCTTCTACAACACGCTCTTCTCCCTCTACACCACACCATTTCCTTCTACACCACATGGCACATTAATATGGACTTATCCATCGTCCCACCTGTGCATACATTTTTGACTCCACATGTAGCGTGAGATTGACTCCACAGAGTACTTTGGATGACATAGGTATTAGGTAGTGCAGGATTATGACTCCCCACCATGGGGAAGTTCGGTCAGACTCGGAAGAGGAGGAGGTTGTCATGGAGGATGGTCGTCCCATCACTTATCTGGTTGGTAATGAGTTAGTATTGTTTGACTTTAATATTTTCTAAAATTTATACTACAATTTAAGTGTTTGTTTGATTGAGTGACATATTTTTTATTATGAAAGTTACTAACATCAAAGGCAGTGTTGGAGACCATTACATACGCTATTCGGTGTAAATATCGTCATGCATGGACTAGGTGGGGGAGATAGATGTGACACAGAAGGAATTTTTTCCTTTTAGAGTAAGTATCAACTATTTTATTATTGTTTTACATTTTAATATAACCATTGATAATTTGTATTTTCCTAATACATGAGAAAGGTAGCGTGGAAGGCCAGAGACGAGAAAGAGATTGAAAAAACCTTTCTTATGAAAGCCAGTCATAGTCTTTCTGATATGCTTAGAGATGTCCGCCTAAGCGGACATCGGCCCTGTTGGATAGGAGACAAAGCGTGGGGCCTCCTTCAGACACATTGGAGTTCTGAGCAATTCAAGAAGTTGTCTGTCCAAGCAAAGCAAAATCGAGCATCAGAGAAAGGTGGGAGCCTACGTTCACTAGTGCAAAATTGATATTAGAAAGCACCATTTAGAATCGGTTCTTTGAACAACCGATTCGGAATGCGGAAGCGGTGGCAATTTTGAAATAAAAGGGAAGTTTGCGACTTTTGTTCAGACATTTGGAATCGGTTGTTTTAATAACCGATTCTAAATGTGTTAAAACAGACCATACAAATCGGTTCTTCTACCAACCGATTCCAAATGTAAGTTTGCAACTACTTTAGGAATCGGTTGTACTTTAAGAATCGGTTGTTTAAGACAACCGATTCCTAAAGTTCTTTTCCTTAAACGATTTCACTCTCACTCCATCTCATTCGCGCTCACATCTCATTTTGTTCCTTCGTTTTCTGTACTCTCGTCGTCACCCTAAGCCTCCATCGCCCTGTCTGGTGCTCTCCGTCGCCCTCCATCTCGCCGTCACCCTCCATCTCGCCGTCGCCGCCCTCTCTCTGTCTTGCCGTTTCGCTGTCTCACTGTCGTGCCGTCTCACCGTCACTGAATCGTTGTCGTCATTCTTCCCAACTAAGCGTTTCCGTCGTCGTTCCCAACTCTGTCACCGTCGTCATCAGCAACCGTTCGATTTGCATTTCTCCAGGTTTGCCTCTTTCTACTTTTAGGGTTTTCTTCGTAGTGAGTTTTTGACGTTTATGTTTGTTCTTACTGATATAGTTAATTTCGTGTTGTTCTTGTTGATTTGTGATTGCTGATTGTGCTGTTCTTGATTTGCATTTCTTCAGTTTTGCCTCTTTCTACTTTTAGGGTTTTCTTCATAGTGAGTGCTGATTATGTTGTTCTTGCTGTTATAGTTAATATCGCGTTGTTCTTGTTGATTTGTTATTGCTGATTGTGCGGTTCTTGATTTGCATTTCTTCAGTTTTGCCTCTTTCTGCCTTTTAGGGTTTTCTTTAGAGTGAGTTCTTACTGATCGTATTGTCTTGCTGATTGTGTTGTTCTTGTTGATTTGTTCTTGCTGATTGTGTTGTCTTACTGTTTGAGCACAAATCTGTTTCACAAATTTATTTGTCCTTCTATTTGTTTCTTCTTGTTGGAATATGTATACCAATTGAGCACTTTATTATGTCCATGAATTTGTTTTCTAAATTATAATAATAAGGTTCTGATATTTACTGTAACTTCAATATAGGAACCATTTTTTAGCTCTGATTCCATGCTCAATAATCAAGCTAATGTTTGTCTTATAGGTATAAATAACATGCTTTGATACTTTGCTAGTACACTGACATCTTGCATTCACGCCTCTGTTTGACTGCCTCTCGGGGGCATGAGAAATCTGGGAGACTCCACAGAGAATGTATGAGTCAGTGACAATGGTAAACATGAAATTTTCTAATTCACTACATACTAATAAAAAACCTGTCCATACACTATATGTCTCCATACTCAGGTTAATATTTCTTGCTGTGTTTTGCAGTTATGTTTATGTTCTATGCTTAGTTTTGCTTTGGTGAACATTTGTTTTTAGTTGATGCTTTAATAATTAGGGGCCTTTAGAATAGGATTAATGGTGGCCTTTTCTAAATTTTATGTTTTGATTGGCAGTGCCTTGATTTTTCCTTTGTTTTGTTTGCATTTTCCAATTATAAGTAGCTAGATTAAGGAAATCACCGGTATTCTCATGAACCACAGACATATGTAAAATTGCAATTATGTTTAGATTACTTGTTCATTAGCTTTAGATTTGATCAATATATGCCTGTATTTGGTTATGATTTTTGATTTAGTGCTTTTGCTATGGGGTAACGGCTTTTTGATATTTCTCATGATGTCCTCTGGTCGTCTTATCTCATAGGAATTTCTCTTCTTCTCAGCATCTGTTCCCTTATAGCGCGTTCTCTTTCTCAGCTCACTTCCTCAGTTGCTGTCTTCAGGTGTAGAACGTTGCCGTCACATGTTTTCCTCACGCTGTTCCCTCATCTCGCTGTTACCAGGTTCGCCTCGTCTTTTATTTTTAGTACTAAGATTTTTGGATGTATGAAATCATTGATATGTTTGGTTTTCAAGAGAAAACATTCTGTTACTATTGAAATCTTAGTCTAGTTAAACGTGTTTTAAATTTTGGCAAAGTTGTTAGTTGGATAATTCTGTTTCATTTGATGAAACTATAATTGATATATAATACATCTAAATAGATGTTGGATAATTCTGTTTCATTTGATTTTAGGACTAGATTGTGTTATCAAGCTTACATAATTGAGCTGTTAGTTTTGAACTGGATTTCAATAATTAAGGGTGCATTTTGTTACTTTGATTTTAACTAAAATGGTTGGCTATATTGCACATAGAAAGGTGCATTATTGTCACTAAACTCATAGTAAATTTAGAAGGAACTATTATTTCCATTTTAATGACCAAGTCTTATTATTTCCATTTTAATACCCAAGTCTAGTAACTGACCCTATATGTGTCTGACATGAAGTGCTTACTTGGATCATAGCCATGGATCGTAGCTGGATGCAAAGCAATCGTATGAGTGATGAGTATGCGAAAGGAGTTGAAGAGTTTCTAAATTTTGCCCAAGCAAAGCTTCCCAAAACTGTTGTCAATTTTTCTTCTCCTTGTGTTATTTGTGTTAATCAGATCCCACAATCACTTTCCGTAATAAAGGACCATCTCTTTGTTCATGGGATCTACATGGGTTACACCACATGGATATGGCATGGTGAATCAAGAGACACCCCAAGTGTGTCCAGAAGAGAGAAAGTCGATGAAGGTATGAATGACCGAATGGAGGATATGTGTTATACCCCAATTTTGTCCGTCTTCTAGTTTTAGTCGTTTATTTTACTTAAATCGTGTTTTGAAGTCCCGTGGTTACGAGAATTATCAGTACGGCGTCTCAGTTACTAACCCTGGCTAATTTCAATTACCCTGTTCAACTAAATCGAAATACCGTTGTTTTAAATTAGGCATGCACGCGAATGATCGATCTTTTCGTGCGTTCTTCAATTTAATCGTCGTATTTGGATTTAGTCGAACCTAATTGAGACTAACAAAGTCATTTTTCTCGCGATTGGGCATGTCGTTTCAATTTGGGCTTAAGAACGCGATTCTGAGATAATGTTAGCGTTTAATGGTCAACGGGCTTATTTATTCTATTTGGGCCTCGTTCTCACGCACTTGTCTAGTTGGGTCCGATATCACTTTTGTATTTGGCCCAATTTCTTTTATTATTTTTACTCTGCCTATTCATTTATTTTGAGTAGTATATATAGTCTAAAAATGTCAAAAATTGCTATTTGTTTTTATTTACAAAAATAATATTACAATTATCCAAAAATACAAAAAAATAATAATCATCCAAAAATACAAAAAATAGGAAAACGAAAAATACAAAAATAATCAGAGCAGCATCGACAGCTTCAAATTGGGCTGTTCTTGCTCCCCAAGGCTTCTCAGCAAGCCCGGTACCTGAAACAGGAAATAGGATCAAATCAGAATCAGGATTTTAATGCAAAAAACCTAAAAATGCCTATAAAATCAACAATCCACAGACAGAAATTCACACAGAAAAATCCATACGAAATTTAGAGATATTCAGGGTAAAAATTAGGGTTTCAGTGAAACCCTAATTGCGAAGCGTCAAAAATCCAGAAACATCAACAGTCAAGCAGAATAGAAGCAGTAGCAGTGAGGCAATAGTGAGCAGAACAATTCGGTAACCACATAAAAGGAGACCAAACAGAGGCTGGAAAAATAGGTTGGTGTTCCTGGAAATTTCGTTTTTATTTCGTTTTTATTAAGCTTATTAAGGTTGGTGTTCCTGGCAATAGTGCATAACTAAGTTTAATTTGAGACAAATCAAAAAATAAGAAACACAGAAACAGACATTTGAGGAGCAGATAAGAATATATATATATATATATATATATATATATATATATATATATATATATAAAAAGGAGAGAACCGAGAACCTTGCCTGCTAGTTCCGGCCACCGTAGACGGTGGCCGTCCACCCCTGGCCTCCTCCGGTCATCTTCTCCGGCGAAGCTCCGGCGCAATCAATCAAACCGAACCACCATCCACCTACAACCGCACCACCGTCGCCTCCCCTTACGGCCAAACCCTCCATGCACCCTCTATCACCACCGTGCGAAACTACCCTCCGTGGCCAACCCGAGCCTTCAACCGTAAACCCACCAAGCCCAAAACCGGTCGCCGTGTCAAGAGGGAACCACGGCTTACTAGGAAGGGGAGGAAAGATCGGTTCGTGAGGAGAGAGAGGCGGCGGAGAAGAGAGGAGAAGGGTGTTTGGTTCGGTGAAAGAAAGAGAAACGGCGGTGGGCGAAACACAGAAGAGAGGACGGATTCATGGATCCGTGAACTGAGGCGAAGAGAAGAGATCAGGGTAGGCGAGAGAGGAAAGGAGACGGCGCAATAGGGGAGGGGAGAGGCGTCGCACACGGAGAAGGAGGCGAGAGGCGGTGTAAGGAGAGAAAGGGGGGGGGGGTCGGCCGCGTAAGGAGAAAGAGGGAAGAATTTTAGGGTTGGGGTGATTTGGGGTAGAGCTGCGGCGCAGCTAGCTGAGGAAGAGAAGATTGAAATAAAATTAGGGTTTTTTTTAGGGTTCACTTTTATAGTGCCTCCACTATTTTATTTTATTTTAATTTTATTTTTATTATCAGAATGCTATTAGCACCCCCTCAATTCACGCGTGCACCCCTCCCTCACTTAAGCCCAGTTTCACATACTGGGCCTTCAGATGCGAACTGAGATTCCTTTTTACATCTGCTATTAATTATATAGCCCCCTTTCTAATAACACCCTATTTTACCATTTCACCCCCCTTTTTCTCGTTTTTTTAATATAATTTAATTCTCTTCAGGACAAAATATTTTCTCATAAATTAAAAACTTTGTTAATAGTCTTGTGAAGCCTTTGCTTGCATGATTATTAACAACGAGGTACTAGTGGTGATCACTTGGAGTCTTTGCTCAATTGATCATCATGAATGCCTGAATTTTCCTAAAAAGTTCACTAAGTTAAAAACTTTGTTAAATAGTCTTGTGAAGCCTTTGCTTGCATGATTATTAACAATGAGGTACTAGTGGCGATCACTTGGAGCCTTTGCTCAATTGATCATCATGAACGCCTAATTTTCCTAAAGATTTTCACTAAATCAAAAACTTTGTTAGTAGTCTTGCGAAGCCTTTGCTTGCATGATTATTAACAATGCAGTGCTAATGGTGGTCACTTGGAGCCTTTGCTCAATTGATCATCATGAAAGCTCAATTCTCATAATTAAACAAGATAAAAAAAACGAAAACCGTTTTCCAAACAAAGAAGAACTACGTAGCTTTGAATTCTCCATCGCACCGGGAGATACGTAGGAGCGGGTCATATCCCGTCAAGCATAACAAATAAAAATCATTTTCACAATAAGTTTTCAACAATTATTTCCAAAAGAACAAGAACTACGTCGCCTTTGATTCTCCACCCGGAGATACGTAGGAGCAGGGCCACGCCCCTGTCAAGCGCAAAAACAAATAATTTCTAAATAAAAATTACAAACACATCTCTTTCAAAAATCAAAAATCTTGTTTTCAAAGTAGGGGATTAAGTCGGTCGTACGGCCGGGTTAATCATTGTTTTAGGATAAGTGAACTGTGGTCCTTCAGAGCCCCAGCGCTCCTTCAGCCCCCAGCGGCCCTTCAGACCCCCAGTGGTCCTTCAACACAGATCACACAATCCTAAAACCCTTATATTAAAAAACACCAAACACACGAACATTTTCTACAAGAACTACGTAGCTTTGAGTTCTCCATCGCACCTGGAGATACGTAGGAGCGGGCCATGTCCCGTCAAGCACTTTTTTTTCTAAAAAACCATTTTCCCCCTTTTTCATAATAAATAAAGATTTTCATTAAGATTTTTTCAATAAGAAGTAGAGAGGCAAAATTAAGTATTTTCAAGTCAACACACTAAAACCACACATTTAATTGAAGGTTCCCTCTCAGTAGAGAGGACGTGTGGGGTGCTAACACCTTCCCTGCTCGTAACCGACCCCCGAACCCTATTCTCTAGTTTCGCAAGACCAATCGCTTTCCAAAAAAGGTTTTCCTAATATTTTCCTTAATAAATATTGGTGGCGGCTTCATTGTCTTAGGAAAAGTTGTGAACGAGGAAGGTTTTCCCTCGCGGACTTTTTCGGGCGCAACAGCTGGCGACTTCACTGGGGAGACTAAATTTTTTTAAAAGTGGGTCAAGCCTAACTAATTAAATGTGTGGTTTATATGATTGATTTGAATATCTTGCTTTGCCTCTCTTCTTTTTCCTTTTTCATAAGCATGTTACGTCCATGTGCATTCTTATTCTATGTTTGCTTTTGCAATAGATAGTTACTTCTTTGCTTAGTTCCCTCATGCATTTCTTCCCCTTTCTTATCATGTCCCCTTCTTCTCTGCTCCCTTTCCTATGGTAAGCACATGCATACTTCCCCTTTCTTATCATGTCCCCTTCTTCTTTGCTCCCTTTCTTGAGGTAAGTAGTGCATTGTTATTGGCACCCTAGATTAGTTTATATTGGATCGATATTGAACCCTAGGATAAACAACATGCTATTTGTCTGGACTGCTCTGGATTTTCATTTGCAGGTGGGGAAGGGTAGTTATTCCTAGGTGTTGTGCCCTCGACACACACTTCACATCCTATACTTGTGAGCATTGAGTGGGGCCTAAAACCCAAGGTCTGAACAAAAACCTAGGAGAGTGGGAACGATTAGTGACTGCCATTCGTAGACCTTTGTCTGTATGGCTCTCGTGAAAGTTCCGCCCAAGAGTGCGCTTTGTCATGATGCCTCACACTCGGTAGCTTTCTACGATTGTGGGTGCCATCATGAGAGAGACTTTAGCTCTTGGTTGCCATTGTAAGGAAGTGATTAGAACCTACATGGGAGGATTACCCCTTTCGTCGACTTTAGACCCTAGGATTCCCACCCTTTGTAGGACACGGGGGCACGCCTTTGTTTGTTGCATTAGTTTAGGCATTCCTTTTTAAACTCTATTTCAAAAAATCATAGAAAAAAATAATCCTTATTTTCTTACCCTCTTTTTATGTAAATGACACATCATTTCGCATTCACATCGTTTCACATCATTGCATCATTTGCATTGCATAAAATTCCAATTTTGAAAAAAAAAACCATTCATCTTGCATTCCCTTTCATTACATAAAGATAAAACAAAAAACAATTATCATCTGCATAGCATAAGCATTTCATTTATAATCATGCAAAAAAAAAATCCTCGTCAAGTTCATCCAAGATGAGACATTCATGCATAAGCATCATTTCCAAAAAAGACACAGCAGAACTACGTAAGCTTTGATTCCTCATTTACAATGGGGATACGTAGGAGCGGGTCATACCCCGTCAGGCACATTTTTCTAAAACCTTTTTTCCAATAAATCATTTGCATCTCCAAATAATTTTCAAAATCATGTTCCAAAACTAAAAACAAAAAAGAAAATCATTGTGAGTATCATGCATTTCATTGCACAAAAAAAAATGAAAACAAGAAAGCATCTCATTCATAGTCATGAATAAAAAATCATCATCAAGTTTATTCAAAATGTAGCATTCATGCACCATTTCATTAACCTCATCACTTCGGTTCAAATACATCATTCCTCCATACATGCATCTTTCAAAAAAAGGAAGGGGCATTGGCATTTCACACCTTGCCTTGCCTCTAAAAAAAAGAAATCATCATCATTTAGAGAAAAACATCATTCCTGCATCTTTCATCATTCAAAAGAAAAAGGGGGCATTGGTATTTCGTACCTTGTCTCGCCTCTAAAAAATAAAAAAATAATAAAAAAATCAAAATCAAAAATCATTTTGAAAAAAAGGGGGGCATCATTCTTGCATCATTCGCATTGGCATTCCATGTTTTGTCTTGCATTAAAAATAACAAAATTATTTAGAATAAGCCACGCTCTTCGAGTGGTCATTCTCCACGCATTTGCATCATACTTGCATATCATAATTTGTTCATTCATTCATTACATAAAATAAGAGTTGTGATGAGAAGCGAGACATTCTTGCGAAACAATCATCCTTTTTGAAAAAGTTTATCCTTACTTGGTTGCAAACTCAAGGTGTTCCAAGGCACTCAGTTTTTCAAATCAATAGCTCATTTGCATTTCTTTCAAAAGCACTGCGTCAAAAGTCTGAAATAGTGTATCAAAAAAAACAAATTTTTTAACTGATGTTAACTCTCTGTGAAGCATTCTTCTAATGAGCGTGCATGTCAGGTGCAGTTTCTCTTGTTTGAGTCAGTCAATTTCCTTCATTCCTTATCCAAGTCTAATCCCGCCCCATCCACCCATAAAGCATATTCTCTCCCATCAGTGGATACTTGACTTTTTGGTTCATTCTCACTAAGACTTTAAGTCCTCCATGCTGGGGCAACTCTGTGATCACTAATTTTCCTTATCAATATCATATTCCTTCAGTGCAAGTCTCTCAAAAAAAAATAATAATAATATAATAAACAAGAAAACAAGCTCGCTAGGTTGAAAACCCGCAAAGGGCGGCCTAGACAAAAAGGAGCGCCCGGTGGACTGAAAACTCGCAAAGAGCGGTCCAGGCAAAAATTAGGGCACAAAAACGGAAAAAAGAGCAAACACATGAAGATAGATAAATTATTGTTCTAAAGTTAAGTCTCATAGAAATAAGCAATCGGGATTTGAAATGAAGTTTGGCCATCTCCTCAAAAACCCCAAAATCCCAGAAAGTCCCTTTCCTACCCACCTTGAGCCAAGAAAAACCAAAATCCAAAAATCGCCCTAGACAAGGATCACCCCAAATAAAAAAAACAGTGCATCACTTTTTATCAGCTCACCCGAGTCGAAGAAGGAAAAGAATCATAAAAAAAAAGGAAAAAGAGAAAATCAAAAAAAGGGGGATTCAAAAATGAAAATCCCAAAACAAAAGAAAATACAAAAGAAAATAAAGTGGTGAGCTGGTACATGTTACCACAAAATACAAGAGATCATTGTCTAAATAAACCTTCAAACACTCCACCATTCCAACACCTGATTCCATAAACCTTCAAACACTTCCTTTGGCCTCAACATCAAACCCCTTAGTCATTCTACCATGAGACACGAATTTGCTTTAACAGAGCCCAAACAAGCCCAATAACCATCTTCCTCATAGACCATTAACCGTCAATCAACGCAGAACAAAACTCATCCTCCCTTTAGCCTCAAACACTTCATTAAGCCTAACCCTCTTTCCTCCACAAAACACCACAATCCCGAAAAGTCCATTCCGATCAATGACCGATTGCTTTTGTTCTCTCAAATTCTAATCTTAGGACGGACAAGCTTATCTATGTACAATGTGTTTGCTCAAAAGAAAAACAAACGATCAGAAAAAAGAAAGCTGGTCAAGAAAAAATAAACCCTCAAAAAAAAAGAGAACTGAGGAAACAAAAACGAACAGTCAGAAAAAAGAAAGCTGACAAAATAAAAAAGAGGGACTTGCACTCCAAAACACATTCAAGATGCAAGGTTTAGTGATCACCAGGTAAGGATTCTTTCGCACCAAAAGTCAAGACATCAATAGAGAACCAAAGATTTGCACTGAGAATACCACTCGGACCCAAAGTTGGGGCATTCTCTTCACCACCCACACACCCTAGTCTTGGGAAAGTCTGTTCAATGCCCATCCCATGTCACTCCAGTTGTCAATGTCATCCCAAAGTGGGGCAAGTGCATTCCCATTCCTTCACCTCATTCATTCCCATAAAAACCTCACCGGGGCAATCTCTCAACTCACTATCCTAAACAAGACCTTGTCATTCTGATTGGGGCAGCCTTGTCCTTGTTATGACCGGGGCAACATCAAATTCCGTGGGTTGAGGCAAAACCCCTTTCATTCCAGCTTTCATCCCAAGAGCCGAAACGTTCCCAATTCATCATCTTCTACACCCCTAGTTGTTGTCACCACTAGACAGGGGCAAACTGTTCACTCTTCAAAGACCTGAATTGGGGCAATCTTGTATCCCTTGATCCCTCATAAGCTTCGGCAATAGCCATGTCGGTCATTCCTTCACTTTCCATAAATGTCCATGTCCTAAACCAATTCCAAGTTAACTGACTCATTCATTCACATTTGCACTCCTATGCATGCTTACTAGACAATGCTTCAAAAAGAGGAAACACAAGTTGTTTACGTGATATCTAAAATTCAGTCATCATGGAAAGAAAGAGAAAACAGGTGAGGTTATTTGTAAATAAAAACCTTGAGAACACCAGAGTTTGAATCAAATTCAATTTTTCAACAGAATGGGCAATAATCATCTCAATTCCTTGCATTCAAAGTCTCGCATCTCATCATCACAAAAATGTCTACCTCACGCATCTAGGCATCTCAATCTATTCATTATAGCATTTGCATCAAAGCATTACATTTGCATCTTCACATTTTGTGCATTCATCACATAGTAAAAAGAGAAAGCGTTCCACATCAGTTGCACCATATTAATACTTGCATTTCATAGAAGAAAATAGTAAAAAAGAAAAAAGCGGAAATCTTTTCATTGTATTGGCATCATATTAATGTTCGCACTTCATAAAAAGGAAAAGAACAAAATCATTACATGTCATTCATCACTAGAGCATTACATTTTGCATCAGATATTTCACAGAAAAAACAAAGAAAGCAAAAAGAAAATAAAGAAAAGACAAAAGCATTCCATGTCATTCATCATTTCACAAAGCATTTCTTTGTCATTCAATCATCAAACATTAAAGCAGTGCATATGCATCATATTAACGTTAGCATTTCCATAAAAAAAAAGAACAAGAATCATTGCATCAAACATCAGAGCATTGCATCATATTAATGTTTGCATTTCATAGAAGAAGCAAAAAGAAACAAACAGAAGTTAGAACAGGAACATTTCATTCATCAAAGCATCAATCACCGCATACATTTGCATTCAAACATCAAAGCAATACAGTTGCATCACATCAATACTTGCATCTCATAGAAGAAAAGAAAGCTAAAGCGTCCCATGTCGTTCATGATTTCATTCATCAGCAATATTCACACTTCATAGAAAAAAGGCAAAGAAGAAAAATTTTCCATTACATGTCATCTGTCATTCCATTAAAATACATGAGCATTCATCAAAACTTTGCATTCACATACCCATGATTCTTAAAAGAGCAAAAAGAGAAGCCAAAAGAGAGAAAAGAGAAGAGCCAAGAGAGCAACAAAAAGAAAAGAAAAGAAAGAAAAAGAAAAAAAGAGAAGCTAGAGAAAGAGAAAAAGACATATAAGAACAGGAGAAAATCATGCATTCATCAGACATAAGCAAAAGAAAAAAAATCATGCATTGCGTACAGACAAGAGAAGAAAAGGAAAATCATTGCATTCATCAAGCATATAGGAACAGTAGAAGATCATGCATTCATCCAACATAGACAAAGGAAATAAGAAACCCATCATTCAAAGAAAACAGCAATCATGGCATTTGCACTGCATGCATTTGTTCATTTTAGCTACAGGTACAAAGAGAGGATGAGCACTTCGGTGTTAGCCCTCGCCCCCAGATTCCAGGAAATGTTCCCCCAAGTTGGGAGTTCAGAAAGAAAAAAAGAAAAGAGAGAAATAGAAAAGAAAGAGAGAAAAGAAAAGAGAGCGCTCAAGCGCGCATTGCGGATTGGAGCACAGAGATCATCGCTCCCTTCTGCCCAGGTCTCACGTCGTGTACGAGCAACGCGATGGACCGCAGCCCCATGTGAGGTTCAACGGAATAGTTGTATCAGCCTAAGATACAGTGGACGCCGTGCATTGATCAGTATATCAGTTCCGGAGCTGATAACGATCCCCCCGGTCGCTCGAAAAGGCCAACAGGAAGCGTGCTCCTCAAAGCCACGTGCAAACTCGGATTCACCAAGAGTCCGTTTAAGGATTACAGGTTTTAGGCAGCCTGGGCAATTTACCGCTTTCTGCACGCCAAGTGCCCATTTACCGCTTTCTGCACGCCAAGTGCCCATTTACCGCTTTCTGCACGCCAAGTGCCCGTTTTACCTTTTTTGCCTCAGGTTTCTCTAGGTAGACAAAATTGGTATAATTTCTGAATTCTTTATTTCTATTTTGTCTCGGAATATGTTTCGGCCAACTCATATTCCTTGTCAAAATCCAAATAAAGAGGGGCAGCTGTTATACCCCAATTTTGTCCGTCTTCTAGTTTTAGTCGTTTATTTTACTTAAATCGTGTTTTGAAGTCGCGTGGTTACGAGAATTATCAGTACGGCGTCTCAGTTACTAACCCTGGCTAATTTCAATTACCCTGTTCAACTAAATCGAAATACCGTTGTTTTAAATTAGGCATGCACGCGAATGATCGATCTTTTCGTGTGTTCTTCAATTTAATCGTCGTATTTGGATTTAGTCGAACCTAATTGAGACTAACAAAGTCATTTTTCTCGCGATTGGGCTTGTCGTTTCAATTTGGGCTTAAGAACGCGATTCTGAGATAATGTTAGCGTTTAATGGTCAACGGGCTTATTTATTCTATTTGGGCCTCGTTCTCACGCACTTGTCTAGTTGGGTCCGATATCACTTTTGTATTTGGCCCAATTTCTTTTATTATTTTTACTCTGCCTATTCATTTATTTTGAGTAGTATATATAGTCTAAAAATGTCAAAAATTGCTATTTGTTTTTATTTACAAAAATAATATTACAATTATCCAAAAATACAAAAAAATAATAATCATCCAAAAATACAAAAAATAGGAAAATGAAAAATACAAAAATAATCAGAGCAGCATCGACAGCTTCAAATTGGGCTGTTCTTGCTCCCTAAGGCTTCTCAGCAAGCCCGGTACCTGAAACAGGAAATAGGATCAAATCAGAATCAGGATTTTAATGCAAAAAACCTAAAAATGCCTATAAAATCAACAATCCACAGACAGAAATTCACACAGAAAAATCCATACGAAATTTAGAGATATTCAGGGTAAAAATTAGGGTTTCAGTGAAACCCTAATTGCGAAGCGTCAAAAATCCAGAAACATCAACAGTCAAGCAGAATAGAAGCAGTAGCAGTGAGGCAATAGTGAGCAGAACAATTCGGTAACCACATAAAAGGAGACCAAACAGAGGCTGGAAAAATAGGTTGGTGTTCCTGGAAATTTCGTTTTTATTTCGTTTTTATTAAGCTTATTAAGGTTGGTGTTCCTGGCAATAGTGCATAACTAAGTTTAATTTGAGACAAATCAAAAAATAAGAAACACAGAAACAGACATTTGAGGAGCAGATAAGAAAAAATATATATATATATAAAAAAAAGGAGAGAACCGAGAACCTTGCCTGCTAGTTCCGGCCACCGTAGACGGTGGCCGTCCACCCCTGGCCTCCTCCGGTCATCTTCTCCGGCGAAGCTCCGGCGCAATCAATCAAACCGAACCACCATCCACCTACAACCGCACCACCGTCGCCTCCCCTTACGGCCAAACCCTCCACGCACCCTCTATCACCACCGTGCGAAACTACCCTCCGTGGCCAACCCGAGCCTTCAACCGTAAACCCACCAAGCCCAAAACCGGTCACCGTGTCAAGAGGGAACCACGGCTTACTAGGAAGGGGAGGAAAGATCGGTTCGTGAGGAGAGAGAGGCGGCGGAGAAGAGAGGAGAAGGGTGTTTGGTTCGGTGAAAGAAAGAGAAACGGCGGTGGGCGAAACACAGAAGAGAGGACGGATTCATGGATCCGTGAACTGAGGCGGAGAGAAGAGATCAGGGTAGGCGAGAGAGGAAAGGAGACGGCGCAATAGGGGAGGGGAGAGGCGTCGCACACGGAGAAGGAGGCGAGAGGCGGTGTAAGGAGAGAAAAGGGGGGGGGGGGGGGTCGGCCGCGTAAGGAGAAAGAGGGAAGAATTTTAGGGTTGGGGTGATTTGGGGTAGAGCTGCGGCGCAGCTAGCTGAGGAAGAGAAGATTGAAATAAAATTAGGGTTTTTTTTAGGGTTCACTTTTATAGTGCCTCCACTATTTTATTTTATTTTAATTTTATTTTTATTATCAGAATGCTATTAGCACCCCCTCAATTCACGCGTGCACCCCTCCCTCACTTAAGCCCAGTTTCGCATACTGGGCCCTCAGATGCGAACTGGGCTTCCTTTTTACACCTGCTATTAATTATATAGCCCCCTTTCTAATAACACCCTATTTTACCATTTCACCCCCCTTTTTCTCGTTTTTTTAATATAATTTAATTCTCTTCAGGACAAAATATTTTCTCATAAATTAAAAACTTTGTTAATAGTCTTGTGAAGCCTTTGCTTGCATGATTATTAACAACGAGGTACTAGTGGTGATCACTTGGAGTCTTTGCTCAATTGATCATCATGAATGCCTGAATTTTCCTAAAAAGTTCACTAAGTTAAAAACTTTGTTAAATAGTCTTGTGAAGCCTTTGCTTGCATGATTAATAACAATGAGGTACTAGTGGCGATCACTTGGAGCCTTTGCTCAATTGATCATCATGAACGCCTAATTTGCCTAAAGATTTTCACTAAATCAAAAACTTTGTTAGTAGTCTTGCGAAGCCTTTGCTTGCATGATTATTAACAATGGAGTGCTAATGGTGGTCACTTGGAGCCTTTTCTCAATTGATCATCATGAAAGCTCAATTCTCATAATTAAACAAGATAAAAAAAAACGAAAACCGTTTTCCAAACAAAGAAGAACTACGTAGCTTTGAATTCTCCATCGCACCGGGAGATACGTAGGAGCGGGTCATATCCCATCAAGCATAACAAATAAAAATCATTTTCACAATAAGTTTTCAACAATTATTTCCAAAAGAACAAGAACTACGTCGCCTTTGATTCTCCACCCGGAGATACGTAGGAGCAGGGCCACGCCCCTGTCAAGCGCAAAAACAAATAATTTCTAAATAAAAAATACAAACACATCTCTTTCAAAAATCAAAAATCTTGTTTTCAAAGTAGGGGATTAAGTCGGTCGTACGGCCGGGTTAATCATTGTTTTAGGATAAGTGAACTGTGGTCCTTCAGAGCCCCAGCGCTCCTTCAGCCCCCAGCGGCCCTTCAGACCCCCAGTGGTCCTTCAACACAGATCACACAATCCTAAAACCCTTATATTAAAAAACACCAAACACACGAACATTTTCTACAAGAACTACGTAGCTTTGAGTTCTCCATCGCACCTGGAGATACGTAGGAGCGGGCCATGTCCCGTCAAGCACTTTTTTTTCTAAAAAACCATTTTTCCCCCTTTTTCATAATAAATAAAGATTTTCATTAAGATTTTTTCAATAAGAAGTAGAGAGGCAAAATTAAGTATTTTCAAGTCAACACACTAAAACCACACATTTAATTGAAGGTTCCCTCTCAGTAGAGAGGACGTGTGGGGTGCTAACACCTTCCCTGCTCGTAACCGACCCCCGAACCCTATTCTCTAGTTTCGCAAGACCAATCGCTTTCCAAAAAAGGTTTTCCTAATATTTTCCTTAATAAATATTGGTGGCGGCTTCATTGTCTTAGGAAAAGTTGTGAACGAGGAAGGTTTTCCCTCGGGGACTTTTTCGGGCGCAACAATATGATCCGTGACATCGGTCCTGAATCTTTTAAGCAGGTGCATGTGTATGATACTCTATGCAAAGACAAAGAAGAGCCTTTGTATTTGGGATGCAAAAAATACACACAGTTGTCTGCGACGATAAGATTGATCAATCTGAAGGCAATAAATGGGTGGACTGATAAGGGCGTCACTGAATTACTTGAGTTGTTGAAAGACATGCTTCCGGAAGGTAACACATTGCCGAATCGTACCTATGATGCGAAGAAGATATTGTGTTCGTTGGGTGTGGGGTATAAGAAAATACATGCATGCCCCAATGATTGCATATTGTATCGAAATGATTTTGAGAAGTTGCACAAGTGTCCCACGTGCAATCTTTCGCGCTACAAAGTGAAGACTGGTGAATCTAGTAGCGATGATGATGATGTCACAAAAGGTTCTCCCGCAAAGGTTTTGTGGTATCTTCCAATAATACCTAGATTCCAACGCTTATTTGCTAATGCAAAAGATGCAAATAACATTAGATGGCATGCAGATGAGAGGAAATGTGACGGACAGCTTCGCCATCCAGCCGATTTTTTAAAAAGCGTCCCTGATGCTCAAAATACAGAGGGCCTTTAGGGGCGCTTTTCAAAAGCGCTCCTGATGCCCTAAAATTCTAATTTCCTCTATCTCCCTCCTCATTTGCGAAACCCTCTCATTCTTTCAACACACAGTCTCCCTCCCTCTCTCTTGTGCCGTCGTATCTCTGTCTTCCTCCCTCTCTCTTGCGCCGTATCCTTCTCCTCCCCCCTCTCCCCGGCTGCCTACGACGCCCAAACGTCGTTCTTCCTTCGGCGGTCTCTTCCCACCGTGAGCTATTTTTTCCAGTTTTCCCTCCGTTCGCGACTCCGTGAGCTGCCTTCCCTCCTTCTTGAGCTCAACGACGCTTCTCCCTCTGTGAACGACGCGGCGCTGCTTCGTCCTCCCTCCTGCAAATCTGCCATTGTTGGTTGCTGCTGACATAGTTCACGATTTGCTTCTTTTTGGTAATACTCTTCACAAAGTTTGCTTCTTTTTTTCTTTTTATTTCTGGTTTTTTTCTCTTTTTTTTCCTGGGTAGTTTTAAGCTTCAGAATTACTGTGTTCGTTTGGAGTGTGATTCCCACTACATATGTTTTTGATTATGAAGCCTATTACTAGTTTCATTGGTGTTTTAATAAATTTGTTGTTTTATAAAAGTGGTTTAATAAATTTGTTGATTAATTTGTTTTGTTATATCTAGTTCGAGTTCTTTTTGCGGAGCTTCAAATTCTTTCTTGATCTAGTTCACATCTAGTTCGAGTTCGTTGTTGCTTCCCCTTAATTTTCAGGTACTTTTCTTGTTCTCTTGTCCTGTTATTGTGGTTATTGTTTATACACTTGAGCAGTTGTGGTTATTGTTTATACACTTGAGCAGTTCACATATGTATTCATAATTGGTGTATTTGAAATTGATGGATTGTTTGAGTTATAGTTCACATATGTATTTATATTAGCAAAGACCTTATCCAAGGTCGAATGTCTTGGTTTTAAAAAATTGTAACTTGTGTGTTTTTCACCTTTAATATGTTTAAGTTCTCTTATCAGGAATTTATAATAAATTTCGGTCTAATATGGATAGAAAGTGGATGTCTGTCAATCGTCTATCGAAAGAATATGCCGGTGGAGTGGAATATTTTGTGAACTTTGCTGTTCGACGTTTAGGAACTTCTAGTAAGTTCAAGTGTCCTTGTTTAAGTTGTTGTTACACCAATCGAGTTACTGCAGTTGAGTTGGAAAAACATTTAAAGGCCAACGGAATCGATCAAAGTTATACTTGTTGGACAATGCACGGTGAGGAAAGAGGTGAACCTTCAAATATGGATAATAGTAATCAGAGATGTGATCCGGTTGATTATCCTGAAACACATACATTTGATGGCCACCAATTTGAAGAGGTGGCAAAGGCGGTTGAAGACGATCTTAATGATTGTCCTCAAATGTTTGAGAAGTTGATAGCCGACGCGAAGACACCGTTGTATGCGGGCTGTACTGAATTCACAAAGTTATTGGTTGTGATAAAGCTGTATAGCTTGAAAACTTGCCACGGATGGACGGATAAGAGCTTTACGGAATTACTCGCACTATTGAAAGATATGTTGCCGGAAGACAATGTGCTCCCTTCTTGGATGTATGATGCAAAACAAATGTTAGGCACCATTGGTTTGAACTATGAGAAGATACATGCTTGTCCAAATGATTGCATTTTATTTCGGAATGAACATGCATTGTTAAAGTCGTGCCCTAAATGTAATGCATCGCGGTATAAGAAGAAAGAATCACTACGCCAGAATTGTCGAAATTAGTCGCACACATAAGCAGCGCTTGCCATAAAAGCGCTACTCAATCTGCAAAAAATTTAACAATGGGCAGCGCTTGGTTGGGAACGCTACTCATTCATGTACGGGCTAAATCAATTGGCAGCGCTTTATGGGGTGAGCGCTGCCCATAGATGAAATGCGCTGAGTGATGGACAGTGCTTGGGGTGAGCGCTGCCTATTGCTGATTCTCGCTATACGAATAGGCAGCGCTTTTTGGATGGAGCGCTGCCAATTGATGAAACGCGCAGACTAATGAACAGCACTTTTGGCTGAGCGCTGCCCATTCCTTAACACGCTATACGAATAAGCAGCGCTTTTCTGGTGGAGCGCTGCCTATTCCTTTAATTATTTTCGCGTCTAGCTTCCTCCCTCTCACTCTCACTCACACTTCCAGTAGCTAGCTCTCTCATACTACGCACGACTCTCACTCTCACTCTCACTCTCACTCTCACTCTCTCACTCACGTCCCTATCCCTCTCACTCTCACACTCCATTTACATTTTTGTTCTCTCTCACTCTCATTTTCGTTCCCTCACACTTTCTTCCCTCTCTCATTTTCGTTGCCAACTACCTCTCACTCTCACCATTTTTTTTGTTGGTCCGTACGGAGCTTTTCCATTTTCGTTGGGTCGTGAAGCTTGCATTTTCGTTCCACTTTCACCAAAGGTAATATATATATCATTGCATTTTGTTCTAGTTATTTTAATGGCATATTGGAACCTTAGGTTAGATGATTCATTGTTGATGCTTGTTGAAATGTGTAGGTGTAGTATTTGTTGAAATGTCCAAATGAAATGTAGGTGTAGTATTTGTTGAAATGTCCAAATGAAATACTTGTTAATTTAATGTTGCTCTAGGTTAAGGGATTCTTGTGTTGTATTTATAAATTTGAAAAATTTAGGATTGATGTTGATGATTTGTTGTTTAATGCGAATTTAATGGCATTGCATTTTGTTCTAGTTCTTTTAATGGCATTGGAACCTTAGGTTAGATGATTCAATTTTGATGCTTGTGATTGGTTCTTTGAAAGTAGGTGTAGGTGTAGTGTTTCTAAACTTAAGGGGAAATGTAGGTGTAGTATTTGTTGAAATGTCCAAATAAATGCTTGTTAATTTAATGTTGCTCTAGGTTAATGGATTCTTGTGTTGTATTTATAAATTTGAAAAATTTAGGATTGATGTTGATGATTTGTTGTTTAATGCGAATTTAATGCGAATTGTTTGTTAGGTTTTGCGAGTTTGGTTTGCCGGAGCTTCGCGTTCATTGTTCGAGTTCGTCCTGGTTCGAGTGTTCGTTCTAGTTCATTCGAGTTCATTGTTGCTTCCACGTGTTCAGGTACTTTTGTTGTTTTCTTATATTTATTATATTTATTATAAAGTCTTTGATTTTTTTAGCTGAAAATAGTTGAATGTCTTAGCTTCAAAAAAATTGTTCGTTGTGTGTTTTTCACCTGTAATAGGTTTAAGTTCTCTTATCAGGATTTTATTATAAATATTGGGAAATTATGGATAGAAAGTGGATGTCTGCCAATCGTCTGTCCAAGGAATATGTCGCTGGAGTGGATTATTTTGTGAACTGTGCTGTTAAACGTTTAGGGACTTCTAGTGATATCAAATGTCCTTGTTTAAGTTGTTGTTATGTAAAATCGGTTAATGCAGAGGAGTTGGCAGGACATTTAAAGGGTTACGGAATTGATCAAAGTTATACTTGTTGGACAATGCATGGTGAGGAAAGAGGTGAATCTTCAAATATGGGTAATAATACCGAGAGATGTGCGCCGGTTGACACTGAAAGACCTACATTGGATGGGGACGAATTTGAAGAGATGGCAAAGGCTGTTGAAGACGATCTTAATGACTGTCCTCAAATGTTTGAGAAGTTGATAACGGATGCGGAGACACCGTTGTATTCGGGTTGTACTGAATTCACAAAATTATTGGCTGTGATAAAGTTGTATAACTTGAAAACTTGCCACGGATGGACGGATAAGAGCTTTACGGAATTACTCGCACTATTGAAAGAAATGTTGCCGAAGGATAATGTGCTCCCTTCTCGGACGTATGATGCAAAACAAATGTTAGGGTCCATTGGCTTGAACTATGAGAAGATACACGCTTGTCCCAATGATTGCATTTTATTTCGGAATGAACATGCATTGTTAAAGTTGTGTCCTAAATGTAACGCATCGCGGTATAAAAAGAAAGAATCTGCTCCAGAAAAGGTGTTGTGGTATTTTCCCATAATTCCTCGATTTAGGCGCATGTACCGTAGTTCAGAAGATGCAAAACACTTGACATGGCATGAGGATGAAAGGATTAAAGATGGCATGCTACGACACCCGACGGATTCTCCGCAGTGGAAAAAAATTGATATTGATTTTCCTGATTTCGGGTTGGATTCAAGAAACCTACGACTTGCATTGTCTGCTGATGGATTTAACCCGCACGGTATTCAGAGTAGCTCCCATAGTACTTGGCCCGTGATTTTGGCGATCTATAACTTACCTCCATGGCTTTGCATGAAACGCAAATATATGATGTTGTCATTGTTAATTTCTGGGCCCAACCAACCAGGAAATGATATTGATGTATACTTGGCTCCTTTAATTGAAGACTTGAAGTTAATGTGGGAGACTGGAGTAGAGGTGTATGATGGGTTCAGAGAAGAAAGTTTCACCCTGAGGGCTATGATTTTTGGCACAATTAATGACTTTCCAGCTTATGGAAGTCTATCTGGGTATAGTAACAAAGGTCAGTGTGCATGCCCTATATGTGAAGATAACACTGATTGGATGTGGTTGAAACATGGTAAGAAGAATATCTACCCTGGTCATCGTAGATTTTTGCCATCTACACATCAGTATCGACTGTTGAAAAAGGCATTCAATGGGAATACCGAAACCCGTAAAGCTTCCATGCCTTTGACGGGCGAACAACTATTTGAAAAAGTGAAAGATTTGAACATTAAATTTGGGAAGCCTTTTGCCGGAGAGCTTGCCAAACGGGGGTGGAAGAAAAAGTCGATTTTCTTTGAGTTGCCATACTGGAAGTCATTATATGTAAGGCACTTCATTGATGTGATGCATGTTGAAAAAAATGTTTTTGAAAGTGTCATTGGTACTTTACTCAATATACCAGGAAAGACTAAAGATACGTATATATGTATTTCAAATAATATAGTTATATGTCATTGTGTTCAGTTGTTTGAAAACATATTGGGGAGTGGAACAATCAAAGACCAAATGGATACCGATAGTTGTAAGTTTTTAATCAATGTTCTTATATATTTAATTACATTATTATGTGAAAAAATGTATTAAATTAAATTTAACATTTAACTAATGTTTTGTTTTGTAGTGTCCAAAACAACCCAATAGCAATGATTGTGGGTATTATGTAATGAAATTTTTGAAGGAAATTATTACCCACAACCAAACGATTATTCCCCGACAGGTATCTAGAATTCTTTTTGATTTTGATATAATAATAGTTAATTCCATTTAACCATTTCAATTCTAATTTTATTTATTTATATAATTTCAGTATTTTCCTGATTGTCGGGTGAAGACATACTCTGAGGAACAGCTAGTTGAGCTTAGAGGAGAGTGGTGCCGTTATGTCTCCCGTTTTTTTTTTATTTTGGATAGAATATGTAATACTGTAAGTTGTTAGCGTTTGATTTGGATACATACAACTAAGCTAGTTTTGGTTAATATTGAAGTTTAGCTAGTTTTGGGTACATATGAATTGGATAATAACTTGTTAGCTAGTTTGTTTTGGTTCAAGTGTAGAAATGGAATGAATTGGGAAACTTAAGCACTTGTTAGCTAGTTTTGGTTCATATTGTAAGTTTAGCTAGTTTTGGGTACATATGAATTGGATAATAACTTGTTAGCTAGTTTGTTTTGGTTCAAGTGTAGAAATGGAATGAATTGGGATACTTAAGCACTTCTTAGCTAGTTTTGGTTTATATTGTAAGTTTAGCTAGTTTTGGGTACATATGAATTGGATAATAACTTGTTAGTTAGTTTGTTTTGGTTCAAGTGTAGAAATGGAATGAATTGGAATGAATTGGGAATGAATTGCTGAATGTTTGACTTGCCTTTTTGGATACATATTTGATTTTGCCTTTTTGGATACATATAGCTAAGTTAGTTATGATTGGAATGTTTGATTAGCTGGTTTTGATTTTGCTCATAATGTTTGATTTGAATTGGAATGAATTGGGAATGAATTGCTGAATGTTTGATTGCTGAATGTCCAGGAAAATTGCAACTGTAAAAAGGAAAATAACAAAAACAGAAGAAAAAAAATAAAAAAAAAATTACACAATGGGCAGCGCTTCCAGGAGAAAGCGCTGCTCATTGCCTTAGCGCTATTACGAATAGGCAGCGCTTTTACGAGAAAGCGCTGCCAATTCGTAAAAGCGCTAAGGCAATGAGCAGCGCTTTCTCCTAAAAAGCGCTGCCCATTCGAAAATGCGCTAAGGCAATGAGCAGCGCTTTCTCCTACAAAGCGCTGCCCATTTGAAAATGCGCTAAGGCAATGAGCAGCGCTTTTTCCTAAAAGCGCTGCCCATTGCTATAAATGGGCAGCGCTTTTAAAGCGCTGCCCATTATTAGAGTGGAATCAGCAGCGCAAATATTAGCAGCGCTCAAAAGCGCTTCCCATTGATAAAAAAAAAGCGCTGCCCATTAAAAAATCTGTGGTAGTGAATCTGCTCCAGAAAAGGTATTGTGGTATTTTCCCATAATTCCTCGATTTAGGCGTATGTATCGTAGTTCGGAAGATGCAAAACAGTTGACTTGGCATGATGATGAAAGGATTAAAGATGGCATGCTACGACACCCGGCGGATTCTCCGCAGTGGAAAAAGATTGATATTGAGTATCCTGATTTTGGGCATGACCCAAGAAACCTACGTCTTGCATTGTCTGCCGATGTGTCATACCCAAATTTTGTCCGGCTTAGGTCCAAACCCTAACTTTCAACACAAAAATTACATAGTAGATTTAATTTATTTTTCTTGTTACAATATCTTTAATTAAAAAAAACGAAAATAAAAAATAAAATAGATAAGAAATAATACAAATTACAAAAGAAAATAAAAAAGGGGAGGTGCAATAAAAGATTATTATTACAAAAAAGGAGAATGTCCATGTACATGACTTGGCCCAAGAATGCCAAAGTTACAAAAATACAAAAATAAACCAAGTACCCAAAACTGCAGCTACTTTGCAAAGGTGATTTCTCTCTCTTCGGACATCATTTCGACGATCCGACCGGTGAAAGTGAAGATGGATGTCTCATGAACTTGGTGTCAAAAAACAACGATGATCCAACGGTTAACGAATCCAGAATCGCACTTGTACGGTGGCTGGTTTGAGAAAAACGGGAGTTGTTTTTTCTACTTTTTGCGAAGGCAATTTCTCTCTCCTCAGACCTCGTTTCGACGATCCAAATGGTAGAAGTGAAGATGGATGTCTCATGAACCTGGTGTCAAAAAACAACGATGATCCAACGGTTAACGAATCCGAAATCGCATTGTCAATATGGCTGGTTTGAGAAAAACGAAAATTGCTTTTCTATGTTGTTTTAGTCCCACATTGCTTGGGAGAAACAAGAACTACCTAGCCTTTGGCTATAAAAGAGATGGAGATGCAAAGGCTATGAACATGGGTGATTGATGGGGTAAGTGATCTTTTGGGCTAGCATTTGCAGTCCATTAGATTAAAAGCCTGTCATTAATTCTTTTGGACTAGCTTTTGCAGTCCATTAGATTGAAAGCCCGTCTTTAGTTATTTTTGGGATGGCCGTTGAGGTCCTTTACTTGGTGGTTTTCGGGTGAAAACGGACCAGATAGGAGTCTGGTTCGCGGTTGATATGGTCAGATTGCTCGGTCCGTTTCGGCGTTGATCGCATTGATCAGCTAGAGGTTAGTTTTGCATTTATTTATTTAATTTATTTATTTATTTTTGTATATATTTATTTATTATGTATACTGTTTATTTATGTACATACTTATTTATTATTTATATTGTTTATTTATCTATGTAAATAATTATTTATTATTTATTCATTTATTTATTTATATGTATAGTTATTTATTTATTAACTTTACGCTTTATTAATTGTTAGTGTTGTCATTAATTTTTTTAAATACACAAATTATTTTATAAAAATTTCAAAAATATAAATAGGGGATTAAGTCGACTGTACAGTCGGATTAGTCAGCTTTTTAGGACTACAAATGAACCGTTACGGATCATGTCCTAAAATCCCTATTTAAAACAAACAATTTCTAAATTAAAATAAATACAAACATACTTCTTTCCCCTAGGTAAACCTTTTTCTCACCAGCCTTTTTTTCAAAATAACAGATTTTCTTTTCCCTAAACGAGAATCAATCCAATTGCGAAAACTCTTCAAAATCAAACTTTGTTAAGTAGTCTTGCGAAGCCTTTGCTTGCATGATTATTAACAATGAGGTACCAGTGGCGATCACTTGGAGCCTTTGCTCAATTGATCATCATGAACGCCTAATTTTCCTAAAGATTTTCACTAAATCAAAAACTTTGTTAGTAGTCTTGCGAAGCCTTTGCTTGCATGATTATTAACAATGGAGTGCTAATGGTGGTCACTTGGAGCCTTTGCTCAATTGATCATCATGAAAGCTCAATTCTCGCAATTAAACAAGATAAAAAACAAAAACCGTTTTCCAAACAAAGAAGAACTACGTAGCTTTGAATTCTCCATCGCACCGGGAGATACGTAGGAGCGGGCCATGTCCCGTCAAGCGTTTTTTTCTAAAAAACCATTTTTTTCCCATTTTTCATAATAAATAAAGATTTTCATTAAGATTTTTTCAATAAGAAGTAGAGAGGCAAAATTAAGTATTTTCAAGTCAACACACTAAAACCACACATTTAATTAAAGGTTCCCTCTCAGTAGAGAGGACGTGTGGGGTGCTAACACATTCCCTGCGCGTAACCGACCCCCGAACCCTATTCTCTAGTTTCGCAAGACCAATCGCTTTCCAAAAAGGTTTTCCTAATATTTTCCTTAATAAATATTGGTGGCGGCTTCATTGTCTTAGGAAAAGTTGTGAACGAGGAAGGTTCACCCTCGGGGACTTTTTCGGACGCAACAGCTGGCGACTTCACTGGGGACCCTAAAAAACATTTTTTCAAAACTGGGTCAAGCCTAATTAATTAAATGTGTGGTTTATATGATTGATTTGAATATCTTGCTTCTTCTTCCTTTTTCATAAGCATGTTACGTCCATGTGCATTCTTCTTCTATGTTTGTTTTTGCAATAGATAATTACTTTTTTGCTTAGTTCTCTCATGCATTTCTTCCCCTTTCTTATCATGTCCCCTTCTTCTCTGCTCCCTTTCCTATGGTAAGCACATGCATACTTCCCCTTTCTTATCATGTCCCCTTCTTCTCCACGCATTTGCATCATACTTGCATATCATAATTTGTTCATTCATTCATTGCATAAAATAAGAGTTGTGATGAGAAGCGAGACGTTCTTGCGAAACAATCATCCTTTTTGAAAAAGTTTATCCTTACTTGGTTGCAAACTCAAGGTGTTCCAAGGCACTCAGTTTTTCAAATCAATAGCTCATTTGCATTTCTTTCAAAAGCACTGCATCAAAAGACTGAAATAGTGTATCAAAAAAAAAACAAATTTTTTAACTGATGTTAACTCTCTGTGAAGCATTCTTCTAATGAGCGTGCATGCCAGGTGCAGTTTCTCTTGTTTGAGTCAGTCAATTTCCTTCATTCCTTATCCAAGTCTAATCCCGCCCCGTCCACCCATAAAGCATATTCTCTCCCATCAGTGCATACTTGACTTTTTGGTTCATTCTCACTAAGACTTTAAGTCCTCCATGCTGGGGCAACTCTGTGATCACTAATTTTCCTTATCAATATCATATTCCTTCAGTGCAAGTCTCTCAAAAAAAAATAATAATAATATAATAAACAAGAAAACAAGCTCGCTAGGTCGAAAACCCGCAAAGGGGGGCCTAGGCAAAAAGGAGCGCCCGGTGGACTGAAAACTCGCAAAGAGCGGTCCAAGCAAAAATTAGGGCACAAAAAAGGAAAAAAGAGCAAACACATGAAGATAGATAAATTACCGTTCTAAAGTTAAGCCTTATAGAAATAAGCAATCGGGATTTGAAATGAAGTTTGGCCATCTCCTCAAAAACCCCAAAATCCCAGAAAGTCCCTTTCCTACCCACCTTGAGCCAAGAAAAACCAAAATCCAAAAATCACCCTAGACAAGGATCATCCCAAATAAAAAAAACAGTGCATCACTTTTTATCAGCTCACCCGAGTCGAAGAAGGAAAAGAATCATAAAAATAAAAAAATAAAAAAAAAGGGGAAAAAGAGAAAATCAAAAAAAGGGGATTCAAAAATCCCAAAACAAAAAAAAATACAAAAGAAATGTAAGTGGTGAGCTGGTACATGTTACCACAAAATATAAGAGATCCTTGTCTAAATAAACCTTCAAACACTTCATCATTCCAACACCTGATTCCATAAACCTTCAAACACTTCCTTTGGCCTCAACATCAAACCCCTTAGTCATTCTACCATGAGACACAAATTTGCTTTAACAGAGCCCAAACAAGCCCAATAACCATCTTCGTCATAGACCATTAACCGTCAATCAACGCCAAACAAAACTCATCCTCCCATTAGCCTCAAACACTTCATTAAGCCTAGCCCTCCTTTCTCCACAAAACACCACAATCCCGAAAAGTCCATTCCGATCAAAGACCGTTTGCTTTTGTTCACTCAAAATCTAATCTTAGGACGAACAAGCTTATCTATGTACAATGTGTTTGCTCAAAAGAAAAACAAACGATCAGAAAAAAGAAAGATGATCAAGAAAGAATAAACCCTCAGAAAAAAAAGAGAGCTGAGGAAACAAAAACGAACAGTCAGAAAAAAGAAAGCTGACAAAATAAAAAAAAAGAGGGACTTGCACTCCAAAACACATTCAAGATGAATTAAAACAAGATTTAGTGATCACCAGGTAAGGATTCTTTCGCACCAAAAGTCAAGACATCAGTAGAGAACCAAAGATTTGCACTGAGAATACCACTCAGACCCAAAAGTTGGGGCATTCTCTTCACCACCCACACACCCTAGTCTTGGGAAAGTCTGTTCAATGCCCATCCCATGTCACTCCAGTTGTCAATGTCATTCCAAAGTGGGGCGAGTGCATTCCCATTCCTTCACCTCATTCGTTTCCATAAAAACCTCACCGGGGCAATCTCTCAACTCACTATCCTAAACAAGACCTTGTCATTCTGATTGGGGCAGCTTTGTCCTTGTTATGACTGGGGCAACATCAAATCCTGTGGGTTGAAGCAAAACCCCTTTCATTCCAGCTTTCATCCCAAGAGCCGAAGCGTTCCCAATTCATCATCTTCTACACCCCTAGTTGTTGTCACCACTAGACAGGGGCAAGTTATTCACTCGTCAAAGACCTGAATTGGGGCAATCTTGTATCTCTTGGTCCCTCATAAGCCTCGGCAATAACCATGTCTGTCATTCCTTCACTTGCCATAAATGTCCATGCCCTAAACCAATTCCAAGTTAACTGACTCATTCATTCACATTTTCACTCCTATGCATGCTTACTAGATAATGCTTCAAAGGAGAGAACACAAGTTGTTTACGTGATATCTAAAATTCAGTCATCATGAAAAGAAAGAGAAAACAAGTGAGGTTGTTTGTAAATAAAAACCTTGAGAACACCGGAGTTTGAATCAAATTCAATTTTTTTTTTCAACAGAATGGTCAATAATCATCTCAAGTCCTTGCATTCAAAGTCTCGCATCTCATCATCACAAAAATGTTTACCTCATGCATCTAGGCATTATAGCATATGCATCAAAGCATTACATTTGCATCTTCACATTTTGTGCATTCATCACATAGCAAAAAGGAAAAAAAACGTTCCAGTCAGTTGCACAGAAAAAGCAGAAATCTTTTCATTGCATTGGCATCATATTAATGTTCGCACTTCATAAAAAGAAAAGAACAAAATCATTGCATGTCATTCATCACTAGAGCATTACATTTTGCATCAGATATTTCACAGAAAAAGCAAAGAAAGCAAAAAGAAAACAAAGAAAAGAAACCACAAAAGCAACACAAAAGCATTCCATGTCATTCATCATTTTCAAAGCATTCCTTTGTCATTCTATCATCAAACATTAAAGCAGTGCATATGCATCATATTAACATTAGCATTTCCATAAAAGAAAAAAGAACAAGAATCATTGCATCAAACATCAGAGCATTTCATTTTGCATTTCATAGAAGAAGCAAAAAGAAACAAACAGAAGTTAGAACAAGAGCATTTCATTCATCAAAGCATCAATCACCGCATACATTTGCATTCAAACATCAAAACAATACAGTTGCGTCACATCATACTTGCATCTCATAGAATAAAAGAAAGCTAAAGCATCCCATGTCATTCATCATTTCATGTTATTCACCAGCAATATTCACATTTCATAGAAAAAAGGCAAAGAAGAAAGAGTTTTCCATTGCATGTCATCTGCCATTTCATTACATATCATCAAACACCAAAATGTTGCATTCGCATACCTGCACTTCATAAAAAGAGCAAAAGAAAAGAAGAGGAGAAAAGCAAAAGAACAAATAAAGTCAGGCATTGCATTCATCAAGCGTATAAGAACAGTAGAAAATCATGCATTCATAAGCAAAAGAAAAAGAAAATCATGCATTGCGTACAGACAAGAAAAATCATTGCATTCATCAAGCGTATAAGAACAGTGGAAAATCATGCATTCATAAGCAAAAGAAAAAGAAAATCATGCATTGCGTACAGACAAGAGAAGAAAAGGAAAATCATTGCATTCATCAAGCATATAGGAACAGTAGAAGATCATGCATTCATCCGACATAGACAAAGGAAATAAGAAACTCATCATTCATCATAAGAAAAAAGAAAACAACAATCATGGCATTTGCATTGCATGCATTTGTTCATTTTCAGCTACAGGTACAAAGAGAGGATGAGCACTTCGGTGTTAGCCCTCTCCCCCAGATTCCAGAAAATGTTCCCCCAAGTTGGGAGTTCAGAAAGAAAAAAAAGAAAGAGAGAAACAGAAAAGAAGGAGAGAAAAGAAAAGAGAGCGCTCAAGCGCGCATTGCGGATTGGAGCACAGAGATCATCGCTCCCTTCTGCCCAGGTCTCACGTCGCGTACGAGCAACGCGATGGACCGCAGCCCCATGTGAGGTTCAACGGAATAGTTGTATCAGCCTAAGATACAGTGGACGCCGTGCATTGATCAGTATATCAGTTCCGGAGCTGATAACGATCCCCCCGGTCGCTCGAAAAGGCCAACAGGAAGCGTGCTCCTCAAAGCCACGTGCAAACTCGGATTCGTCAGGAGTTCGTTTAAGGATTACAGGTTTTAGGCAGCCTGGGCAATTTACCGCTTTCTGCACGCCAAGTGCCCATTTTACTTTTCTGTCTGCACGCCAAGTGCCCATTTTACTTTTCTGTCTGCACGCCAAGTGCCCATTTCACTTTTCTGTCTGCACGCCAAGTGCCCATTTTACCTTTCAGTCCGCACGTCAGTGTTCATTTACTATTTTCGCACCAATACGAAAGTGTCTATCTTTCCAAAAAAAAAAGAAGAAAGAAAATTCGGATTTCTCCAAATGGACAAAATTGGTATAATTTCTGAATTCTTTATTTCTATTTTACCTTCGAAATATGTCTCGCGCAATTCATATTTCTTGGTAAAATCCAAATAAAGAGGGGCAGCTGTCATACCCAAATTTTGTCCGGCTTAGGTCCAAACCCTAACTTTCAACACAAAAATTACATAGTAGATTTAATTTATTTTTCTTGTTACAATATCTTTAATTAAAAAAAATGAAAATAAAAAATAAAATAGATAAGAAATAATACAAATTACAAAAGAAAATAAAAAAGGGGAGGTGCAATAAAAGATTATTATTACAAAAAAGGAGAATGTCCATGTACATGACTTGGCCCAAGAATGCCAAAGTTACAAAAATACAAAAATAAACCAAGTACCCAAAACTGCAGCTACTTTGCAAAGGTGATTTCTCTCTCTTCGGACATCACTTCGACGATCCGACCGGTGAAAGTGAAGATGGATGTCTCATGAACTTGGTGTCAAAAAACAACGATGATCCAACGGTTAACGAATCCAGAATCGCACTTGTACGGTGGCTGGTTTGAGAAAAACGGGAGTTGTTTTTTCTACTTTTTGCGAAGGCAATTTCTCTCTCCTCAGACCTCGTTTCGACGATCCAAATGTTAGAAGTGAAGATGGATGTCTCATGAACCTGGTGTCAAAAAACAACAATGATCCAACGGTTAACGAATCCGAAATCGCATTGTCAATATGGCTGGTTTGAGAAAAACGAAAATTGCTTTTCTATGTTGTTTTAGTCCCACATTGCTTGGGAAAAACAAGAACTACCTAGCCTTTGGCTATAAAAGAGATGGAGATGCAAAGGCTATGAACATGGGTGATTGATGGGGTAAGTGATCTTTTGGGCTAGCATTTGCAGTCCATTAGATTAAAAGCCTGTCTTTAATTCTTTTGGACTAGCTTTTGCAGTCCGTTAGATTGAAAGCCCGTCTTTAGTTATTTTTGGGATGGCCGTTGAGGTCCTTTACTTGGTGGTTTTCGGGTGAAAACGGACCAGATAGGAGTCCGGTTCGCGGTTGATATGGTCAGATTGCTCGGTCCGTTTCGGCGTTGATCGCATTGATCAGCTAGAGGTTAGTTTTGCATTTATTTATTTAATTTATTTATTTATTTTTGTATATATTTATTTATTATGTGTACTGTTTATTTATGTACATACTTATTTATTATTTATATTGTTTATTTATCTATGTAAATAATTATTTATTATTTATTCATTTATTTATTTATATGTATAGTTATCTATTTATTAACTTTACGCTTTATTAATTGTTAGTGTCGTCATTAATTTTTTTAAATACACAAATTATTTTATAAAAATTTCAAAAATATAAATACGGGATTAAGTCGACTGTACAGTCGGATTAGTCAGCTTTTTAGGACTACAAATGAACCGTTACGGATCATGTCCTAAAATCCCTATTTAAAACAAACAATTTCTAAATTAAAATAAATACAAACATACTTCTTTCCCCTAGGTAAACCTTTTTCTCACCAGCCTTTTTTTCAAAATAACAGATTTTCTTTTCCCTAAACGAGAATCAATCCAATTGCGAAAACTCTTCAAAATCAAACTTTGTTAAGTAGTCTTGCGAAGCCTTTGCTTGCATGATTATTAACAATGAGGTACCAGTGGCGATCACTTGGAGCCTTTGCTCAATTGATCATCATGAACGCCTAATTTTCCTAAAGATTTTCACTAAATCAAAAACTTTGTTAGTAGTCTTGCGAAGCCTTTGCTTGCATGATTATTAACAATGGAGTGCTAATGGTGGTCACTTGGAGCCTTTGCTCAATTGATCATCATGAAAGCTCAATTCTCGCAATTAAACAAGATAAAAAACAAAAACCGTTTTCCAAACAAAGAAGAACTACGTAGCTTTGAATTCTCCATCGCACCGGGAGATACGTAGGAGCGGGCCATGTCCCGTCAAGCGTTTTTTTCTAAAAAACCATTTTTTTCCCCTTTTTCATAATAAATAAAGATTTTCATTAAGATTTTTTCAATAAGAAGTAGAGAGGCAAAATTAAGTATTTTCAAGTCAACACACTAAAACCACACATTTAATTAAAGGTTCCCTCTCAGTAGAGAGGACGTGTGGGGTACTAACACCTTCCCTGCGCGTAACCGACCCCCGAACCCTATTCTCTAGTTTCGCAAGACCAATCGCTTTCCAAAAAGGTTTTCCTAATATTTTCCTTAATAAATATTGGTGGCGGCTTCATTGTCTTAGGAAAAGTTGTGAACGATGAAGGTTCACCCTCGGGGACTTTTTCGGGCGCAACACGATGGATTTAACCCTCACGGTATCCAGAGTAGCTCCCACAGTACATGGCCTGTGATTTTGGCGATTTATAACTTACCTCCTTGGCTTTGCATGAAACGCAAGTATATGATGTTGTCTTTGTTAATTTCTGGCCCCAAACAACCAGGAAATGATATTGACGTATACTTGGCTCCTTTAATAGAAGACTTGAATCAAATGTGGGAGATTGGGGTAAAGGTGTATGATGGATTCATAGAAGAAAGTTTCATTCTCAAGGCTATGATTTTTGGCACCATTAATGACTTTCCAGCATACGACAATCTATCTGGGTACAGTAACAAAGGTCAGTGTGCATGTCCTATATGTGAAGATAATACAGATTGGATGTGGTTGGAACATGGTAAGAAGAATATATATCTTGGCCATCGAAGATTTTTGCCTCCAACTCATCAATATCGGGTGTGGAGAAAGGCATTCAATGGGAATTCAGAAACTCGTAAATCTCCCTCGCGTTTGACCGGTGGACAACTATTTGAAAAGGTGAAAGATTTGAACATTAAGTTTGGGAAGCTTTTTGCAGGAGAGCTTGCCAAACGAGGATGGAAGAAAAAGTCGATTTTCTTTGAGTTGCCATACTGGAAGTCATTACATGTAAGACATTTCATTGATGTGATGCATGTTGAAAAAAATGTATTCGAAAGTGTCATTGGTACCTTACTCAATATGCCAGGGAAGACTAAAGATACCATCAACACAAGGTTGGATTTGGTTAGTATGGGGTTGAGACCCGAATTGGGTCCGATAAAGAAGGGTACACGTACATATCTACCTCCAGCAGCTCATACTCTATCTAGAAAGGTGAAAACTGTCTTTTGTAAGTTTCTTCATGGAGTTAAAGTTCCAGAGGGGTACTCTTCAAACATTACGAACCTTGTATCGATGAAAGACCTCAAGTTAAAGTCTCTAAAGTCTCGTGATTGTCATGTTCTCATGCAGAATTTGCTACCCATTGGTATACGATCCATTATGCCCAATAAAGTGCGTCAGGTCATAACTAAACTTTGTTTCTTCTTTAAGGCGATTTGTAGTAGAGTGATTGACCCTGAAAAGTTGCCAGCTCTGCAAAGATCAATTACTGTCACTTTATGTGAGCTTGAGATGTTTTTTCCGCCTTCTTTCTTTGACATAATGATTCATTTAACAGTTCATCTGGTTAGAGAGACACAATTGTGTGGCCCATGTTACATGAGATGGATGTACCCGTTTGAGCGATACATGAAGATATTAAAAGGATATGTTAAAAACCGATCACGACCCGAGGGTTGCATTGCTGAGCGCTACATAGTTGAAGAAGCTATTGAGTTCTCCACCGGCTATCTATCTAGTGTTGAATATTCTGTTGGGCAGCCAAGGGTGCGTCACACAGGAAGCGTTGGTAAAGGGATGACAGGAAGGAAAATAGTGATAGTATTTAGGAAAGAACTAGAGCAAGCACACTTATATGTTCTGCACAATGATAGTCAGGTTGATTCATATGTTGTCAAACACATGGAGATTCTTAGGAGTGATCACCCAACTAAGAGTCAAGTCTGGTTAAAAAAAGAACACAATCGGAGTTTCATACTGTGGCTAAAATATCACATTGATATTGAGTTTGTTTCGAATCCTACCTCGATTTCAGAAAGATTGAGGTGGTTAGCAAAAGGTCCAAATATACATGTTTTCTCTTACACTAGTTAACTACAAAACGGGTACACGTTCTATACAAAATCCCATGATGATCAGAGTAAAATGCAAAATAGTGGGGTGACTCTTGTAGCTGAATCTATGCATACATCAAATGTCAAAGACAGAAATCCCATTTACGCGAATATGTCATTGAACACATATGAAAGTTGGATTACAATATGTTTTGGGAGCCTGTGTTCCAATGTAATTGGGTTGACAATAATAATGGTGTACAGATGGATGACTTAGGTTTCATGCGGGTGAATTTCAACAAGTTAGGGTATAAAGATGAACCTTTTATTTTAGCCTCACAAGCCCAACAAGTGTTTTATGTCACTGATCCAGTTGATATCAATTGGTGCATTGTTTTATTGACAAACAAAAAATTATTGGTGAATGACATTGGTGATCAAGCCCACGAAGTTGTTGATATTGAGGATGACCCTTTCTTCGGGACATCACAACCAATAATAGGGGAAAGTACTTCTAAAGAGGATATTTTGTATGTTAGAAATGATCATAATGATGGAATTACGTTTCGTCGAAAACAAAGTACTAAGAAGCGAAAAGCAAAATATCATACAAATAAACAAGTAGCTAGTAACATTAGATCGAGGAAAAGGAAAAGGTTCATGCGTGTTTCTTTTTTATTCATTTTTCATATTGTAAAAATTAACTTACTTTATCATGATTATAAAATAACATTTAGCCTAATAACAATGATTATATTTTGTTGCAGGTGAGATGACTTCCCACGGTGATGATAGTGCACATGACAGTGGTCATGAGAGTGAACATCAGCCCCAAAAAAAGTTCAGTCGCCGTGGAATGACAGTTAAGAAGAATATCATCAATCGAGGGAGCAGAGGGCTTCCTAAACTTACAGTAAGAAACTTACTAATTAACTAACTTTGTTATATACTTTTAAATGTTTGTTATCTAATTTACACAAGTAATAATGCAGGTCGAATGGAATGCTAAAGACCAACTGATTGGTGAAAATGGTAGAGAGTTGCAAAACTTCATTGGTGCCAGAGCAAGGCAGGATATACCAATTACAATCACAAGTTGGAATAATAAAAAATATGCCTCTTTGGAGAAATTTAAAGAGGAGCTATGGCATTTGATACAGGTATGGGTCTTATTTTGACTATACAGTTATTTTATAATTAAATATGTAAGCATATTTATAATCATTTTGTTGAATGTAAGCAGAAATACTTTGATGTGGATGACTCTCGAAAAGACTATTGTCTTATGAAAGCTGGAAAGGCGCACAAAAGATTCAGATCAACTCTAACAAGTTGGGTGAGAGATGAAGAGGGGAACATCAGAAACCGTCCTCCACCACGATATGATGGGATTATAACATCGGAGGATTGGAGTGCATTTGTATCTTCACGCGAAGATGAAGAATTCCAGGTTTGTACAATTACTTATCATACATATACCTATACCTATATTTGACAATTATAATGTATTAATGTAAAATGATTTGTCTTTATAGAGATTAAGCAATGAAAATCGTGAGAGAGAAGCAAGTCCTGAATACCCTTATAGAGCCGGTGTTAAGGGTTATCACGAGATTGAAGAACGATTGGTAGGCACATTATCTTTTATTTTATCTTTCATTTATTAAATTAATCTTCTGATTTATTTACTAATAAATGGTAAATTTTAATAGCTGCGGGAGGACGGAAAAGATCCTACTCAGGAATCTATTGACCGACATGTTTTGTGGTTAGAAGCCCGACAAAACAAAGATGGTGTCATTGACAACCCAAAAACGAGAGAGGTGTCTCAAAAAATTGTAAGTATGATAAAGATGGTGTCATTAACAAAGATGTTTATATTACTTATAATGTATAATAATTTTTGTGAATCAGGAATCCATATCACAAGGAGAGATTACTGATTGTGATGGTCCGAATGACATCCTTGGTCGTGCATTGGAAATTGAAGAGTATTCAGGTCGTCTACGGGGTTTGGGATTTGGCATTTCTCCAACCACTTTTTGGGGTTCAAAGAGGCAAAAGAAACAAGAGACACAAGAAAGTAGAGAAAGAAAACGGTTGGAAGCCATGGTAATGATGCTACGGGAAGAACTTAATGAATTAAAAGATAAATGGGGTCCAAGGACTGATGATGTACCATCTCCTAACCCAAATAGCTTCAGGGATAGTTGCAATATTGCGTCCAATGAGGTAATTATTGTTGGACCGTCTTTTTATTTTTTACATTTTACATTTGTAGATATTAATATTTAGTTACTAAAAGGGTAAATAGGTCATTTACCTAAAAATTACAAAAATGCGGCGTTTTTTTTTACACAAAAAACAACTTCGTTCATTAACTACAGATTTGTACCACAATGGTTAGATGTCACTAACCACAAATGTGCATAGCAATGGTTAGATGCACTAACCACAGATATGCGTAACTGTGGTTAGATGCCAATGGTTAAATGCAATTAACCACAGATATGCATAACTTTGGTTTGATGCCACTAACCACAGATTTGCATAACAATGGTTAGAGTGCACATAAACCAGCTACTAATAATTAATGAGGTAATCTGAACCGTTAATTTTAATCTAAGTTCTCATATTCTCACAAAAACCAAATGTTCTCACCCGAGTCAACCCATATATATATATATATATATATATATATATATATATATATATATATATATATATATATATATATATATGGGTTGACTCGGGTGAGAACATTTGGTTTTTGTGAGAATATGAGAACTTAGATTAAAATTAACGGTTCAGATTACCTCATTAATTATAAGATCTTGTACGATTGTTTCTTTTTTAATTAAAGATCACAAAAGATCTTATAATTAATGACGTAATCTGAACTGTTGATTTTAATCTGACGGTTATTATTTATTGTTCTCACAATAACCAAGTGTTCTCATAGAGAGATTTCATACGGTATGATGAGACTTTTTATTGTTAAAAAACACTTAAAAGTCCAATAAAATTCACTTTAGAACACAATCCATAATCCATGGAAATCAGAAAGTTTTTTTTTAATATCACGATACTTTTTATAACTTGTACAAAGTATTTATAGAATACAAAAAAGATTTCGACACTAAGGGTATGTTTGGATGGAGGGTTTATGAGGGGAGAGGAGAGGAGGGATTGATTTTCAATTCTAAACTAAGGAAACTATAAAAGGTTTCTAAACAAAAATGAAGTGTGATTAACATTGTTTTATCATTATCTATCATATTATTCTTTCATATTTTTTTTTTCAAAATCTCAAATAGATATTAAAATATATCAAACCCTCCAAAGCCCTCCTCTCCAAAACTCTCTCAAATCCCCCTCCTAAATATACCCTTAACGTCCAATAAAATGCACTTTAGAACAAAATCCATTGAAATCAGTTTTTTTTTAATATTACAATACTTTTTGTAAGCTTGTACAAAGTATTGATTGAATATACAAAAAAGATTTGGAGTCACTCCTTTAAACATCTTGATCATCTTAATTACATATAGCATGACATTTATTTATCAGAAACCACGAAACGAGACCATTAAATGTTCAGTGATTCAACCGTGCTTGAACTGGACCGAACAATGAACCGGTGAAGGCACTAATTATATAATATAATATGTGATAAATTTTAGATATAACTAAGTTTATAACTAAAATAAAATAATTATTAAATACATTAAATGACTAAATATTAATCAAAATAGTAAAAACTATGTATAGATAAAAAAAGAGATAGTTTTTTAATCGTTTTATAATTTTATAATCTATACATATTAAATTTGTTATATGTTTCTCCCTTTTATTAACGATAACAATATAATTTTTGTACCAAGTGGGTGTGGCACAAGTGGTAAGATACTTGGGGCCCTTAAACATTTGGTCAGGGGTTCGATCCCTGACCGGAGCGTATGGAGAGACGTCGCTTGGGAGAGGTCAGCCCCTTACATGAATCTCCAGTACCTCGAAGAGGATACCTTGGGAAACCAAAAAAACAATATAGTTTTTGTTAAGCTAGCTAAGTAGAAAAAAAGGAGACGGTGAATGATTGATGATGCGCGCTAGGTGCTGGGAATAGTCCCACATAGGAGTGAGCATGGAGGGAAGACCCGAGCGGTGGGTTGTAACGGTTTTGAACGGGCGGGTTTCTCCCTCGCTGCTCTCGCCTCTCAGTTTCTCTCTCGCTCTCGCCTCTCAGTTTCTCTCTCGCTCCCGCCTTTCAGCCCTCTCTGTCTCTGCTCTCTCTTCTCTACCACTCTAATCTCTCAAATCGCAAAACCCTAAACAATCCCTTCATTCATCTTCCACTCTCTGTTTCTCTCGATCTCGTGTCCCTCTACCACTCTAATCTCTCAAATCGCAAAACCCTAAAACATTACAAGCCCTTCATTCATCTTCATCTGACTCCTTCCTTCATTCATCTCGTCTCTCTCAATCTTACATTGTTCCTCATACACCTCCTTCAGATCTTCACAGAGAGGTATTTCGTTTAACATTTTCTGTATTTCGTTTACGTTTTACATTTTCTGGTTAATGTATTTCGTTTTACATTTTCTGGTTATTTTACTTAACAATTTTTTTTTATGTTGCAGATAGGTATTGAGCAAAGGGATTGCAAAAACAAGACAGTGAAGACACATATCTTCTCTTAAACAATCAACCTAAGGTATTCTGTTTCTCTCTATTTCCACCTCTTTTTAGGGTTTTCTAATTATCAGTTTGTCTAATTGTGTGCATGTGTTGCCTGTGATAATATTTGGTATTTTAAGATATATTATGTTGACATACTTCTGTATATATTGACTGTGAAGTTTGTTGCCTAATAAGTATCTTAATTAAGTATGTTGACATACTTAATTAAGATACTTATTTTGATGCATTTTGATGCCTAGTAGTATTACAGTACTCTCATTCTTGATGCATTATGTTTTGATACTTATTTTGTTTTTTGGCTAAATTATAGTTTTGGTCCCCCTATTTTCAAAAATTCAGACATTTGGTCCCCCTATTTTAAAACTCGGACATTTGGTCCCCCAATTTTAAAAAATCAAAGACATTTAGTCCCAAGAGGAATTTTCAGTTTTTTATGGCTAATAATCAAAGACATTTGGTCCCTCAATTTTAAAAAATCAAAGACATTTGGTCCCCCAATTTTAAAAAATCAAAGACATTTGGTCCCTCTTTGGACTACATGTATTTGATTTTTTAAAATTGGGGGACCAAATGTCTTGAGTTTTAAAATAGGGGGACCAAATGTCTGAATTTTTGAAAATAGGGGGACCAAAACTATAATTTAGCCTTGTTTTTTTAAAGGTACTACACATTCGATGTGATGTGATGACTGATGAAGACCAAATCCAAGAAAAGAAGCATCTTGATGAACATTTACTTACTTTAGAGTTTAGACAGTTTTATTAAAAACATTTTGGATTATGGACTTGGACTTATAATATGGACTTATGGATTATGGACTTATAATTATGGACTTTCAGTTATTTTTTTTTGATTAACAGTGGTATTAGTATAGGTGAGAATATTGGAAATGGAAATCTATTGAGATTGAGATTGTATAATCTTCACTTTCAGTTTTGTTTTTTGATTAACAGGGTATTGGTATAGTTGAGAAATTGGTATAATCTTCACTTTAGTGTTTTATATGGGCCATTGGCCAAAAACTTTTCAATAAAATTTGCTTTTAAATTGGGCTCACAAATTTGACAAAAAAAAAACTGTATTTGGCTTAAAAAAAATCAAGCTTTTCCCAGCAAAAAAATCCAAACAAACTAGCCCAATAGGCCCAACCCGTCTGGACCCAACCGACCCAAACCGAAACCGTGTCTACCCGCACCCGACGCAAACCGAACCTTTTGCGGACTGAAATGGGCCTACATTTGGCCCAATCGGTTACTCTCACTTTTCGGATATTGAACCCGAACCCGCCCGAACCCGCCCAATGCTCACCCCTAGTCCACATCACTAGGTAAAGAAAGAAGAAGCTGATCTGATTGTTATAAATAGGGGTTAAGAGCCCTCAAAAAGTTCAACAACATGAATTTGGTTATAACCGCCTCAAACCGGTTGACCACCGGTTTTGACTGATTTTTACGGTTTATAACCGGTTTTTCGGTTTTCAGTCCGGTTCTTGTGGCACCCGGTTCTGATGCTAAGCCGAACCGTATTTGTGCGGTTTCCGACCCAACTGATTAAACCGGCCGGTCCGGACCCGTTTACTAAACAATGTGTTGGCCAAAAGTCTTTTAAAATCTCAATTTAATACGTCTCTTAATATGAGTAGAGTTGATTATTTGAAGTTAAAATGTGGCTCAAAGAAATACAACTCTTTGTCCCTAGCTTTTTCTAGGAACTAACTTGTCACTGATACCAGTTTTCATTTTTTTTATAAAAATATTAGTCAACATCAGTTTTTTTTTTTACAAAATCAGTCAACATAAGTTAGAATTGTTTATCTGCATCGATTACTTATATTATTATTGTTATTGTTGTGTTTGGTGTTACTTTTTATGTGTTTACTTTTTTTTTTCGAAAAATTGTTTATTGTTATTTTGACTTGTACAAAACTTTGAGTTTTTTTTAATGAAACTTAACTTTGTATTTTTGCTCAACAAAAAAACTTATAACTTAGTAATTTTCGTCACGAGGGAAAGTGAGTTTTTAAGAAACAATACGAAGCCGTCAAATACGAATTTGAAAAAAAAAACTATAGGCAACAAAGATCTTCTAGAAAACACCAATGTCACCCTCACAAGTCGATAACTTCAAGAATTTCAAATTTGGTTCATATAAAAAAAATTCAATGTTGGATTTTTTTTAGAAAAAAAACTGCTACTTCCTCAACTTCAAATATAATAAACCAAACTATCTCACACTACATTTTAGAAAATTAACAAATTTAATTTCCTTAAAAGTTATCAAAGAAAATATTACATTTCTTAAATTCCTTTCGTGGAAACTTCTTATAAATAACATGATGCGGCAAAAGTAGTAAATATTTGGTTCCTTAATCATTTAGTCTTGAGTTCGATTTCTGGCCGATGCATACGGAAAAATATTTGTTGGGAGAGGTCAACCCCTTAAATGGATCTCTGATACCTCGAATAATAGTCTTCACGGTCGCCATTGATGATACGTACATTGGTTTTAAGAAAAATTTAATAAAATCTCCTCTTCTTTTCTTTTTTCATTTTCTTGATTTAATGTGATGCGCGTTGGCTATATCATTTGTTTTTTTTAGTTTAGTTGTGTCCAGTGGCGGACTTAGGAGTCTTGGTCGGACGTGCAATCTTTTTAAAAAAAATTCACACATCGTAAAAAGTACCATCAAAATAAATTGTAATATATTTAAGGCTAAATAGCACTTTTGGTCCTTTATCTTTGCTCCAGATTTCACTTTGGTCCTTTATCTTTTTTTTTGGTCCGTTTTGGTCCCTCATGTTTCGTTTTTGTTTCATTTTGGTCCTTCACGTTAGTTTTGACTAACAGACGCCACGCTGGCAGTTAACTGCTGACGTGGCGTCCTCAATTCATTAAATGACGTGGCATTTGTTAATTGATGTGGCAAAAAAAATATTTTTTAATTCTAAATCTAATGACACATAAGCAATTAATTCTAAATTCATTAAATTCTAATGATGGTGCTCTCCTCCCAAATCTATTCAACAACATTCAACATTCAAGCATTTAATTCATTTAAACCCAGATCTGTTCAACAACATTCAACATTCCAGATCTCTCGTCTCTCGTCTCTCGTCTCTCGTCTCTCGTCTCTCTCTCTCTCTCTCTCTCTCTCTCTCTCTCAATTCCAGATCTGGGTTTCTCAATTTGCCCAGAAATCGTGTTTGCCCATCTTCAACGAATCTGAAGAACAAAACGAAGAACAAACACCCACAAATCTGAAGAACAAAACACCCACAAAACGAATCTGAAGAACAAACACCCACAAATCTTGAACCAAACTGAAGAACAAACACCCACAAATCTGAAGGACAAACACCCACAAATCTTGAACAAAACGAATCTGAAGAACAAACACCCACAAATCTGAAGAACAAAACACCCACAAAACGAATAACAAAACGAATCTGAAGAACAAACATCCACAAAACGAATCTGAAGAACAAACACCCCCCACTGTTTCTGACTGTTTCTGCCGTTCCCCTCTCTCTCTCCTCGCGAACCAGTGCGTTTGTTGGGGTTATTACTATTGTTCAACCATTGATGGTGGTGTGAAAAGAAAAGAAAAGAAAAGATGAAGATGAAGATTAGTTTATGGTTCCAGAAAAGAAACAAGAAAAAAGATGAAGATGAAGATTAGTTTATGGTTCCAGAAAAGAAACAAAAGAGCTATTAAAACAAATTTCTGGGTTTAAATATTTTAATTGTTTTAATGTTTTTAAGTAATTAATGTTTTAATGTTTTTAAGTAATTAAAAAATAAATTGAGGACGCCACGTCAGCAGTTAACTGCCAGCGTGGCGTCCGTTAGTCAAAACTAACGTGAGGGACCAAAATGAAACAAAAACGAAACATGAGGGACCAAAACGGACCAAAAAAAAGATAAAGGACCAAAGTGAAATCTGGAGCATAGATAAAGGACCAAAAGTGCTATTTAGCCTATATTTAATTAAATAAAATACTCACTTCATAATTATCTTCTATATAATTTCATATTTATAAATCGTTATAACATATCCATTGTGATGTTATTGAATACTTGATGTTCTAAACTTTCCCTTAATTTATTTTGTAAAAGGATTGATTTTTATTGTCAATTGATAATGAGATCTTGCATTCTTATGAAGAAGACGAGACCATCAAGGGAGCAAGAACAAACATTTGGATTAAGTTCATAATAACAACACATCGAAGTTAATTTAGATGAATTGTCTTCGTATCCTAGAAAGTGAATTAAAATTATGGCATATCATCCAAATGATATTTTTGACCCCAAGTCTTGAGTCCTATATTTGCCACTGAATCTTGTATTGCTTATATTTGAGGTCGGAGTAGTATTGTCTTGATTTTTTATGAAGGAGTTGTATTATCATGATTGAATTCTTCTTGCATAATAACGCAACTAGCAAAAACCGATATTATTAGACTTGTGTTTGTCACTCTATCTAAAGAAAAAAAAAACGTCCTGCATAATAAAAACAACAACAATAATACTAACAAATTAGTACTCCCCTTATCCTTATTTCAAAGAACAAAACATTTTGGCCTCGCGGCTTAATCTATCTTAGAATTAGAGGTGTCAAAATGGATGGATCGGATGGATATGGATTTAGATTAAAATGAATGGATATGAGAAATCATTGAAAGTCACCTGACTATTATTGGGCTTCTCTATAGTGGGCTTCCGGGCTGGCGTTTAAGTTTTTAATCTTTGGACCCCATCTATTTTGTAATGTTGACCCCTTTATCTAGTTTGTATCTATTAGGTGTATGGTTTGGGCCTGGCCCATTATTGCTATGAAATCATATATCCTTTGACAAAAAAAAAACCTTTTGTATCCATCAAAATTTTCCAAATAAATCCAATCCAATCTATCCATTGATAAAAAAAATCCATCCAATCCATCCATTAACAAGATTTTTAGGGATGGATAATTTAATAATTTTAAAAATAATAATTTTAAAAATAAATGATTTATTATTTATGAAAACCACTATGAGCCACCTCCCACCGCCGACGGCCACTGCTGGCCACCGCCCATCGCCACCGGCCACCGCCCTCCACCTCCGGCAGCCTCCCTCCACCTCCAGCCGCCGCCCTCCACCACCGGCCGCCGCCCTCCACCACCAGCCGCCGGATTTTTTTCCTTTTTTTTTCCGCTTTTTTTCGCTAGAATATTTATCCCTGCTTTTAGTACTACATTCTGTAAAAAAAATAAACAGTCATGCAAAGGTCTCTTATACCACATTTTTTTAAAGAAAAAACGTGAATTACAATTGAAGCAAAGAAGCCATCCAGTTGAAGTGCATCAACAAAACCGATAAAATAGCAAACACTACAAGAATTATTGGTTTTTCCGGCCAGGAGTTTCCGGCGGATATGGATCCGCCGCAAAGTTACCGGCGGAATCTACGCATTTTCGGCGGATTTTATCCGCCTCAAAGTTACCGGCGGAATAATTGACCGTTGCGGCGGATTAAAATTCGTCTTGGCTTTTGCGGCGGATTTAACGGTTCTTACGGCGGATTGGGCTTCACAAATTTTTTTTTACGAGATTTTAATTAACCGCCGCGAATGCACCTCCGTCCGGCGCAAATACCTTAAGTCCGCCGCAAATCCCTTAAATCCGCCGGTAACTGTCGTTTCCGGCGGATCTTGCCTTTTGACCGTTTGACTTCGTTTCTCCTATATAAACCCCTTCTCCCCTTCTTCTTTTTTCACACCTCTACCAATACTCTCATTCTCTTGATACGGCACTCGATCTCTTAATACGGCACTCTCTTGAGCATTGTCGGCAGCGGGGTTCCAATAGAGTGGCGTACGTCTCAATTTTTTTGTAGAAAAATTTTCACATTGTCATGAAGACCCCTTCATCTTTTTCGTTAAAAGTAACCCCTTTATCAGCATAAAGTTCATCGTCATTATTTTCACCACAAGAGACATATACGCTCATCAAACGCTCGGTATCATCCTCCAACTTAACAACCCGTCCTTGCAGTTCCTCAAACTTTCTATTTAGAGATTCAATCATCTTTTCAAAAGATGGTTTCTTGTGAAACTTTCTATTTTGAAAATATGGTTGAATCTCTAAATAGAAAGTTTGAGGAACTGCAAGGACGGGCTGTTAAGTTGCAGGATGATACCAAGCGTTTGATTAACGTATATGTCACTTGTGGTGAAATAATGAGGAGGAGCTTTTTGCTGATAAATGGGTTACTTTTAACGAAAAAGATGAAGGGGTGTTCACGACAATGTGGAAATTTCTTTACAAAGAAATGGAGACATACGCCACTGTAATGGAGCTGCTGCCGACAATGCTCAAGAGAGTGTCATATCAAGATAATGGCGTAGGTCTCCGTTTAGGGGTAGCAGACATTAAATATATATTTTACTGTTTTTCCCAATTTTTATTGCTTTAGATTATTTTATTTTTTTGTATGGATATTTTATTAATTGTATGGATATTTTTTTGGTGATAATATTTTACTGCTTTTCCCAATTTTTATTTTTTTAAATTAAAAATTAATTAGTTATTGGATTTTATTTTTTTATCAATAATTAAAAAAATTAATAAAATAATATATATTTTTAATTAAAACTATTTTTTTAAAAAAATAAAATTTATTTTTTAAAAATAATAATAATTTTTTAAAAAAAATAATAATTTTTTTTTAAAAAAAAATGGTACTTTGCGGCGGATTTGTGTCATTTGCGGCGGATGTTGAGTATTTGCGGCGGATTTTAGCTTTTGCGGCAGATTGTTTGGTGTTTTTAAAAAGAAGGCGCGGTATTTTAATTTGAATACCCGCCGCAAAGTATCACCAATCCGCCGCAAAGCTCCGTAAATAAAAAACCCGCGGATTTTAAATTTCAAAATCCGCCGCAAACCTCCATAATCCGCCGCAAAGCTCCGAAAAAAAAACCCGCGGATATTGAGTTTCAAAATCCGCCGCAAACCTCCAGAATCCGCCGCAAATCCCTTTTGACCGTTGGGCTGCGTTTTTCTATATATATCCATTCCACACTTCTCATTCTTCACACTTCTAACAATCCTCCCATTCTCTTCTTAAAATTTCTCTTTTACTCTCTCCCAAATTCTCTCCTTCTCTACTAAATCTGTTTTTAAAGTGTAGCGCTTCCTCCCTACGAATTGTCTTCTGCTCTTATTGGGAAATTTCTTCAAGGTATGTTTTTGATATGAGTTAATAGTTTTAGTTTTTAATTTTTTTTTTTAATATTCGTTTTTAAATTATTTTATAATAATATGAATTTGTTACTAATTGTGTTGTTTTTTGTTTAGGTATTGTTTGGGTTCCTCCTTTTTCCTCTCTGCTTGAGTTCAGGATAAGCTTCAAGCCAGAGCCTTCTCTTCACTACGGTTAGTTGTTAAAGTAATTAATAAAATATTACTTACTTCACTATTTTTAGTAAAATTTTGTTACAAATTTTGTTTGCAATAATAATACAAATTAATTTATATTGAAAAAGCTTATTTATTAAGTTCACTTATAAATTTTATTAACATATATTGTCTTATAAAAATTGAAATTTAAAATTAAATTTGGAATTATTATTTATAATGTTTAAATTATTAGTATATAACATTATTAAAAAATTAATTCTGTTGCTTGTAATTAATTGGTAGTTTATTGAAATATCAAAATAAAATGAGTAATATATAAATATATATATCAAAATATGAAGTAATTGATAGTTTATTTTATTTATATTGTAGTGTAGTATACGTATAGTTCTTGAAAATGGATCGTAGTTGGATGTATGATCGATTGTATCTTGGAAGAACTGGTGTAAAACGACGTTTTGTAGAAGGAGTAGAAGAGTTTATTTTTTGTGCTAAGTACATTGATCATGAATAATTTGGGCGACAAGGCGGTATTAGATGTCCGTGCTTGATGTAACGCCCCGATTTTTATTAAAAATTATTTTGAATTAGTATTCGAAGTATGAATAATTTTGGAAGTTATTTTAGTTTATAGAGTTGTAAGAAAATATTTGTTGTGAAATCAGGATTTTAAAAATGAATTAAATTGAGTTTTTACTATATTTATGCGCATACACCCCCCCTGTTTTGCTATTCGCACCCCCCTGCCCACCTTACTTACCATGTGCGTGTCCCACCCTAGAGAAACCCGGGCACTATTCCTTCTTCTTCCTGGCAACGCAGAAACGCAAAACCATGAAAACCTCTCTTCTCCTCAAATTCGTTCTCCTTCCCTAGGCCACGGTTTGGCCTGAAAATTCATCTTCCCACTCGAAATCACGCTCTGAGTTCGATTTTGGCCTCAATTTAATCAATTGGTGCTTCGTTCAGCCAGTTTCAGACACGACCCTAAAACCCAACCGAACGGTTTTGCACCTATTCCGACCACCACAGACTCCGGTTGGAAAATCGGACATCATATTTGGATTCTACTCGTCGAGACCTTCAGGAAACACTAGTTCTTTGTTAGTTTCGGTGAAGTTGACATCGGACCTGTTCGTACCGCTAATTGCTCGTTTCCCAAGGAACCCGTAGACTTCCGGTGCTAAGTTCGTTACCGTGGACGATTCGGCTCTGTGCTCGCTATCAATATTAATATTAAATTACCCAGGTTAGGGGGCTCTCTTTCATTCATGATAGTTTGTATGATAAGTGTTGTGTGTGGGTTAGGTTCTAGGTTGGTGTAATTTGTTGATTATTGTGTTATTTTCATGATGGATGCTATGTTTGAGCTTAATTTGGTGAATCCATGTTGTTTGGTGTTGAAAATGAAAATGGTAGTAACTATGCATGATAGGTGTCTGATAAATTGTTTGTGATGGTTTGTTTTGGTGAAAAATATGATGGTTGGTGTCATATTGATGATATAGTGTTGGGGAATTAATTTGGTAAATTTTCAGTTGTGAGAAACTCAGAGTTGGTTGGAGCTTAAGAGGTTGCCACGTTGTTTTTGTATCCTAGGAAACAAATTTAACTAAAGATTTTCCTCCTGGTTCTATAGCTCCGCACTATTTTGTAGCAGGGCGCCCCTGTCCTGGGCGCTGGGGTTGTTCATGGTTCAGTTCTAAAGCTGAACTGCACCGAACTGAACCGAACTGTTAAGACAGTTCGACCGAACCGAACCGAACTGTCTTAGCAGTTTGACGAACCGAACTGAACTGTCTTAATAGTTCGGTTCGGCAATTCGAGCTCGAACCGAACTGTTTAAATTTTGACCTTTTTTTCGAACTTTTTTTTTCAGGCTCAAAAATTCAAAAAAAAAAAAAATTTAAAATAGTTTGGTTCGAACTCGAACTGCCGAACCGAACTATTAAGACAGTTCAGTTCGGTTCGGTCGAACTGGTAAGACAGTTCGGTTCGGTTCGGTCGAACTGACTGAACAGTTCAGTTCTAAACTATTAGCAAAAGTTTAGTTAATTTTGGTTCAGTTCGGTTCGGTTTGGTAGTTCAGTTCAGTTTTTTGGTTCAGATGAACAGCCTTACTGGGCGCCAAGTGTCTTGTGTTGTTGCTGAAGTTTGTGCTGTCCGGTTACTGTAGCAGGGCGCCCTCCTGGGCGCCAAAAATCTGGGTTTTGTCCAAAATGTTCCAAATTTATTTTTGATGTAACTTTTGACTCGGGTGTCCAAATTGGACGGTTCAAAGTGCGTTTCGAAGCTAATTTCGGTGTCTATCCAAATATTCTGGTTTTATGCAAAAATGGATTATTTTACTGGTGGTTCGGGACTGAAGTGTTCCAGTGTCCAAATTGCAATTTTTACTCACTTTCCCTATTTTGTGTCAAATCCTAAATTGGCCTAATTGAAATTGGTGTTGGTGTGAGTGGTGGGTTGATTTGGTGAGTGTATTATGGTGTGATTGGTGGGTGAATTAATAGTTCCGGTGGGCCTATTGATTATTTGGTGTGATGAATTCCATTAATTATTTGGTGTGATGAATTTCATTAATCGTTGGTGTGATATTGGTGTGTGACGGTGCATATTATGACGAGCAGAGGCTTCGGCCTATTACGACGAGCAGAGGCTTCGGCCTATCATGAGTTATTGGCGTCAGTGTTGTGGTATCACTGAGTTGATCTTGGTTGTTGATTATTTTCTGGTGCATTGTACATAGTGCCGCATAACTCATGTGCATATTATGACGAGCAGAGGCTTCGGCCTATTACGACGAGCAGAGGCTTCGGCCTATTACGACGAGCAGAGGCTTCGGCCTAATATGACGAGCAGAGGCTTCGGCCTATGGATCCACATGCATATTGCATTCATGCATATACTCATGCATTTGATGATGACTCTTGATGATTATGAGTTGATGTGTTGGTGATGTCCCTTGACGATTTATGAGTTGAGGTGTTGGTGATGCTTCTTGATGATTATAAACTGAATGATGTACGTTGTAATTGTTGTGAATTAGTGTTTCTAAGCTGCCTTCCCTAATATAATGCTTATCTTATATGCTATTATTTATGTAAAGAGACTCACCCTACTGCTTTTATGTTGCTTCTCATGTCGGCAACGTGCAGGTGATAGCGAGTGAAGGTATTCACATGCTTTCTTCTAGTCGGTTGTGTCTGCTCTGATACGTAGCACCGGGGGGCGATTAGTCTAGTGACTGTTTAATGAAAGTTGTTCAAAACTAGTATTTGATGATGTATTTAAATATGTTTATGAAACATGCTATTTTCCGCTGCGTGGTGATTATGTAAACTGTGGTGTAACTAAACAAGTGTTTTAGGGTTCGTCCCGATCAATGTGCTATGTATCACATACTTTATTGTATTATGAGTTTCAGATGTTGTTATATGTTTTATATGTTTTATTTGGTGAAAATGTAGCACCCTTTTGGGTTGCGCTGAAAGGTTTTCCGAAAACTCTGATTTTCATAAATTAAATATTAGTTTATTTAGAAGGGGGTGTTACACTTGAAATGTTCATTTCGAGCTATAAAAAATGAACATGAAGTTAGACTTCATTTGTACAATAATGGGTTTAGGCCAAATTATTGGACATGGAGTCGTCACGGGGAAGGATATGCATGGCAACGGGGCGGGGCGGGGCCGGTTTTTACTCCCCCCGTCCCCGACCCCGACACACTACCCGATCCCCGACCCCGTCCCCAAAACCCGCCGGGCATGAAATACGTATCCCCATCCCCGCCCCCGATGGGGGTCGGGTTTCCCCGCCCGTCCCCGTCCCCGCTCCTATGTTGAGTAAAAAGCAAAATTTTCATTCTGCGGGAAAAAACCCGACTACCAATTTCGATTTCCTTGGGGTAAAAATACCAGTTTCAAACATGTGTTTAATTCTACATTCTACAATGTAATTTATAAAAAATGTTGAAAGAAGTACGTAATCATTAAAGATGTTCAAAGCAAGCTCCAGACTTTTTTGGTTACAAAATATAAGTTCAAGACTAATCTATCACCATACAACCAAATTAAGTTCTAAATTATCAAAACAACCAACAATTCAAAATACGGACCAACAAGTAAAAACAAGTGTTACAAATTAGCATCTTCAAAAAGAAAATTGTCACATAACAAGACATCTATTGATAGGCATGGCAGTAAATAGTTGATCATCTTCATTCTTCAAAATAAGTTGTAATAGAGCTTGCAAGTTCACCTGTATTAATATTATGACAAAACAAGTGTTAAAATATAAACATTAAACCTTACAAAATTTGAAGAAAATAAAGTAGAGAATACCTTCATCATCCGACTCTATTTCATCAAGTAAAGTAGCATATGCGTTGCATAATTTAAAATTAGAACCACCTGTTAATATAAAATATACTAAATTATAATCAATTCCTAATTAAATTATATAAAAATGTTTGCCAATTATGGGAATATTAGAATGAATAATTTAATACATACCCATCATTCAGCACTAGCAACTCCCATTATATCATGAATAACATTCCAATATTTATCAAATTTTGCCAACATCTTTTCAGCCATTTGTTTAATCAATGTATCAGAGTCACCAATCCACTTGGAAATTGCCAATTTGACATCACATATCTTAGAAAAATACAAATTTGCAGTGGGATATTTAGTGCCAGAAAAAACTTCAGTAACAGAATTGAATAATTTCAATCTTTCACAAACATCCTTTGCAAATTTCCAATGTAAACTAGTTGGCAAACAAGTGTATTGAGACTCACGTTGTTTTAAACGACTGAATACCTCCTGATATGAAATGGCAATATCAAGCATCTTGTATGTTGAATTCCATCTGGTTTGGCAATCTAAAGCCAAACTTCTGGTGCATGTAACTCGCAATTGTTTGACTGTCTCTTCAAATTTTTCCTTCCTTTTAGGTGTCGCAGTCCAATATGCGACACTATCCCTAATATTTTCTATGCCATCCTTCACCACTTCCAAACCATCTTTCACTATCAAGTTTAATATGTGAGCACAACAACGCATGTGAAATAAAGACCCCTCCCTTAACAAAGTGTTTAAGTTCAACTTACCCTTAACTTTATTAATCATAGCGTCGTTTGTGCTACAATTATCTAGAGTGATAGTTGACAATTTTGTATCAATGTTCCAATCCATCAAACATTCAACCAAGGCATTACTAAGTCTATCACTAGTGTGAGGAGCTGGAACATAAATGAACCTAATATAATAAAATTCACATTTAGTCACTATACCATATAAATAACTAAAACAATATTTAATATCATTTATGATTATTAAAACTATAATAAATATAAAAAAGTTATTACCTCAAAACATGACTTTGGAGAGTCCAAGATTCTTCAATATAATGAGTCGTTACAGCCATATACCCTCTCTTTTGATTGCTCGAAGTCCACATATCAGATGTAATTGCCACTCTTCCTTGAAGACTGTCTAATAACTTCATGGTAGTTGATCTCTCATACTCATACACTTTGAATATCTCTTTCTTGATTGTATTTCTTGAAGGAACTTGAAACAATGGTTGAAGAGCTGCCGAGTATGTCTTAAAACCACAATGATCCACTATCGAAAGTGGATAGTCATGCATAATTATTGCGTGTGCAAGCTCTTTCCTTGCATTTTCAGCATCATAAGTTCCGGCACCTAGCTCCTGCTTTCCTTGAATGATCTTAGGCATAAGAAATGATTGCCCCTTGCTATTACTGCCTCTCTCCATCATCTTTTTTGGAACACATGTATCCATGTGTGAGAGCAAGTGTTTCGTTCCATTTCTTGAACTTCCACCAAGTAGTTTCTTGCAATAATTACATTGAGCTTTTTGTAGTCCGTTAACCATCATTAATCCGAAATGCTTCCATACAATACTTTTGCGCCTATCCTTTTTGACTACATCTGTTTCTGCCTCCGTTTGTGCATCTGTTTGTGCCGTCGTCTCCAAAGTTTCCCTTGTCTCAACACCTTGGGGTGTTGACATAGATTCAACATTAATTGGAGGGTTGCAACTTTCTTGTTGAGTTGGATCATGTTCACCTTCTTGTGAAAAAGGGAGTGGAGAATTACCAGCATTACCAGCAACATCCATCCTTTTTAATAAAAAGTTTTTATGTCCTGTGATAGAAACAGAATATAGAAACAAAAAATTATTTACTAGAAGTATGTAAATGATATCCAATAACGACACCATGTTGCGATAAATCCAAATCAGAAGGGAAAACATAATAGAAACAGAATATACAATCATTGAGGGGGAATGATAGAGTATAAGACAGTTAGCTCACAATTGCTACACAATTGAACACTCAATTAGTTAAACATTTAGTTAGTTTCTTAGTTAGTCACACGCATACATTCAATTACTTTGGTTGTTAGAGTGGCAGTTTCTAAGCTGCTATCAACTAAAAGCCTATAAATGTAAGGTCTCATCTCTGAAATCAGTTGAGAGATCAATAATACAATTCAGTTTTTCTGTTGTGTCTCTTTCTCTCTATGTTCTTGAAGTTATACAACCAGCCAAATCACTATAACGTATGAAATTTCCAGTTTCCAGTTAACCTGACAGTTTCTGTTGACTTGACTGGTTCTGTGTATTACTGATTTCACATTATAATCTAACCTCCAGCTGGTTTGCTGGTCTATATGGCCTTTATTTGGGTAAAGATTATCCAGACAAGAACTTTCAGCTTGAAGAATGTTAACTAAATAAACAAAATGTTTATCCATGACTCGATAGAGTTACCTCAATTGTTAGAAGATGGCACCAGGCAAAAGCAGATGTGTCAGCATCCGTAACACTAGATGGCAAACAAGAACATAGGAGCAGGCTTGTGAATGGATTTTCTGCAATCAGATTCTGTGGAACACAAAACACTGGAACCATCCCATTATCACTCTGATAAAAAAATTCAAACAGTAAGACATTTGACATTTTATGCATTTGCTTACATTCATATGGGTATTAATAATTAATAATAAGAAAATAACAAATAATTCTTTTATAAAAAACAAATAATTCAAAAATGCCACTGTTTAATAAACAACCTATGCAGTCATATATAGAATTTATCCCTGTTGTAGAAGAGCTAAAACATGTCATGAACTGAGATTCATAGATTATTTTTGTGTCTGCGTACTGTCAAATCCTAAAGTGAAGAGAAAGGAAGAGGAAGCAAGGCTATGGTTTTTTCTGCTGCAATACAATCTATTCAAACTGCTGAAATATTATGACAGATCCAAACATAAAAAGTCAAGGGCAAACAGAAATCAGAAATTACCTAGAAGATCTGGTCGCGAAGGGAGAGAGTCAGAGAGAGAGGAGGTTGATGGTGGCTGCTAGTTCACGAAGGGAGGAGGAGGAAGACGGTGGCTGATAGTTCACCGTGGCAGCTAGTTCACGAAGGGACGGAGGAGGTTGACGGTGTAGTTCAGGAAGGGAGAGAGTCAGAGAGGCGGAGAGTTTGAGGGTGAGAGTGCTTCTAGGGTTTCTATTCCTAGAACAATAATATATATATGTGGGATATTTAAAAGTAGCTGAACAATTAGCGGGCGGGTTCGGGCTCGGGCTCGGGCTGGGTATCATACTCCCCATCCCCGTCCCCGTCCCCGACTTAGTAAATCGGGGAAAACCCATCCCCGTCCCCGACCCCGTTCAACTCGGGTTTTCCCCGACAAAATCGGGACGGGTTCGGGCGGGTACCCGCGGGTCTAGGTTTTACTGCCAGGGGTAGCTGCAGTTCCTGCGGTTAATGTTTCGGTTGAAGTAGTAGATCACACATCAAGTAGTTATCCAGTGACTACGACATCTGAAAGATGGGGAATACAACTGTTAGATGTTTATCAGGGAATGATATCTGACGCTGTTGGTGATAATATTTTACTGCTTTTCCCAATTTTTATTTTTTTAAATTAAAAATTAATTAGTTATTGGATTTTATTTTTTTATCAATAATTAAAAAAATTAATAAAATAATATATATTTTTAATTAAAACGATTTTTTTAAAAAAATAAAATTTATTTTTTAAAAATAATAATAATTTTTTTTTTAAAAAAATAGTACTTTGCGGCGGATTTGTGTCGTTTGCGGCGGAATTTTAAATAAAACATTTTTTTAAAAAAATTATATTCATTTTTTTTAAATAAAACGGGTGTTTTGCGGCGGATAACGGGTACTTTGCGGCGGATAATTTGCGGCGGATATTGGGTACTTTCCGGCGGATATATTGCGTCAAAAATTTGTCCCATTTTCCGGCGGATTATCCGCCGCAAATTTGCGGTGGATTTTGCGGCGCCACTAAATCCGCCGCAACGCGTTTGCTTCGAGCTGGCTACCGGCGAAAAAATTCCGCCGCAAAGTCCAAATATCTGCCGCAAATTTGGCTTTTGCGGCGGATTTTGCCCGCCGCAAAGTCCAGCTTTTCTTGTAGTGAAAGTCACAAACAAATTTTGTATTGGTAGGTGGTCAATAGAGACTACTCTCAGCATGATACATGGTATCTTATTCTATACATACATACACCATTGAATTTACAATTTGTGATATCAATTTTGATTTGGACTCTTCTTGAGATATAAGATGGCCAAGGTCTGATGAGTTCATCAAAGTCTTCAAATCTTCCGACTTTGCCTGCATGGATATTTAATATAGGAAATTCATTAGCTATCAACTCAAATTGACTACACATACAGCCTAGCTATTCCAGCCGGCCATAAATCAAGGTCAAAGAAATAATATACCATAGGAATCAGAGAGGTTCAAAAACATTAAAGCTTATTCCAAATTAAAGATCAACCTTCTTAGAGACATAGAGATTACAACAAAGCGTAGGATTCTCGCAGACAACATAGAGATTACAACAAAGACATAGAGACCTAAGTTAGAATATGCGAGTCGACTCGGTGCTTCCGGGTTCGATTTTCGCAATGGACAAACTCGGTGTTGGCCAGTACGAAATTTGATCCTAAACACGAGCGGAGATTAGTCTTTCGTTTAAAGCGTTAGGACACTCAGTGAGTAGCCAGCGATGGTCCGAACCCAAAAAAAGAACGGAACATTTTATTCACACGAACAAAGAAATTGCATTACATCTACTTTTTGTAATTAATATTCTTAAAAATCGAGATTGTTTCACAAATAATCGCTTTTATTAAATAATAATATATAATTAATGAATCATCTCAGTTAAATAAAAAAGAATGTATCTTTAAAATAAGTATTTTTTAATAAATAAAAAATAAGTACTATCATTTTGAATAAGGATAAAAATGGAAATGAGTACCATAGTCCATAGAGGAGGAGAAGTTTGTCGACGACAGACCAATAAAAGTGATTCACATCGTCAGCAAAATGGAACTGTGATCATCATATAAGTCACAGTCGGTGACGCCAGACAAATTTCTCCAGTCCATAAAATCCAAAACGCCAAAGGCGTGTGCATCGGGAACATATCAAGTTCGGTCGCTTTAGTGTCCATTCCTATATCAAAACTGACACGTGTACATCCACTATTCGAAACAATTTTAGATAATAGATATTATGCGCCGCCCGGCCCACGCGTCTTTCTTTCCACTATTTTTTTTCTCCGCCTTTGTATTGTACGGTTTCAAAGTTGGGTTTCCCTTTTGGATTTCAGAGAGGAGAAAGCAATGATATATTATAGTAGGGGATTTTTTTTTTACCCCCATCAACTCTTATCAACTCCCATCAAATTGCTAAAATTCGAAAATATTCCTGTTCAATTTGCAATTCGCTCGAATTTACCTTCATCTAAGGTAAATCCGTTTTGTTATTTTTAAAGTCGGATTTACATCAGATGGGGTAAATCCGATTTCAAAAATAACAAAGCGGATTTACCTTAGCTGAAGGTAAATCCGCTTTGTTATTTTGGAAATCGGATTTACCTAGTGGGTACATAAATCCGATTTCCCTAAAAAATGAGAAAATCGGATTTATCCCACCTAAGGTAAATCCGATTTCCCTAAAAAAAGAAAATCGGATTTATCCCACCTAAGATAAATCCGATTTTGTTATTAAAAAAATTGTTTTTTATTTAATTTTTTAAAAAAGGTTATAAAATGCTATTAAAAATCCGTTAAACAGCCAAACCTAATCCAACAATTATAAAAACACCACTAAAAATCTAATAAAACCAAAATAAGGTTATGAAAATTTTTTCAGATTTTTTGGAGATTATGAAAAATTTAAAAAATTAATAAAAAATAGTAAACGATGAAATTTGGGATTTTGGGGTCCCCAGTCCTGAAAGAAGTCACTTCTTGAGGTGTATTGATCCTTAATATTTTTCAGATTTAAAGAATGTGGTTTCATTACAATTTGAGTATGTTGCCCGAAAACTGATTTTTTAGCCTAAATTATTCTCCCAACGTACAATATCGTCACGTGTTAACGAACTACACACTAAACAGAAATAAAAGACGGTCGAAATTTGTATCTAAAATTTTAACCGATTTATTTATTTATTAATTAGGTTAACAAAGCGGATTTACCCCCACATAAGGTAAATCCGCTTTGGTTATTTTTAAAAGCGGATCTACCCCATCTTAAATAAATCCGATTTAATTTTTTTAAAATTTTTAGTGGAAATCGGATTTACCTAAATCCGATTTTCAAAAAAAAATTGAAATCAGAATACGTTCGGGATTTTTAAATTTTGTGAAGGGCAATTGCGTCTTTTCGCAGGGTCGATGGGGGTAGATTGGGATGTGATGGAGGTACAACAAAAAAATCCCTTCTACTATTCTAGGCTTAAATATATGTTTGACCCTGTAAATATAGCTATAATTCATTTAGGTCTCCGTAAAAAAAAGTTTTAAAATAGTTTTTTGCAAATATTAAGTGTTTACAGTTAAGTCCCTCTGTTAACTTTCCATCTAAAAAAAATAACGTAGCTAACGAAGATGACGTCAGCATGACATAATCAATGATAAACAAACAAAAATTAACAGAGAAAAATTGAAACGATTATGTTCCGCTTCAGACTATCCCAAAAAAATGGAATAATTAACAGAGAAAGGTTGACACGTCAGTTTTTCAGCTTTTTACATTAAAAAAGTTGAGTTTAAAAAACATAGAAGTAATTTATATTTTGTCAAAAAAAAAGAAGTATTTTATATAGATTTTTTACATTAACAACTAATATAACTTGACACATGATTAAAATATCAATTTTAATCATGACTACCTTAAATGTTTTATTAGAGGTATTGAGAAAAAGAAGTATTTTATATAGATTTTTTACATTAAAAGAAGTATTTTATATAGATTTTTTACATTAACAACTAAATTTAAACTCCTTTTTCTATCTAATACCTATGTAATACATGAAAATGATAAGCATGATTGTGAAATCTATTTTCTTGTGAATTTTTTTTAAGTATTTTATTATTTTAAAAAGTACAAAAACCTTGTTTGCTTATTGACTTTATAGAGATCTTCTGAAGTATATATCTATGGTTTTTAAAGTTTAATTGATTAGTTTTACAGTTTATGTTCTCGGAGCATAGCCTTTTTGGCCAATTCCCATTATTTAGCTTTTTCCATCAATTGGATTAGCTCCCGTGGTTAAATGAAGGGGTGAAAAAGATAAAACAATAGTATTTTCCTAGCAGGTACAGTGACAAACACTCAATGTGTTGCTAAGGAGGATATGTATATTTTTTTATGGCTAAAGTGCTCTCGAGGTCCCTTATCTTTATTTAAAGTAACGATTTGATTCTTTATCTTTTTTTTGTCCCAAATCAGTTCTTTATGTTTTAAATTTTTGACACATAAATCATTTTCTATCCCAAATCAGTCCTTTATGTTTCAAATTTTTATTACATAAATCCTTTTTTTGACACATAAATCAGCACTGTTAACGGAAAAGGATTTATGTGTCAAAAATTTAAAAGATAAAAGATTTATTTGTGTTCGGTACCGTATCTCCTGCTACGTATCCGATCTGGGATAGGTAGACCGGTCCGAGATAGTTGGTACGTGTATCCTTGATTGTCCGAGTTGGTGCTCCGGTCCGAGGTGGGGTGGTACCTGCAATGACACTCCGACGCTCAAGTCAGTGAGTGAGTCAATTACAAGTGAGAGTAGGTAAGAGATGAATACCATTAATGTGAGCATTCAATGCTTATTTATAGGTATCTGGAGTGGAGGAGGGCTGTTGGATCTAGGTCTGCAATCTCCACCGTTGGATGAATTGGACCCTTTGGTGTTGGGCCTTTTTGGTGGATTGGTCATTGAGGCCCAATCCATAACAATTTGAGACAAAAAAAAGATAAATGAATAATTCATTACTTTAAATAAAGATAAGGACCCGGGAGTAATTTAACTTTTTTTTATTACAATCATTCTAAATAATCACATGAAACCATCAACTGAGTGGCAAGTGGCAAGTGGCAACAAGTATCTAACTATCTTAACCGTAACTAACCAATCTAATAGAATTAACTTGTAGTAAGTACTAACAAACTAACTAAATAAATTGTGAAGTTAACTCCGATACAAGCTGCACAAAAGTAATATCTTTGGTTTAGTGGCTTAATTTATCTTAGGACATGGAGAGGTTGTTTTGGTGTTCCTAAGTTCGATTCTCACAGTGGATAAACGTAGTGTTGGAAGCGCGAAATTTGATCCTAAGTACGAGCGAAGATTAGTTTTTTATTAAAAGCGTTGAGACACTCCATAAATAGCCACTATGCAGCAATAGTTCAGAAAAAATACAAGCTACACACACATTCTAGCCATGATCTTGAGCTTACTCAAGATGTGGACATAGGGAAATCATGTGCTACTTCACTCACATCAATATCATGCTATAGATATAGTGCAAAACCTCAAGAATTGGATGATATAGTATATCTTTAGTTAAAATTTGATTTCATAGTTTCACCATTATGCCTCCTCCTTTTTTTACTAGTCCAGGAAGGTTCCTTTTTATAACCTTCTTGCAAGGGATTTGGGAAGTTAAGCTTGATCACACTTTGAGGAAAGATAATCAATGTGCATATTTCTTAGCTAAATTGAGTGCAACAAATAACGACCACATGAAGATTTTTTCGTCTCCGGGTATTAATATTTGCAACGTTTTATTACTCGATACCCGCGAAATAGCTTTCCCGCGTTATTAGTTTTTTTTTTCCTTCTGTTTTTCTGTTTATCTTGTTTTTGTCAAATTACTAAAAAATTAATTTGAAGATATTTATCAAATGATAATATATCCATTGTGCGTTAATTTAAAAAGTAAATAAAACTTGATGAAAATCTCTTAATAATAAATGGGCCTTTTACTCATAAGTAATCAAGGGTACACACATTTGACTATAACAAAAAGAAAAATTGACTGGCTTATTTATATGTGTTTTATAAGGAATTTCAAAGGAAAATGATTTTTTTGTGACATTAATAATTTAATATTTTTTTGACTCAAACACACTAATATTTTAAAAGAATAAATGGAATTGGTAAAAAATAGGAGGAATTGGTGACTCACTGAGGCAGCTAGGTGGGCTCCACTTTTTTGACCCAAACCATTAAGAAAATGGAATAGGATGAAGGAAGACAAAAGTCTCTCTCTCTCTCTCTCTCTCTCTCTCTCTCTCTAAGAAGCTTTGCAAGTTTATAAGTGCTGGGAGAAAAACCAGAGCTTGTCTTCTCTGCTCGCAAGCTTATAAGTCTGCGTTCTTCTAAGGTACGCTACTTTGGTCTTCGCATGTTGTTTCCTCTTCTTTACGATGATGTACATGTTTAAAAATTGATTCTTTAATCGTTTTTTGTAGCTGTGATGTTTTTTCCTTGGTTATTAAGAATTTTTTTTAGAAAAATGATGTCTCTTAGTCCGATTATAAATTGATAGAGAAAAATCACATTAACCACGTTAATTAAAAATAATATTTGCAATTTATTTCACCATGGAAGCAAAGCAAGAAACAAAGGACAGGTTGTCTTTGCTATTTTGTTTCTGTTTGTAACGATTTCTTGTTTTTACTCTTAACTGGATTGATGCGAATTTTTATAATTATTGGTACATAACAATTAATAACTGAAAGAGTGAACCTTCATCAATTTAACCGTATGCTTGTTGTAAATTTCATGGCAATTCGTGATTCTATATCATTCCATGTCCTTTGTTTGCTCAACAATCATCTTAATCCACAAATAAACGAGAATCTGCTCCTTATGTTGTTACCTTTATCTGTTTTCATTTTTGTTATATTAAACTAAGTTTTTTTGTGGTTTAAATATGAATGAATTATCATGGTTGATGCAAGTACAATAGCATCTTGATTCTTGAACCTGTTTTTCCTTGTTTGGATTTTCAGATCCTGTGAGGTTTCAAAGGAAGATTAGATTAGATATCTTCATGTGCAGCCGTTCCGATTCTAAGAAGAAAAGTTCTCAAACTGGTTTGGTCATGGGGGAGGTGAATGGAGGAATAGAAGGTTTGCATCATAAGATTTCTGCTTTGCTTGAATTTTCAGCTGCAGATGATTTGATTGGTTTCAAAGATTCGGTTGAAAAGGAGGGTTGTGATGTTGACGAGGCGGGTTTGTGGTATGGAAGGAAGGTTGGCTCGAATAAAGTTGGTTATGAAGAGAGGACGCCTTTCATGGTTGCTGCTATGTTTGGAAGCCTTGGTGTATCAACGTATATTCTCGGAACAGGCCGTGTTGATGTTAACCGGCGCAGTGGCTCAGATGGCGCTACTGCTCTTCATTGTGCTGTTGCTGGGGGTTCTGCTGCTTCCCCCGAGATTATCAAGCTTTTGCTTGATGCATCAGCTGATGCATGTATCGTTGATGCCAACGGTAAACGACCCCTCGATTTGATCGTTTCTTTGGGTAATTCGATCTTTAACCCAAGAAAGAGGAGGCTACAAGCCCTATTTGAGGGTACAAGTGGTTCCGAATCTTCTGATCAAGGATGTCTTGGATTTCTGGAGGTGATTGATCAAGTTGATGAACAACCACGACAAGATGTAAGCTCACCTCGTGTTTCGAAAGATGGGACCGAGAAGAAAGATTATCCTATTGATCTCTCCCTTCCAGATATAAAGAATGGAATGTATAGCACTGATGAATTTAGAATGTATACATTCAAAGTAAAGCCTTGTTCAAGGGCTTATTCTCATGATTGGACTGAATGTCCATTTGTTCATCCAGGGGAAAATGCAAGGCGACGCGATCCGAAAAAATATCATTACAGCTGTGTCCCTTGTCCCGAGTTTCGGAAGGGATCCTGCAGCAAAGGTGATGCATGTGAGTATGCACATGGTATTTTTGAGTGTTGGCTTCACCCTGCTCAGTATAGAACACGGCTTTGCAAAGATGAAGGTGCGTGCGCGAGAAGAGTTTGCTTCTTTGCTCACAAAGTTGAGGAGCTTCGTCCCTTGTATGCTTCTACCGGTTCCGCTATTCCTTCTCCTAGGTCATATTCAAGTAGTGCTTCTGTATTGGAGATGAGTTCACTTGGTTCTCCATCTGTCTTGATACCACCCTCCTCGACACCGCCTTTGACTCCATCTGGAGCTTCTTCTCCTTCCGCTATGTGGCAAACTCAGTCTAATGTTTCAGTCCCTACCCTTCAGCTTCCTAGGAGCAGGTTGAAGACTGGTATAACTGCTAGAGATATTGATTCAGATATTGATTTGTTTGGACTTGAAACACATCGACTTAGGCAGCAGCGAATGATGGATGAGATATCTGGTCTTTCCTCTCCTAACTGGAAAAATTCCATGCCTAACAGCCCATCTTTCGTGGCGGCTTCTTTGAGTGATCGTAATGGTGAACTAAACAGGCTTTCAGCGATGAACCTTACTAACCGTGAAGACATGTTTGATCCATCGATTTTGTCTAAATTCCATGGAATGCCACTTGATGTTGTAGGACATCAGTTACAATCTCCAACAGGAATCCAGATGCATCCAAATGTGAACCAGCAGATGCGAAGCTATTCACCTCGCCATTCCACTTCCAGTGTGATTGGATCGCCAACAACAGGTTTTAATCCAAGAGCTGCTGCTTTTTCAAAGAGAAGCCAAAGCTTTATCGAGCGAAGTGTGGCGAACCGTCATGCTGAGCTTCCTTCTCCTGTTAAGCCGTATACTTTTTCTAACTGGGGCTCACCTGATGGTAAATTAGATTGGGCCATACAAGGAGAAGAGCTGAATAAGCTAAGGAAATCCTCTTCCTTCGGATTTCGAAGCAGCAATACTCCTTTAACTACAGCTTCAACTAGAGCATTAGCAAATGACAATGAGCCAGATGTTTCTTGGGTTAACTCACTTGTGAAGGATGCTACGCCGCAGGAATCCAGTCAATTTAGTTATGAAGATCATCAAAGGCAAATTCAGTGTAATCTTAACAATGGAACAGATGTGATTCCAGCTTGGTTGGAGCAACTGTACATGGAACAGGAGCAGATGGTTGCATGAACGCGATTTCAATATCGCAATAGTTTATTTATTTGATGATTTTTTGAATTTTATAGAATTTATTTATTTAGATGACAATAGTGCCTCAAAGTTAGAATATAGAAATTGGGCAGGATGAAGTTTTCTGCACCAGGAAGGAACTACCGTTTACTATGTGGTAGTTGATCCCAAAATTTTCTGATATTATATGGTTTTTTGAGTTGTAAGTTATAACTTTTCATTGACCAAATTACAATGTTGTAATGAGGCTATTAGTCAATATATTGGGACTAAATATGTAATAATAAATTTAAAGATGTCAATTTTGGATTTGGATACCAAACATTTTAGACTTTTATTCATTTTGGTTTTTGTTTGTTGGTTAGGATGTTTCTCAGTGCCTGCTACAAGTTACTATCATTTTTAGAATTTTGTTACTGTGGAATAAGCTGTGAAGTCAACTTTGGCGTGTTTGATTTTTCTTATTATTAGTGATAGAGGAATGTTCAAGTGGGTCCAATGTAGTTGTAGCTTAGGTGAGCTAACGCAGGTCTATTTAAATGCTGCTATTTTCTTTGCGCCACTTGTGTAGCATCTAAATGACACTACTTTTTGGATTAATTTTCCTAACATGTTTGGATTTGTCCCCACAAACTGACTTAAATGTGATTTTACAGAATTAGATGTATGTAGTAGACCCATGCGATACTCTATAAATATGAATTCATACAAGTCTCACATGTTTTTTTAGTACTGATATTCGCCCCGAGAGAATTTATAGATTATTTGCACTTTTAGTCCCTAAAAATCTTGGAATTTTGGAAAATGGGAGATCAAATTTTTTTGGGGCCAACAGTACAATGAAAAAAATCACATAAATGTAAAAAAGGGGTGGGAAACAGCGATAATTTTCTTAGCACTTGAAGTTTGACACGTGATTTTTTAAGTTATTTTATTTATTCTTCAGGCTTGTATTAAAAATCGGGATAATTTCATTTTGCAGTTAGCAACTTGTAGTTTACAATCCCTTCGTGGATTCTGCCTGCTACTTTTTGGCAATGAAAGTTGATATCCATTGGATGATTATGAATGTGGATGACTAATTATAGCGCACTAGAAAAAGGCTTTCTCTAAGACTTGGCTTGTTGCACTTGCCTTTATATACATTCACTTTCATATTTGAAGTTATTATTATAAAATAGAATTTAAATTAGATGTTTTATATAATAGAATTTACTATCACTGATTTATTTTGTAACCAAAAAAAAATATTACTGATTTATTAGTTTCTTAGTCTATTTTCAAAAGCATACATCACTCAAAAGTTGTAGGCTTTCATAAAAAAAAATACTGAAATAAGTTTTTAAACAGGCTTTCAGGCTTTATCGGGCTTTCAAAAAGGCCAGACCAGACCTAAAAAATGGGCTTACGACAAGTCACAGACCAGACTAAGGCCTAACACTTTCAACACAGGCCAAGCCCAAACCTTACAAATCTCATCTCGGCCAGCCTATTCTCACCCCTAGTTACAATTCGTCTCGTACCAAATAGTATTGCTCTGGTAAAAAAGCCTATATACATAAAACGACCATGTATTTCTTTTTTTTTTGGTCAAAGTTGATTGATTTTCAAAGAAAAGGGCAAGGCCCAAACCAACACAACACAAAGGAACAATCAAGGCACCAATCAACACCTGGGCTCAAGATTAATAAGGCACAAAGACCTGAACTCATAAGCCCATATACAAATAAAGCAAAAACGGGTACCCGCTCCACAACCCATTGGTTGAGAAAGTACAAGTCATTAAACGCAAAAGTTATTACAAATCAGGCTAAAGTATCTTAGATGTAAACTTGAGACAGATACCATGTATTTCTTTTGTCATCTTGGAAAGACCATGTCAGGCTAATAAAATGGCCTACTCGATCTAGTAGGCCGGCCCATATATTCTGAAGCACTAAACCATTGCTAAGTCTAGAAACTCTACGGTCCAGTCCAAAATTGCGCCCAGGAGAAGATAAGTTTGTAAAATAAAATTTAACAGTTTTGACCAGAAAAAAGAATTTAACAGAGTGGTTTAATTTTTGTGGCAAACAAAAAGAGAGTTGGTTTTTGACATTAAAAAAAGAGCTGGATTGACTGCTGGGTTGACTGCTTTGAGTAGGGAATGTTTATGGAATCCGATCCTCTCCTGTCACCTCTCTCTATCTCTCTCTTCTTGCATTTTTTAAAATTTTTTTAATATAAAATAATTCAAGGACTGAGATTGAGTATGATGATGATCCAATGGAGGGGACCGATCCTAACTGGAGTGACTGGAGGGGAACCTGACTGGAGAGGATCCGGGTCCAATGTTTATTGGGTTAGGTGATGCCATTTTTAACATGCTTTTGATTTTCTTCTAAGAATTATAACATTGCTACAAGGCTATCATCTTGTGCCATGATATAAGTCATATTTTGTGGATAAAGTATGATCAAAACACAAACATCGATAAGTTATGATCAGAAGTACCCCTTACCCCTCTCTCCATTCAATATTGACCATTTTATTTATTGATCAAACTTTGCAGCATTGAAATTAGCAAAAAGGTAAAGAATCTTCCTTGATGCACCATGAAGCGGTTAGAATTTGTTCTGAGATGGGCCACGAGGCCCACTAAGCGAGCTGGATTCGAACCAGTCCAATGTCAAGGATCCATATTCATGACCCTGCATTTCATATTGGGCCATGAGGTCCATGCACCTAATTGAGCATAAACAAGTCCAATTCCTTGGATCCACATCCAAAGCCCAACTCATCAAGTCTCGACGACTCAGATTCACCCGAACGATCCAACGGTTCAGAGATAGCACGGATCTCTATAAATACTGGCTCGTATAGCCACAAAAGGTACGCATTACCCTCTAGCCTGCATACTCCACGACGATTCTCTACTGATTTGAGCGTCAGAGTCTCAAAACACACGGAGATCCAACCCGACAGAAGCACTACCAACTGCAGTCTCATATCAACCCGGAAAGACAAGCTACAGAACATAATTAAAATAGTGTACGTAAGAGAAAGATAAAAAGTAAAGAGAAATGGAAGAATATAAAGCTAAAGATGTAAAGAGAAAATAAAAAAGAGAGGAATATCACTAAATTCAGGATTACTAAAATTGAAAAATAATAAGAGGGAGTATTAAAATTCTTCTATTCATTAATGTACTTGTTTTACAAATTCTAAATTTGCAGCACTTTCAAAGGATTACCAGCAAGTTGATCTATAACTTCATCTAACAAGTGATCAAATATTTCTGACTCAAAATCTGCACTTATCTCTTCAAGTTCAATATCACTTTGTTTCCTCTTCAGTTCTTTTAACTGATTTGATCCAACTAGTTCATCTTCAACTAGCTTGCAAATTTCATCCCAAATATCTACACACTCTTGGCTTAGCTTCTCTTTTTTCTTTGATCCTTCATTCACATTGTTCTCAATTGCATTAACATTCCTCTCTTCATTCATCAAGTTACTATCAGAATCAGAATCCAGAACAAAATGCTGATCATTTTCAAGCTCTGAAGACAATTTTCTTCTCCACCCCATACCATCACCAAAAAGATCTATAGCTGCAATAAGTTTAACTGGATTTAATCAGCAAATTTTTAACATGGAAAAAAGTGAAAAAAAATCTTTAGCTAAGATGTGCCACCTATGTAGCACCGACACATTTCTGATGGAAGTGGTGTTCAGTGTTCAACATGTGTCTATTTCGATACCGACACATGTGATGGTTACATTCAATCATTTTTATTTTCTCAAATTATTATCAGTGTCGGTGTTTGTGACGTGTCTGCCAGGAGATCATGGTTTTCGATATGTTTGTGACTACCACTGAGGTCACATTAGTCATATTTGACTGCAATTCTATACAATATTATGTATAGCAATGCAACCGTGACTGCAACCGCTATTTAAAATCATGAATCTAAATTCTAAAAGCAAAATGAAAACTACTATATCCATAAACTGAGAAATTAAAGAAACAAACCTGTTCCAGGAGCATCACGCTCAAAATCAAAGACAGAAACAGGACTTGAATCTTCTGAACAACATTCACTTTCCACCTTCTTTTCTACACTTACTTTTCCCTTCTTTCTCTTCATTTTCTCACCATTTGCAACTTCCTTTCTCTTCACACTCTCTAACAATCTCCCATCTTCTGAACCAACCTTAACCAAACTATCATCAACTTGAAATTCACCTTCATTTCTCAAGCTTCCCTTCTCATCATTCACCTTTTCTCTCTTCTTTTTCTTTAACTCACATCTCCCTAGAGAACTTTTTTCTTTTCTTCTCCCTCTTGACTTCAATTCTTTACCCTTTTTTCCACTTTCAAAGCTAAAAACCAAGAAGTTCTCATTTTCATGCAACTCAAAAGCTGGCACATCATTTTTTATTCTTGATGTTGCTTCATAACCTATCTCATTCTCTTTCTCTGCCATTGAATCTAAACCCATTAACCTTGCCACTATCCCAGGAGAAGAAGTAATACTAGTGTTACTATTAGTCTTCAATTCTTGAACTTTTCCACTTTCAATAGAATTTGAATAAATTTCTCTAATTTGTTCTGAAGGGTGTGTTTGAAGACCACCACTAGAACAGAAAATTCTATGAAAGATTCTTGTGATACAACCTGCTGACAATGTTGGATCGAAACTAAGAGTGGATGATGATGGTGATGATGTCAATAGCTTCATGTTGAATGATTTAGTAGAGAAATAAAACAGATATAAAGATGAAAAAAGTTAACTGAACTTGGTTCTTTATTTTTTTGCTTTTGTATTTGGATTCTCAATTCTCAAACTCTCAAATGATAAAAAGCAATATGGGAGAATTAAAAGTATAGGATTTGAATTTTGGTGTAATAATAAAGAGAAGGGTGGCGGGCTTTGTATTTGAATGTGGGGTATACCGTATACCTTTTGCTTTTGGTCATTGACAAGTCATTTTTTATTTGTTGCTGATGCTGAATTTGTCCTTTATTTATTTCCTTGTTTGTAGTAAGCAAAAGCCATTTCTTGGGGCACGTTAAGGTGACACTTTTAGTTTTACTGCCTCCTTTGAAGTTCAAAAACTAGGCAAGGAAAAAGAATCATCACTGTGAATAAGCTGAGTAATGAGAATGCTTTTTAGATATTGTCTTCACTTTATTGATTGTATAGTTTGTAGTTTTGTATGGAGGGAGAGACATTTGACAGAATATGTTTGTTTTGTTGAGGTCATAGAAACTGATTATGTCAGTGGCTTGATCAAATTCTTTTGGAGTCTGCTGTTGAAGATAATCACTTTTGGTTCTGCTTCTTATCTTACAACATAGTCACTGTTTTGCTTGTCTTTGGGAGATGGAAGGATAATAATTGAGACATTTGAAAATGAATAACAAAATTATACAACTTATCCATGTAGCACATAGGGAGAGGAAGGGGGAAAAGAAATGCTTTTGTATACCCTTCTTCAAAACTGAATTGAATTTGGTTGGATAAAATTTTCAAATATTAAATCCAAGACAAGATCAATGATTATGTCAAATCAACACTCATTGTCGGTGGTCATAATCCTAATTGCCAAATCAAATACTCCTATTTAATTGTCTTTGAATATTATTAATAGAACTTCTCAATACTATTATCAAACACTCATGCTTGTTTAGATTTATCAGTCGCATACAGGGGGTTGATAAGGGGGCAGGGGATCTAAATACACACGTTTTTATGGGAGTGATAACCTCTGAAGTACGGACACCTTTTCCGAATGTCATGTTCCGTGTTCGTGTCTGTATTCGTGTTACACAGACACAGTGTGTCAGACACCTCTTTGCGGTGTCGCTATTAAAAAGATATTTATTTCGATTTGGACAATTTCTAGACACCTCATAGACACTTTTTTTTTATTTTAAAACAAAAAAACTCAACTTCTTAAAATTTTCAATTTATTATACATATTCTTAGGATATAAAACCTTTTATTTTCAAAAAGCCTTGTAAAACTTATCAACTTTTTAAATTGTGAGTAGATAAACCCTAATTCTCATTTTAGGTTTTTGTCATGTTGATCATTTATATGTGTTTATGTCATGTTGATCATTTATATGTGTCTGTGTCCTGGTGTCCTACGTTTTGGATATTAGCGATGTTCGTGTTCGTGTCGTGTCGAGTCTCTCTGTCTGAGTCTGTGCTTCATAGTTAATAACTGCATCCATAACAAAAACCTACAACAAAACAAAACCTATTGGAAAAAGTTTATGAATCAAATACAAAATTTCCTAGCAAAAACAAAATGCACAATTAACCAAAACTTCAACACTAACTCAAGGTTCGATGAAACAAATTAGGAACAGATTATGATAGTATTTGATTTCGATATTCGACAATGAAATAAATTAGGGCTAAGTTTTACTTATCTCCCCAAACTACGGATTAATCGAGCCCCTTTACCCTAGACATCGGGAAGAGTCGAAGACCTCTACCCTATGTTTGGTTCCCATGAAAATAGAGGGAAAGAAGGCACATAGGAATGAAAGTTTCTTGGAAATTGGGCTTCCTCTGTTTGGTTCACCTTTGATAGAGGAAGGAAATAACACTTTTAGTGGGGCCCATAGTCACTTTCGTTTCCTCTTGAATTGGGAGGAAAGTGAATTGAAAAGCAACTTTTGATTAAAATGTCAAATATACCCCTGCTTTGGTTTGTTCTATTTATTGTCGGCTACCATATACTAGTATTCAACAAATGATAATACAATAATATCATATTACGGTGTCCTTTCATATTAATATACTTTATCATAGTTTACTGTTTCATACTTTTTTGACAATTATTGTTCCATACTTATATTAATATTAATTATTCCACGTCAAAAAAATTAATTAATATAGTTTGACATATATTCAATAAATTAGGTTGAGTTATAAATTGTTTATATTAATATACAGTTAAAATAATTATTCTGAAATAAAATATTTATTTATTTATTTATATTTTTAATATATATATCAACATAATAAATAGGCTAGTATCTATTTTTTGGTGGTAATCTATACTAATATATATATATATATATATATATATATATATATATATATATATATATATATATATATACACACACACTATAAGGATATACTTGTCATTTACTAAATATATATTTTTCTTTCCTCTCACTTTCCTTTCACTTTCACTCAAACCAAACAACTAAGAATTCATATCACTTTCATCTCATTTTCTACTCTTTTTCTCTTCTTTTCCCTTCCCTTCCTTTCTCTTCTTTTCCACTACTTTTCTTTCACTAACCAAACATATTCCTAAACAAAAGAACAATCCTACATTATAGGGGAAAAATCCTAAACAAAAGCATTATATAGCATTGAAAATCTAATTCTATGTTGCATTTTGTAGTCCACAACATCCAAAATAGGAATGTCATCTATCTAATATCGGTTTATATTTTTATGAATTCATATGCTGACAAAGGAAGTCAAATGATGAAAATATGACCTCATCTACTCTACTATAATAAAATAAAGTGTTAGGAAATTGTCAATATTAGACATTTTATAATTTTGCCATTTGCACACAAATAAGGCCAATTTGGTAAAATAGGCGCTAAATGTCAAAATAGTTGCAGCTTTTTAATACTCCAAAACACAGTGAGGCAGGAAAAAAAAGCTGACGCAAGCTGGAGAGAGAGAGAGAGAGAGACTATCATCTCTCTCTCTCTCTCTCTCTCTCTCTCTCTCTCTCTCTCTCTCTCTCTCTCTCTCTCTCTCTCTCTCTCTCTCTCTCTCTCTCTCTCTCTCTCTCTCTCTCTCTCTCTCTCTTCTCACCCTCACTCTTTTACTCTTTTTTTATTAATCATTCTTTTACTCTTCTTTTTCTTTCTCCATTTTCTACACTTATTTTATTTTTTATTATTCAACTTTGATCAAAAAAATAATTTAACCACTAAAATTTACTATTTACTATAATCTGCTAAAACTACTAAAGCTAATCAATTTAGCCACTTATAATTGACAAAAAAAAATTAACCACTATCAAAATTTCAAAATAACTTTTTTTAATAATTCAATCAAAACGATTAAATTAATATTAAATGATCTAAAATAAAAAATATAAACAAGTCGCAATGGGAGCGGCAACGCAGAAGGCAACTGAAGCGGCAACGAGAGACCGACAACGTGGACGGCAACCAGAGAGTTGCAACGAGGAGCGACAACGGGGAGTGACAAAATAATTTTATTATAGACACCTAAAATTATTAGTTTAATATTAAAAATTATAGAATGATGTAAATAATTTTTTTTACTATTTACTATAATCTACTTAAACTACTAAAATCAATCAATTTAACTACTAACACATGTCAAAAATAATTTAACCACTAACGGGAGCGCCAAATTAATATGAAGTTAGTGCATATCTTATGTTATTTAACATAATATCTCTCTGTTTCCAATAATGTTTCCAATAAATTAGTGCATATCTTATGTTATTTGACTATAACATAAGTTGTTGATTCAAAATATTCTCTTTGCAGGTAGTAAGTACAAATATATAGGGCCAAAATTCTAAAACTCTAATGTTAGAAATAAAAGGAAACATCATAAATATAAAAGAAAAATAAACAAATCCTAAATAAATAAATAAATAATTAAAAACGGAGAACCCTAACAAATTGAAAGGGCTTTTAAGTGAACTTTGTACCGCATCAAATTCAGACGTCATGCTTAATTCATCCATGCTCTTCTGTATTCATCGATAATCTAACTTGGTTAGGATGACAGGAAACATCAACCATTCATCTTCGTCATGCTCTTCATCAAAAAGTGGTTTCCCATCAAAGATGGGTTCATTGGCAAACATTGGTTCATCTTCATCATTGAATATCAACACTTCATCATATGTTGGTTCTGTATTGTACCATGGGTCTTTATCAAACACACGTTGATGTGTCGAAAGATGAACAAAGTCAAATGTTATGTCAAACGATATACCTTTAATCGCAATCGTGCGAACGATCTCATCTTGTTGAATCTCGTCTTGCTGAAGAATATCTTCCAAGTTAGTATTGACAGCATGTAACACCCTAGTTTTTGCATTAATACGTATTTCTATATGTATGGATAAATTAGTATTTTTAGCATTGTTTCATTATTTTTAAATAATGTTTCAATTTTTTTGACAAAACATATGTAAAATATTTCAATTTTTATAAATAATGTTTCAATTTTGTAAAACATTAGTCATGAAATATGAATATTATTTAGGAAATAATATTTTGTTTAGTATAGTTAAAAATGAGTTTTTTTTGGTCAACTGTGTAGCGACCGAAAAATTCGCAGGAGAGATTTTTCGAAGTTTTTGAAATGAAGCCGCCACCAAAGTTTAGTTTAAGGGCAAACATTGGAAAATCCCTATTGAGTGGATAAGGGGGTTTTGCGGACCAAGTTTAGGCTCGGGAGTCGTTTATGCGTAGGGAATGTATTAGCAGCCTACGACATCCTTCCTAAGGAATGTTACCTTTTAACTAAATGTGTAGAAAAAATTATTAATTTAAAAAGTTATTTTTACCCTTATTTACAAATTAAAAGAAAAAGACTTGGAAGGAGGACATTTAATTATTTTTGTTTGTTCTTGAAAAAAAGTAAGAAATAAGAAATTTACAAAAGAACTAAAAAAAGGTTTTTATTAATGCAATTGACAGAGGTCGGCCTCCCTCTGCTCCTACGTATCTCCTGGTGGAGAATCAAATCACACGTAGTTCTTGGGTAGAAAATGTTTGTGTGTTGGTGTTTTTTTTCACTACAAAAAACAGATCAAATAGCGGGGGTTTTTAAGTCAATTAGCGGGGGTTTTTAACCTCCGCAAATCAAACTGCGGGGGTTTTTAAAACCGCCGGAGTTTCAAGTCCCGCAATCATTTTGCGGGGGTTTTTAGAAAACGCTGGTATCGAGACTATTTGCGGGGGTTTTACTGCGGGGGTTTTAACCCCCACGATTAGTGAGGGTTATTTAGTGGGGGGTTTTTAACCTCCTCTAAATGTTCTATATAGAATCTTAAGACTCTTTTGTTATTATTTATAATTGAGAAGGTTTTCCCTTCACCTCTTTATTAGCTTCTATTACAAACACCCAGTGTTATATACAATAAATTTAATCAAAGTACTCAAAACTTCATGAAAAATATAACCATGAGAATTTAATTAAAGTGCTCAAAACTTTATTTAATATATAACCATGATACATAAATGTATTTAAGAGATACTTAGCCTCTCCATCAAATGAAACATTTGTAGTTCAAATATTCAATGTAATACAACTTAAAAATCTATAATAGCTTAAAACAATCTTATACTAAAAGATCCTAAAAAACATTAACCAATGCTACAACTTCATATTTCTCTCTTTCTTGTCTTGCTAATTCTTGGCTATATTCTCCTTAGCAATAGTCTCTACCCTTTTTATGGAGTCTTCTAACGTCCTCTTGTTTAGTTCATTCAGCTCCTCAAAGCAATGGGGGTGTATTACTCCCTTTAACAACATAGGAACAAAAACGAGGCTGCCAAACACGAGGAACAAAAACGAGGCTGCCAAACAGCATAGGAACAGATTCAGTAGTTTGCAATATCTTTCTGCAACAACATAGGAACAGATCAGTAATGAAGATCAGTAAAGCAGAATTCAGCATAGGAACAGATTTAGCATTAACAAATTCAGCATAGGAACAGATTCAGCAGTAACAAATTCAGCATAGGAACAGATTCAGCAATAACAAATTCAGCATAGGAACAGATCAATAATGAAGATCAGTAAAGCAGAATTCAGCATAGGAACAGATTCAGCAATACCAAATTCAGCATAGGAACAAATCAGTAATGAAGATTAGTAAAGTAGAATTTAGCATAGGAACAGATTTAGCATTAACAAATTCAGCATAGGAACAGATTCAGCAATAACAAATTCAGCATAGGAACAGATCAGTAATGAAGATTCAGCATTGATATAACTTCTTACTTTATGGTTAAAAAATCAGTATAGGAAGAGATTATTCAAGTGACAATATAATAGAAGGAAATTCAGAGCAACATACCCTTCCTTGGATTTAGGAGCCCGGAGAACAGAAATCAATTTTGCCAATGGTCGCTGGAGAAACCGAAACAACCTTGGGAGACGGATGATATCCTATCTCAATACAAGAAACATATTAGTATACAAATTATATGAATGTATACTAATAAATACCAAAGAGGAACACAAAAACAGAAAGAAAAAAACTCGGGTAAAACAGTATAAGTGAAAGAAGATTTCACAAGATCGTGAACTCTGTAGTCTTAGCTGTTGGGATATAAAAGATTGCAAAAAGTTGGCAAAATATAAAATATTTCTTGTACCTCATAAACATTGAATGCGACTTCAACTGGCCCGTTCTTATAAACTTCTGCCATGATATCATAGGGATCAGACTTGACCGTATATGCATTGACACTAAAGTGCTTTGACCTTTTCCAGAGCTGGTTTCCCTTTACACACTTCCTCACGCACTTAGGAGTTCCATATGCTGGTTCACAACCAGGATGAGAACAGCCAGTTTGATCAAAGTATGGGTCACACTAGCACAGTAAAAAAGAAAACACTAATCATAAGAAAGTGAGGGAAAATGTATATATAGTGAAATAAAATCAATAGCAAAAAATATTAGGTAAATCTTGGTGCAAAGTGACACAAGAATAAGGCTTGATTAACAAATTGCTGCTGATAGGTAGGTAGATATTCACAAACAGAACAAATATATTTGTCTGATAAAATTATGACAGAGTATGATTAAATTCGAAAGAGATATAACCTAAATGGTGATTCTACTATCACTACAGTGTCGGTGTCTGCACCATTGCACTTCATATAAGAAGTGTTATCAAACAACACAGTTCTAACGTTTCAACACAGTCAAAGGCAAAACAAGCATCTCATTTTCCTATATTTAGTTACACAGCAGTAATAGCAGAAAGGATTCATATGATTTCATTTTTCTTCATAATACATTGTTATTAACAAAATAAATAAAAATTGAAACACTATTCTTCTACAAATAAAAAATTAAATACACCTCACTTCATTGGGGCATTTTATCAAACAGCATGTGAGTGGTAACCGCTTAGAAGAAAATCAAGAGATACAAAATCAAATTATATAACCTTCACACTATAAAGGTAGAGAAGAGAGTTAAGGATGGAGAAAGAGGAATCGATTGAAGCAAAAGACAGTAAAAAAAATTGAAAGAGGGGAAGGAAGAATAGTAAAGAAACCAAGAAAGAAAAAGGAAATAGAGGGAGAACCACCACCACACTCAGGTGAACCACTGGGAACGCCACCACCACCACAAGGACCATCACCACCGCCCTCCTGACATCTCACTCGTAGTTCTCCCTCCGCCGTCGTTCCTCTCTCTTGGTCGCGTTCTCTCCCCCTAATCAAAATAGAAAACCCAAAACCCTAAAATCAGAGATCATTAAAATAGAAAACCCTAAACGCTAAAATCAGATAATCGAAATCTCTAAAATCAGAGATAATCAAAATCAGATAATCAATGGTTGTGAAACCCTAAAATCAGAGAAGGGGACATGGAAACAGCGGTGCTACAGTGGCGTCTCTTGGTGGGGCTCCGAGTGAAGAGGTTGCATCGCAGTGATGCGTTCTGGAGGCAAAGAAATGAAGACGTTCTGGAGTGAGAAGAATGAAGAGGGCTTTGCATTCTGGAGCGGGAGAATTGAAGAGGCGACCTGTAACACCCCAATTCTACCCGTTTAATTTCATTCAATATCAGAGTGCGAGAATTAAACTAAAACATGCATTGGAGTGCCACATTTTCCTTTCTACCAAACTAAACGACTTATAACATTTGCGGAAGCACGTCAAAACACGTAGAATCATTTAACATCACCAAAATTCGTCTAAGGTCAAAACTTGATTAACATTTCAAAACAAAATCGTGCAACAAAACAATTAAATCAAATAGAGTTCAATCCCCTCCCCGAGTGTTACGTATCAGAGACGACACCGACTCAGCTAGTGAAGAACCTTCGCCTTCACTCTTGACTACCTGCACGTTACCGCATAGGGGTAACATTCAAACAGAATGGTGAGATATCAAACCACATAAAGGCATAAATGAAAGACACGTACATGTATGGTTCAGACATTCCACAACTACCACAATAACAAGGAATCCATCAGAGTACAGTACACAGTTGATCAATACAATCATTCTACAATTATGCTGTATGTGACTCGGACTATGCATATGCATGTGGTACCATTTGGAGCAGAACTCCCGACTTAAAAAATATACCCGTAAATAGGGGCATCAACGACTTATAAATGAGGCAAAACCTCCGACTTAATAGCGACTTGGAAATGCTTGGGATGCCATGCAATGCGACAAGTAGGAATGCACAGGACGACAAAATTAATCATTCTACAGCGACTTAGCGACAATAAACCACGTTGGCCATAGGCCTATAATTCGACTTATTACCCATAAATAGGGCTATTTTACCTGTTACAAGGTCACCTGCAAATCCACTCCAAAATTATCAACACATAGATTCAACATCAACACATAGATCCAACATCATCGTTTGCCCACTCAATTATCAGCACATAGATTCAACACATCTAGGCAAATTATCAAACAATTCATGTGCATAAAACGAACAATACAACACCGATAGCCTAGGATACCCGAACCCCACATACGAACCCTTCATATACACCATTATAAGGTCAGAACCCCACCCTTACCTCGATAAGAGTAATTTGCGGTATCAACAAGAGCAAGAAAATGTGCCGGTAGCGACAGTTCAACACTCAACGGGCGCGAAGAAATATTCACAGGTTGTATAGAGAGTGAAATATGGCTGGACAAAAACAATAGTAATTATAAACTGATTATTTTGGAATTTCTAAAACTGAAACGAAGTCTAACGGAACAAAAATTGAATTACGGTAATTGTCTCGCCGAAAAAGGGGTCCGACGTCAACTTCACCGAAACGAAAAAGAGACTAGTGCTTCCCGAAGGTTTCGACGCGTAGAATCCGAAAACGGTGTCCGTTTCTTCGAACGACGATCGTGGTGGTCGCAATCTTCAAAATACAGTCCGCCTTGAGTGTTTGAACGCTACAATCGGTGGTCTTTTTGACAAAACAGAGGTCGGAAACGGGTTTGGGGGTTGATTTCGAGTTGGGTGGTGAATTTTTTGTAACAAACCGAAGCAAAATTAGTGAGAACAAGAGAGAGGTTTGGATGACGAGGGTTTTGAAGGCTGCTGCGTTTCTTTTCTCGGGAGCTTAGGGATAGAGGTGATAAACAGTAAAGCATAAATGGGCCAGGAGGTGTGCTCAGTAATTCGGGGGGTGTAGGAAGTAAAATCTTTAAAATTCCTTTTCTCTTGCTGTCGTTTCTTTTACTTTCTTTATTTATACTATATTTTCATTACACTATTTTTATTTTGACAAACTCCCATTATTAAACTATTATGTAACCATCTCTCTCTCTCTCTCTCTCTCTCTCTCTCTCTCTCTCTATATATATATATATATATGTGTGTACACAATACAATAATATACCATAACAACTACTAACATCAAATAATATTCATAGTTATTCCTAAATATTAACTTATAAAGTATACTAATATTTCATTAAGGTATACTAATTATTAAAAGAAAACACACACCAAGTTATCACAAAATTGCAATTTATACACAGAGATATAGACATATTAGTAAGAAAATTTTGGGGTGTTACAATTCTCCCCCACTTAGAATATTTTCGTCCTCGAAAATATACGCCAAACCTATGAAAACAAAATATCTAACACTAGCAACAAAAGATCAAAGCACACAACATAAGCAAGAAAAAGCACACGACTCACCTGCCAGGGCGAACACCCTTCCACCGGTCTTCTCCTTCTTTGGCTTCTGACACTGACTACCAATGTGCCCTTCTTCACCACAGTTGAAGCAGATCATCTCCTTATGCTTGCACTCAGGTGCGTCATGTCCAATCTTGCCACAACGAAAGCACCTCCTCACTTCAGCGTTGCACACATTGCTCTTATGACCCGGTTTGCCACACCTATAACATACCACATCAGCAGAGGCACCTCCCCCACTAGTTCTCATGCCATCAGCGACTTTCTGCTTATCTTTACCATTCGAGACATCATACGGCTTACTACGATCTTGACGATTGTTCCTCCTCTCATTAATGATCTTATAGTGAGCATTGTTGTCCTCCTCAAAAATCCTACAACTGTCAATCAAATCTGAGAACACACGAATTTTCTGGTACCCAATCGCCTTCTTGATCTCCGGCTTCAACCCATTTTCGAACTTTATGCACTTAGAAAATTCTGCCGTCGCCTCACTATAGTGCGGGTAGAACTTCGCCAGCTCCACGAACTTCGCCGCGTACTCCGTTACAGACTTATCCCCCTGCTTCAGCTCTAAGAACTCAATTTCCTTCTTTCCGCGGACGTCCTCCGGATAGTACTTCCTCAAGAACTCTCTACAAAACACGGCCCAGGTGACCTCCTCACTTGCGGCCTCCAACCTTTGACTGGCCTCCATCCACCAATCATCGGCTTCCTCAGCCAACATGTGGGTGCCATAACGGACCTTCTGCGCCACGGTGCAGTCCATCACCCGAAAGATGCGCTCCGTCTCCTTCAGCCACGCCAAAGCTCCATCGGGATCATATCTCCCCTTGAACACCGGCGGGTTCTCTCTTTGAAACGTAGCTAAGCTACGGGACCCAGCATTCTCACCACCACTTTGCTGACTCTGCACCGCCTGTGCCATAGCTTCCAAAGCAGCTGCGATCGCACCGTCGTTTCTCCCCGCCATCACAACTTAATGCTACAGAAGCAAACAATAGTCAGAATAAAAATACAACAGTTGGTCGTACACCGACACAACGACTCGACGACTTGGCCGGACGGACCAACCATTGCTCTGATACCACTAATGTAACACCCCAATTCTACCCGTTTAATTTCATTCAATATCAGAGTGCGAGAATTAAACTAAAACATGCATTGGAGTGCCACATTTTCCTTTCTACCAAACTAAACGACTTATAACATTTGCGGAAGCACGTCAAAACACGTAGAATCATTTAACATCACCAAAATTCGTCTAAGGTCAAAACTTGATTAACATTTCAAAACAAAATCGTGCAACAAAACAATTAAATCAAATAGAGTTCAATCCCCTCCCCGAGTGTTACGTATCAGAGACGACACCGACTCAGCTAGTGAAGAACCTTCGCCTTCACTCTTGACTACCTGCACGTTACCGCATAGGGGTAACATTCAAACAGAAGGGTGAGATATCAAACCACATAAAGGCATAAATGAAAGACACGTACATGTATGGTTCAGACATTCCACAACTACCACAATAACAAGGAATCCATCGGAGTACAGTACACAGTTGATCAATACAATCATTCTACAATTATGCTGTATGTGACTCGGACTATGCATATGCATGTGGTACCATTTGGAGCAGAACTCCCGACTTAAAAAATATACCCGTAAATAGGGGCATCAACGACTTATAAATGAGGCAAAACCTCCGACTTAATAGCGACTTGGAAATGCTTGGGATGCCATGCAATGCGACAAGTAGGAATGCACAGGACGACAAAATTAATCATTCTACAGCGACTTAGCGACAATAAACCACGTTGGCCATAGGCCTATAATTCGACTTATTACCCATAAATAGGGCTATTTTACCTGTTACAAGGTCACCTGCAAATCCACTCCAAAATTATCAACACATAGATTCAACATCAACACATAGATCCAACATCATCGTTTGCCCACTCAATTATCAGCACATAGATTCAACACATCTAGGCAAATTATCAAACAATTCATGTGCATAAAACGAACAATACAACACCGATAGCCTAGGATACCCGAACCCCACATACGAACCCTTCATATACACCATTATAAGGTCAGAACCCCACCCTTACCTCGATAAGAGTAATTTGCGGTATCAACAAGAGCAAGAAAATGTGCCGGTAGCGACAGTTCAACACTCAACGGGCGCGAAGAAATATTCACAGGTTGTATAGAGAGTGAAATATGGCTGGACAAAAACAATAGTAATTATAAACTGATTATTTTGGAATTTCTAAAACTGAAACGAAGTCTAACGGAACAAAAATTGAATTACGGTAATTGTCTCGCCGAAAAAGGGGTCCGACGTCAACTTCACCGAAACGAAAAAGAGACTAGTGCTTCCCGAAGGTTTCGACGCGTAGAATCCGAAAACGGTGTCCGTTTCTTCGAACGACGATCGTGGTGGTCGCAATCTTCAAAATACAGTCCGCCTTGAGTGTTTGAACGCTACAATCGGTGGTCTTTTTGACAAAACAGAGGTCGGAAACGGGTTTGGGGGTTGATTTCGAGTTGGGTGGTGAATTTTTTGTGACAAACCGAAGCAAAATTAGTGAGAACAAGAGAGAGGTTTGGATGACGAGGGTTTTGAAGGCTGCTGCGTTTCTTTTCTCGGGAGCTTAGGGATAGAGGTGATAAACAGTAAAGCATAAATGGGCCAGGAGGTGTGCTCAGTAATTCGGGGGGTGTAGGAAGTAAAATCTTTAAAATTCCTTTTCTCTTGCTGTCGTTTCTTTTACTTTCTTTATTTATACTATATTTTCATTACACTATTTTTATTTTGACAAACTCCCATTATTAAACTATTATGTAACCATCTCTCTCTCTCTCTCTATATATATATATATATATATATATATATATATATATAATATATATATATATATGTGTGTGTGTGTACACAATACAATAATATACCATAACAACAACTACTAACATCAAATAATATTCATAGTTATTCCTAAATATTAACTTATAAAGTATACTAATATTTCATTAAGGTATACTAATTATTAAAAGAAAACACACACCAAGTTATCACAAAATTGCAATTTATACACAGAGATATAGACATATTAGTAAGAAAAATTTGGGGTGTTACACGACCGAAGAGAGCTTTGCGAAGCTGGAACGAGAGAGCGAGAGAACGAAGAGGTTTTGCGAAGCTGGAACGAGAGAGCGAGAGAGGTTTTGCGAAGCTGGAGCAAGAGAGTTAGAGAAATGAGTGTTCTGAGTGAGAGATAGAAACGCGTGTGAAAGGGAAGGTTTTCGCGAGGGATAGGGAAGGTTTTCGCGAGAGCGAAAGTGGGAAGAGGGAACCCGAAACATATGAGAGGGAAACAGATTTAGAAGGTTTTCTTTTTTTTTTATATTTAGTGGGGGTTTTTCGTGACACTCAGCGGGGGTTTTTTAAACCTCCGTAAATTGAAACAAAATTTTCAACTTGTTGACCGAGGAGTTCCTTTTTTATTGTTAAACTGAGGGGGTTTTTAAAACCTCCGCAATAAAACCCCCGCTATTTGATCCGTTTTTTGTAGTGTTTATTATTTGAATGCTTTTGAAATTGGAAGGCATTCGTAATGGCCAAACAAGTAGACTCAGGGTGGTCATCACTAATAGCCCGTTTGAAAACTAAAGTTGTTATTAAGGATCAAACAAGTTAAACTCAGTGACCACTAGTAACAACCTATTTTTGATGTGAGTTTGATTGTTTGAAAAATATTGGCTTGGAAGCATAATGGTGTAATAATAAAAAAACAAAATGAGTTGTAACAAAAAAAGGAAGTGTAATTAACATGGGTATTGTGTTATTAAAAGGGAGGTGCAAATAGAGGGTTGTTGCTACTTTTTAGAAAAAGAACGATGCAGGAAAAAAGATGCAAGTAGCAAAAACGTAGGGGGGTGCATTGTTAGAAATAGGGAGCGCAAACAGTAATCTGAAGTTTGAAGAAGCAGGGGGTTGTATTTACGAGTAATGGGGAGCAGTTAGTGAGACCAGTTCATTTTTTGTGAACTGGGCTGCGTTTAAAAGGATGGACTTGATGTCAAAAAAAAGGATGGACTGTATGGGGGTTAAATCATTAAGACCGGGGATGCTGTTAGTAATCTGAGTTAAAAAGAAAAATAGAAAAATGGAAATGGGAGAGTATAAAAACCATTTTAAAACCTAAACCTAATTTTCAACTCATTCTTCTTCTCATGCGCCGCTTCCAGGAGAGAGAGAGAGAGAGAGAGAGAGAGAGGATCTGTAATGGAGAGAGAAACGTGGTGAGGAGAGAGAGAGAGAGACGGTGGTGAGAGAGGAAGGGGGAGGAAGACAACAGAGAGTGGTGGTGCGACGTTGGTGGTTTGTCCACGGAGACGTCGCTTGGTGGCGACGGTGAGGATGACTGAGAGATAGGGAGGCGCACGGTAGTTTTCGGCGAGAGAGAGAGAGAAACGAAGAAAAAGGAAGAGGAAGGGAAGAAAACGAAGAGGAAAACGAAGAGAGAGAGAGAGAGAGAGAGAGAGAGAGAGAGAGAGAGAGAGAGAGAGAGAGAGAAAGAGAGAGAGAGAGAGAGAGAGCGACAATGGTTAGGTTTTATGGTGGTGCACGGTGGAGTTTTTGGTGGTGGTTACGATGCCTATTTACAGTGGTTAGGCGACGGTGAGAGAGATAGAGGGAGCGACGGTGGTGGTGTGGTTTTGGTGAAGGTTGTTGTTGTTTTGATGTGGTTGTTGAAGGTTTTTGTGCGAAGATGGAGGGAGAGAGGAACCGACGGGGAAGGGCGCGAGAGGGGTGTTTGTTGTGGTGGTGCACGGTGGTTCACAGTGGTGCGATGGTGGTAGAGTGGTGATGTGGTGGTTATTGTGGTGGTTGTTTGGTTGTGGGGTGAGTGATGGTGTTTGGGCGGTGCGATGGTGGTTGACAGGGGTTGTGGTGTTTTACCGTGAGGTGAGTGGTGAGGTGGTTGTTTGGGCGTGAAGTGAGTGGTTATTGTGGTGGTTGTTTGGTTGTGGGGTGAGTGATGATGTGGTGGTTTGGTCGTGAAGTGAGTGGTTATTGTGGTGGTTGTTTGGTTGTGGGGTGAGTGATGGTGTTTGGGCGGAAGCGACGGCGGTGACCACCACATGGTGGCCGGGGCTTCAAGCTCCTTTTTTTCTGACTTCTCAAAATTTGTTTTGATTTCTGGTTATCCGCCCCCCTTACTGTTCATTATTGTTTGGTATTTATAGGCCAATTGGTGAGGTGCTGAGGAATCAAAAAGGACATCCATTGAATCAGCAAAAGGACAGTAGCTGGCAATGGGGCAATGGGAAGGACAGCAGGTGGCTGGGGGTGATTAAGGTGCTGGGAAGGACAGTCTTTTGAATAAGAAAAGGACAACAGCTGGCAATGGAAGAAGGAAAACAGCAAGGGAAAAATCAAAAGGACAAGCAGCTAGGGCAGCTGCTGCTGCGCCCTTTCCCTCTTCTTTTTTTGAATTTTATTCCAATTTTTTTGTACTATTTTTGTCTATATGTGTAAATGGACTTGGTTATGTAATAAAAAGTACTTTGGCTATTCAGCTTTTGCCTGATTTTGTATTACATTTTATTTATTTTTTATATTTTATAATAATAATAAGCAATATCAACAAAAACGAGTATCAAAATAAACCTATGAGCGTTAAAGACACGCGCACGCGATTGAAACGACACGTGGTGCGACGAGAATAAAAACATTTTTTTTGGATTTTTGATAAATTAGACGGACAAAATTAGGGTATGACAAACTGTATATTTAATTTTCATTAAGGCCCATGCTTTTCCCACATCCCCTCCCACTCACCCCACACCCCCTAACCTTGCGAAATGACCAGTATGCCATTAATGAAGCGCGCTATTTTCACCGATTCGGTTAGGGTAAACCGAATATTTTCAGTTAGGCACAACCGAACAGTTATTTTTTGAGACACACTGTTGTGCGAAAAGGTGATGTGCAAGTATACACAATCGCAACAAGTAATATAATGATAAATAAAGTTCGTTCCCACAGGGATTGGAATTAATCTATAAAGTTTAAGTGATTAGAATCTTAGTGAAAAGGATTGAGTAACAAGTGAAGGTAAAGAGTTGTAAACATGATAAGTTGTGATAAAACAGTATTAAGTTTGAAATAATTAAAGGTGAGTTGGATAGCTCAATAGTATGTAAATTCCCAAGAGAAATGTTCAGATCATATTAGACGCTGTAGCGTTAAGCGCTGTAGCGCTTCAGAATCCTTAGACGCTGTAGCGCCTTGGTGGCGTGCCTTTCAGTCACTTTCGTCAGGGCTATGTTACAAGACTCCTATGTCTAGGCTCTAAATAAGTTTTACCTCTGTATATTAAGCTCCTACAACATTTGCCTTATGAACTACTACTCCCCTATGTCTAGAGTTAAGTAGTGCTTCCTTTAAATGTCTTTAAAGGGTTTTCATTCATATCATTCCTTGAGTTCTCTTTGTGAACCATGTCTGTACCCACAAAGTTACCTTGTTTTAGTTGATCATTCCCAAACCAAGATTGAAAGCATTATAACACAAGGAATAAAACACAAACATCATAATATTATACAAAAGTTTACTCAAGGTTCATTACATACCAAGAACAATCCAACTACAACAAAGTTAGCTCATCACAAGTTCCATCAACATAATACAACTAGAGAGTATGTATTACCGTATGAAAACAAGAGGAGAGTGGTTGCAAAAGATGCACTCCAATGATTCCAAGTTGCATACAAGAGATGAAGTTGAGGCGTGAGCAAAACCTTGGATGAAAAACTAGAAAACTAAGTTAAGACTAAAAGCTTAAAAAGTTGTATATCAATGGAGAGTGGCTACTCTGTATATGTCTTGTGTGTAGTTCTCCCTTCAAGCTACTACACTTTTTCTACGTAAGTTTCCTCTCGCAGAAGCAATCTCCAGTAATCTAATTAATAACTAAGTCTTAATAGAATAATAATATTACATGATGATTAAAAGACTTAGATATTATCCTTAAAGTACTTTACAAAAAGTGGTAATGATGGAATACAACAACTATCACATGGGTTCCATTTAGGAGGCGCCAAGTGTAATTTAGCTTCCACTTGAAAGTCAACAATTCCAGCTGAAAGGAAGAGATAAGGGTGGTGACTCATCATGTCCTCAAGTGGCCACACAAATATCTCAATGGTCAGCCGTCATATAACGCTGTAGCGTCTCTTAGATAGCATACCGCTGCAGCGCTAAAGCAAAACATCAAACATATTCACAAAGGCATTGACTATGCCCAAGTTTTAAGGAATTGACTTATAACCTATATTTATTCTAATATCCATGTATTCACATATTTAAGCACTAGAATTACTTGAGGAATGAGCTTGACTTAAGTATTAGGAGCATAAATAACCTATATAAAATAAGGTTATCACACCCCCAAACTTAAACCATTGCTTGTCCCCAAGTAATGACACTTGAACAAGACAAAATTCTCATATAACTAGCTGCAGCTTTTAAATTAAACAGAATTTATGCACAAGCTAATTCTTATTATTTTCACACACCATTGTGGTTCACAATTCAAATAAAATCATTGCTGCTCAGTTGTGAGTGTGTGACATCAAAGCTCAACTTAGTCCCTAGTTATTTTCAGAATTTCTCTAAGGTTTGGGAAGAATGGATTTCTTTTGGGTTAGGCAAAGAATGTTTTAAAAAAGAAGAGTGGAATAATCAATTTAACACAAGACTTGAGGGGCTTCAAAGCACAGCAAAGGGCTTTAATTAGGCATTTTTCAGAATATTGGTCAGTGCATAAACTTTTGGTTTAGTGATCAGACGCTGTAGCGCTTCAAAGTCCATAGACGCTGTAGCGCTAGAATTGAATGATTAAAACTAGATGCTATCTTCATTACTGAGCTCCTTATTTGCATTTTCTTTTTATGCTTTTTGGAACAGCTCAGCAATTTATTTAAGATATTTTGTAACTTTTCAAGATCTCATTCATTTTTATTCATCATTTTGCAAAGACCAATTCATCATCTTTGTTCCTAGCCTTAACATAACCGATGCACCCCCAAACTTAGCTTTAAAACAACTCTCAATTTTTTAATGAAAACTTGACTAACCCTTGGTTATCCAAAACTTAACTTTATCCTTAGATTACTCCTAGCTAACTAGGTTCTTTACTAAGCTTAGATTTTGTGTAAAAGCAGCAATAAGATCATTTCATTGTTTACACAATGCTGCTTTACTCAAAAAAATTCTTATTTATATTTGGTTATATAAATCAGCTTTTGCTTACTAAGAAATTTAAAACATGCAGCTAATCATACTTCCCAATCAAGCATACAAAATATTTAAAAACATGCAACACATGCAAAACATGGCATAATTATACTAAATATTTAAAAACATCATTGTACTTAATTTAAAAACATTGTTAACCACCAGGTCCTCCCCCAGAAATTAAATTCAGCAGTGTCCTCACTGCTTGCTTGACAAGAAAGGGAGAGGCCTTAAAACAAGAACAAAATAAAGTACAAAGTACATAACTGGCATAAGAAGCCAACAATTCTTGCCTTATTAGGCCTTCTTGAGCCTCTTACTGGCTCTTGAAGGTGCTGGGGCTCCTTTTGCTGCTTTCTTTTTCTTTGGCTGAGGTGGAGCAGGGCTTTCAGCCGCTACAGCGGTTGGTGGCGCTGCAGCGCTTACATCTTGAACTGCTGCTGCTGCAGCGTCTGATTCCTGCTCTTCTTCTTCCTCTTCTGTATGCTCTAGCTCTTCTTCTTCCTCCTGTTCTCCCAGCACTGGCTCTGTTTCATCCTGCATATTCACCAGCTCCTCAGCAGCCTCTTTTTCAGATTCCTCCTCTGTCAGCTTTACCTCAGGCAATGGGTCACTAGGTACTTCAGACATATTTGCTGCAGCACCTACTGGCTGAATACCTTCTTCTGGGTACTCAGCCAGTTTGACACCTGTGGCTCTCCTAGGCTTTATATATGACTAATAAATTTTCTTGAGTTGCTCAGTGGGTTTTGCTTTTGTTGCTGGTTGTTTTGGTTCAGGCTTGTTTGGTGTTTGTTGTTTGGCAGGTGTTTTCTTAGGTGTTGGTTTGGTTTGTTCAGGGATGGTGGTGGGGGTTGATGGTGGATTGGTTGTTTTGGCAGTAGGGGTTGGTTTGGAAGGGGGGGTTTTTGGTTTCTTTGGGCTTGGGGTTGGATCACATTGTATTTCTTCAACTTGCTCCTCTTCCTCACTCTCAGTTTCTTCTTCAGACTCACTCTCCTCTCCTGATGTTTCTTCATCATCCTGCTTTTCCATCTCTTTCATAACTGCAATTGTTTCTTCTTCATCTTCCTCACTAATGTTCTCAATGTCATCAGAATCCAGGCTTTCCTCCTCTACTACAACCTTTTGTACTTTCTTGGCTGGGCTAGGCTTTGTTTTCTTTGCTGGACTAGCCTTTACTTTCTTTGATGGACTAGCCACAACCTTTTTCTTTTCTACCCTAACTCCCTTTTTATCTTGCTTTTTAATTGGCTCTTCTTCCAGCAGCCAATCAGGGAATTGAGGAGGGGGAATTGATGTTTTTCCTTTGGATATTTGAGCATACAATGCTTTTTCCCAGTCAAATTTTTCTTTAACAAATTTGCAGAGGACCTGCTGCTTCAGCTCTAAGCGCTGTAGCGCTTGAGAGTCAGAAGACGCTGCAGCGGCAGGTTTCTGCTTAACTTTGAAAATGCAAGGAAATGCCCCAAGAGGGGATCTTCTTTCTTCTTTCATTTCTACTTCTACATCAGCCTCCAAACACAACTCAGTAATTAAACAAGGAAAATATAAGTTACCTCCCTTTTTAACTCTGCACTTCTCTATCTCCCTTGCTATCAATCTTCCTACGTCTATCTTTTCTCCAAGCATTATTGCATCTATGACGATGAGTCTTTCTTTCTCCACAAATGTTGTGTGAGATGTTGGCAGCAGGGAGTGTTTGATGAAACTACACCATAGATTTGCTTCTTCACACAGATAGGCTTTTTTAATTTTGTATTCAGCTCCAAATTTGTCCCATGTTGATCCTTCCACACAAATCCTTCTTCTAACAGCTTCCATCTCTTCGTCTCCCCAGTTCAGAACTTTAGTTTCCAGTGCTTTTCCATGGTAGCCCAGATGGAAGATATCATTGATTGTTCTGGAGTTGAAGTTTACAGTTTCTCCTCTTACCAGTGAATGGGTTTGAGGTTTTCCCTCCTTAGGTTCTTCAATGCCAGAATAGAACTCCCGTACCAAGGACGTCATGTAATCTTTGCGATGCTTAATGAAGCCCTCCCATCCCAACGCTGTGACAGCGGTTGAAAACGCATCAGGGGCATTTTCTGTCTTGGATCCTCTTTCAACTATGAAATCCATCTTCCAAAACCTCTGAGGATCTTGAGTTGCTTTAGACATGGTGTTTTTCGTTGGATTTGAGGGTTCTGGTTTCTTAGTAGCTCCCTTACCAGATCGTTTGAGGGCGGCTTGTTTCTTTGTCATGGTTGGTTAAGATTTTTGTGTACTTGTTTCTGGGTGTTTTTGGGAAATGTTGGTGTGTGTTGGGACGAAGGAAGAAGAAGGAATGGGAGTTATGAGTGGTGAGTGTAACGGTTGCGAGCAGTTTCAGAGATTTAGGGAAGAGAAAGAGAAAGAGAAAAGAAAATGGTGGCGTGGGGAGTTGTGGATAATAAAGTTACGGTTTTGTGAGTGAAGTGGGAGAGAGAGAAGATGAAACTGTTGATTTGACAATTGCAGGTGAGTAGGTGCACGTGCTTGTCAGGCCAGGGATGGGGGTACAGTGGCAGCTCACCCTGAGCAAGATCTTTTTATTTTTTTGTTTGACCACACCCAGCCCTGATTTTAAGATAAGCGCTACAGCGCTGTTGTGATAAGCAACCGCTACAGCGTTTATCCTAATTTCCTGCATAGAAAATGAACATAGAAATTTTGTTAGAATTCTTGGGGTGCCTCCCAAGAGCGCTTGCTTTTAGAGTCTGCAGCCAGACTTTCTCTTTCAAATTAGAGATCTTTAAGCTCAATTGTGGTTTTGTCCCTTACCACATTTTCACCAAAATATTGTTTAACCCTTTGGCCATTCACTTTGAAGGTGGTATTGGTTGTTACATCATAGAGGTCCACAGCCCCATGGCTATATATTTTTATCAATTGAAAAGGGCCTGACCACCTAGATTTTAACTTTCCAGGAAACAATCTTAACCTGGAGTTGTAAAGCAATATCTGTCCTCCTTCTGTGAGATCTTTTTTTATCAGTTTTTGATCATGCCATACTTTGGTTTTTTCTTTATAGATCGCTGCATTTTCATAGGCAAAATGCCTAAGTTCTTCCAATTCATTCAGTTGCAGCAATCTAGCATCTCCTGCTTTCTTGTAGTCAAAATTGAGTTTTTTTAGAGCCCAATGGGCCTTGTGTTGAAGTTCAATTGGTAGGTGACAGGACTTCCCATAAACCAACCTATAGGGAGACATTCCCAAATGTGTTTTATAAGCTGTTCTGTAGGCCCATAAAGCATCATCTAGATGTATTGACCATTCTTTCCTTGAAGGCCCTACCATCTTTTCCAACATCCTTTTTATTTCTCTATTTGACAATTCAGTTTGACCACTAGTTTGTGGATGATAAGCAGTTGCTATTTTATGTTTGACTCCATATTTAGCCAATAGGGTCTCAATTAGTTTATTACAAAAATGAGATCCCTCATCACTTATGATGGCTCTAGGAGTTCCAAAACGAGTGAAAATGTTTTTCAATAAAAATTTGCTCATAGACCTTGCATCATTGTTGGGCAAAGCAACAGCTTCTACCCATTTTGAAACATAGTCTATAGCTACTAAAATGTATAGGTTTCCATGAGAAGGGGGAAAAGGTCCCATGAAATCCATTCCCCAAACATCAAAGAGTTCAACCTCTAGAATGTTTGTCAAAGGCATTTCATGTTTGTTTGAAATATTCCCTGTTCTTTGGCACCTATCACATTTTTTTACAAAGTCTTGAGCATCTTTGAAAAGTGAAGGCCAAAAGTAGCCAGATTGCAATACCTTTGCAGCAGTTCTAACACCACCAAAATGACCACCACATGGTGCAGAATGTTACCAAGTGGCTTCAGTCTCAAGAGGGGGGGTGAATTGAGATTTAAAAACTTTTCAGATCTTTCGAAAACGTTTTTCCCCTTTTCAATGACTTGGATCAATTTTCGCGCAGGTTAAGTGGAAGCGAAGGAATTAGAATATAAAGCAGTAAAGCAGTATAACAGTAAAGCAGGAAAGCAGTAAAGCACGCAGAGATTTATCCTGGTTCGGTCACCTCCTAGTGACCTACGTCCAGTCCTCACACCCTTGTGAGATTTTCCACTAACCAAAACAACAAGGCTTACAGGTGCCTTGGAAAACCTTTACAGACTCAGGCACTCTCCTCCTAGGATACCCCACCTATGGAGAGCCCTCAAATCTAACAATACAATAACAAGAGATACCCCACCCCTGTTACAATCAACTGCCCTAGAAAGATACCCCACTTCCTAGTACATGCAGCTATCCTAGAGAGATACCCCACTCCCTAGAACAAAACACAAACAATTAATTTTCTTTCTAAGTTCGGGCACTTCATCGTCAGGTGTCCGGATTTACCACATTCGTAGCAAGTTGGAGGACTTGAGAAGTTTTCTTTGCTTGAGCCTCTTTTGGTTGGAGAATTCTTTTTGAGAGATCTTTCCCTTCTCATGAACTTTTTGAATTTACTAACCATTAGTTCCATTTTCTCCTCGTCTTCATCTCCATCTTCCGAATCATCACTATCGTCGGATGAGCTTGAACTGGAAGCTTTGAGAGCTAAGTTTTTGTTCTTCTTGTCTTTTCCTTCATGCTCTGTTAGGCGAGTGAGCTCTAACTCGTGCTCTAGTAGTTTCCCAAACAGGGTGGCGAGAGTCATGGTAGTCACGTTTCTTGACTCAGTTATTGCAGTCACCTTTGGTTGCCATTCTCTGTTTAGGCATCTTAGCACTTTGTTGATCAAGTCTTCGGGAGGAAATGATTTTCCTAATGAACCCAATTTGTTCACTATGTGAGTGAACCTTTTCTGCATCTCTGATATTGTTTCACCTGTATTCATTCTAAACAATTCGTACTCTCTGGTAAGAGTATTTATTCTTGCCCTTTTCACTTCACTTGTACCCTCATGAGTAACTTGAAGATTATCCCACATTTCTTGGGTAGATTTACAGTTTGAAACTCGAAAAAATTCATCAGCACTCAAAGCAGAAGTAATAATATTTTTAGCACGTAAATTAAGTTGCACTTTTCTTTTCTCATCATCAGACCATTCATTTCTACTTTTTATTGTAAGAATACCATCTACTATGTGTGTGGGGACGAAAGGTCCTTTTTCCACAGCATCCCAAACATCTAAGTCTACCCCTTCAATAAAAATTCTCATTCTTTCTTTCCAATATGCATAGTCTTCTCCGTTGAATCCCGGAGGACGGAAAAGAGATGCACCCTCTTGCGTAGACCAACCTGAAGCCATTTCTCTTGAAGCTGCTAGGCCCTTTATACAAGAGTCTAGCTCTGATACCACTTGTTACCAAGTGGCTTCAGTCTCAAGAGGGGGGGTGAATTGAGATTTAAAAACTTTTCAGATCTTTCGAAAACGTTTTTCCCCTTTTCAATGACTTAGATCAATTTTCGCGCAGGTTAAGTGGAAGCGAAGGAATTAGAATATAAAGCAGTAAAGCAGTATAACAGTAAAGCAGGAAAGCAGTAAAGCACGCAGAGATTTATCCTGGTTCGGTCACCTCCTAGTGACCTACGTCCAGTCCTCACACCCTTGTGAGATTTTCCACTAACCAAAACAACAAGGCTTACAGGTGCCTTGGAAAACCTTTACAGACTCAGGCACTCTCCTCCTAGGATACCCCACCTATGGAGAGCCCTCAAATCTAACAATACAATAACAAGAGATACCCCACCCCTGTTACAATCAACTGCCCTAGAAAGATACCCCACTTCCTAGTACATGCAGCTACCCTAGAGAGATACCCCACTCCCTAGAACAAAACACAAACAATTAAATAATAACAAATGTAAATACAGAAATACCTCTTAACGTAGGCAGATTACACAATTTGAAGAACCCAACCCCAACTAACTCTTAGCAAAAGATCAGCTCTTGACGGACCAGCGGTGCGAGAAGAACATAAATAAAATATAAAGAGTTTTTCAGAAAGTGATAGATCGTAAACTTGGGTTGTACAAAATGATGACTATGAAGTGCCTATTTATAGGCTATGAGAAAAAGAAGTTTACGTTAAAATAATGTAGGAATCGATTATATGCTAAAATGTATTGGATCTGGGAATCGATTCTTATGTATGACTTCTTTTAAGTGAGAATCGATTTTGCTTTACTTGAGAAAGAGTAACAATCGATTCTTGAGATCCAGGAAGGCTAGGAATCGATTTTTATACTCAATGTAATTTGTATGAATCGATTCTTGGCTTGCCTGAGACATGTAGGAATCGATTCTTTTGCTAAGTGAAAAATAGTGTGAATCGATTCTTTCCTTTTTGAAAAATACTTGTGAATCGATTATGCACTTTGGTAAAAATAATATGAATCGATTCTTTCCTTTTAAAGACACTTGAGAATCGATTTTTATGCTTAGAATAAAATAGTATGAATCGATTCTTCCTTTTTAGAAGTACTTAGGAATCGATTTGAATACTTAGTGAAACTAGTATGAATCGATTCTTTAGCTTTTGATTTGACCTGAAAATCGATTTATATATATAGAATAAAATAGAGAAAATCGATTTTATGCTTTTCAAAAATGCTTCTTGTGTTTACGTGTGCATGCATGCATTTTGAAAACGCTTTCGGACGAGAGACTTTGCGAGATGAGCTGACCTTCGTAAGAGCTTACATTTATCCTAAGACTCACCCAAACCCTAAGGACTACCTTTATATTTAAGGACTACCCTTAAACTTTAATCTTCAATCCTTGAGCTTGATTGTCTTGGATTGTGACTTTGATGTTTAGACACTTTTATTAACTTTGGCCATCAACTTTGGCTTTGGCCTTTTTACTATTATCAACTTTAGCTTTTGTCTTTTTCATCATCAAAACCTCTTAGCCACTTCATCATCAAAACTTAGCCTGCAACACAAGATATCTACACAGAATGGCAGTGCTGTAGCACTTGAATTTGTTCTTCCTCTGATAGGCACCTCCTCATCAACTGGTCTTGACACTTCTTGTATAGAAAAGGTTCATCCCAATAATATTGTTTCATTATGTGGAAGAACCTTCTCCTTTGCTGGTAAGTCATCTCAGGAGGTACCACATTGCTAACCAGAAAGTTCACTATGTCAGCATACCAAGGTGTTGCAGGTTCAGCCGCTGCAGCGTCTAGTGTTGTTACATCGACCGCTACAGCGGTCGATGGGTCATCAGTCATTGCCAACAGCTGTTCATCTGGGAAGTATTCCTTGATCTCCCCACCTGCTGTACCTGAAATTTCTCTTTCCAGTCTAGAAAGATGGTCAGCAACTTGGTTCTCCACTCCCTTTTTGTCCCTTATTTCTAAATCAAATTCTTGGAGTAGGAGAACCCACCTAATTAGCCTAGGCTTTGCATCTTTTTTTGTTATCAAATATTTAATGGCTGAATGGTCTGTGAAGACTATTACCTTGGTGCCAACCAAATATGATCTAAATTTATCAAATGCAAAGACTACAGCTAATAGTTCTTTTTCAGTGACTGTGTAATTCAATTGAGCTTCTACAAGTGTTTTGCTAGCATAATATATAGAGTGAAAAATTTTATCATACCTTTGCCCAAGGACAGCTCCAATGGCAAAGTCACTAGCATCACACATAAGCTCAAAAGGCTTACTCCAGTCAGGAGTTATAATAACTGGTGCTGTTATTAAAGCTTTCTTTAACTTATTAAAGGCTAATATGCATGGTTCATCAAATATAAAGGGGTTATCATGCTGTAACAGTTGGCACAAAGGTTTGGAGATTTTTGAAAAATCTTTGATGAATCTCCTATAGAACCCAGCATGCCCCAAAAAGCTTCTAATACCTTTGATGTTGGTTGGTGGAGATAGCTTCTCAATGACCTCTATTTTAGCCTTGTCCACTTCCAATCCTTTTTTGGATATCTTATGCCCCAAAACTATACCTTCTTGTACCATAAAATGGCATTTTTCCCAGTTCAGCACAAGGTTAGTTTCTTCACATCTAATCAAGATTTCTTCCAAGTTGGATAGGCATAGATGGAATGTTTCTCCAAACACAGAGAAATCATCCATGAAGACTTCCATGAATCTTTCAATGTAATCAGAGAAAATTGCCATCATACACCTTTGAAAAGTGGCAGGTGCATTACACAGGCCAAATGGCATCCTTCTAAAAGCAAAGGTGCCATATGGACAAGTGAATGTAGTCTTCTGCTGATCTTCAGGAAATATTGCAATCTGGTTATAACCTGAATAACCATCAAGAAAGCAATAAAATTCTTTACCTGCTAGCCTGTCCAGCATCTGGTCAATGAAAGGCATTGGAAAATGGTCCTTTCTTGTTGCCTTATTCAACCTCCTGTAATCCATGCATATTCTCCAGCCTGTTATTTTTCTGGTTGGAAGCAGCTCATTCATCTCATTTGTTATTACTGTTACCCCTCCCTTCTTTGGCACACACTGCACAGGACTAACCCATGCACTGTCAGAAATGGGGTATACAATACCTGCATCCAACCACTTGATGATTTCCTTCTTCACCACCTCTTTCATAATTGGATTCAACCTCCTATGCCCTTCAATGTAATTTTTAGAGTCTTCTTCTAACACTATTCTGTGCATACAAATGGTTGGACTGATACCTTTTATGTCTGACATTTGCCAACCAATTGCCTTTTTATGCCGCTGTAGCGTCTGAATCAGATCCTGTTCCTGCTTTTCAGAAAGGTCAGCAGCAATTATAACAGGCAAGGTACTATTGTTACCTAGATAAGCATATTTGAGGTGTGAAGGCAACTCTTTAAGTTCCAGAGTTGGTGGTTGTTCAGTGGAGGGGAGATCCTTTTTCATGTCTGAATTTTCCTGCTCCAAAGATTCATATCTCTTAGCCCAAATTTCTTTGACTGTCTGCTCCTCTTCTTCTGCAGATTCTGTATCAAATCCTGTATTTTCACTGCTGTCCAGTAATTGCCTCAGATGATCTGTGCTTTTCTGGAAGTGATCCTGTACTACTTTGTCAATAACACAAACAAAGGAGCACTCTTCAATATTGGGACCTGGAAATTTCATAGCATTCAGGATGTTGAACTTGACTTCTTGGTCATTGACCCTCATGATCAATTCTCCTCTCTGCACATCTATCAAAGTTCTTCCAGTGGCCAAAAATGGTCTTCCCAATATGATGGGGACTTCTTTATCTGCATCAAAGTCCAAGATTACAAAATCAACAGGAAATACAAATTTGTCTACCTTTATTAGAACATCTTCTAAAATTCCTTCTGGATATGCAAGAGTTCTATCAGCTAGCTGCAGTGTAAGTGAGGTAGGTCTGGCTGTTCCCACTCCTAGCTGAGTGTATATGGACCTGGGCATGAGATTTATGCTGGCTCCCAAATCACACAGGGCACGGCCAGAGTAAAAATTTCCAATTGAGCATGGTATAGTAAAACTGCCAGGGTCCTTTGATTTGGGTGGGAGCTTGTTTTGCATCAACATGCTGCATTCCCCAGTCATTGCCACTATTTCAAACTCCCCTAGTCTCCTCCTCTTAGTAAGCACATCCTTCATAAACTTTGCATAGTTAGGCATTTGTTGAAGAGCCTCCACCAAAGGAACATTAATGTGCAATTGTTTAAGGACTTCTAGGAATTTGTTAAATTGCTTGTCTTCATGAGCCTTTCGAAGTCTTTGAGGATATGGAGGATCTGGCTATGTTGGGATAGTTCTGGGTGAAGGTGGTATTTTCTCAACAACAGGCGCTGCAGCGGTAGGTTCAGGCGTTGTAACGCCTGTTGTAGGTTCTTTTTGTTTTTCAGATTTTTTGTTATTCTCATCCTCTGTAACAGTGGATGGTTCTATCAAATCTCTCCCACTCCTTAAGGTTATAGCTTTTACATGCTCTTTCCCTGCAGTACCTGAAGTTGAAGCTTCTGTAGTGGATGGTAATGATCCACTAATTCTTTGGGAAAGGACATTAGCCATCTGCCCCATCTGTACTTCTAGATTTTTAATGGAAGCTTCATGAGTTTTCAGGGCTGTCTTGCAATCACTCATGAAACCTTTCATCAATCCTTCTAATGAATTATCTATCACAGGGGCATTCTGTCTTTGATAGTTCTGAGCAGGGAATCCTGGTGGATTTGCTGGAGCACTATAGTTAGGTGCTGTTGCATTGTTGGCTCCCCATCTGAAATTGGGGTGGTTCTTCCAACCAGGATTATATGTATTTGAATAGGGATTATTGTTTTTATTGAAACCCACAAAGTTCACAGAGACAGGGTTACCAGGACATTCTTCATACAAATGCTCTCCTCCACAGTATACACAGCTTACTGACCCTGGAGAGGCTTGCTCAATAACAGCCACTGTAGGTTCATGTACCGCTGCAGCGGTAACCGCTACAGCGTTTGATGTGCTCATAGATTTTATCATGTTAGTAAGAGAGGCAACCTGTGCAGATAAAGCAGAAACTTCACTTATTTGATGCACGCCAGCTACCTTCTTTTGCTGAGCCAACCTCTCTGTAGGCCATTGATAGCTATTTGTGGCAATGTCATCAATCAGTTCACATGCCTCATTATAGGGGGTTTTCAACAACACACCCCCCTGAAGAAGCATCTAACATTTGTCTGGTTGTTGGATCCAGTCCATTGTAGAAGGTCTCCATTTGGATAATCACAGGTATACCATGATGAGGACACTTTCTCAACAGCTCCTTCCATCTCTCCCATGCTTCAAACAGTGTTTCAGCATCTCTTTGCCTGAATGCAGTAACCGCATTCCTCATTCTTGCATTCTTACTTGGAGGAAAATATTTTGCTAAGAATTTCTCAACCATTTCATTCCAAGTATGGATAGAATTAGGCTCAAGAGAAGTTAACCAGGCCTTTGCTCTATCCTTCAAGGAATAAGGAAAAAGTTTTAATCTGAATGCATCATCACTTACCCCTGGAATGATGAAGTTACTGCAGACTTCCAAAAATTGCTTTAAGTGTAAATATGGGTCCTCTTGAGGAGCACCACCAAACTGTCCCACTGTTTGCAACATTTGGAACATCATAGGTTTGAATTCAAATTGAGCTGTGTTGAGAGTAGGTCTTGCTATGCTTGTCTCCATGGTTTGTGGATCAAACACAGCATAGTCCCTCATTGGTCTATCTCTGTCATTTACCATTTGAGCAGGTCCTTCATTTATGAATTGATGTCTGTACCAGTCCTCTTGGTCATGTAAGGTTGGAGTGGGTGGCTACTGATGTCTACCTCTGCCCCTTCCACCTGGTTCAGTCCCTCCTCTACCAGAGCTAGATCTGCCATTTAGAGTGTGAGCTCTACCAGAATTGGTCCTATGGCTGTGTTCTGACATGGTAGGTCTGAGCCTGTGAAGATGTCTTAGCTTCCTGAACCTTCTCTCTGGTTCTGAGTATGGTTCAAATTCTGGTGGTTGAGACCTGGGCATACGCTGTAGCGCTTACTGCTGCAGCAACAAGAAACAACACACCAGTGTAAAATAGGCACTAAGTTTACTAAAAACTTAAACAATGAAAATTAACTGCAATCCCCGGCAACGGCGCCAAAAACTTGTTGTGCGAAAAGGTGATGTGCAAGTATACACAATCGCAACAAGTAATATAATGATAAATAAAGTTCGTTCCCACAGGGATTGGAATTAATCTATAAAGTTTAAGTGATTAGAATCTTAGTGAAAAGAATTGAGTAACAAGTGAAGGTAAAGAGTTGTAAACATGATAAGTTGTGATAAAACAGTATTAAGTTTGAAGTAATTAAAGGTGAGTTGGATAGCTCAATAGTATGTAAATTCCCAAGAGTAATGTTCAGATCATATTAGACGCTGTAGCGTTAAGTGCTGTAGCGCTTCAGAATCCTTAGACGCTGTAGCGCCTTGGTGGCGTGCCTTTCAGTCACTTTCGTCAGGGCTATGTTACAAGACTCCTATGTCTAGGCTCTAAATAAGTTTTACCCCTGTATATTAAGCTCCTACAACATTTGCCTTATGAACTACTACTCCCCTATGTCTAGAGTTAAGTAGTGCTTCCTTTAAATGTCTTTAAAGGGTTTTCATTCATATCATTCCTTGAATTCTCTTTGTGAACTATGTCTGTACCCACAAAGTTACCTTGTTTTAGTTGATCATTCCCAAACCAAGATTGAAAGCATTATAACACAAGGAATAAAACACAAACATCATAATATTATACAAAAGTTTACTCATGGTTCATTACATACCAAGAACAATCCAACTACAACAAAGTTAGCTCATCACAAGTTCCATCAACATAATACAACTAGAGAGTATGTATTACCGTATGAAAACAAGAGGAGAGTGGTTGCAAAAGATGCACTCCAATGATCCCAAGTTGCATACAAGAGATGAAGTTGAGGCGTGAGCAAAACCTTGGATGAAAAACTAGAAAACTAAGTTAAGACTAAAAGCTTAAAAAGTTGTATATCAATGGAGAGTGGCTACTCTGTATATGTCTTGTGTGTAGTTCTCCCTTCAAGCTACTACACTTTTTCTACGTAAGTTTCCTCTCGCAGAAGCAATCTCCAATAATCTAATTAATAACTAAGTCTTAATAGAATAATAATATTACATGATGATTAAAAGACTTAGATATTATCCTTAAAGTACTTTACAAAAAGTGGTAATGATGGAATACAACAACTATCACATGGGTTCCATTTAGGAGGCGCCAAGTGTAATTTAGCATCCACTTGAAAGTCAACAATTCCAGCTGAAAGGAAGAGATAAGGGTGGTGACTCATCATGTCCTCAAGTGGCCACACAAATATCTCAATGGTCAGACGTCATATAACACTGTAGCGTCTTTCAGATAGCATACCGCTGCAGCGCTAAAGCAAAACATCAAACATATTCACAAAGGCATTGACTATGCCCAAGTTTTAAGGAATTGACTTATAACCTATATTTATTCTAATATCCATATATTCACATATTTAAGCACTAGAATTACTTGAGGAATGAGCTTGACTTAAGTATTAGGAGCATAAATAACCTATATAAAATAAGGTTATCACACACCCCTTTTTCAAATTTTCAAAGGTACGGCTGGCCCCAGCCGAATTAATTCGGACAACCCCAACCGAAGTTATTCAGACAAGGGCAGCTGAATAGGTGTTATGTTTTTTAAAAAATTTCAACGGCTGAGATTCCACCGATACTTTTGATCAACGGCTTACAAACAGTCAAACGTGTCAGAAAAAGGAGTGGATGGCATTTTGTTTGGAAATTGTGCCACAACGGATAGAATTTTAACGGCTCAGATTTGTGATCTAAAATTTTGATCAACGACTCATATTTTCCCATGCCTATTATAAATTTTGATCAACGACTACTTCACCAACACCCTACTCTGTTTCTTCTTCTCCACCAACACCCCTTCTCTGCTTCTTCACAAACCACCAACACCCTGCTGAAATGGAAGACCGGACGGAATGGCAGTTGTGCTCAACCCAGTACTCAAGTGACAAATTCCTAACCGTATATTGGAGCTGTATGTCGAAACACAACGCACTCCGGAAGAGGTCATTTATCTTCTGGAACAGGGGCTTCCCAAATAATCGTTAGTGCCGTAGTTGTTTCGTTATGTTGCTTTTTATCGTTTCGATGTACAGTTACGCTTTGTAATAATAAACGTGTTGTTTAATTTAAATGCCACCGAAATATAAATTACTGAGTACAAAATAAACATAAATAAATTACTGAGTACAAAGATATACCAGTTTGAAAAATTATTGAAATATGAAGGGTTTCCAAATTTCTCGAGTAAAATAGAAATAAAGATAAAAAGACACTAATTTTGTCAAGACTATGATTTTTTTAGAAATTCTTGAAAAATTGGGTTGACATAGAACAAAAGTAAATAAGGATCACCGGGGATCTGAAGGAGCACTGGGGCTCTGATGGTCTAATTCGCAGTCGATGCTTGGCGCATTGATTGGAGTTAAACTGAAGGACCGACGGGGTCTGAGAGGCTGCCTGGGCCTTGATGGACCAGGATGGCCTGATGGAGCGCAAACTAGCAATGGTACTAGTAAAACGGTCTGCTTGATGGTGGCCTTTTTCGAGCGGCCATGGGGGTCAAGATCAGGTCGTTGACCTGATTTGCTCACCTCAAAGGACGTCCACTATGTCTTAGGCTGACACAACTAGTCTGAACGAGCTGGAGTCGGATGATCCGTCGGTTGCTCGATAACGCGACGTGCGATCTAGATTGATGAACCAATTGTTGGTCGGAAGGAGCGCTGGGGGTCTGAAGGATCAGCTTGGTGATCCGAATTGCGATAAGGGGTTGGCACAGAATATAGGGATCGATACTTGGCGTATTTGCCCGGGCATACCTAATAAATGCATTTTCCTGATAAGGAAAAATTATCTATATTTGACATGTCTTAACAATGTAATGAATGGAGTATGCGCGCATGCAAGCGTGTGCGATGATTGGTGTTTGCTGGGGTAGTGAATGAGATGTGGTGGATAATGGATGCTAAAGTTAATGGGCTAATGAAGTTGATAAACTATGTATGTGGATAAGATATGGATGCGATTGTAATGATTATATGCAAATGCTATGGTGAATAAAAGGAAACACCTGAATGCATGGTAAATGATATGATTAGTGATGTAGGAAATTTTTGGCAACGATGGGACCAACACTTGGCACATCTATCGAAGCAAAAATAATGTTATATGTGTGCAAGTATGTAATGTGGTGAGAAAATGAACTACAAGAACTTGTGGATTGCAGATGCTGGAGATGGTCGAAAAGAAAACTTGATAAGCCGTGTATGCGAATAACATGCGAATGCAAATGTACTGCTTAGATGCAGGTGCTATGGTAGATGCAAGGCTGCAATGTGGATGATTTTTGCCTCTTTTTGCTTTCCCCTTTTTTGCCCCCTTTTTTTATGAATGAATGATGAATGTGCACATGTAATGCTTAGATGTAAGAGTTGTGGTAGCTGCATGACTTGATGTTGAGATATAACGTATGGTGCAATGATTGGTGTCTGGCGGGATGTGGAATGATTTTTTTGTCTTTTCGCTTTATTGCCTTTTGGTATATGCATGAAATGAGAACGTGAATATGATGGAAATGTAATATTTTGATGCAAACGCTATGGTGAATAAAAGGAAGTGCATAAATACATGGTGCGATGATATGATATGATTGATTGAGATGCAGACAGACTTTTGGTAATGATGAAGCCGACATTTTGACACTTTTATTGAAGCAATACATGTTATGTGTGGGCATGCGTGTATGCATACACAATGTGTAATGCGAAAGGATCAAGACACTAAAGCTAATAAATTGTGTAAGTAAAAACAAGTGGAATGTGAATGCATGTACAATACTTGTATGAAAGAGTTTTGATGAGTATAATCAAATGCATGGTTTGATTCTAGAATAAGGAGGACATGCATGATTTTTTGGTGACAGCAAGAATATTTGATGGGAAACAAAACTTTTGTTGCTAGGAACAGGGAGCTGAATATTTTGAATTGATCATTCATTGGAATAAAATTTGATGGCTTGAACTCAAATTCTAGTAAGCTCGAGGTTGCCATTTTGAAAAGTGTGGCTTGTGGCAATTTATTAGTGCCTTTTTAGAGATTGTGATGTGCATTTGTAGATTTGTTCAAATGAGTTCTCATTTGGTTATGATGACTCATGATGGCTAAGCTTTCAAGCCTAAAATGTTAACTTAGAGGGATTGTCATTAACGTGTGTTTCTCTCTTTGAAGCATTTTGTTTAACAAATATGAAAAACAGTGTGAATACAAATGAGAAATGTAGGGTATGGACAAGTGTGACATGTGAGTGGAGTGAAGGATGAGGTTATTGGCTCAAGCCTATGAGAGATAAGCTTGCCCCAAGGGAAGAAATGTTTGTCTGCCCCAATTTTGACTTCAAAAAGTGGAGAGCAAATAATTTGTCTTTGTCTAAGGGGGACAACAACACCTGAAGGTATAGGTCGACTAAAAGTTTGGGAATCGTGTTAGTCTTGAAGCAAAAGGTGGCTAAGGATGAATGGAATGGGAGACAGAAGAATTCTTTTGGCACAAGGGATATGATGCCCCGGTCTATAAAAGGACATGGTTGCCCCAATTCGTGAAAATTAAAGGTTGCCCCATTTTGAGTGTTGTTGTGACAGAGTGCAATGTCAGAATAATGGTTTGGAAATTTGTCTGGTACGGCTATATGGGTGTAGTATAAGAACGGGATGAAAGGTGAGGGTATTTTGGGGATGCTGAAAAATTTCCCCGAGTTTAAGTGGAATGGAGGGTGGGGTATTGCCCCATTTTGAGATGGTAAGTCAAGTAACTGCCTTAGTAGGGATTTGTGGTTTTCTTTGGAAAGGATTCCACAAGCTAAGACAGTCAAGAGTTTTGGATTCGATGAAATTTCACTTTGTTGATGATCAGTAAATTTCTCACAACTACTATTTTCTCTTGATGAACTTTGAGCGTGCAAGCCCTTTTGAGCTTTTTCTTTTTAATTTTCTTTCTTTTTTTGTAATAATATTTTTTTCTTTTTTTGAGCAAATAAATTATTCTGATTATTTTGTCCTAGAATATAAGCTTTGAGAAAAATGGAAGCAATCAATCATTGATTAGAATAGACCTTAGGATTGTAATATGGCCAATGGTTAATGATTTATGAAGGAAATGATTACTTTGCCCATAGAAGTGTTTGGGGGGTTGGTTGAGACAAAGAATCTTTTATGTGCTTCATGGTAGAATGAACCTGTTTAGGGTTGTAACGCAGCCAAGGGTTTATGGAGGACTGGATACTTAGGCCAAAGGAAGTGTTTGAGGGTTTATTTTAGACAATGATCTTTTATGCCCTTGATGGTGTGAAGTATCAGCTCACAATTTCTACCGCTTTTGTTTTTTCTTCTTTCAGGATTTTTCAATCCTCTTTTTTTGAATTTCACTTTCTTTTTTTGTGATTTTTCTTTTTACGTTTGAGCTGAGCGAGCTGATAAAGTGATACACCATTTTTAGATATGGAATTGATCCTTGTTTAGGGTGATTGAACGAATTTTCTTGGCTCAAAAGTGAGTACAAAGGATGATTCATTTTTTAGGATGTGGGAAAGTGGCCAAACTTCACTTCAAATCATGGTTGCTTATTTTCTCGAAATTGTAACTATAGGACAAAACGTCATTTTAATTCTTTCCCCTTTTTTATGCCCTAATTTTTGCTTGGGTTGCTCTTATGAGTTTTCAACCTAACGGCCTTTTCTTTTTTGGATTTATTATTTTTTTAACTCAAAGGACTTGCACGAGTGTTTAGAATGCCAGCAGGAAATCTTAGTGATCATTACTCTGCTCCAGTATGGAGCTTTCAAACTGTTGTTAGTGAAATTTCATCACTGGGGGATAGTGAATCAAATACTCTTGTAGGGACTGGGCATTTTGTGGTTGGTTGGATCTGGTTTCGAAAATGAAGGATAATGATAAACGGGAAGATGGGGATAGTATAACTGACTCAAACAAGAGCAAACACACATGTCATGTTAGTTTATTTTGAAAAATGCCTCATAGAGAGTTGACACCAATTAAAATAGAACAATCTTAATTGACAAGACCACATAAGTTAACAAAGTAGACATTTGGGTCTTTCATCACATGAGGGTGAGACATATGTTGGCTGATGCCTTTGGTGCGACACGCTTTTGAGGCTAAGGGTCAAGCCTACAGGAGCAAGGGTTTGAAGATGTGCAAAACTGATTTTAGCTTATGCCTTTGGTGAGGCACGTCTCTGAGGCTAAGGGTCAAGCCTACAGGAGCAAGGGTTTGAAGATGTGTAAAACTGATGTTAGCTTATGCCTTTGGTGAGGCACGTCTCTGAGTCTAAGGGTCAAGCCTACAGGAGCAAGGGTTTGAAGATGTGCAAAACCGATATTGGCTTATGCCTTTGGTGGGGCACGTCTCTGAGGCTAAGGGTCAAGCCTACAAGAGCAAGGGTTTGAAGATGTGCAAAACTGATGTTGGCTTATGCCTTTGGTGAGGCACGTCTCTGAGGCTTAGGGTCAAGCCTACAGGAGCAAGGGTTTGAAGATGTGCAAAACTGATGTTGGCTTATGCCTTTGGTGAGGCACGTCTCTGAGGCTTAGGGTCAAGCCTACAGGGGGAAGGGTTGAAGTGGTTGAGTCAATGCTAAGTGAGTTTGATGGTAGGTGAGTGATTGGTTAATGTCTTTTAAGAGAATAACACTGGGGTTAGAAGGACGATCCCATGAAGGTGATTACATGGTGGTTAAGTGGGTGGATGGTTTCCACAAATGTGATAGGTGTAGAGCGGGTGTGTATGGGATGAAGAGTGAAGAACTTGATGTTGGTGAATCAAGTTAGGTATTTACTCAAAGTATGTGAGAACTTTTTCTAAGGGAGAAGAATCAATTCAAATATATTTTGCAAGCATTTATTGTTTCTCATCAAACAGTGTTTCCACAAAACAAAACAAAATATTTTCATGAGTTTTTTTTATAATATAATGCATGAACATATGGGTGTTGCTGTACATGGACAACAATTATGAATGAAATGCGTAATGATACCTTAGACAAGTGTATGATCTTTTTTATGTTTTTACGTTTCAACTAGAATAAGATGCTAACCAAAAAAAACTATTGGATGATGAATGATGCAATAATGAAGAAATTTATAATTTTTGTTTTGACGCATGTTGAATGGCTGATGCATTTGAGATGGATAGGAATAAATGACTTTTGTTTTTGTTTTTTATGATGCATGAAGATGATGCATTTAAGTAAAAAAAGACAGACATAAATTTTATAATAGCAAGGTGATGTATTATTTGGTGTATGGGTATGGGAGATGATGCAACTAGGATAAAATGGAAAATTAAAAATGACATTTTTGTTATTTTAAAGATGATGAGATGTATGGTAGTGCAATGATAATGGAATACATAAGAATGATTTTATTTTATTATGAATGCATGGTGATTTTTCCTTTTTATTTAGAAATGATGCATGTATGGAGAAATTACGCATTTGGACTAGGATGACAATATGAGTGAAATGATGTATGAATGTCTCATGCAATTCGTAATAATAATGTTGCAAATGATGAGATGCCTACGCTATTTGATAATTTTTTCAATATTTATGAACTATGGATATATGATAAATGGATTAATGATGAGATGCCTACTCCAGTGGTTTTATTTCTAACGTAAGGGGTGAGAAATGCATAATAAAAATTATTATTAGTTTTTTTTTTTAATAATGCTTTTGTATGATGAATGAAATAATGTATGCAAAAAAAGAAAGAAACATAAAAAGTTTTCCTTTTTTGGTGATTTTATTTTTGGAGAAATGTTAACCAGATTGATAAGAGAGTAAGTATAATGGCCCTGTGTCCTAGGTGGGTCATGTCTAAATTGGGATTTTCAACATGATCTAGGGTCACTTTAGTGAGCATCCTTTCGGGTGGCTCTAATCACTTCCTCACAAAGGTCCCCAGAGCTAAAGTCCCCTTCATGATACTATCCACAACGGCAGATGATTACCAGGTGAGGAATATCATAAAAAGCCGCACTCTGGTTGAGACTTTCATGATAGTCAGACAGACGAATCCAGAATTACTATCACTAATTGCCTCCACTCATCCTAAGTTTCATGCAGACCCGGGTATAGGGCCCCACTCAAGAGTGTGTGCAAAAGTGTAAGCGATGCTGGAAAAGATCTACAACAACAATAACAAAAAGGTCGTCTACCCTAAGGTTCAATAATATAAAGAAATGCTAGTAAATAAATAAAATAAGCATAAGGGAAAAAACAAAATCTAAAATTAACAATACTTACACATTTAGTTAATTAGGCTTGACTCTCTTAATTAGTCGCCAGCTGTAGCGACCGAAAAATCCGGAGGAGGGATTCTTCGAAATTTTTGAAATGAAGCCGCCACCAAAGTTTAGTTTAAGGGCAAACATTGGAAAATCCCTATTGAGTGGATAAGGGGGTTTTGCGGACCCGGTTTAGGCCCGGGAGTCGTTTATGCGTAGGGAATGTATTAGCACCCTACGACATCATTCCTAAGGAAGGTTACCTTTTAACAAAATTTGTAGAAAAAATTATTAATTTAAAAATTTATTTTTACCCTTATTTACAAATTAAAAGAAAAAGACTTGAAATGAGGACATTTAATTATTTTTGTTTGTTCTTGAAAAAAAAAGTAAGAAATAAGAAATTTACAAAATAACTAAAAAAAGGTTTTTATTAATGCAATTGACAGAGGTCGGCCGCCCTATGCTCCTACGTATCTCCTGGTGGAGAATGAAATCACACGTAGTTCTTCGGTAGAAAATGTTTGTGTGTTGGTGTTTTTTTATTATTTGAATGTTTTTGAAATTGGAAGGCATTCATAATGACCAAACAAGTAGTCTCAGAGTGGTCATCACTAATAGCCCGTTTGAAAACTAAAGTTGTTATTAACGATCAAACAAGTTAAACTCAGAGTGACCACTAGTAACAACCTATTTTTGATGTGAGTTTGATTGTTTGAAAAATATTGGCTTGGAAGCATAATGGTGTAATAATAAAAAAACAAAATGAGTTGTAATACAAAAAGGAAGTGTAACTAACATGGGTATTGTGTTATTAAAAGGGAGGTGCAAATAGAGGGTTGTTGCTATTTTTTAGAAAAATAACGATGCGGGAAAAAAATGCAAGTAGCAAAAACGTAGGGGGTGCATTGTTAGAAATAGGGAGCGCAAACAGTAATCTGAAGTTTAAGAAGCAGGGGGTTGTATTTACGAGTAATGGGGTGCAGTTAGTGAGACCAGCTCATTTTCTGTGAACTGGGCTGCGTTTAAAAGGATGGACTTGATGTCAAAAAAAAAAGGATGGACTGTATGGGGGTTAAATCATTAAGTCAGGGGATGTTGTTAGTAATCTGAGTTAAAAAGAAAAATAGAAAAATGGAAAATGGAATTGGGAGAGAGTATAAAAACCATTTTAAAACCTAAACCTAATTTTCAACTCATTCTTCCTCTCATGCACCGCTTCCAGGAGAGAGAGGATCTGTAGTGGAGAGAGAAACATGGTGAGGAGAGAGAGAGAGACGGTGTTGAGAAAGGAAGGGAGGAGGAAGACAACAGAGAGTGGTGGTGTGATGGTGGTGGTTTGTCCACGGAGACGTCACTTGGTGGCGACGGTGAGGATGACTGAGAGATAGGGAGGCACACGGTGGTTTCCGGCGAGAGAGAGAGAGAAACGAAGAAAAAGGAAGAGGAAGGGAAGAAAACGAAGAGAGAGAGAGAGAGAGAGAGAGAGAGAGAGAGAGAGAGAGAGAGAGAGAGAGTGGTTGGGTTTTATGGTGGTGCACGACGGAGTTTTTGGTGGTCGTTACGATGCCTATTTACAGTGGTTAGGCGACAGTGAGAGAGATAGAAGGAGCGACGGTGGTGGTGTGGTTTTGGTGAAGGTTGTTGTTGTTTTGATGTGGTTGTTGAAGGTTTTTGTGCGAAGATGGAGGGAAAGAGGAACCGACAGGGAAGGGCGCGAGAGGGGTGTTTGTTGTGGTGGTGCACGGTGGTGCGACGGTGGTAGAGTGGTGATGTGGTGGTTTGACCGTGAGGTGAGTGGTGATGTGGTGGTTTGGCCGTGAAGTGAGTGGTTATTGTGGTGCTTGTTTGGTTGTGGGATGAGTGATGGTGTTTGGGCGGTGCGATGGTGGTTGACGGGGGTTGTGGTGTTTTGCCGTGAGGTGAGTGGTGAGGTGGTTATTTGGCTGTGAAGTGAGTGGTTATTGTGGTGGTTGTTTGGTTGTGGGGTGAGTGATGGTGTTTGGGCGGAAGCGACGGCGGTGACCACCACATGGTGGCCGAAGCTTCAAGCTCCTTTTTTTCCGACTTCTCAATTTTTTTTGATTTCTGGTTATCCCCCCCCCCCCCTTACTGTTCATTATTGTTTGGTATTTATAGGTCAATTGGTGAGGTGCTGAGGAATCAAAAAGGACAGCCATTGAATCAGCAAAAGGACAGTAGCTGGCAATGGGGCGCTGGGAAGTACAGCAGCTGGCTGAGGTGATTAGGGTGCTAGGAAGGACAGACATTTGAATAAGGAAAGGACAACAGCAGGCAATGGAGGAAGGGCAACAACAAGGGAAAAATCAAAAGGACAAGCAGCTAGGGCACCTGCTGCTGCGCCCTTTCCCTCTTCTTTTTTTGAATTTTATTCCAATATTTTTGTACTATTTTTTTCTAGACTAAAGTGCTCCCGGGGTCCCTTGTCTTTATTTAAAGTAACGAATTAGTCTTTTATGTTTTTTTCTCCTAAATAAGTCCATTATCTTTCAAATTTTTGACACATAAATCCTTTTCCGTTAATAGTGCTGATTTATGTGTCAAAAAAAAGGATTTATGTGTCAAAAATTTGAAACATAAAGAACTGATTTGGGACACAAAATGGTTTATGTCAAAAATTTAAAACATAAAGGACTGATTTGGGACAAAAAAAGATAAAGGACCAAATCGTTACTTTAAATAAAGATAAGGGACCCCGAGAGCACTTTAGCCTTTTGTCTATATGTGTAAAAGGACTTGGTTATGTGATAAAAATGACTTTGGCTATTCAGCTTTTGTCTGATTTTGTATTACATTTTATTTATTTTTTTATATTTTATGATAATAAGCAATATCAACAAAAACGAGTATCAAAATAAACGTATGAGCGTTAAAGACACGCTTACGCGATTGAAACGACACGTGGTGCGACGAGAATAAAAACTTTTTTTTGGATTTTTGATAAATTAGACGGACAAAATTAGGGTATGACAAACTGTATATCTGATTTTCATTAAGGCCCATGCTTTTCAAATTTAGACGAACAATTATTTTTTGAGACACACCCCTTTTTCAAATTTTCAAAGGTACGGCTGGCCCCAACCGAATTATTTCGGACAACCCCAACCGAATTTATTCGGACAGAGGCAGCCGAATAGGTGTTATGTTTTTTTAAAAAATTCAACGGCTGAGATTCCACCGACACTTTTGATCAACGGCTTACAAATAGTTAAACGTGTCAGAAAAACACTCAGATTTGATGTACGTGTCAGAAAAAGGCTCAAATAGTCAAACGTGCCACAACGGATAGAATTTAAACGGTTCAGATTTGTGATCTAAAATTTTGATCAACGGCTCATATTTTCCCATGCCTATTATAACAAAATTGTTGTTTAATTTAAATGCCACTGAAATATAAATTACTGAGTACTAAATAAACATAAATAAATTACTGGGTACAAAGATATACCAGTTTGAAAAATTATTGAAACAAAGATATAACAGTTTGCAATTTAAAATAAAACAACGTGAAATCAGTTGTCATCTTCACCAAATGATAAATCTGTAACGACAGAGACTTCTGTTGGTTCATCACCACTCTCATCATCACCAGATACATAATTGGCAAGGAATGCCCGGTAATCCGAATCAGTTGAGTCAGAACTAGCGTCATCTTCATCATCCTCAGGCAATATTCTGACCAGATTGAAACGGCCATTCTGAGCATATGTAATTGATACTTCAACACTGGCCACACCCCCATATACAGTGCATATAGCCTGTGTATAAGTCATCAGCTTTTGGGTACGTCTGTTGACAATAGCAGGAAAAATATTGCCAATTTCCAGATGTAGGTAACACTCGCGAGGCAATGTGTTGCCGCAGCTGATAAACTTTATGTGGAATGTTGATGTGCCCAGCATGTTGTTCGATAACAGTTACGAATTCCATAGCTGCAAAACAAAATATTGGTCAGAGAAAATATGAATTTGACAAAAACACTGTTCGGTTGACCTCAACCGAACGTGTTCGGGAGGCATCAACCGAACGCGTCCCCAGAACCGTTCGGTTAAGGCCAACCGAACGCGTTGCAGATTTCAAATCTTTAAAAACGCTGTAAACGCAGTAAAATGGAAAGAGAGGAGAGTGAGGGAGGGAGTACCTGGTGTGTAGAATGCGAGATTGAAGCTTCAAAGTTGAGATTGAGAGGGAGAATGAGGGTGAGAAATCGAAGGAGGGTGAGACTGAGAGTGAGGGTTCGGTTGAGTGATTTGGGAGAGGGTGTGAGAGTGTTTGGGAGGGAGAAAGAGAGTTGGAGTGTTTTTAGTACAAGGGTATTTTTGGGATTTAGGGAGTTTGGGGGTGTGGGGTGAGTAGAGAGGGTGTGGGAAAAGTGAGTGCCTTCATTAATTGGGACAAAGCCCAAACCAAATACACGAAATAAGGTGGCCCATATTCAAAGTTTAGCCCACATAGCCGAGTCAAAACTTTGGAATAATAGCAAATCCAAAAACAGACAAACTCATATTTATTTATTTGCTTAACGAATTTTACTTGTATTTGACAAAAAAAAAAAAGAATTTTACTCTGGTTGCAGAGTTTGGTAGAGAATTTTTTGACAACTAGTTTGGTAGAGAATTGATGATGATCATTATTGTATCTTTTTGCCAAATTAGGGTTTATTTCGTGAGGCCATTTGATGCTGTTTTTGGATTTGCTCCTAAAATGTTGAACATCTCCCGCCACGAGTATTTGTGAGTTTCAACATATTGGAAAATTCTTTTTATGAATGTGTCAAGAATGACTAAGACCATTGTAGGAGCAAGGAGTCACGATATAAATATGCTTTTCATGTTGATATTGATATAACTAAATGATCTATATAAATGATAATGTCATGAATTGTTGTTGTTTTGATACATTGCCGCCAAAAGACCATTTTACTGCGTAATGTAACTTGTTGGTTGTTTGAACTTGATGATTTACTTGGATTTAATATGGGTGGTTTTGTGGTTTGGGAAGGGTTTTGTTGGAACAATTCTTGAATTGCAGAGAAAGAGAGGTCGAAGGGAGTCGAAGGGGAAGAGGGGTGTCGAAGGGGGGTGTCGAAAGGGAAAAGAGAATTATCAAACAGAATAGAAAAATGAATTGAGATGTTAACCAAGGTGGTTAACTCACTTATTTATAAGGCAATTGAATAACCACATGTCACACTATGATTGGTCTACACTTTACATAGGTAAAACAGCAAAAGTAAAATTACATCTTCACTATTTACTAGACAGTAAATTCTAAAACTGAATGACACACAATACACCTCCTAAATCAGTTTTGTAGCACCTTTCAAGCAAATTTTCTCCCTCAAATCTTCAAATCTGCTGACCTTCAGTGGCTTAGTCAGCAAATCAGCAATGTTGTCTTCAGTTTTGCAATATTCCAGTTTCAGTTTCTGCTTTGCAACTTGATCACGAAGAAAATGAAATTTGGTCTCTATGTGTTTGCTCCTTCCATGAGCAATTGGATGCTTGGCCAAATCTATAGCTGATTTGTTATCCACAAGCAGTTTCACAGCATCATCAGTCTTCAATTTCAGTTTACACAGCAGCATGTTGAGCCATTGTGCTTGGCATCCTGGCATAGCAGCAGCTATGTACTCAGATTCACAGGATGATAGAGCCACTACACTTTCCTTCTTTGAACTCCATGAGACTGGAGCATCACCATACATAAATACATAAGCTGTTGTGCTCTTCCTATCACCCTTATCTCCACACTAGTCTGCATCTGAGTATCCAAACACCTCCTTGTCATTTCTTCCACCTCCACTAGGATAGAACACACCCATATCAGCAGTCCCCTTTATGTATCTCAGTATACGTTTTGCAGCCACCAAATGTGAGGTCTTTGGATGCTCCATACACCTGCTTATGAGCCCAACACCATATGATATGTCAGGCCTTGTATGACACAAGTACCTCAATGATCCCACCAATTGCTTGTACAGAGTTGCATCCACTGTTTTCCCTTCACCATCAGTTATTAGCTTCACTGCAGTATCTGTAGGAGTGGCAACAGGATTGCAATCATTCATATTAAATCTTCTTAAAACATCAGCAGCATACTTCCTTTGATGTAACAGAATTCCACCTTCTGTAGCAGTAAATTCAATGCCCAGGAAGTAAGTGAGAACACCCATGTCTGACATTTCGAATTCACTCATCATACACTTCTTGAATTTCAGCATGTCTTTCTCACTGGTTCCTGTGAGCAGCATGTCGTCCACATATAAACAAACAACCAGCCAATCTTCTATATTAGACCCATTCACATAGATGCCATGTTCATTCACACACTTCACAAAATTTAGTTGCAATAGGAATGAATCTATCCTCTTATTCCAAGCTCGTGGAGCTTGCTTCAAGCCATAAAGAGCTTTTCTCAACTTGTATACCTTTTCTTCTTTGCCATTCAGCACAAAACCTGGTGGTTGGTTGACATATACCTCTTCCTCTAAGTAGCCATTGAGGAAGGCAGCCTTCACATCTAACTGATACATAGATCAGTTATTAAAACTGGCTATTGCAACAATCAGTCTTATTGTCTCAATCCTTGCCACAGGTCCAAAGACATCATTGTAGTCATGTCCAGGTCTTTGTAGGAACCCCTTAGCCACCAACCTTGCTTTATACTTTCCAATTTCACCATTGGGTTTGATCTTGGTCTTGAAGACCCACTTCACATCTATAACCTTTTTCTGTTTGGGCAAGTCGACTAGCACCAAAGTATCATTTCTTTCGATTGAGTTCATCTCTTCGACCATTGCTTGCTTCCACTTCGACTCTTTGAGAGCCTCTTCTACAGTTATTGGACCACAATCAGCAAGTAATGCCTCTTGCAATAATTCTCCATCAGTTCCTATGGCACTGTCAGGGAACAATTGAAATTCATTCAATCTCTGTGGCAGCTGTCTGTTCCTTCTTGGTCTCTCATGTCCACCCTCTGGTTCATTCAGTACTTCATTCACAGTATCCTGGTGCTCATTCAATGTCACTGCTACTGGTGTATCCTGCACAGGCTCCAGTAACACAGTAGTGGCAGCATTACTTTGTGCAGGATTGTTCCACTCCCATCCCTTTGATTCCTCAAAGACTACATCCTTGCTAATAACCACCTTTTGTCTATTAGGATCATACAACTTGTAGGCACCAGTCGAATGATAGCCTAATAGAACCATTGGCTGAGCTTTGTCATCCAATTTCTTTCTCAGTTGGTCTGGAACATGTCTGTAACACAGTGCCCCAAGCACCTTCAAATGTTTCACACTTGGCTTGTCACCACACCAAGCTTGTTCAGGAGTCATTCTATCCAGTCTCTTAGTTGGGCTTCTATTCATGATGTACACTGCCGTGGTTACTGCTTCTCCCCAGAAGTAACTTGGCATATTTCTACTTTTCAACATACTCCTAACCATGTTTAATACAGTCCTATTCTTTCTCTCTGCTGTATCATTATGTTGGGGAGTATATGGTGATGTGACTTCATGCCTTATGCCTTCATCTTTGCAGAATTTCTCAAATTCAATGGAGGTATACTCCCCACCTCCATCAGTTCTAAGTCTACTGATGTAACATCCTGATTCTTTCTCAATCATTATTTTGAATCTTTTGAAGACATCAAGCACTTCACTTTTCTTACTAAGTAGATAGATCCACATCTTCCTAGTAAATTCATCAATGAATGAAACAAAATAGCTATTACCTCCTAATGTCTTCACTTCAAATGGGCCACAAACATCTGAGTGAATGGCTTCAAGTCTCCTTGATGCTTGAATCTTCATTTCAGTGTTGTAGGAGCTTCTAGCTTGCTTCGACTCACAACATTGTTTGCATACTTCATCAGGCAGTTTCAATGCAGGCAGGCCATGCACCATACCTTGAGCAGTCAAATTCTCCAAGTCTCTAAAGTTCAAATGCCCATATCTTTCATGCCATCTCCACGCTTCATCACTGGTGACAGCTTTCAAACATTCATCATTGACTACACTCATGCCAACTTTGAATGTTCTCCTCTTGTTCAATGTTGCCTTCAACAGTAGCCTTCCTTTAGGATCATACAGCTTCAATTCCAAATTCTCCATTTGAACTGAACATCCCTTCTCTAGAAGTTGTCCTAGGCTTATCAAATTGCTTCTCATTGATGGAACAAATAACACATGTGTGATGAGGTATGACTTGCCATCATTCCTCTTGATTCTCACTGTGCCACAGCCTTCTGCATTTATCACTCTATCATCATCAAACCTTATAGACTTCTTCACTGATTCATCTAGATCAATGAACCAATTTCTATTTCCAGTCATGTGGCTTGAACACCCTGTGTCCAAGTACCATAAATCTTCACTGTTTACACTTGACTCTGCCATCAACACCAGTTCATCATCACCTACTCGTTTGGCCACTTGTTGCTGCACATTTCTTCCATTCTCAGTGTTACTTTCACCAATTTCTGCCATCAAGACCACTTCATCATCAGAGTCAGAATCACCTCTAGCCAATTGTGCCTCTTCTTGAGTGTTCTTCGACTTACACTCATCTGCATAATGGCCAAATTTCTCACAGTTATAGCATTGCACCTCCTTCTTGCTATATTTCTTGTTCTCTCCTTTATTCTTCTTCCAGGATTCTTTTCTCTTTTGGAAGTCATTTTTCTGATCATTGTGCTTATTCGACCCTTCACTACCTTTGTTCCATTTTCCTTTCCCTTTCTTGTTCTTACCCCAATTCCCTTTCTTGTTCTGAGATTGTGCCAACACCACCTGTTCACTTGCTTTCTCACTTGATTTATCACCACTTCTTGCACGAATTCTTGTTTCATTCGCTTCAAGAATTCCTTGCAATTCAGCCACCTTCAATGTATCCAAATCCTTGGATTGTTCGATTGAAGTCACCACGTAATCAAATTGTGGGATTAAGGTTCTTAACACTTTATCAATCTTCCTCCTATCTGTCACAGTCTTTCCATTTGTGCGCATTTGGTTCGTAATTAATGTCAATCTATTGAAATACTCTGCAATTGTCTCTTTCTCATGCATTTGAAGCAGTTCGTATTCCCTACGCAGCGTATTCAATCTTACTTGCTTCAAAGATTCATCGCCGGAGTAGACTGTGGCTAATGCGTCCCATGCTTCCTTCGCCGTTTCATACTCAGAAATTTTCTCAAAGGCTTCGCCATCAACACCTTGATGGATCAATAACAGCGCTTTACTGTCTTTCTTTTGCCATTCACGAAGCACATCTCCAGCAGCTTCTTCGGGTATTCCGGTTCTCACAACATCAAGCACTTCTTGAAACCGGAACACCACTTTCATCTGCACAATCCATTTATCATAGTTCTTGGAATTAAGAACCGGAATGTTCTCCGGAAGTTGATTGGCGTTCTGGTTCGCCATTGTCACGCCTCAAGATCACGAACACGATCGCGAATCAAAGCTCTGATACCAGTTTGTTGGAACAATTCTTGAATTGCAGAGAAAGAGAGGTCGAAGGGAGAAGAGGGGAATCGAAGGGGAAGAGGGGTGTCGAAAGGGAGAAGAGAATTATCAAACAGAATAGAAAAATGAATTGGGATGTTAACCAAGGTGGTTAACTCACTTATTTATAAGGCAATTGAATAGCCGCATGTCACACTATGATTGGTCTACCCTTTACATAGGTAAAACAGCAAAAGTAAAATTACATCTTCACTATTTACTAGACAGTAAATTCTAAAACTGAATTACACACAATAGGTTTGAGGTTTTTACCCATGTCAGAGCCTTGAAAAGATTTATTTGGATAAGCTAATATTGATTATGTAATACACACAATTAAATGATATGGGTTGAGTTGAGACTAGACAAAAAAAATGGTTGGATTGATATTTTTAGTCTTAATTCAAGAATTATGAACAATGTATGAGTAATGTGATTGGCTTGAGGTTAATATCGGTATCTATGTGTCCTAGCATGATTTGGTAATAGTTACCAGTAAGAGGATAGTGTATAATGGCATAGTGCAAAAGTTTGGTTTAAAAACTCACAAGTCTTGGATAAAAACACAACTAAGCATGTAATTTGAATTAAACAACTCATTGGAGTGAAATATTGTTAAAAGGCTTCGGTATATGAAACTATATTATCTTAGGAGAGCTAGGGTTAATTGGTGTGAATCAAGACCGAATGGGATTGTAGTACAATAGAATCGTGAAGGTTCTGAAAGATGTTCAATGAATTAGTTATCCTTAGGCTTTCAGATGGTGATAATTAGCGGTGAGGAAGGTTTACTATGGTTGATATTAACAAAACAACGCTCGTTTATTGAGTTCACTATATTTATAGTAAACTGAATTCATTATAGCTATTATATGAGCTTAATTTACGAGGGTTCTTAAAAAATAACACTCGTGAATTGAGTTCTTTATACGGTAAACATAGTTCACTATACTTTATTGTTCATGAGTGCTATTTTGTTAAAAACTACCATAGGAATGTTGGGTATTCTGAAACAGAATTGAGGGCAACAACGAGCTAATGACCAAGATCATACTAAGAGACCCGACACCACATCTCCAACGGTGTTGATTAAAAAAGGCCAAACTACATTTTTGGTCCTTTATTTTTGACCAATCTGTCAGTTTGGACTTTTATCATTTTTCCCAGCTTTGGTCCTTAATCTTTCAAATTTGTGTCAAAGTGGTCTTTTTGATGATTTTTGTTTACGGGCCGTTTATTGCTTATGTGGCATCTTAAGTGGCACATCTGACTTGGATTTCATTAAATTACATGACATTTCATTTATTTTTAAAACAAAAACATATAAAAATGAAGAACATTATGAATGTCTTCAAGAACACAAAGAACACTTCAACTTCTTACTTCTTGAATAACTTGTTCAATAAATGACCAAATTGAATGAAGTTGGACTCTAACTTGAATAAAATTTCGCAAGGAATTCAATGGAACCAAAATTAAGCTTAAAAAAGTGTTTATGTGCAAAATCAAATCTGGAAATAAAAGCTTGAAGGCAAACTTTAAGAAACTTTCAATCTCAACATTGATGATTTTGCACAAGTCTCCACCAACTTGAGTGGTTCCAAGTGCAAATAGCACAATTGACCTCGTATTCCTCTTCTCTTCCTCTTCATGCTTTCGGTTCCAGAAGTAATTTTGCGAGTAAGCACTTTTTTGAACTAAAGTTTGGTTTCGTTGAATTCCTTACAGAATTTTAATCAAGCTAGAGTTCAGTTTCTTTCAATTTGGTCACGTAGTGCATGAGTTATTCAAGAAATAAGAAATTGAAGTGTTCTTAATGTTCTTGAAGACCTTCATAGTGTTCTTCACTTTTCTGTATTTTTGTTTTCAAAAAAATGAAATGCCATGTAATGTAATGAAATTCTAGTCAGATGTGCCACTTAAGACGTTACCTTTGTAGTTAATGGCTAGTGTGACGTCTGTTAAAGTAGGTGGATAGAAATATTAAAAAAAGAACATTTTTGACACAAATTTAAAAGATATAAGATCAAAGTGAAAAAAAAAAGACCAAACTAACATTTTAGTTAAAGATAAATGACCAAAAAAGCGGTTTGAAAAAAAAATGTTAACCTAATCATTTTCAAAGTTAAACGACCAATAAGAAGAAAAACAAATTAAAGGACATTTGGTTAAATATAAAATACGCTCTCATTCAGATCCTAATGTGAAACCAACTTTTTTCAAAATACATTTTCAGTGAACTAATGTCGGTTCTTTCTTTTTTCATGTTAACTAGTGTCGGTTCTTGCTTACAAATGCAGTTGCTTGCTCTTTTGCAACCACCTCTTCACTCAATTCATTAATTTGGGCTGCTTTCAAATTAGTACTTGTTCATTAGTCAAACTTTAGGAGGCCTACACCAATTACCAGATTACTTCTCCCTCAATATATGTGTCCTTTCCGGGGAACTCTTCAAAAACTCGAATTTCAAAACGCAATTTTGTTGAAAAATAAACATTGACTCTGTCCCCACCAACAACAAAAAAACATTGACTCTCTTAACTGAACCATACATAACTTAACTACACACGTATAAGACCCTCTTTAAATACGCATAGCTAGCTACTTATCAAAACAAATACTCCTGCTTTGGCTAAATAACACTTTTAGTCATTTATTTTTGCTCTACGCTTTATTTTGGTCTTTTATTTTTTTTTTTTGGTCCGTTTTGGTCTCTCATCTTTTATATTTAGGCTTTAAATAACCTCATATGTATTATTAGCCTTATTATATTTAGGCTAAAATACATTTTTAGTCCTTTATGTTTCAGCGAAATTTCAATTTGCTCATTTATGTTTTTGTTCTCCCTTTTGTCCTTTATATTTCAAATATGTGTCAAAGCAGTTCTTTCTTTTAACTTCTGTCCACTAATATTAACAGATGCCACGCTGGCCATTAACAAGTGATGTAGCTTCCTTAGTTGGCATTAGTGATTGACAAAAACATAAAGAACAAAACCAAAATTTTGGTGAAAAATAAAGGAGCAAAGTGCATTTTTACCAAAAAAACTTCATATTCCCCAAACCCTACCACCACCATCACCACACTCTCACTCTCTCTCTACCGTACCACCATTACCACCACTGCAACCTCTCTCTCCTCACTGTTCATTCCTCTCCCTTCGCCCTCTCTCTCCTCTTTTCTCATCCTCCCCTTCATTTTCATCTCCAAATTAAAAAATTAGGTTTGAAATCAAGAGTTAAAGCTTATAGAGCGAGAATTTGAACCTAATGTGATGTACTCAATTCATGCATTTTATCCAACCCTAATTGGACCAAAGTGGGAAAAAACATAAAGGACCGAGCTGGAATTTTGTTGAAACATAAAGTACCAAAAGTGCGTTTTACCCTTATATTCACCACTACTCAAGTTTTTTATAAACATCACATGCATGCCTAGCCTAATCATGGAGCTTAGATGAAGGTCACAAAGATAAAGATTCAAAAGACCAAAAAGAGATTCAACATTTAAAGGGAATATACTTTAGTGTGTCATTTTTTAAAGGACTAAAAATATATTTAAAGTATTAAAAAATTTATCCCCAAACCCTACCACCACCATCACCACACTCTCACACTCTCTCCACCGCACCACCATCACCACCACCGCAACCTCTCTCTCCTCACTGTCCATTTCTCTCCCTTCGCCCTCTCTCTCCTCTTTTCTCATCCTCCCCTTCATTTTCATCTCCAAATTAAAAAATTAGGTTTGAAATCAAGAGTTAAAGCTTATAGTGCGAGAATATGAACCTAATGTGATCTAAACGAAACTGTACTCAATTCATGCATTTTATGCAACCCTAATTGGACCAAAGTGGGAAAAAATATAAAGGACCAAGCTGGAATTTTGTTGAAACATAAAGTACCAAAAGTGCGTTTTACCCTTATATTCACTACAAGAATTTTGTAAATTTCCGGCGGCCAAAATCCGTCGGTAATGGCCAAAATCCGCCGGTAATGGCCAAAATCGACGACATTACCGCCGGATTTTGTCCGCCGGAAATTCATCCGCAGGTAACGGTTACCGGCGGATTTTCCGCCGGTAATTTCCGGCGGATTTTCCGTCGGAAAAATCCGCCGGTAATTACGGGCGGAAAATCCGTCGGTAATTGTTTTTTAAAAAAAATTATTTAAAAAAATCCGCCGGTAATTATTTAATTTTTTTTAAAAAATGTTTTTTAAATACGTTAATTTAAAAGATTAATATTATTTAATTTTTTTTGTTTTTTTAAATTTATTTATTTTTTTAAATTCGTTTATTTTAATTAATTTATTTATTATTTAATTTATTTCTTTTTTAAAATTCGTTTATTTAAAAAATTAATATTATTTTAATTATTTAATTATTTATGTGAAGAGATTGAGAAAAATAAAGTGTATGTATGTGAGATTGAGAAGAAAGTGTATAAATGTATAAATGTGTGAAGATTTTGAGAAGAGATTGAGAATAAAGTGTATAAATGTGTGAAGATTTTGAGAAGAGATTGAGAAAAATGAAGTGTATGTATGTGAGAAGATTTGATAAGAGATTGAATGAGAAGGAAGAAGAAAGAGGAAATAAAGATTTGAGAGAAATATGAAAGAGAGATATGTAGAGAAATTTATGGAGATTGGAGAGTATGAGAAGGAAATAAAGAGTGAAATGAGAGAATGAGAAGAGTGTAGGAGAAAGTTGTCTTTATAGGAAATGAGAAGAGTGTAAAAAAATTAAATAAATAATTTTTTGAATAATCTGCCGGAAATGGCTATTACCGGCGGATTTTTAAAATTTATTATTATTATTTTTTTAAAAAAATCCGCCGGTAAAAATTTTAAAAATCCGCCGGTAATAGCCATTTCCGGCGGATTATTTTAAAAAAATATATATTTTTTTACGCAAAACAATTCCGCCGGTAACGCTCAAAATCCGCCGGTAATTTACCGGGGGATTAAATCCGCCGGTAACGCCCAAAATCCGCCGGTAATTTACTGGCGGATTTAATCCGCCGGAAATGCCCCGCCGGAAATGGGCGAAATTCTTGTAGTGATTCACCACTACTCAAGTTTTTTATAAACATCACATGCATGCCTAGCCTAATCATGAAGCTTGGATGAAGGTCACAAAGATAAAGATTCAAAAGACCAAAAAGAGATTCAACATTTAAAGCGAATATATTTTAGTGTGTCCACCTTGATAATTGACAAGGACACACTAAAGATAACCAAGGATGCCTTAGGGAATTTCTAGAATATCCAAACTCTAGTATTCCCTATTTATTTTATTTGCTTTTCAATAAATTTAGGATTTCACTTCCTATTGTAATGAACATTTGTTTTTGAGCCTTGTTGAGCATTCTAGTTTAGGTCTTGGGCCTTATTTCCTTTCTTAGTGGACTTGAGAGTGTTGGCTTTAGGATCCAAGAGTTCCAACCTATATATACTTTTCCTTTTCATGTAATAGCTAGAATTTGATGAATGAAATTCATTTGATACACTTGAGCAAGAGTGAGTGCCATAATACCAAGAGAGGGTGAGGGCAAGTTTCCATTGCTAGTGTAGGTGAAGGTTCATCATGATTCTCCAAGATTTCTTGAGATGAGAACCTTGAGCACACATCCTTGAGGCTAGGAGAGCTCAAGGATAGTGTAGTACTTATCATCTTCCCAAGAAAGAACTGGTGGACTTCCTTCTCCACTTCTATTTCTATCTCCTCCATATTTGTATTTTCTTCCCTTTCAAGTAAGTGTTTACCCTATTTTGTGTCTAGTTTCATCTTTTCCTTTGATTTTCAACAATATGTGTTCTTGAGTTTTGTGAAAATTACTTTGATTTGCCATATTTCTAGATTGATCTAAACCTTAGAGATCATATTAGATCATATCACTCCTCACTGTCCATTTCTCTCCCTTCGCCCTCTATCTCCTCATTTCTCTTCCTCCCCTTCATCTTCATCTCCAAATTAAAAAATTAGGTTTGAAATCAAGAGTTAAAGCTTATAGAGCGAGAATTTGAACCTAATGTGATCTGAACGAAACTGTACTAACCCTAATTGGACCAAAGTGGGAAAAAACATAAAGGACCAAGTTGGAATTTTGTTGAAACATAAAGTACCAAAAGTGCGTTTTACCCTTATATTCACCACGACTCAAGTTTTTAAGAAACATGGAGTCGTGAATTTTTGCTTTATTCATATTTTTTGTTTGAACTTTGAACCATTGCTGATTATCCACGAAATGTCTCAATGCTTCCAAGAAAAAACTAATCTCTTTCTTTATCCATTTTGTCTCAATGCCAAGAGTTTTGGTCTAGTCTCCCCTTATGCTTTTCTTTGTCTTCTTTCTCTTTTTCTTTTTTTTCCAATAATTTCTGGCTAGAAGCCTGTTTGTTAAAAAAAATTGTTTCATTTTTTCCAATAAAAACTTTTTTGAATTACCTGATCACCGACGTTTAAAAAGTTCTTCCAATAAAATAATATTATAAAGAATTTGTAGAATAAGTCTTTTTTAGAACCCCATTTGTAAAATAACATATTACAAACGTTTAAAACAATTTTTGGATCCTCTTAAAGAAATAAAAAGTTCTTCCAATAAAATAATATTATAGAATGAATGTTTTCAAACCGGAAACTTCCAAGTAACCCGGGAAGAAAGAACCCAGTTTCGTTTGTAAACAAGTAGGTTGTTAGAAATGAAAAATTCCATTACCAAATACAATGATTTAAAATTGGCCACGTGAATGTTTCAGTGCAAGTGGTAGAAAACACCACCAGATATGAAACTGACAATTCAATATATTTATTACGTTATTTCAAAATTTCAAATAATAATATTATTCCAACATGACCAACTATATGATATGATATCCTTCTAGTTCTTGTCTCTAAGCAGTAAATAAAATTAACCAACCAATGAGAGCCATTTCTTTTAAAAAAAAGACACAAAGTCATGTGCCCAGCTAGCTAGGATGACCACAACTACAAAACATAAAGATATTTTTTTGATAGGAAATGTCACTTTTAGTCCTCCTTGTGCATTTGGTTGTTGAACTGAGGATCAGTTTGGTAGAACACAACATCTCCAGTATCACTTACAAAATGGTCTTGTTTAATACTCTTTAGTAAGTACTTAATTAGATGAAATGGTACTGGTGCTGATTTTTCTGGCTCACGGTAATACTCCCCAAATACTGGTTTTGCTGCTTTTGTCTGCAATTAATTCAAAATTTAGTCAATAATTTGCAAATTAGTATTCTAATCAACATAATATTTTTCAAATTATAATAAAAAAATAGTTTAATTATGTTTTTCTTCCTACACATACATGTTTTACTGTTTTTAGTTCCCACAGAAATTTTTTCGAATTGATAATATTACATTATCTTCTTCACAACCACTATAAGGGATTTGGATCCTCTGCACCGTGCAGTGGGAAGCAGAACCGTCGGATTTAGAGAGAAGATTCTCTCTCTAAATCTAACGGCTCTGCTGCCTGCTGCACGGTGCAGAGGCAGCAAAGGATCCAAACCCCACTATAAGCGGGGTTGACGGTTGATGTAGGAAGTGATTTTGGTGGTGGTCAGTTAGAACATTTTTTTTGCACATGTTGATGTGACATTAGTAATCATATGTGATGACAACTAAAATGTATACTTTAATTAGTCATTAGTCATGTCAGGTGACTGATAATTGAATAAAAAAGTGCAACACTAATAATGATTGTTCTAGAATATTTTAAGAGATATTTTATATAAAGATGAAAGGAAGAAATTTCGTATTTATAAGGACTAAAAATATATTTAAACTAATAAATAATTGAGGGTAAAAAACTATATGGTAAAAGTGATTTTCTTTAGTGCTGTGCATTTTAAGATATTGGGGTAAGAAATTATACATACAGCTTCAACCAAGTGATAATGAGGAATTTGAGGGAAAAGATGATGAATAACATGAGTGCCAATATCATGGTGAATATTATTAACCCAACCATAGTCACGATCCACTGTTGTAAGTCCACCTCTTAGATAACTCCATTCCTGTCAATTTCCACACATCAGTAAAAAAATCAACAGAAATTGAAGGTACAGAATTTACTATTTACGTTTTTACCTTGCCACGGTACCATGGTAATTTCTGCTTGTAACCATGGTGATGCAAGTATGTTACAACGTCCAGCCACATCACAAAGGTCTGCACTTGTTCAAATAATGAGTTTAATCGGTATGCACCGTCACTCAGAAAAGTTTTTACACCGTCAACTAATACGAAATCATAACATGTGTACTTTTAAGACGACTAAGATAAAAGTTAATCATTTTTGTGATATATCAATTTCTGATCGGTTGACGGTGGATTCTAGTTGAATCTAAGAAATACAGGGGATTGATTAATTGGGAGTAACTTTACCCAATAGGGAATTCCATAGAGCTTGAAAATTAGAAGAGGACTAGTGATGAATGAGAGAAAGAGAAGCAGAGAAAACATAATAGCCCAACACACTGTTGATAGAATCACTTCATTTCTCTCATTTGGTGAGAAAAGATCACTGTTTGGATTGAAGTGAGAGCCTTTCTTTCCAGGACTTCTTCTCCACTGAAATGCAGTTACATTATTACATCAGAAAATAAAACTCAGATTCTTAAACCTTATGATATCATAATCATAATTAATAATATAATATTTGTGACAAAATTAAAAAAAGAACTCACCAAATAAAGGGGATATGCAAGGATGGGGAAAGGCAAAGTGAATCTCACAAATCTTGTCCTGTTATCTAAACTCTTGTAAACCTTCTCTGTCAACTAAGATTATGACAGAAAACAAAGGACTATTAATTAAGTACACAACTACTATATAATATAATATAATTGAATTAATTAATTAATTAAGAATAATAACAACAGAAGCAAAGAAATCACTTACTGGAACCCATGACTCATCCTTCTCAACATGTCCATGATTTTGATGGTGAGTTCTATGGCTAATTCTCCTGAAAAAAGCAAAAATTGATTTAGTTGTCAAATCAAATTAAATGTTCAACCAAGAAAAAAATCAACAATTATAAAAAAAAAAAAATGTCACCAACCATCCATGATAAGGTACGAGAATTGAAGAATGTAAAATGTGGCCCACAAGGCTATTCAGCTTAGGACTATCTGAAAAGCTTCCATGGCCACTGTTCAAATAAAAAAAATATCAATATTTACACTAAAACATAAAATAACATTAAAAAAAATTGAGAAAATTACCAATCATGTCCAAGAACAAAAATTGCCCAGAACATTGTTCCTTGAAGAGGCCAATAAATTGGCCAAAAAAACCAGCTATCAAAGTGAATTGCAGCTACTATCAATGCAGAAACAACCAAAACATCTCTAAGAACATAACTGAGAGATCTCCAAGGATTTTTGACCCAACAATGTTTTGGAATAGCAGCTCTAATTTCTGCTATCTTAAAAGGTGGAGGAGCACTTGGATCAAAAACATCATCATGGTTGTTGTTATGACCATTGGATATAACCATTGTTTCTGTCTTTTCAGATATGTGGTGGTGAATAGAAGTTGTTGTTGTGGGTATAAAAGGTTGAAGAAGAAGATGAAACCTTTTAACCTATTTATACAACAACAACAACAACACACATTGGTAGGCTTATAGGAGTATATATAATAGAAAAAATGTAACAGTGTGGTAATAATAATTGCACAAATATCTAGTTTGACTTTTTTTGCTTCATTTGTTTTTCACCTTTATTTATGTTTGTGTCTAAGATCTAGGTGATGTGGGACAACTAAACCAGCATAATTGTGGGAATTGATATGTGAATCTAATGAAAATGCCAGCTAATGAATTTCCGACCATTCGTCAAATAGTATTTGAAATTTGAAATTAGAAAAGACAAATACAGTTTTTAATTTAATACATTCCTTAATTTTGGTTTTATTTAGAAAAAACAGCATATTACAATCAAAATGACTTTTTACTAATTAAAAATAAATATTTTCTTAAAAATTTGTATTAATAGTATTTCTATAATAAAATAAAGCCTTTTTTAGTTTAGTTATCGATATTTTAAAGGTTAAATATCAATTTTAGTCATTTATCTTTATTCTAAGTTTCACTTTGGTCGTTTATCTTTTATTTGGTCCCTCATCTTTTATTTTCGTTTCACTTTAGTCCTTGCCGTTAGTTTTTTCTAACGGACGCCACGCTGGCAGTTAACTGCTGACGTGGCGTCTTAAGTGTCACGGATGACGTGTCATTCATTAAATGAGGTGACATTGTAAATCATTTTACGGATAATCAATTAAGTTTTTAAAATTATAAAAACATAAAACAGAATTAAACAAAAAACTAATAACAATAAAACTAAACAATTAGCTCATCTTCATCCTCATCACGTTTGCAGGTACAAACCCAGAAAACCCAAAACAAATCCAAAATTGCAAATCCAACATCAGAATCTTCAATCAAAAAACCCATTTCGATTTCCAGCAACAAACCCATTTCTCATATTCCATCGTTCCTCATTTTCAATGGATTCCATCATCATCAAATCAACCTTCTCAATATGGCTTACAGAGGAAACAGTTCATTATGCAGATCTTCAATCAAAAATGAAACCAAAAAGGATGTTTCATCTTCATCTTACTTCTAGTTACAGACCCGCAGATCTTCAACAAAAAGCGAAACGAAATCCAGATCTGGGAAAAACAAAATGAAAAGTAAAACAAAATCAATAACAAAATGAAAATCAAAACGAAAACTCAGATCTGGGAAAAACGAAATCAAAAACAAAACAAGTAGTAAAACGAAATCAAAACCAAAACGAAACCCAGATCCGGGCAAACAAAATGAAAAACGAAACAAAAGCCAAAACAAAATCAAAAATTTTGCAATGTTGATTTTTTTTGTCCAAACAACTAAACATGGTTGTTGCTGCAAACGTGAAGCTGGTCAATATGCAGAGAAGAGTAAACATGGCTTGATTTTAGGAATGCCTGCGTTTTAGGAATGAGTTGATTTAGGAATGGATTGATTTTAGGAATGAATTGAAACGAAATCCTAATGTTTTTTAATTTCTGGTTTGATTTTAATGATTTAATGTTTTTAGTTTTTTTTGTTAATTTGTGTTTTTAAAATTTTAAAAACTTAAATAAAATGATTTACAATTATATAATAAATTTATTTGCCACCTCATTTAATGAATGACGTATCATCCGTGACACTTAAGATGTCGCGTCAGCCGTTAACGACATCCGTTAGAATAAACTAACGGCGGGGACCAAAGTGAAACGAAAATGAAAGATGAGGGACCAAAACGGACCCAAAAAAAGATAAAGAACCAAAGTGAAACCTAGAGCAAATATAAATGACTAAAAGTGCTATTTAGCCTATTTTAAATATGTACCTTTTAGGCTATGTTTGGCGCGTCCCATCCACTAGCGGATGACAAATGAGACTAGTGTATTTGACTAGCAGGTGACGAGTACAAGTGTTTGGTAAGTACTAGCGTTTAGCGTTTTTCACGTAGCGTTTAGCATTTTTTGAAACGTTACTTCAAGTAGCGTTTGAGCGGATAGCGTATAATGTCTCATTTTTTTTATATTTTTACTCTTGTAATACCCTAATTTTGTCCGATAAAAAATGAGAGATTTTATTTATTTTTAATAAAAATAATATTCATTTTTATGTTCATGTCATGTATTATTTTATTTTAGTTTGCTACAAGTTTTAATTTTCGAAAAAAAAATAATAATTAGAAGTATCAAAACAAAATAGGCAAAGGAGAAAATAGGGGGGTCTGTAAAAAATATATAGAGGTGCAATCAGGATTGGGCCATTTAAAGCCCATTCCTCCACCAAACCCTAACCCAATTCGCCTAACCCAATCCAACTCCTTCCTAACCCATCCACCCAACCCATAACCCATAACCCAACTCATCACAAAACCCTAATTTCCCTCCTCCTAACCCTAATTCGACCACCCCCCCCCTTTACCCTAAAAATCATCCACATTCAATCCCCCCCTTAACCCAAAAATCAATCCACATTCATCCCCAAAACCCCTCCTAAAATTCGGCCACACCCCACCTCTCTCCCTTGAAACTCGATCCACTCTCCCTCTTTTCCCTCCTTGGAACTTGCAACTTCACTCTTCCCACACACTTCCCACTTCCCCACATCTCCTTTCCCCATACACGCCACCCTTCCCTCTCTCCTCCTTCCAACGGCTCCCTCTCCCATCTCTCTCTCTCTCTCACACATCACTTCTCTTTCTCTTTCTCCCACTCACACTCAACCTCTCATTCCTCTCTCTTCTCCTCCCATCCCTACGACTTCTTCCTCACACACACTCATCACACACTTCACTTCTCTCTCTCATTCACTCATCCTTCTTCTCCAATCCTTCTCCTACACACCCACGACTCTCTCTCCCTTCCATACTCACACACTCATTTCCCTCACATGGCTCTCCTCCTTTCACGCCCCCATTCCTCTTCTCTCACACTCACGGATTTTTTTTTTCTCTCTCACACACAAGCCATCATTTCCCTTCACCAACTACCTCCAAACCTTCACCCCTCCATCATATCAAATCTTTCTCAAGTCAGAAAAAAAAGGGAAGAACTACTGTGCAAGGTATGGAGGCCACGAGTTTGAAGACAAAGAAGGCATCACCCTTAGTATAAATGTAGGCCACAAGTTTGAAGCAAGGGGCGGATTTTTTTTGGAAGAAAAAGGGAAGAAGAAAATTCTTGAAAAAGTGTAGTGTTGTTTTTTTGATTTTTTCCCTTCTTTTCTTTTTCTTCTCCTTCCAATATTCTTTTTTTTTAGTTTAAAAATCTTGTTGTATTAAGGAGATCCGGGAAGAGGTTCTTCCCAACATTGCCAAGTTTTTTCCTTAAGGTACCCTAATGTAATTTTCGAATTTAATACATTATTATTGTTTTTTTTGCTTTTTATTTCATTGTTGCTGTTTTTTTTCTTTTATTCATGTAAATATTGTTGCTTTTACTTATGTTGTTGCTGTTTTTGTTTATTTAATGTAGTTGCTTTGTATATATATTTGTTGTTGTTTTTAAATTTGTTGCTTTTTTTTTACTAAATTGTTGCTTTTTTCTTATTTTATTGTTGTTGTTCTATAAATATTGTTGCTGTTTTTTTTTATATATATTGCTGATTTTCGGATTAAAATAAACCTTTTTTTAAAATATTAAAAAATGTGTTCCTTTTTTTATATATAAAATAATTAGTTACTGATTTTCGGATTAAAATAAACCCCTTTTTAAAATATTAAAAAAATGTGTTCCCTTTTTATATATTAAATAATTAGTTACTGATTTTCGGATTAAAATAAAATCCTTTTCAAAATATTAAAAAAATATTTTTTATATAAAATAATTGGTTACTAATATCACTATCCTTTTTTTTTAAAAAAAAGGGTAATAATAATAATCATTTTCCCCAAAAAAAAAAGATGAAGAGTAATTTAGTCAAATAGCAAAAAGTAAAAATAAACTGATCAACCGTTTTTAGCGTCAAAACGCTATTTGCACCCCCGGCAACCATTTTTCTTTTTAGCGTCAAAACGCTATTTGCACCCCCGCGTTCTCGTAAAACAGCACCCCCTTTTGGTTGCAAGCCCATGTTTTTAAAACACAACCTAGTCCACAAAAGCGATCCGGTCTCACTGTTCGCACCCCCCATTTTTAACACAGCACCCCTGTCATTCGCACCCTTTTTTTTTACCATCACCCATTCCGCTTTTATTTATACCGCGTGGTTTCCAAACCATTTTTTTTTCTTTATTTCAAACAACCAAACTCACATAAAAATAGGTTGTTACCAACGGTCACTCTGAGCCTAGCTTGTTTGACCGATAGGAACAACCTTTATTTCCAAAGCGGATTATCACTCTGAATTTATTCGTTTGATCATCGCAAAACACCCGCCTAAACTTCAAGAAATTTTCAGTTAATAGAACACAAACGTAATTTCAACTCCTTTTTAGAAAACGTTTTCCAATACACATTTTCAAATAAACCAGAGCCCGATCACAAATCGGTTATTTATAGCAGTCACTCTGGGTCCCGCTCGTTTGAACGCTGTAAGCACTTTCTTTTTCGAATAAGCCATTAGTGGTGACTGTAGCGACAGAAAAATCCGGGAGAGGATTCCTCGAAGGTTCGAAAATGAAGTCGCCACCAAAGTTTAGTTTAAGGGCAAACAATGGAAAATCCCTTTCGGATTGGATAAGGGCCCTTGAGACCAGATATGGGTTCGGGAGTCGGTTATGCGTGGGGAAGGTGTTAGCACCCCACGACATCCTTCCTAAGGAAGGTTACCTGCTAATTAGTTGTAGAAGCGGAAGTTAATTTTGAAAACATTTATTTTTACCCTTTTATTTGTGAATTAAAAAGAAAGAAGAAAATTGGTATTTTATTTGAGTTTAAGAAAGGGATTATTTAGGAAAAGACTAAAAAGGTTTTTTATTAGTGCAATTGACAGATGTGGGCCCCCATCTGCTCCTACGTATCTCTTGGTAGAGAATCAAATCACACGTAGTTCTTGGTAGAAAAATGTTTGTTGGTTGGTATATTTTAATATAGGGATCTTAGGACTCCTGAGTGATCAGTTCATTTGTCCTAAAACGATGACTAACCTGACTGTACAGTCGGCTTAGTCCCCTATTTTGTGAAAATGGGATTTTTGGAGTTTGGAAAATGATTTGAAGTGTGTTGGTTTGATTTTATTTGAATAGGGGTTTTAGGACTCTTGATCCGTACGGTTCATTCGTCCTAGAACGTTGACTAACCCGACTGTACAGTCGACTTAATCCCCTATTTTGAAAATTTGATTTATGGAAGGAAGTGTGTTTGTGTTTATTTTAATTTTAATTTGTTTGTTTTAAATAGGGATTTTAGGTCATGATCCGTAATGGTTCATTAGTGACCTAAAAAGCAAACTAACCCGACTGCACAGTCGACTTAGTCCCCTATTTACATTTTTTGGAAATGATATATTCATCTATTTATTTTTATAGATTTTCGTAAAAGAAATAATTTTTGAAAAGAAATAAATGACAAAACGAAAAAGGGGGTGTAGCAGTTAAAAGTGGGGTGCAAATTACATGAGGGTTGTATTATTAGAACAAGGGGGTGTAGTTAGCGAGCCCAGTTCGTTTTTGTGAACTGGCCTGCGTTTAAGAATGGGCTTCTCAGGGGGGAGTGTATTCAGGAAAACGGGAGAGTGTGTTTAGTAAACTGAAATAATAAATAAAAATAAAAATAAAAGTGAGATAAAATGGGAGGGAGTATAAAAAAGGGAAATTAGGGTTTTGTAACCTAATTTCGTTTTCCTTATTCGCTGCGCCGCAGCCAGGATCTAGGGAGAGAGATATTCTGCGAATTCGAGAGAGAGAGTGGAGGGAGGAAATCACGGAGCAGATCACAGAGCGAGAGGAGGAAAGTGCGACTGAGAGGGAAGCGGAGGTGATGACTGGCGATCGTGGGGTTGACGACGGACGGTGGCTCCGTTGAGTTTGACGGCGAGGAGAGAGGGATTTCGTAGAGAGAGTTCATGGAGAGAGAAAGAAAGGGAAAGGAAGGAGGAGAAGAACGACGCGGTGGAGGGAGGCCACGCGATGTTGACAGAGGGGGAGGCGAAGATGATGGATTTGTCTCCGGCGAAGGTGATGGCGACGTTTGGAGCGAACGGCCACCGTCTACGGTGGCCGGGTCTAGTAGGTAAGGCTTCGGTCTCTCCTGTTTTTCTATTTTCTCTTCTCTTCACTCTTCTAACCTGATTGCCCTTTTCTTATATTTTTTTTTTTTTTTGCTTTCCTGGTGATTCACGGCAAGGAGAGAGAGGGACGGTGCGAAGAGGATGGCCACGGTGCCAAGGATGTTGTTCACGGAGGAGACAGACATCGGCGACGGGGATAATGATGCGACGGCGTTCGTGGAGGACGACCACCGTCTACGGTGGTCGGTGCTAACAGTACGGTACGGTTCTGTTTCTCCTTTTTTATCTTCTATTTTTTTGATATTTTTCTGGTTTCTGATTTATGCTATATTTCCATTCCATGGTTTCTTTGTATTCGGTACTCAGAACCCTAATTCTAAAATTTTTTATAACTAAACCTATTTGATTTTATCCCTAATCCTAATTTTCATTTGTGAACCTTAATTCTTATTACTGTGGCTATATCGAAATCTTGTTCTGATTTTACAACAATAACAGCAGCAGCAAACCGAAAAAAAACTATTTATTTGTTTATTTGTTGTTTTATGTTCTATGTACAAGCTTGATGATTTTTTAGGAACCTAATCTGTTTACAATCCCAATCTGTTCTTAAACCTAATTTACTTATAGTATCAGTACTTCTAAAAACATAACATAAGCTGAACCCTTTTTAGTTCATACGTACAGTTTATTAATTTCATAAGTTGATCGAATACTGTTTTTACCTATATACAAACCACAACTATAATTCTTTGCAAAATAACCGGTTTATGAATGTGCAAACCAACCTCTTTTCTAGCCTCTGAGAGTCTCGTAATATTGCTCTGCTACTGCTGTTGTTCCTTCTAATTGCTACTGCTGCTCTATTGCTTCTGTTTCTGGAATTTTGTTGTTTTGCGATTAGGGTTTCGATGTGAAAACCCTAATCTTTTTGCTTCTGAATTGTGTCTTTTCTGTGAATTTCCCGTGTGTTTTTTCTGTCTGACTTCAACTTGTTTATATAGGCAGATTTTAGGGTTTTTTTCTAATCCTTCTCCAATTTCTTTCCTTTTTCAGGTACTTGGACCTATTGGGGAAACTTGCTCAGCAAGAACAGGCCCAAAGAAGCTGCTGTTGCTGCTGTTGTTTTTTGTGTTTCGTTTTTTTCTATTTTTTGTATTTTTATGTATTTTCGGATTATATTATTTGTATTTTTTGATTTTTTGGATTTTTGGATTATTGTAAATTAATTTTTATTAATTCTGATTTTTATTATATTTTGGGCTGTTGTAATATTTTTAAGATCTGATTTTATTTTATTATCATTTTTTATGGCTTTTTGATCAAAAAGGCTAAATTAGGTTCAAGAAATCAGCCACAGGCCCATTTATCAAAACTGGCCCAAAAGTTAGATGTAGGCCCAAACAACCCAAAACATTAAAAACTAATTCGAAAAAGCGTAAGCCCACTAAGATAAGTTAACAAAATCAGGCCCAAAAGGTTGGGCATAGGCCCAATTGGACAAATTGGTCCGAGATTAGAAGCAAAACATTGTTTGAAATGCCATGGGCTTGTGACACGGGGTTAAAGCGATTATGATAAAAGACCGGGCAAAATTAGGGTATAACAGTTGCCCCTCTTTATTTATATTTTACTAGAAAATGTGAATGGTTTTCAGATTTTCGTAGTAGAAATACAAATAAAGATAGATTAGACGCTAATTTTGTCCGCTTAGGGGGAAGATGAGTTAGGGAAAAGAGGGACGATTAACACTTGGCGTGTAAACCGAGAACAATAAAGAAATGATCGCTGGGGATCTGGAGGAGCCTTGGGGCTCTAGAAGAGCATTTGGGCTCTAAGGGAGTACTGGGGCTCCAAGGGGTTGCCTAAACCCTAAAGGACCAATTGGGGTCCGAAGGTGCACTGGGGCTTTGAAGGACCACTGGGGGTCCATAAGAGCACAAACTAGCAATGGTACTAGTAAAATGGTATGCTCGGGGGTGGCCTTTTTCGAGCGGCCGGAGGGGCGGGATCAGGTCGTTGACCTAATTTGCTCACCTCCAAGGACGTCCACCATGTCTTAGGCTGACACAGCTAGTCTGAAGGACCTGGGGTCGGATGATCCGTCGCGCTCAGTGGCGACATAGTGATCTTGAGGGTAGAGTTCGAAGTCGTTGCTTTGACATACTGGGTCGAACTGAACTGATGGACCTGGGGTCGGATGATCCGTCGGTTGCTCGATAACGCGACGTGCGATCTAGAATGAATGACCATTGGAGGTCTAAATTAAGACAGCACTGGGGCAGCGAGGGACTGCCGGGGTCCGAGGCTTTGAATTGTGATACGAGACCAATGATTGGAGCACTGACTTTGAGGAAACAAACTACTGGGTTTGACACATGGCGTACTTCTCTAACACATACACAATGAATGCATTTACCTGAGAAGGGAAAAACTATCTATATTTGGCACGTCTAAGAATGCGATGAATGATGCATGCATGCAATATAGGTGTGTGAAATGGTAGGTGTCCGATGGGATGAATGAAACGTATGTGAATGCATGATGGAATGATTTATACTATGTGGAGGATTTTTCCTTTTTTGGTCCTCCTTTTTGCTTTTCTTTTGGGGCTCTCTTTTTGCTGGTCCTTCAACTCGCAGGACTCCCGGCATGGGGTTACGAGGCTAGCAAGTGTATTCGTACTCCTAAGTCAACTGCACATTACCGGGACTTATCATTTGAGATGATCGCGCATTTATTGTTCTATTCCCGCAGTTCCTTTCTTCTTTATAAGTGTTTTAATGAAAGACTATACCTCTTCTGTGATTCTCGGAAATTTCGTAATGGTTGTAATGCTTTTGATTATGCCACATGTTTCTCAATTCAGTATCAATAATCACAAAACATCATTTCAAAAATAGACGGAAGTGAAAAGAAGGGAAAGTGTTTGATATTGACATTGGAGGCCAAATGTGCAGAAGGCACACCGACTTAAGATTACGTCAGGAATTTTATTGAAAGAATAGGAAAGCTGAAATACTAAGCAGACTTCTCGGTAGTTAGTGCCCTTGAAGTAACGGTGTCGGCCACCCATGTTCACGACCTTGATCACTCATCATCCGACTTTTGGAAGTGTTGACTGCCTCAATGTTTGTTTAGTCCAACTTCCTGACCCTAATTTTTGCCTGGATCGCCCTTTAGAGTTTTCAATCCATCGGGTCGCTCTAATTTTTGCCTAGGCCGCCCTTTCGGGTTTTCAACCTAGCGAGCTTATTTTTGCTTGGATTTTCTTTCTCTTTTTTCATATATTCCCTTTTTTAGGCATAGTTCACCGGGAGTGGGAGGTCTTCCCCGTCCATTTTTGTGAGAATTAAGGCTTTTCCAGAGAATGATTTCTTTACCATGTAAGGTCCTTTATAGTTCGAGGTCCATCTCCTGCGGGAATCTTTTTGGGTATGACTTTCTTGGGCCCCAAGTCTCCTTAAAGTTGTTGAGGAAAGACTTTCTTCTGTTAAGTTTTCTTTATTCTTTTCTTGTTAAAATTTCTTTATTCTCATAAGACCGCCGTTCTTGTATTTGGCGAGGTTTAACGGAAGTACTACTCCCATCGAACGGGGTTGCCCCTGTTGAAGTATGAACAAGGTCTGATCTCCATGTAAGGTGAAATGTCACTATCATCCCTGATATTCTTTGTTTATTGTCGCAACTGCCCCATTTTTTGGGCGGTATGGGGAGGGATCATGATGCTCGACTTAGAGTCCTTGCGTAGCCCTTTCACCATTGTCCATGACGATCTTTTTAGGAAAGCCGTAACGGCAGACCATAGTTCTGGTGAAATGTCACCATCATCCCCGATATTCTTCATCTGTTGCTGCAACTGCCCCATTTTTTTTGGGCAGTATGGGAAGGGATCATGATGTTCGACTTGGAGTCCTTACATAGTCCTTTCACTATTGTCCATGACGATCTTTTTAGGAAAGCCGTAACGGCAGACCATAGTTTCTCGACAATCACGGATTTGTTACACCAGTGGGCGTCTTATGTCAGACAAGGTGTTGTAAGCGAACTTTCTTGATTTGCTATCCTTTTGGTGTGATGTTAATTTTAACACCGTTTTGTCTTCTTTTGTGCCCCAGTTAATCATTTCGTTTGATTCCACGCGAGGCTGGGTTACTTTATCCTTTTGTTCCGTTATTATCATTACCTCTGGAAGAGTTTCCCAGTTATCTTCAACATCTTCCTTGGTTTGATTAATGGGGCGATCAACGTTATGACATGAGTTACCGACGTTGTTATTTTCAAGGACAAGTTATTTAGGTCTGCGTTAGTAGAAATTGAAGAAGGATAAAAGAAAAAGTAAAGCGAGCAAATGAGTAAAAAGGAATTTATCGGAGAATTCAAAATGCTATTTTATTAATATTGATACCGGAAAGAAACATGCGTGCCCTTATTGAAATGTCCCAAGGCTTTGGGCGAAGCCATAGGATTTGCATTACGTAACATTACTTTGAACCGAAAATCACAAGAAAATCAATAATCTCCCAATTCAAGAGTGCTTCAGTTGCAGGACAAAGGCGCACAAGGTTGATGATGTTGTTTTTAGTCCTTTGATCGCCTTCAAAAGCACGGACGGATGATTCTCATGCCCCTGGCAAAGAGTTAGCGCCTCCGTTCGGAGCATCCTCATTGAAGCTCAACCAATTGGATTCGATCAGATCCTGAACCACATGTTTCAGTGCCTTGCAGTTTTCTACTGAATGTCCAATTGCGCCTGCGTGAAATTCGCAAGTGGCGTTCGGGTCATAGCCTCTCGGGAAAGGAGGTTCAATGGGTCTCATCGGGCGGGGGGAGATTAGGTTGTGACTAGTGAGGTGGTCGAACAGATCTGAGTAGGATGCGGGAATTGGATCAAACTGTACATGTCTCCTTTCTGGGTAATTTGGTGGTTTATGGCTTTTAGTGGTTTGGGTAGAGAGGTGCAGGGCTCGAGGATGGTTTTTGGAAGTGTAAGAGGCTTTCACTGATCTCGTTATGGAGTTGGTTTCCCCTTCATTACCTCTGACAAATCCTGTGAAGGGCTTCCTTGGGTTATTGGTTTCGGCTGAACTGTAAGATATTTTCCCGTTTCTCATTCCGCTTTCCAACCTTTCCCCTATGGTGATCATGTCTGAGAAGTTAGAGGATATACTCCCAATTAATCTGTCATAGAAGGGTGATTGCAACGTATCTATGAACATGGATACCATCTCTTTCTCTAGCAAAGGTGGGGCTACTTGCGCTGCTAACCCTCTCCAGCGTTGAGCGTACTCCTTGAATGATTCGTTGTTTCTTTTCACCATATTCTGCAGTTGTGCTCTATCAGGAGCCATATCGATGTTGTATTTGTACTGCTTTAAGAAAGCGTCGGCCAGATCTTTCCAACATCGAATGTGGGTGCGTTCCAACTGCATGTACCAGCTTGAGGCTGCCCCGGTCAAGCTGTCCTGAAAGTAATGGACGAGCAGTTTGTCGTCGTGTGCAAATGCGGCCATTCTTCTACAATACATAGTCAGATGGCTAGCGGGACAAGTTACCCCTCTGTATTTGTTAAAGTCGGGAACTTTGAACTTGGGTGGGATAATCACATTAGGGACGAGACACAGATCGTATGCATCCCTTGTGCCGACATTGGATCCTTCAATTGCTCTCAGGCGCTCTTCTAGTATCTAATATTTGTCCTCGGGGTGAGAATCCTCCATTGATTTGTTATGAGAGGGTCCTCTCACGTTGTAGTGGGGAGGAACCATCGGCATTGCAGCGGGGCTCAGTGGGGGAGTATGATGAATTACTACTGGTGACTGAGTATAACCCTGTGGAATGACCTGTGGTGCAGTCGTAGGACTTGAGAAGTGAACTCGCGGTATTTCTACATTTGTATTTTGAGCTGATGGTCCAGCGACTCCCGAAGGTCCTTCCTCTTGATTGGCTTCCATGGTAGGAGGAGCATAACCAGCTGGGAGACCGTAAGGAGGCCATTGGTAGCTCTGGACGTTCACTCCAGCGGTGTATGGAGTCTCAGAGCTGGGAGGAGGAGGGAGACTTGTAGCATTGTTCTCAGTATTCCCTGCCGAAACACCTTCATCTACATTTCTTCTCTCGAGGAGTTTCACGAATTCATACATTTGATCTTTCAGCGCCATCATCTCGGTCATTTGATCTTTCAATACCATCATCTCGCTCATTTGATCCTTCAGCTTTGCAATGTCTTCTCTCAGAGCCTGATTATCCTCTTCGGTCATTTTTCTTGTTTGGGAATGAGTCCGGTAGCGATGTTGATGAACCAGCTTGCCCTTTTACTCTCTGTTTATTTTTCAATTTTTTCGTAAGTACGTGAATGAATGAATGCATGAATGAATGAAGGTGCATGAAATGCAAATGTATGACGCCGGGGAAATTTGTAAGTTTCTGTTTGACGCAGGACTGAAAGAGACTTAAAATTTAATAATGCAAAATGTTCTATCTTGTCAGAAAGAAAGTCTTACAATTCCCTGGCGGTTATAGAAATGTATGAAATGATAATGTGCAATAAATTTTTTTTATGCCATGCAAAAGGGGAAAGGTAAAAATGCATGAGGTATGCTAAAAAATAAATTGCCAAAATAACATATGATTTTTTTGAAAATTTTTTTCATTTTAGGAGACCGAAAAAATGTATCAGTGTTTGTTTGAATGCAGGGGTATGAGGCTCCTTTGTGTCCTACGAGGGTTCCTTAGAGAATAGGTCTAGGGCTTGTCTATTGAGTGAACCTTTCAAAAGGGTATCTCTAAAGAGTCCTACATAAGGTTCCTAGAGCCAACGACCCCAATTAAGAACACTGATCAACAACAATAGGCAAGCTATTAGGAGTGCCAGCATTCTCAAGAGGGACCAAACTCTAGGTGAGACTTTCGTGACCACCCAACAGGACGCACATCCAGTAGGCCATCACTACGCAGTCTCGTTCTAACTTAGGTTATTCTCCAGTCCGGGTACAGGACTATTCTCATGTGTGTGCAAAAGTGTGATAGTGGAGTGTGTGAAGGAGCAAAATATCAATAATACCCCCCAATCTGCAAAACAAACAAATACAGATACAAAAAAGTGGTCTTCTATCCTAAGGTTTACATATCACATAACATGCAACAAGAATAAAAGATGAAAGGGGAGGGTAAAAATAACATTAAATTAACAACTAATCCTACAACTAATTTAAACTAGGTTTGACTCTCTAAGATCCCCAGTGAAGTCGCCAGCTGTAGCGACCGAAAAATCCGGGAGAGGATTCCTCGAAGGTTCGAAAATGAAGTCGCCACCAAAGTTTAGTTTAAGGGCAAACAATGGAAAATCCCTTTCGGATTGGATAAGGGCCCTTGAGACCAGATATGGGTTCGGGAGTCGGTTATGCGTGGGGAAGGTGTTAGCACCCCACGACATCCTTCCTAAGGAAGGTTACCTGCTAATTAGTTGTAGAAGCGGAAGTTAATTTTGAAAACATTTATTTTTACCCTTTTATTTGTGAATTAAAAAGAAAGAAGAAAATTGGTATTTTATTTGAGTTTAAGAAAGGGATTATTTAGGAAAAGACTAAAAAGGTTTTTTATTAGTGCAATTGACAGATGTGGGCCCCCATCTGCTCCTACGTATCTCTTGGTAGAGAATCAAATCACACGTAGTTCTTGGTAGAAAAATGTTTGTTGGTTGGTATATTTTAATATAGGGATCTTAGGACTCCTGAGTGATCAGTTCATTTGTCCTAAAACGATGACTAACCTGACTGTACAGTCGGCTTAGTCCCCTATTTTGTGAAAATGGGATTTTTGGAGTTTGGAAAATGATTTGAAGTGTGTTGGTTTGATTTTATTTGAATAGGGGTTTTAGGACTCTTGATCCGTACGGTTCATTCGTCCTAGAACGTTGACTAACCCGACTGTACAGTCGACTTAATCCCCTATTTTGAAAATTTGATTTATGGAAGGAAGTGTGTTTGTGTTTATTTTAATTTTAATTTGTTTGTTTTAAATAGGGATTTTAGGTCATGATCCGTAACGGTTCATTAGTGACCTAAAAAGCAAACTAACCCGACTGCACAGTCGACTTAGTCCCCTATTTACATTTTTTGGAAATGATATATTCATCTATTTATTTTTATAGATTTTCGTAAAAGAAATAATTTTTGAAAAGAAATAAATGACAAAACGAAAAAGGGGGTGTAGCAGTTAAAAGTGGGGTGCAAATTACATGAGGGTTGTATTATTAGAACAAGGGGGTGTAGTTAGCGAGCCCAGTTCGTTTTTGTGAACTGGCCTGCGTTTAAGAATGGGCTTCTCAGGGGGGAGTGTATTCAGGAAAACGGGAGAGTGTGTTTAGTAAACTGAAATAATAAATAAAAATAAAAATAAAAGTGAGATAAAATGGGAGGGAGTATAAAAAAGGGAAATTAGGGTTTTGTAACCTAATTTCGTTTTCCTTATTCGCTGCGCCGCAGCCAGGATCTAGGGAGAGAGATATTCTGCGAATTCGAGAGAGAGAGTGGAGGGAGGAAATCACAGAGCAGGTCACAAAGCGAGAGGAGGAAAGTGCGACTGAGAGGGAAGCGGAGGTGATGACTGGCGATCGTGGGGTTGACGACGGACGGTGGCTCCGTTGAGTTTGACGGCGAGGAGAGAGGGATTTCGTAGAGAGAGTTCATGGAGAGAGAAAGAAAGGGAAAGGAAGGAGGAGAAGAACGACGCGGTGGAGGGAGGCCACGCGATGTTGACAGAGGGGGAGGCGAAGATGATGGATTTGTCTCCGGCGAAGGTGATGGCGACGTTTGGAGCGAACGGCCACCGTCTACGGTGGCCGGGTCTAGTAGGTAAGGCTTCGGTCTCTCCTGTTTTTCTATTTTCTCTTCTCTTCACTCTTCTAACCTGATTGCCCTTTTCTTATATTTTTTTTTTTTTTGCTTTCCTGGTGATTCACGGCAAGGAGAGAGAGGGACGGTGCGAAGAGGATGGCCACGGTGCCAAGGATGTTGTTCACGGAGGAGACAGACATCGGCGACGGGGATAATGATGCGACGGCGTTCGTGGAGGACGACCACCGTCTACGGTGGTCGGTGCTAACAGTACGGTACGGTTCTGTTTCTCCTTTTTTATCTTCTATTTTTTTGATATTTTTCTGGTTTCTGATTTATGCTATATTTCCATTCCATGGTTTCTTTGTATTCGGTACTCAGAACCCTAATTCTAAAATTTTTTATAACTAAACCTATTTGATTTTATCCCTAATCCTAATTTTCATTTGTGAACCTTAATTCTTATTACTGTGGCTATATCGAAATCTTGTTCTGATTTTACAACAATAACAGCAGCAGCAAACCGAAAAAAAACTATTTATTTGTTTATTTGTTGTTTTATGTTCTATGTACAAGCTTGATGATTTTTTAGGAACCTAATCTGTTTACAATCCCAATCTGTTCTTAAACCTAATTTACTTATAGTATCAGTACTTCTAAAAACATAACATAAGCTGAACCCTTTTTAGTTCATACGTACAGTTTATTAATTTCATAAGTTGATCGAATACTGTTTTTACCTATATACAAACCACAACTATAATTCTTTGCAAAATAACCGGTTTATGAATGTGCAAACCAACCTCTTTTCTAGCCTCTGAGAGTCTCGTAATATTGCTCTGCTACTGCTGTTGTTCCTTCTAATTGCTACTGCTGCTCTATTGCTTCTGTTTCTGGAATTTTGTTGTTTTGCGATTAGGGTTTCGATGTGAAAACCCTAATCTTTTTGCTTCTGAATTGTGTCTTTTCTGTGAATTTCCCGTGTGTTTTTTCTGTCTGACTTCAACTTGTTTATATAGGCAGATTTTAGGGTTTTTTTCTAATCCTTCTCCAATTTCTTTCCTTTTTCAGGTACTTGGACCTATTGGGGAAACTTGCTCAGCAAGAACAGGCCCAAAGAAGCTGCTGTTGCTGCTGTTGTTTTTTGTGTTTCGTTTTTTTCTATTTTTTGTATTTTTATGTATTTTCGGATTATATTATTTGTATTTTTTGATTTTTTGGATTTTTGGATTATTGTAAATTAATTTTTATTAATTCTGATTTTTATTATATTTTGGGCTGTTGTAATATTTTTAAGATCTGATTTTATTTTATTATCATTTTTTATGGCTTTTTGATCAAAAAGGCTAAATTAGGTTCAAGAAATCAGCCACAGGCCCATTTATCAAAACTGGCCCAAAAGTTAGATGTAGGCCCAAACAACCCAAAACATTAAAAACTAATTCGAAAAAGCGTAAGCCCACTAAGATAAGTTAACAAAATCAGGCCCAAAAGGTTGGGCATAGGCCCAATTGGACAAATTGGTCCGAGATTAGAAGCAAAACATTGTTTGAAATGCCATGGGCTTGTGACACGGGGTTAAAGCGATTATGATAAAAGACCGGGCAAAATTAGGGTATAACAGTGACCACTCTGGATTTATCTGTTTGGTCGCCATGAACGGCCTCTAGTTTTCGCAAATTTTTTTCAAAAAAAATAAAAAAATACCAACACACAAATATTTTCTACCCGAGAATTACATAGCTTTGATTTCTCCATCGCACCCGGAGATACGTAGGAGCGGGGGCCCACTCCTGTCAAGCGTAAAAAACTAATTTTTTTTATTAAGCCTTCCTTTCCGTTTTTTTTAATTAATAAAAAGGGTAAATTAAAATGTTTTCTTTAAACTAATTTTTCTACACATTTAATTAAAAGGTAACCTTTTTAGGATGTTGCGGGGTGCTAGTACCTTCCCCGCACTTAATCGACCCCCGAACCCAAAAACAAAGGTTTTTTCAATGTTTTCCTAAAAATAAATATTGATGGCGACTCCATTGTTCAAAAACAACGAAGAATCCCTCCTCCGGATTTTTCGGTCGCTACAGCTGGCGACTCCACTGGGGACTATTTAAGAGGGTCAAGCCTAATTTAATTAAATGTGTAGATATTTGTTAGTTTAGTACTTTATTTACCCTTAGCCCTTCTATTCGCATGTCTATTTTTACTTATCTATTTATTTGCTTTATTGAACCTTAGGGTAGAAAACCTTTGCACTATTATCTGTATTTCTTTTGCAGCATGGGTAGTTTAGGTTGTTTATATCACACACATCAATTACACTTGTTTATTGTACACACTCTTGAGCGGGGCCCTATACCCGGGTCTGAACAAAAAAACCTAGGACGAGTGGAGGCGATTAGTGTCAGTCATTCTGGATTTTATCTGTCTGACTCTCACGAAAGCCTCAGCCAGAGTACGCTCTTTCGTGATATCCCACACCAGGTAGCTCGCTATCGTTGTGGGTCATATCACGAAAGAGATTTCAGCTCTGGAGACCCTTGTGAGGACGTGATTAGAGTCACCTGAGAGATTGATCACACAAGTAGCCCTAGACCGTAACCTGTATATAAGACCTAACCTGTTTAGGACACAAGGGCAATTCACCTACCCGTTGCATCATGACAAAAAAAAAACAAAAAAAAAAACTTTTTATCTTTCAAAAAAAAATCAAATAATGAAAACCATTTACTCTTTTTTTCCTTTACGTATATTTTATGTGACATGGTTAATGTTTCTCAAATTTTGAATCACCAAAATTTTCTCTGTAACGTCATTCTTTAATTCATCATACATCATCGTCATTTCAAAAAATAATATACAAAAAAAATCCTCACATGCATGTTATTCATTTCATTTAGGTTTGCCGGGAATTGTAAGAGGTTTGAAGGTTTTGTCATAAGCAAGACGATATGGGATCAAACTGTGAAGCAATCCAAGCTCTGAACTACCCTATAGTAAAACAGCCTAATCTGACAAGTCTAAGGGAATGTGCTGGTCGATTGCCGCCCATCGAGCGCAGGTCTTTTGATAGAGTGTATGGGAAGATTATTATGTTACTACAATTGGACGTGCAAACGGAGGCCATTGCCGCTTTGAGTCAGTTCTACGACTCTTCATTAAGGTGCTTCACCTTCAAAAATTTCCAGATGGCACCCACCCTGGAAGAATATACACAGATCTTCGGCTTTCCTCAACAAGACAATGGACCCTACCAGTATCAGGGACGATACTACACAGATGAGAAACTCGCCTCAATGTTACAAACCAGCAAAGAGAACTTGAAGCTCCGGAAGAAAAATCGAAATGGCATTGCAGGATTCCCACAAGAGTATCTGGAAAGCCAAATGAAATCCTTCGCCGACGCTAGAAATTGGGGTCCTTTTAAGCAGGTGTTAGCCTTGACCATCTTTGGCGTTGTCTTATTTCCACGCCTTGAAAGATATGTGGACACAATGGCTGTTGGTGTCTTCTTATCCTTCAAGAACGGAGAAAACCCACTCAATCCGATTCCAGCCATGCTTGCAGACACTTACTGTACTTTCACTCATTATAGTGAGCTAAGGGGAAAGAGGATATCTTGTTGCCTGCACGCCTTGTATGTTTGGCTTCTCACCCATGCTTTCGTTAACAAAGTCAGAGTAGAAGGCCCAATTGAAGATGCCAGAGGGTGTGAGGTGAAGACAATGAACACTAGTGAATGGTTGCAAGTGCTAGGGGGCCTTCATGAATACAAGGTTCGTTGGCACCCATCATGGTGGAAAGATAGGCCTGCAGTAGTTTTCCAATGTGGAAACTTTCAAAACGTCCCGCTCATGGGGACAAGAGGATGCATAAATTACAATCCTTCTCTAACTCTAAGACAGCTGGGGTACCCCATGCGAAATCCGCCCACCGAAGACATGTTAATCCCTTTTTACCTCCATGAAGGAAGCCCAAAAAAGGTTGACATGCTCCGGAAGATTTCTCAAGCATGGAATATGGTCGTCCGCAAGGGACAAGAGCTTACTAAGAAGAGTGGCGATAAGGAAACCACCTTTCGTCAATGGCTCCAAAAGAGGATCCAAGACACCCGATTGCCTTACCAAAGTGCACTATGGGTGGAGGAAGAAATACTTGAACCTACCCTTCCCACTGTCGAAGATTTAGATAAGCTTAAAATGGCATTGTCAAAAGCCGAGGAAGAAAAGAAGGGCTTGCAGGCAGAGTTAGAGAAACTGCTCCTAAAAAACCAGAAATTGGAGAAAGAGAACGCAAGTAAGTCAGTGGCCATTGAGGACAGCCACAAGCAGCTCAAGATCGAACAAAAGAACAAAATAGAGGTTCAAAAGTACCTAAGAGGAGCGAAAGAGGAAATAAAATGTTGCAACCTGAAAATGAACCAAGCCATCGATGATACATACAAGTGGAAAAAGTTATGGGAAGAATCAATGATGGCTGAAAAGACCGCACAGAGCCTGCTAATGGTATCAAAGAGAGAGTCCCGGATGATGGCAGCCGAGTTTGAAGAGCAAGTGAAAAGTATCAAGCAGGATAAAGATACCATTGAAGAGATACTCCGAGAATACCAGCAAGCCTTAAGAAGGGAGCATGAAAAATCTGATGAGCTGAACGACCATATCAGATATCAAGAGGAGGTCTACCACCAGCTGAAGACAGAAAGCATCTATTGGGAGAACCGCTTCGTGGAGTTGGTCAGCAAGATAGAAAACCATGAAGCCTTCATAGAGTTGAAGAATGAAAGCTTATACTGGAAAGACAGATTCTCAAAGTTGGCATGGCTGGCCAATCGAGCTATCACCGGAATCCCCAAACGTCTAAAGGAGGCTAACGCGGCAATGCACCCGTTTAACACCCCGGTCCAAGTTTCCAAATTCATGGAGTTTTGCGAGGTTCTGATTGCCGAACTCCGGGAGAAGGCTGGCAGCGCTACTAGTAGAAAAAGAGGGAGGAGTGGAAATATGAAAGCCATATGTATTTGAGTGAAATTTAAAGAACCTTGTACTTTTCTTTTCGAAGTTTTATTTCCAAAATGTTGTACTTTCCTCCATCAATGAAGTTTGTTTGTCTCACATGCTGATCCTTTATTTTGAAAATATTGTGGAACTTTAATCTGTGTACTTATGACAAATCAGGATGCGCTTGCAATTCCCGACCTAAAACAATAAGACTCATGCACACATGCATCATTCGCATTTTCCTCCATTCATATACTCATACATATACTCATACCATATGTCCCACCAACAGAGAGTAAAAGACAAGCTGGTGCGCCAACATCGCTATTGGACTCGTTCTCAGGCCAGAAACATGGAAGAAAACCAGGACAATCCGCCTCAAGATATCCCGGATCAAGGCAATCCACCTGAAGACCTAGACAATCAAGAGCTTAGGGCAGAAATAGATGGGATGAAAGAACAGATGGCTGAAATCTTAAAGGTCTTACAAGCTTTGAAGGACAAAGACACAAGTGAAGATGTCTCCGCTGGGAACACGGAAAATCAAGTTACCAACCCTCCTCCTCCCAATGGACTCGGGATCCCGCATACAGTGCCCCCCACTGGGACTAATGACCAGGGTTACATATGGCCTCCTTTCGGACTTCCCCAAGGTTACACACCTCCGACAGTCAATGCTAGTCCAGAAGACGGTCCCTCAGGAGTCGCGGGCCAACAACAGCTTACACCAACGGGTCACGATGGTAATCCGGGGGCACCACAAGTACAAAACCCGACCCCCGTCGTCATACCACAAATACTCCCACTTGGCTGCCCTCCACCGCCGATAGTTGACGCTCAAGCTCAGGGTTCCAACCTCAGGAATCCCACTCATTCACATACCCCAAATGTGAACCCAGCCATAGTTCCGATGATCCATCCTTACTATGGTATGAGTGGGCTCCCTCACAATTACCCTATGGAGAACCCTCAGGCCAAAGACAAACTACAAATCCTTGAGGAAAGGTTAAGAGCAGTCGAGGGATCCAATGTTGGTGCGAGAGATGCTTATGACTTGTGCCTCGTCCCTAACGTAGTCATCCCTCCAAAATTTAAGGTGCCAGACTTCGACAAATACAGAGGGTCGACTTGCCCTGTAAGCCACTTAACCATGTACTGCAGGAGGATGGCGGCGTTTGCTCACGACGACAAATTGCTCATTCACTACTTCCAAGATAGTCTGTCTGGGGCAGCTTCGAGCTGGTACATGCAATTAGAACGTGCCCATATCAGATGCTGGAAGGACCTAGCCGATGCATTTTTGAGGCAATACAAATATAACATTGACATGGCTCCCGATAGAACACAGCTGCAGAGCATGACGAAGAGAGACAATGAGTCCTTCAAAGAATATGCCCAACGCTGGAGAGGTTTGGCTGCACAGGTGGTACCACCTTTGTTGGAAAAAGAGATGGTATCAATGTTCATGGATACTCTTCAATCACCTTTCTACGACAGGTTGATTGGGAGCGTGTCTTCAAACTTTTCAGATATGATCGTCATCGGAGAAAGATTAGAGAATGGATGGAGAAACGGGAAGATTGCATATAGCTCCGCTGGAACCAGCAATCAGAAAAGGCCCTTCCCAGGTTTCCCTAAAAAGAAAGACAGAGAAACCAATGCCATCTCTGGATCAGGAAAGCCTCCCTACAACAACCCCCGACAGACTTTACAAATACCTACTCAAACACCACAAGCCCCACCTCACCAAGTCAACTCAGGCTATAGACCACAAAACTACCAAGAAAGAAAGCCCACCAATTTCGACCCAATACCCATGTCATACACATACCTATTCAATCACCTCATCAGTCACAACTTGATCACTCCCCGTCCAATGAGACCCCTTCAACCTCCTTTCCCTAGGAGCTATGACCCAGAGGCCAGCTGTGGATTCCACGCTGGGGCAGTTGGCCATTCAACAGAAAATTGCAAGGCATTGAAATATGTAGTACAAGACTTAATTGAATCTAAATGGTTAAGCTTCGCAGAAGATGGTCCGAATGTTGCCACTAACCCTCTGCCGGGGCACGGGAAACCCTCCGTCAATGCCATTGAGAATGTTGAGGAGCAATTATTGGTCAAAAAGGTGGAGGACATTGTCACACCCCTGGACCTCATCCATGCTAATTTGTGTCACTTCGGAATCATTATGAAGGGATGTACCAGAAAGGGCTCGTGTGCTGATCCCCTTTGTGTCGGGGCCTATGAAGCATTCAAGCCAGTCCTGCAAGACTTATTAGACCGACACATAATACAAATAGGTCTTCAGAAGAAAGAGGAAGGCGTGTCGACTCTCCAGTCAAGCATTGACCAGAGCAAGAGTATCCGGAAACCACTGGAAATCCATTACAAAAAGGACACAAAGCTAACCACCGCTGTGCCTAAACCAATCACTATTCAAGTGCCAGTCCCTTTTCCCTTTAAAAGCACCAATGCAGTCCCGTGGAATTACGATGTGAAGGTTCAGACCAATCCAGATGTCATTAACATCTCAGGGACCGGTGGGATGACTCGAAGTGGACGTTTCTATACCCCTGGAGGGCCTAGTGAGGACAGAACAAAAGAAGGAGAGGAAAGAGCCCGTAAGGGCAAAAGCATAGAGCAGGAACCTGTCGATAAAAATGCGGGAAAGAAGACGTTATCCGAGCAAGAAGCCAGTGAATTTCTGAAGCTTATGAGACAAAGCGAGTATAAGGTGGTTGATCAACTGAACCAAACTCCCGCAAAGATATCTCTGTTGTCATTATTGCTCAGTTCCGATGTCCATCGTGCAGCATTGACAAAAGTATTGAATGAGGCCCATGTCGCTCATGACATCTCGGTCGGCCAATTTGATGGGATCGTCGGAAACCTTGTTGCAAGTAATTATCTCACCTTTACTGATAATGAGATTCCAACTGAAGGAAGGGGGCACAACAAGGCCCTACACATATCTGTGAAATGTGGAGATTACTCTCTTGCTCGGGTACTTATTGACAATGCTTCATCTTTGAATGTATTACCCAGATCAACCATGGAGAAATTAGATGTGGACTGTTCATACATGAGACCAAGCTCCATATTAGTCAGGGCCTTTGACGGATCGAAAAGGGAAGTCATCGGAGAAATGGAATTACCTGTGCAAGTAGGTCCGGAACACTTCGTGGTGACCTTCCAGATAATGGACATTGCCCCATCCTACAGTTGTCTCTTGGGGAGGCCATGGATCCACTCGGCAGGGGCAGTTCCCTCTTCTTTACACCAGAAGCTCAAGTTCATAGTCAACAATAAGCTGGTGGTTATTTTCGGTGAGGAAGAAATGCTGATAAATAAGTCCGCTCCCACTCGTTACATTGAGGCTGCTGAAGAGTCTCTCGAGACTGCCTTCCAAGCATTGGAAATCGCCAATACATCTGCTATGTTAGAACCCAAGCTATCCAAAACTGCCGTGATGGTTGCTAAGTTCATGTTAGGAAAAGGCTACCAAGCTGGAGGAGGCTTGGGAAAAACCGGACAGGGGATCCTGACACCAATACAGCCAGAGGAGAACAAAGATAGGCATGGGATAGGATATCGGCCCAATCGCACTGACAAGAGAAGGATTGTGGAGGAAAAGAAGGAGCGGAGGTTAGCTAGGCTCGAGGACAGGGTGCCAAATACGAAGAGGATCATCATCTGCGACATCAAGGAAAGCTTTCGGAGTGCGGGAATGTTGAACCCCAATCAGATCGCCGCAGTTGAGGACGATCTAAGCGCTGAAGAAGGTGTCGACAGTCTTGTACGCCCTTGTCCTGCAAACAAAAGGCTCAAGAATTGGGAGATCATTGATTTTCCTGTGGTTTTTAGTTCAAAGTAATGTTTCTATAATGTAATCCTCTGGCTCTGCCCAAGGCCTTAGGATATTTCATTCAGGCACGCATGTTTTCCTTTCAGTATTAATATCAATGCAACGTTATTTCAGTTCCCAATAAACTCTCGTTTTTCTTTTCTTGTTACATTCGCTTCTTTTTTTCTTTCTTTCGTTTTTATTCCGTTAATTTACACTAATGCAGATCCGAAAAAAATGTCTTTGAAAATAACAACGCCAATAATCCATATTGTAACTTTGATCACCCCATCAATCAAACTGAGGAAGATGTTGAGGATAATTGGGAAACCCCTCCAGAGTTAATGAGAATGATGAAACAAGAGGAAAAAATAATCGAACCCCACGAGGAATCAACTGAAACAATCAACTTAGGCAGGAAGAAGACAAAAAAGAAGTCAACATTGGCACCACATTGAAAGACAGCGACCGAGAGAAATTGGTTAGGTTGTTGTTCGACTATGTTGACGTCTTCGCATGGACATACCAAGACATGCCTGGACTGGACCCCAACATAGTCGAGCATAAGTTACCAGTAAAACCAGAATGCCCGCCGGTAAAACAAAAGTTAAGAAGGATGAAACCAGAAATGTCGCTGAAAATCCGAGACGAGGTTAAGAAACAGTTCGATGCTGGGTTTTTAGCCGTGGCAAAATACCCTCAATGGGTAGCCAATATTGTACCGGTCCCAAAGAAAGACGGGAAGGTTCGGATGTGCGTCGATTATCGAGATTTGAACAGAGCCAGCCCCAAAGATGACTTCCCTTTGCCTCACATTGATGTCCTGGTAGATAGCACAGCACAACACTCTCTGTTCTCCTTCATGGATGGATACTCCGGATACAACCAAATTAAGATGGCCCCCGAAGACATAGAGAAAACCACCTTCATCACTCTCTGGGGAACCTTCTGTTACAAAGTAATGCCATTCGGACTGAAGAATGCTGGTGCAACGTACCAAAGGGCAATGGTCGCATTGTTCCATGATATGATGCATAAGGAAATAGAGGTTTACGTGGATGACATGATTGCAAAATCCAAGACTGAAGAAGAGCATATCGTCAATCTGCAAAAACTCTTCGAACGTCTCAGGAAGTTCAAACTCAGATTAAACCCCGCCAAATGCACCTTCGGTGTAAGATCGGGAAAGCTGTTGGGTTTCATAGTCAGTCAGAGGGGAATAGAAGTAGATCCAGCCAAAGTACGAGCAATACTAGAAATGCCGGTACCAAGTACTGAAAAAGAAGTTTGTGGTTTCCTGGGAAGATTGAACTACATCTCTAGGTTCATATCGCAGCTAACATCTACATGCGAGCCCATTTTCAAGCTTTTGTGCAAAAACCAAGAAACAAAGTGGAATGATAATTGCCAAGAAGCCTTTGAAAAGATCAAGAGGTACCTCCAAAATCCACCGATTCTGATGCCGTCTGTGCAGGGCAGACCTCTCATCCTGTATCTAACAGTGCTAGACAAGTCAATGGGTTGTGTACTGGGGCAACATGATGAATCTGGAAAGAAGGAACATGCCATCTACTATCTAAGCAAGAAATTCACCGAGTGCGAGACAAGATACTCATTGTTGGAAAGAACGTGTTGTGCTCTGGCCTGGGCCGCACGTCGTTTGAGGCAGTATATGCTGAGCCACACGACTTGGTTGGTATCTAAAATGGACCCAGTCAAGTATATTTTTGAAAAACCCGCACTCACAGGGAGGATCGCTCGCTGGCAAATGCTACTATCTGAATACGACCTTTTATATGTCACCCAAAAAGCAATCAAGTACTTGGCACACCAGCCCATTGAAGATTACCAATCAATGCAGTGCGATTTCCCAGACGAAGATATAATGGCTCTATTCGTAGAAGGGAATCCTCCGGACAGCGAAAGGTGGAGAATGTTATTCGACGGCGCTTCTAATTTATACGGGCACGGGGTCGGAGCTGTACTGATCTCTCCTGATAACCGCTTCGTACCGTTTACCGCTAGACTGAGTTTCTACTGCACCAACAACATTGCAGAATATGAAGCGTGCGTCCTAGGCATCAAAGCAGCCCTTGAATGGAAAGTCAAAAGACTCGATGTATATGGGGACTCAGCTTTAGTCATCCATCAGACAAAAGGTGACTGGGAAACCAGGGATTCCAAATTAATTCCTTATCATGATCACATCCAAAAGATGGTTGAACAATTTGAAGAGATCACTTTCCATCATCTCCCTCGCGAAGAAAATCAGTTGGCCGATGCTTTGGCGACGTTGTCATCAATGTTCAACATCAATAACAACAAGAGTCTGACATTCATCCGAATCCAACATCGAGACCTACCGGCACATCATTGTGTGGCAATCGAAGAAGAGCCTGACAGTAAACCTTGGTATTACGATATCAAGCACTATATCACAAACAGAGAATATCCTCCTGGTGCCACTGAGAATGATAAGAGGACACTTAGGAGGCTGTCAATGGGTTTCTTCTTAAATGGGGAAGTGCTTTACAAGAGAAATCACGATATGGTCCTCTTCAGATGTGTAGCAGAAGAAGAAGCAGAAAGAATTATGAAAGATGTCCATGAAGGCTCGTTCGGCACCCATTCTATTGGGCACACCATGGCAAGGAAAATCCTAAGGGCTGGCTACTACTGGTTGTCAATGGAGACTGACTGTTTCAACTACGTCAGAAAATGCCATAAATGTCAAATCTATGCCGACAATATCCATGTACCACCTGCCTCTCTGAATGTCCTAACAGCACCATGGCCGTTCTCAATGTGGGGAATGGATGTCATCGGTCCCATCGAACCCAAGGCATCAAACGGACATCGTTTCATTCTTGTCGCTATTGATTATTTCACCAAATGGGTCGAGGCCGCTTCTTACGCCAGTGTAACAAAATCAGTGGTTGTCAGGTTCATAAAGAGAGATTTGATTTGCCGCTACGGTCTTCCGAATAAGATCATCACGGACAATGGGACCAACCTGAACAATAAGATGATGAAAGAGTTGTGTGACGACTTCAAAATCCAGCATCATAATTCCTCCCCATACCGTCCAAAGATGAATGGGGCAGTTGAGGCAGCAAATAAGAACATAAAGAAGATCGTGCAAAAGATGGTAGTGACCTTCAAGGACTGGCATGAAATGTTGCCCTTCGCTTTGCACGGGTATCGGACCTCTATCCGCACGTCAACAGGGGCAACACCATTCTCACTAGTATATGGGATGGAAGCAGTTCTTCCCATCGAGGTGGAAATACCCTCCCTGCGAGTGCTAATGGAAACAAAATTGGAGGAAGCAGAATGGATTCAAGCTCGTCTGGATCAGTTGAACCTCATAGAAGAAAAGAGAGTAGTTGCTTTGTGTCATGGGCAGTTGTACCAACAAAGAATGAAAAAGGCTTATGATAAAAAAGTGCGCCCCCGCCAGTTTCAAGAAGGAGACCTCGTGCTCAAGAAGATGTTGCCTATCCAAAAGGATTCCCGTGGAAAATGGACCCCTAACTATGAAGGACCTTATGTGGTAAAGAAGGCATTCTCTGGAGGAGCATTGATTCTCACAAAAATGGACGGTGAAGACCTCCCACTCCCAGTGAACTCGGACGCAGTCAAGAAGTACTATGCTTAAAGAAATATATGGAAAAAAGAGAAAGATGAGCCAAGCAAAAATAAGCTCGCTAGGTCGAAAACCCGAAAGGGCGGCCTAGGCAAAAATTAGAGCGACCCGGTGGACTGAAAACTCTAAAGAGCAGTCTAGGCAAAAATTAGGGTCAGAAGTTGGACTTTGAGCTACAAAGGCAGTCAATACCTCCGAAAGTTGGATAATGAATGCTCAAAGTTATGTTAATGGGCGATTGGCGTTACTACTTCAAAGATACAAACAATCAAAGGATCAGCTTTCCTTGTTTTCTTTTTCTTCTCTTTCTTTTTGTAGTTTAAACTCCCAATGTAATTTTCAGCTAGCGCGACCTTCTGCGCATTTGTTTTCCATTTGAATATTAAACACTTCCTTTATTCTCTCATTTCCCTATTATCGTAAAAATAACGTTCATGGTAGACGATACTGAATTGCGAAACATGTGCATGATCACAAGCATTATAGTCATTGCGAAATTTCTAAAAATCACAAAAAAGAGATGATCTCTCATAAAGTTGCAAAAAGGAAAAATGCATAATCACTTCAGCAAATCTTAATAACCCGCACTTTGGCACCACTGCTTGAGGCAACCCTCGTATCCCACGTCAAGAGTCATGCGAGTTTGATGATGCCAGCAAAGTCAATAAAGAGTTAAAGAGCAAAAAGAGCAAAAGAGCAAGAAAAGAAAAAAGCCAAAGCCAAAAACAAAATCATTCCACATTTCATTCATCATGTCATCAATTACTTAACTACATGCACGCATGCATCATTCATTGCAAGTGTCTGTTGAGATAATTTTTATGTATTGTTAGCACCAATTCTTCAGACCCCCGGCGGTCCTTCAGAGCCCAGGCGCTCCTTCAGACCAACAATGGTCCTTCAATCCAGATCGCACGTCGCGTTATCGAGCAACCGACGGATCATCCGGCCCCAGGCCCTTCAGACTAGCTGTGTCCGCCTAAAAAACACAGTGCACGTCCTTCGTGGTTATATCAGTTCCGGACCTGATTAACCCTATTGGCCGCTCGAAAAGAGGCCACCCCCAGACCGTATTACTAGTACCATAAGCTAGTTACGCTCCTTCAGACCCATCGGTCCCTCAGGCTTAGGCATGCCCTTCAGACCCCGACGGTCCCTCAGTCGAACGCAAGTCGATGCGCCAAGCATTGATCTTGAACTAGACCTTCAGAGCCCCAGTGCTCCTTCAGATCCCCGGTGATCCCTCAGATCCCCAGCGATCCTTCAGATCCCCAGCGATCCCTATTTACCTTCCGTCTATAGCAACCCATGTTTTCATAAGAAAAACAAAAAAACCTCAGTCTGGACAAAATTAGTGTCTTTCTATCTTTATTTCTATTTTCCTCGAGAAATTGGGAACCCCTCCGATTTCCTAGCAAAATATAAATAAAGAGGGGCAGCTGTAATACCCTAATTTTGTCCGATAAAAAATGAGAGATTTTATTTATTTTTAATAAAAATAATATTCATTTTTATGTTCATGTCATGTATTATTTTATTTTAGTTTGCTACAAGTTTTAATTTTCGAAAAAATAATAATAATTAGAAGTATCAAAACAAAATAGGCAAAGGAGAAAATAGGGGGGTCTGTAAAAAATATATAGAGGTGCAATCAGGATTGGGCCATTTAAAGCCCATTCCTCCACCAAACCCTAACCCAATTCACCTAACCCAATCCAACTCCTTCCTAACCCATCCACCCAACCCATAACCCATAACCCAACTCATCACAAAACCCTAATTTCCCTCCTCCTAACCCTAATTCGACCACCCCCCCTTTACCCTAAAAATCATCCACATTCAATCCCCCCCTTAACCCAAAAATCAATCCACATTCATCCCCAAAACCCCTCCTAAAATTCGGCCACACCCCACCTCTCTCCCTTGAAACTCGATCCACTCTCCCTCTTTTCCCTCCTTGGAACTTGCAACTTCACTCTTCCCACACACTTCCCACTTCCCCACATCTCCTTTCCCCATACACGCCACCCTTCCCTCTCTCCTCCTTCCAACGGCTCCCTCTCCCATCTCTCTCTCTCTCACACATCACTTCTCTTTCTCTTTCTCCCACTCACACTCAACCTCTCATTCCTCTCTCTTCTCCTCCCATCCCTACGACTTCTTCCTCACACACACTCATCACACACTTCACTTCTCTCTCTCATTCACTCATCCTTCTTCTCCAATCCTTCTCCTACACACCCACGACTCTCTCTCCCTTCCATACTCACACACTCATTTCCCTCACATGGCTCTCCTCCTTTCACGCCCCCATTCCTCTTCTCTCACACTCACGGATTTTTTTTTTCTCTCTCACACACAAGCCATCATTTCCCTTCACCAACTACCTCCAAACCTTCACCCCTCCATCATATCAAATCTTTCTCAAGTCAGAAAAAAAAAGGGAAGAACTACTGTGCAAGGTATGGAGGCCACGAGTTTGAAGACAAAGAAGGCATCACCCTTAGTATAAATGGAGGCCACAAGTTTGAAGCAAGGGGCAGATTTTTTTTGGAAGAAAAAGGGAAGAAGAAAATTCTTGAAAAAGTGTAGTGTTGTTTTTTTGATTTTTTCCCTTCTTTTCTTTTTCTTCTCCTTCCAATATTCTTTTTTTTAGTTTAAAAATCTTGTTGTATTAAGGAGATCCGGGAAGAGGTTCTTCCCAACATTGCCAAGTTTTTTCCTTAAGGTACCGTAATGTAATTTTCGAATTTAATACATTATTATTGTTTTTTTTGCTTTTTATTTCATTGTTGCTGTTTTTTTTCTTTTATTCATGTAAATATTGTTGCTTTTACTTATGTTGTTGCTGTTTTTGTTTATTTAATGTAGTTGCTTTGTATATATATTTGTTGTTGTTTTTAAATTTGTTGCTTTTTTTTACTAAATTGTTGCTTTTTTCTTATTTTATTGTTGTTGTTCTATAAATATTGTTACTGTTTTTTTTTTATTTATATATATTGCTGATTTTCGGATTAAAATAAACCTTTTTTTAAAATATTAAAAAATGTGTTCCTTTTTTTATATATAAAATAATTAGTTACTGATTTTCGGATTAAAATAAACCCCTTTTTAAAATATTAAAAAAATGTGTTCCCTTTTTATATATTAAATAATTAGTTACTGATTTTCGGATTAAAATAAAATCCTTTTCAAAATATTAAAAAAATATTTTTTATATAAAATAATTGGTTACTAATATCACTATCCTTTTTTTAAAAAAAAAAGGGTAATAATAATAATAATCATTTTCCCCAAAAAAAAAAGATGAAGAGTAATTTAGTCAAATAGCAAAAAGTAAAAATAAACTGATCAACCGTTTTTAGCGTCAAAACGCTATTTGCACCCCCGGCAACCATTTTTCTTTTTAGCGTCAAAACACTATTTGCACCCCCGCGTTCTCGTAAAACAGCACCCCCTTTTGGTTGCAAGCCCATGTTTTTAAAACACAACCTAGTCCACAAAAGCGATCCGGTCTCACTGTTCGCACCCCCCATTTTTAACACAGCACCCCTGTCATTCGCACCCTTTTTTTTTTACCATCACCCATTCCGCTTTTATTTATACCGCGTGGTTTCCAAACCATTTTTTTTTCTTTATTTCAAACAACCAAACTCACATAAAAATAGGTTGTTACCAACGGTCACTCTGAGCCTAGCTTGTTTGACCGATAGGAACAACCTTTATTTCCAAAGCGGATTAGTAGCGGTGATCACTCTGAATTTATTCGTTTGATCATCGCAAAACACCCGCCTAAACTTCAAGAAATTTTCAGTTAATAGAACACAAACGTAATTTCAACTCCTTTTTAGAAAACGTTTTCCAATACACATTTTCAAATAAACCAGAGCCCGATCACAAATCGGTTATTTATAGCAGTCACTCTGGGTCCCGCTCGTTTGAACGCTGTAAGCACTTTCTTTTTCGAATAAGCCATTAGTGGTGACCACTCTGGATTTATCTGTTTGGTCGCCATGAACGGCCTCTAGTTTTCGCAAATTTTTTTCAAAAAAAATAAAAAAATACCAACACACAAATATTTTCTACCCGAGAACTACGTAGCTTTGATTTCTCCATCGCACCCGGAGATACGTAGGAGCGGGGGCCCACTCCTGTCAAGCGCAAAAAACTAATTTTTTTTATTAAGCCTTCCTTTCCGTTTTTTTAATTAATAAAAAGGGTAGATTAAAATGTTTTCTTTAAACTAATTTTTCTACACATTTAATTAAAAGGTAACCTTTTTAGGATGTTGCGGGGTGCTAGTACCTTCCCCGCACTTAATCGACCCCCGAACCCAAAAACAAAGGTTTTTTCAATGTTTTCCTAAAAATAAATATTGATGGCGACTCCATTGTTCAAAAACAACGAAGAATCCCTCCTCCGGATTTTTCGGTCGCTACAACTCTTATTATTTTTCTTAAATTCTTTTTATGTTATTTGACATTTATCATGAATTAAACATGTCCTTATGTCATTTTACATTTATCTGTTGGTTTAACTACTAGTTTTACCAAACACCATTTGGTATGAGCTAGTTTATGCGCTACCACTATCCACTCATTCGCTATCCTGTTGATGATGTGGCACCTTTGTTCATCTGTTAGTTTCCAGTTAGCTTTCTGTTCTTCAATGTTAGTTTTCTGTTATAATTAGTTAGGATTGCAACAAGAGTTTGTTATGGGCGCCTGGCGCCCAGCTCACAGTATACATGTATATATGCTGGTATGCATTCATTGTAACAGAGAGATCAGAACACAAGGGAAAGAGAGTGAGAGTAAACACATGGAACTTTGGGTTAAGGGAGGTGAGGGGGATTCAATCTGGGTAGAACACAAATTGTAATTTATCATTCCTCAAGATTAAATACATTGGACTCAAGCATTTTTGGCTTAGTCCCCCAGACGTCAGAATCAATTTGATTCTGAACTGGGTGAACAAATACTGGTGTTTTTTCTTCTTTCATTCAGTCTAATTCTAATTCTGATCTTTGTGCCTAATTCGTGGTACATTGGTTCTTGGCACCCAGTGATCAGGCGCCAACTCTGTGCATAGCCAGAGTTCTTGTTCCGGTGCAGAATTTCGCGTGTTCTAAGGGATCCGGCGCCCGTGTCTCGCAAACGTGTTTCGTGTTCTTGTGCGCGTTTGTGTATTGTGTTGCGATTTGGCGCCTGTGCAAGGGGATCCTATCCAACAACGTTGCACCTAGTGCCCGTCTAAAGGGATCTTTTATAACAACTGGTATCAAGAGCATTCGTTGTGAAAGATTGCTCCTATGGAGATGGCGAAATTCAACATTGAGAAATTCAATGGAAATAACGATTTTGGGCTATGGAGAATGAAGATGCGAGCTATGCTAGTTCGCCAAGGTTTGGAAGAAGCATTGGAGGGTGAAAGCAAACTTCCAGAATCAATGTCTGAAAGAAAGAAGAATGAGATGTTAAACAAAGCCTACAGTGCCATCATTATTTGTCTTGGAGATAAGGTACTTAGATAAATTACAAAAGAAAAATCTGCTGCTGCTATTTGGTTAAAGTTTGAGAGTCTTTACATGACTGAAACCTTAGCAAATAGATTATATCTCAAACAGAAAATGTACACCTTCAAGATGAATCAGGGAACATCTATAGGAGACCATGTAGATGAGTTTAATTGACTGATTTTAGATCTTGAAAACATAGATATAAAGGTTGATGATGAGGATCAAGCACTACTATTGATTAGATCTTTACCAAGATCTTATGATACCCTTGCTGATACACTTGTCTATGGGAGAGATTCCTTAAGCCTAGAGGAAGTTCAAAGTGCCCTCATGTCTAAAGAACTCTCCAAGAAAGGAAATCAAAGGGATACTGACCAAGGTGAAACCTTAATGGTTAGAGGAAAATCAGATAAGAGAGAAGGAAGGGGGAAAGGTAAATCGAGATCCAAGTCCAGGCCTAAACACAATAGGTGCTATATCTGTGATTGTTGCGCCCGAAAAAGTCCCCGAGGGAGAACCTTTCTCGTTCACAACTTTTTCTAAGACAATGAAGCCGCCACCAATATTTATTAAGGAAAATATTAGGAAAACCTTTTTTTGGAAAGCGATTGGTCTTGCGAAACTAGAGAATAGGGTTCGGGGGTCGGTTACGCACGGGGAAGGTATTAGCACCTCACACGTCCTCTCTACTGAGAGGGAACCTTTAATTAAATGTGTGGTTTTAAGTGTTGATTTGAAAAATATCTAATTTGCCTCTTTATGTCTTATCGAAAATGAATTAAAGAACTTAATAAAAATTTTTATTTTTGGAGAGAAAGGAAAAAAAAGGGGTTTTAGAAGGAAGTGCTTGACGGGACATGGCCCGCTCCTACGTATCTCCCGGTGCGATGGAGAATTCAAAGCTACGTAGTTCTTGTGTAGAAAATGTTCGTGTGTTTGGTGTTTTTTAATATAGGGGTTTTAGGATTGTGTGATCTGTGTTGAAGGACCACTGGGGGTCTGAAGGGCCGCTGGGGGCTGAAGGAGCGCTGAGGCTCTGAAGGACCACAGTTCACTTATCCTAAAACAATGATTAACCCGGCCGTACGACCGACTTAATCCCCTACTTTGAAAATAAGATTTTTGATTTTTGAAAGAGATGTGTTTGTATTTTTTATTTAGAAATTAGTTGTTTTTGCGCTTGACAGGGGCGTGGCCCTGCTCCTACGTATCTCCGGGTGGAGAATCAAAGGCGACGTAGTTCTTGTTTAATTGTGAAAATTGAGCTTTCGTGATGATCAATTGAGCAAAGGCTCCAAGTGACCACCGTTAGCACTCCATTATTAATAATCATGCAAGCAAAGGCTTCGCAAGACTACTAACAAAGTTTTTGATTTAATGAACATTTTTAGGAAAATTAGGCATTCATGATGATCAATTGAGCAAAGGCTCCAAGTGATCACCACTAGTACCTCGTTGTTAATAATCATGCAAGCAAAGGCTTCACAAGACTATTAACAAAGTTTTTAATATTTCGTCTTGAAGAGCATTAAATTAAATTAAAAAAAACGAGAAAAAAGGGGGGTGGAATGGTAAAATAGGGTGTTATTAGCAGCAAGGGGTTGTATAATTAATAGGTGGTGTAAAAAAGAAGCAGCCCAATGTGTAGACTGGTCCACAAATTCATGGGCCTTTTAGTGGGGTGTCTGTGTTAAATCGTAGGGTGTAAGGAGTGATCTGATTTTTAATTAAAAAAACTAAAAAAGTATTAAAAAGGGCAGGTACTATATAAGGCAACTTCTAATATTGGGAACCCTAATTTGCCCAATCTCATTTCAGCGCCGTTTCTGATCTTCCTTTGGAGAAAGAGTGCGAAACTTCAGGATGAGAGAGGGAGAGAGATTTGCGGAGAGAGAGAGAGAGATTTGCGGAGAGAGAGAACGAGATTGGCGGAGGAGAGGGGACGCCTGTCAGCGGCGCCGGAGGAGCCAACTACTGCGGGTACCGTGGCGACGTCGGCGGTGACTACGGAAGGACGAAGGTGACGGCGTTCTTGGCGCATGGTGAATCTTGCGCCGGAGGTGTGGCGACGGAGACACGCTGGTGCGAAGAGGCGCACGGACGTTGGGGGGCATGGCGACGACCTTCGTGGTGACGCGAAGGGGATAACGGTGGAGATGAAGCGCTGCGCGTTGGTGGTTTGACAGCCAGGTGCTTACGCAGGGGCGAACGACGGCGGGGAGAACGACACGAGGGGGTTCGCGAGGATGACCCGTGGTGGCGACATGGTTTACGGCCACCGTACGTGGTGGCCGGAGGTATGTTCAGATTCCATTTTATATACACATTTTTTCTATATTTTTCCCTGATCTCTATGTCTAAATCCGATTTTTTCTATGGCTGATACTCTGATTTTAAAGAAAACGAAAGCATGCTTCGGTTTCTTATTTGCCAGCCTAAATCCATAATCCTAATTTTCTAAAATTGTTTCGAAAGTTGCTGATTTCATAGCTTTTTTAGAACCTATTTAACTATCTATTTACAGGTTTAATGTTTTCTAACAAATCAACGTTTTAAAACAAAAACAGTAGTTTTTTCACATACTTAGAGCAACACAAACCTACTATTATTTGTTTAGTATTTACATCTGATATTCTTAAACTATTTTGGTGGATAGAAATAAGGCATACGATGGTAAAGATGAAATACCAACCTAAACTCCAGCTTCTGGAAATTTCCTTTTGGCCGGCTGAAAACAAAACCACTGCTACTGCGGCTCTGTTGCTTCTGTTTCTGAATTTTTGCCCTTTTTTGCGATTAGGGTTTCGGCGTGAAACACTAATCTCTTGCTCTGATTCTTCTCCATTTTTTCCCTTGCTACTGCTGTTGACTGCTAATTTATACTACCTTCCTAGGTTCATGCATTAATTGCTTTTGACCGGGCTTTGAATTATTTTTCAGGTTTTGGAGCGGATCGACCTAGGCCCAGCAGCTTGGGGAGCAGCTGCTGGAAACCCTGAATCTGCTGCTGCTGCCTATTATTATTTGCATTTTCGGATTTGTATTTTTTGGTATTTTTAATATTATTATTTTTTGTATTTTTGGACTTTTGGACATCTTGGACACTATTAAATTGTAAATAAAATTAAATAGAATTTTTTTGACATTTTTTGATACTATATTGCTTAAATAAATTATATAAACAAAATAAGATTAATAACAAGAAAAAGGAGTCGGGCCAAATACAAAGACGAGAACGGGCCAGACTAAACAAATACGCTAAAACGAGGCCCAAAAATAGAAAAATGGGCCTGTTAACTAAAAACGCTAAAAATTAACTTGGAATTGCATTCTCAAGCCCAAATTGAAACGACAAGCTCAATCGCGAGAAAAATGACTTTGGTAGTCCCAATTAGGTTCGACTAAATCCAAATACAAAAGATTAAACTGAAGAACGCACGAAACGACCGATTATTCGCGTGCATGCCTAATTTAAAACAACGGTATTTCGATTTAGTTGAACAGGGTAATTGAAATTGGCCAGGGCTAATAACTGAGACACCCTACTGAGAATTCTCGTAATCACACGACTTAAAAACACGATTTAAGTAAAATAAACGACTAAAACTAGAAGACGGACAAAATTGGGGTATAACAGCTGCCCCTCTTTATTTGGATTTTGACAAGGAATATGAATTGGCCGAAACATATTCCGAGGCAAAATAGAAATAAAGAATTCAGAAATTATACCAATTTTGTCTACCTAGAGAAACCTGAGGCAAAAAGGGTAAAACGGGCACTTGGCATGCAGAAAGCGGTAAATGGGCACTTGGCGTGCAGAAAAGCGGTAAATGGGCACTTGGCGTGCAGAAAGCGGTAAATGGGCACTTGGCGTGCAGAAAGCGGTAAATGGGCACTTGGCGTGCAGAAAGCGGTAAATTGCCCAGGCTGCCAAAAACCTGTAATCCTTAAACGGACTCTTGGTGAATCCGAGTTTGCACGTGGCTTTGAGGAGCACGCTTCCTGTTGGCCTTTTCGAGCGACCGGGGGATCGTCATCAGCTCCGGAACTGATATACTGATCAATGCACGGCGTCCACTGTATCTTAGGCTGATACAACTATTCCGTTGAACCTCACATGGGGCTGCGGTCCATCGCGTTGCTCGTACGCGACGTGAGACCTGGGCAGAAGGGAGCGATGATCTCTGTGCTCCAATCCGCAATGCGCGCTTGAGCGCTCTCTTTTCTTTTCTCTCTTTTCTTTTTTCTTTCTGAACTCCCAACTTGGGGGAACATTTTCTGGAATCTGGGGGCGAGGGCTAACACCGAAGTGCTCATCCTCTCTTTGTACCTGTAGCTGAAAATGAACAAATGCATGCAATGCAAATGCCATGATTGCTGTTTTCTTTTTTCTTATGATGAATGATGAGTTTCTTATTTCGTTTGTCTATGTCGGATGAATGCATGATCCTCTACTGTTCCTATATGCTTGATGAATGCAATGATTTTCCTTTTTTTTTCTCTTGTCTGTACGCAATGCATGATTTTCTTTTTCTTTTGCTTATGAATGCATGATTTTCTACTGTTCTTATATGCTTGATGAATGTAATGATTTTCCTTTTCTTCTCTTGTCTGTACGCAATGCATGATTTTTCTTTTTTCTTTTGCTTATGACTGATGAATGCATGATTTTCTCCTGTTCTTATATGTCTTTTTCTCTTTTTCTAGCTTCTCTTCTTTCTTTTCTTTTTGTTGCTCTCTTGGCTCTTCTCTTTTCTCTCTTTGGGCTTCTCTTTTTTGCCCTTTTAAGAATCATGGATATGCGAATGCAAAGCTTTGGTATTTGATGACATGGAATGCTCATGTATTTTAATGACATGCAAAGGAAAACTCTCTTTTTATTTTTTTATGAAATGGGGATATTGCTGTAAAATGATGAATGAAATGATGAATGACATGAGATGTTCTAGCATTCTATGAGATGCCAGTATTGATGTGATGCAACTGTATTGCTTTGATGTTTGAATGCAAATGTATGCGGTGATTGATGCTTTGATGAATGAAATGCTCCTGTTCTAACTTCTGTTTGTCTCTTTTTGCTTGCTTCTATGAAATGCAGACATTAATATGATGCAGTGCTCTGATGTTTGATGCAATGATTCTTGTTCTTTTTTTTTATGGAAATGCTAACGTTAATATGATGCATATGCACTGCTTTAATGTTTGATGATTGAATGACAAAGAAATGCTTTGTGAAATGATGAATGACATGGAATACTTTTGTGTTGCTTCTGTGGTTTCTTTTCTTTGTTTTCTTTTTGCTTTCTTTGCTTTTTCTATGAAATATCTGATGCAAAATGTAATGCTCTAGTGATGAATGACATGCAATGATTTTGTTCTTTTCTTTTTATGAAGTGCGAACATTAATATGATGCCAATGCAATGAAAAGGTTTCTGCTTTTTCTGTGCAACTGACGTGGAACGTTTTTTTTTTCTTTTTGCTATGTGATGAATGCACAAAATGTGAAGATGCAAATGTAATGCTTTGATGCACATGCTATAATGCCTAGATGCATGAGGTAAACATTTTTGTGATGATGAGATGCGAGATTTTGAATGCAAGGACTTGAGATGATTATTGACCATTCTGTTGAAAAATTGAATTTGATTCAAACTCTGGTGTTCTCAAGGTTTTTATTTACAAACAACCTCACTTGTGTTCTCCTTCTTTCCATGATGACTGAATTTTAGATATCACGTAAACAACTTGTGTTCTCTCTTTTTGAAGCATTGTCTAGTAAGCATGCATAAGAGTGCAAATGTGAATGAATGAGTCAGTTAACTTGGAATTGGTTTAGGGCATGGACATTTATGGCAAGTGAAGGAATGACAGACATGGTTATTGCTGAAGCTTATGAGGGACCAAGAGATACAAGATTGCCCCAATTCAGGTCTTTGACGAGTGAATAACTTGCCCCTGTCTAGTGCTGACAACAACTAGGGGTGTAGAAGATGATGAATTGGGAACGCTTCGGCTCTTGGGATGAAAGCTGGAATGAAAGGGGTTTTGCTTCAACCCACAGAATTTGATGTTGCCCCAGTCATAACGAGGACAAAGCTGCCCCAATCAGAATGACAAGGTCTTGTTTAGGATAGTGAGTTGAGAGATTGCCCCGGTGAGGTTTTTATGGAAACGAATGAGGTGAAGGAATGGGAATGCACTCGCCCCACTTTGGAATGACATTGACAACTGGAGTGACATGGGATGGGCATTGAACAGACTTTCCCAAGACTAGGGTGTGTGGGTGGTGAAGAGAATGCCCCAACTTTTGGGTCTGAGTGGTATTCTCAGTGCAAATCTTTGGTTCTCTACTGATGTCTTGACTTTTGGTGCGAAAGAATCCTTACCTGGTGATCACTAAACCTTGTTTTAATGCGTCTTGAATGTGTTTTGGAGTGCAAGTCCCTCTTTTTTTTTATTTTGTCAGCTTTCTTTTTTCTGACTGTTCGTTTTTGTTTCCTCAATTCTCTTTTTTCTGAGGGTTTATTCTTTCTTGATCAGCTTTCTTTTTTCTGATCGTTTATTTTTCTTTTGAGCAAACACATTGTACATAGATAAGCTTGTTCGTCCTAAGATTAGAATTCGAGTGAACAAAAGCAACCGGTCATTGATCGAAATGGACTTTTCGGGATTGTGGTGTTTTGTGGAGGAAAGAGGGTTAGGCTTAATGAAGTGTTTGAGGCTAAAGGGAGGATGAGTTTTGTTCGGCGTTGATTGACGGTTAATGGTCTATGAGGAAGATGGTTATTGGGCTTGTTTGGGCTCTGTTAAAGCAAATTCGTGTCTCATGGTAGAATGACTAAGGGGTTTGATGTTGAGGCCAAAGGAAGTGTTTGAAGGTTTATGGAATCAGGTGTTGGAATGGTGGAGTGTTTGAAGGTTTATTTAGACAAGGGTCTCTTGTATTTTGTGGTAACATGTACCAGCTCACCACTTTATTTTCTTTTGTTTTGGGATTTTCATTTTTGAATCCCCTTTTTTTCTCTTTTTCCCTTTTTTTTTGTTTTTGTTTTTTTTTTATTCTTTTCCTTCTTCGACTCGGGTGAGCTGATAAAAAGTGATGCACTGTTTTTTTTATTTGGGGTGATCCTTGTCTAGGGTGATTTTTGGATTTTGGTTTTTCTTGGCTCAAGGTGGATAGGAAAAGGACTTTCTGGGATTTTGGGGTTTTTGAGGAGATGGCCAAACTTCATTTCAAATCCCGATTGCTTATTTCTACAAGACTTAACTTTAGAACGGTAATTTATCTATCTTCATGTGTTTGCTCTTTTTTCCTTTTTTGTGCCCTAATTTTTTCTTGGACCGCTCTTTGCGAGTTTTCAGTCCACCGGGCGCTCCTTTTTGCCTAGGCCGCCCTTTGCGGGTTTTCGACCTAGCGAGCTTGTTTTCTTGTTTATTATATTATTTTTTTTTTGAGAGATTTGCACTGAAGGAATATGATATTGATAAGGAAAGTTAGTGATCACAGAGTTGCCCCAGCATGGAGGACTTAAAGTCTTAGTGAGAATGAACCAAAAAGTCAAGTATGCACTGATGGTAGAGAATATACTTTATGGGTGGACGGGGCGGGATTAGACTTGGACGAGAAACTGTGGTAAGGGAGGAAAACCAACGGACTCAAACAAGAGAATGTACTCATAGCATGCACGCTCATTAGAAGAATGCTTCACAGAGAGTTAACATCAGTTAAAAATTTGTTTTTTCTTTGATACACTATTTCAGTCTTTTGTCATGGAATGGATGGGATGCAGTGCTTTTGAAAAACTGAGTGCCTTGGAACACCTTGAGTTTGCAACCAAGTAAGGATAAACTTTTTCAAAAAGGATGATTGTTTCGCAAGAACCTCTCGCTTCTCATCACAACTCTTATTTTATGTAATGAATGAATGAACAAATTATGATATGCAAGTATGATGCAAATGCGTGAAGAATGACCACTCGAAGAGCGTGGCTTATTCTAAATAATTTTGTTATTTTTAATGCAAGACAAAACATGGAATGTCAATGCGAATGATGCAAGAATGATGCCCCTTTTTTTTTCAAAATGATTTTTGATTTTGATTTTTTATTGTTTTATTTTTTAGAGGCGAGACAAGGTACGAAATACCAATGCCCCCTTTTTCTTTAGAACGATGAAAGATGCAAGGATGATGCTTTTTCTCTAAATGATGATAATTTTTTTGTTTTTTTAGAGGCAAGGCAAGGTAGGAAATGCCAATGCCCCTTCCTTTTTTGAAAGATGCATGTATGGAGGAATGATGTATTTGAACCAAAGTGATGAGGCGAATGAAATGGTGCATGAATGCTACATGATGATTTTTATTCATGATTATGAATGAGATGCTTTCTTGTTTTCATTTTTTTTTTGTGCAATGAAATGCATGATACTCACAATGATTTTCTTTTTTTGTTTTTTAGTTTTGGAACATGATTTTGAAAATTATTTGGAGATGCAAATGATTTATTGGAAAAAGGGTTTTAGAAAAATGTGCTTGACGGGGTATGACCCGCTCCTACGTATCCCCATTGTAATGAGGAATCAAAGCTTACGTAGTTCTACTGTGTCTCTTTTTTTGAAATAATGCTTATGCATGAACGCCTCGTCTTGGGTGAACTCGACGAGGATTTTTTGCATTATTATAAATGAAATGCTTATGCTATGCAGATGATAATTATTTTTGTTTTATCTTTATGTAATGAAAGGGAATGCAAGATGAATGTTTTTTTTTTTCAAACTTTTGTTAGATGCAAATGCAATGGTGCGAAACGATGTGAATGCGAAATGATGTGGATGCGAAATGATGTGTCATTTACATAAAAAGAGGGTAAGAAAATAAGGATATTATTTTCTACGATTTTTTGAAATAGAGTCTAAGAAAAAGGAATGCAACAAACAAAGGCGTGCCCCCGTGTCCTACAAAGGGTGGGAATCCTAGGGTCTAAAGTCGACGAAAGGGGTAATCCTCCCATGTAGGTTCTAATCACTTCCTTACAATGGCAACCAAGAGCTAAAGTCTCTCTCATGATGGCACCCACAATCGTAGAAAGCTACCGAGTGTGAGGCATCACGACAAAGCGCACTCTTGGGCGGAACTTTCATGAGAGCCATACAGACAAAGGTCTACGAATGGCAGTCACTAATCGTTCCCACTCTCCTAGGTTTTTGTTCAGACCTTGGGTTTTAGGCCCCACTCAATGCTCACAAGTATAGGATGTGAAGTGTGTGTCGAGGGCACAACACCTAGGAATAACTACCCTTCCCCACCTGCAAATGAAAATCCAGAGCAGTCCAGACAAATAGCATGTTTTTTTATCCTAGGGTTCAATATCGATCCAATATAAACTAATCTAGGGTGCCAATAACAATGCACTACTTACCTCAAGAAAGGGAGCAAAGAAGAAGGGGACATGATAAGAAAAGGGAAGTATGCATGTGCTTACCATAGGAAAGGGAGCACAGAGGAAGGGGACATGATAAGAAAGGGGAAGAAATGCATGAGGGAACTAAGCAAAGAAGTAACTATCTATTGCAAAAGCAAACATAGAATAAGAATGCACATGGACGTAACATGCTTATGAAAAAGGAAAGAGAAGAGAGCAAGATATTCAAATCAATCATATAAACCACACATTTAATTAGTTAGGCTTGACCCACTTTTGAAAAAATGTTTTTTAGTGTCCCCAGTGAAGTCGCCAGCTGTTGCGCCCGAAAAAGTCCCCGAGGGAGAACCTTTCTCGTTCACAACTTTTTCTAAGACAATGAAGCCGCCACCAATATTTATTAAGGAAAATATTAGGAAAACCTTTTTTTGGAAAGCGATTGGTCTTGCGAAACTAGAGAATAGGGTTCGGGGGTCGGTTACGCACGGGGAAGGTATTAGCACCTCACACGTCCTCTCTACTGAGAGGGAACCTTTAATTAAATGTGTGGTTTTAAGTGTTGATTTGAAAAATATCTAATTTGCCTCTTTATGTCTTATCGAAAATGAATTAAAGAACTTAATAAAAATTTTTATTTTTGGAGAGAAAGGAAAAAAAAGGGGTTTTAGAAGGAAGTGCTTGACGGGACATGGCCCGCTCCTACGTATCTCCCGGTGCGATGGAGAATTCAAAGCTACGTAGTTCTTGTGTAGAAAATGTTCGTGTGTTTGGTGTTTTTTAATATAGGGGTTTTAGGATTGTGTGATCTGTGTTGAAGGACCACTGGGGGTCTGAAGGGCCGCTGGGGGCTGAAGGAGCGCTGAGGCTCTGAAGGACCACAGTTCACTTATCCTAAAACAATGATTAACCCGGCCGTACGACCGACTTAATCCCCTACTTTGAAAATAAGATTTTTGATTTTTGAAAGAGATGTGTTTGTATTTTTTATTTAGAAATTAGTTGTTTTTGCGCTTGACAGGGGCGTGGCCCTGCTCCTACGTATCTCCGGGTGGAGAATCAAAGGCGACGTAGTTCTTGTTTAATTGTGAAAATTGAGCTTTCGTGATGATCAATTGAGCAAAGGCTCCAAGTGACCACCGTTAGCACTCCATTATTAATAATCATGCAAGCAAAGGCTTCGCAAGACTACTAACAAAGTTTTTGATTTAATGAACATTTTTAGGAAAATTAGGCATTCATGATGATCAATTGAGCAAAGGCTCCAAGTGATCACCACTAGTACCTCGTTGTTAATAATCATGCAAGCAAAGGCTTCACAAGACTATTAACAAAGTTTTTAATATTTCGTCTTGAAGAGCATTAAATTAAATTAAAAAAAACGAGAAAAAAGGGGGGTGGAATGGTAAAATAGGGTGTTATTAGCAGCAAGGGGTTGTATAATTAATAGGTGGTGTAAAAAAGAAGCAGCCCAATGTGTAGACTGGTCCACAAATTCATGGGCCTTTTAGTGGGGTGTCTGTGTTAAATCGTAGGGTGTAAGGAGTGATCTGATTTTTAATTAAAAAAACTAAAAAAGTATTAAAAAGGGCAGGTACTATATAAGGCAACTTCTAATATTGGGAACCCTAATTTGCCCAATCTCATTTCAGCGCCGTTTCTGATCTTCCTTTGGAGAAAGAGTGCGAAACTTCAGGATGAGAGAGGGAGAGAGATTTGCGGAGAGAGAGAGAGAGATTTGCGGAGAGAGAGAACGAGATTGGCGGAGGAGAGGGGACGCCTGTCAGCGGCGCCGGAGGAGCCAACTACTGCGGGTACCGTGGCGACGTCGGCGGTGACTACGGAAGGACGAAGGTGACGGCGTTCTTGGCGCATGGTGAATCTTGCGCCGGAGGTGTGGCGACGGAGACACGCTGGTGCGAAGAGGCGCACGGACGTTGGGGGGCATGGCGACGACCTTCGTGGTGACGCGAAGGGGATAACGGTGGAGATGAAGCGCTGCGCGTTGGTGGTTTGACAGCCAGGTGCTTACGCAGGGGCGAACGACGGCGGGGAGAACGACACGAGGGGGTTCGCGAGGATGACCCGTGGTGGCGACATGGTTTACGGCCACCGTACGTGGTGGCCGGAGGTATGTTCAGATTCCATTTTATATACACATTTTTTCTATATTTTTCCCTGATCTCTATGTCTAAATCCGATTTTTTCTATGGCTGATACTCTGATTTTAAAGAAAACGAAAGCATGCTTCGGTTTCTTATTTGCCAGCCTAAATCCATAATCCTAATTTTCTAAAATTGTTTCGAAAGTTGCTGATTTCATAGCTTTTTTAGAACCTATTTAACTATCTATTTACAGGTTTAATGTTTTCTAACAAATCAACGTTTTAAAACAAAAACAGTAGTTTTTTCACATACTTAGAGCAACACAAACCTACTATTATTTGTTTAGTATTTACATCTGATATTCTTAAACTATTTTGGTGGATAGAAATAAGGCATACGATGGTAAAGATGAAATACCAACCTAAACTCCAGCTTCTGGAAATTTCCTTTTGGCCGGCTGAAAACAAAACCACTGCTACTGCGGCTCTGTTGCTTCTGTTTCTGAATTTTTGCCCTTTTTTGCGATTAGGGTTTCGGCGTGAAACACTAATCTCTTGCTCTGATTCTTCTCCATTTTTTCCCTTGCTACTGCTGTTGACTGCTAATTTATACTACCTTCCTAGGTTCATGCATTAATTGCTTTTGACCGGGCTTTGAATTATTTTTCAGGTTTTGGAGCGGATCGACCTAGGCCCAGCAGCTTGGGGAGCAGCTGCTGGAAACCCTGAATCTGCTGCTGCTGCCTATTATTATTTGCATTTTCGGATTTGTATTTTTTGGTATTTTTAATATTATTATTTTTTGTATTTTTGGACTTTTGGACATCTTGGACACTATTAAATTGTAAATAAAATTAAATAGAATTTTTTTGACATTTTTTGATACTATATTGCTTAAATAAATTATATAAACAAAATAAGATTAATAACAAGAAAAAGGAGTCGGGCCAAATACAAAGACGAGAACGGGCCAGACTAAACAAATACGCTAAAACGAGGCCCAAAAATAGAAAAATGGGCCTGTTAACTAAAAACGCTAAAAATTAACTTGGAATTGCATTCTCAAGCCCAAATTGAAACGACAAGCTCAATCGCGAGAAAAATGACTTTGGTAGTCCCAATTAGGTTCGACTAAATCCAAATACAAAAGATTAAACTGAAGAACGCACGAAACGACCGATTATTCGCGTGCATGCCTAATTTAAAACAACGGTATTTCGATTTAGTTGAACAGGGTAATTGAAATTGGCCAGGGCTAATAACTGAGACACCCTACTGAGAATTCTCGTAATCACACGACTTAAAAACACGATTTAAGTAAAATAAACGACTAAAACTAGAAGACGGACAAAATTGGGGTATAACAGTGATAAGGAAGGACATTTTAAGAAGAACTATCCTGAAAAAAATCATAAGAAAAAGGGCCAGAACAAAGAAGAAACAAGAAGTGCATCTGTGGCATCAGATGGCTATGATAGCTGTGAGCTATTGTTTGCTGATGGTATTGGAAACTGTGAAGACCTGGCCACTGCCAGTGACATAGATTGTGAAATATTGGGCACTGCTAGTGATGACAGTGGAAATGTTTTTGTTGATGCTGATGAACAAAGGATTGAATCAAATTCAACAGCCACTACAACAGGTGATGATGCCTGGGTTCTTGACTCAGGCTGTTCTTACCACATGTGTCCAAGGAGAGATTGGTTTGTTGAGTCAAATCATACAAAGGAGGTCAAGTAATGATGGGAAAAAACAAGGCTTGCAAGGTTATAGGAATTGGAACTGTGAAAATAAGAATGACTGATGGCACAGTGAAACTGTTAACCAATGTAAGGTATGTCCCAGACCTCAAGAGGTCCCTAATCTCCCTAGGTACCTTGGAAGCTGCAGGCTTCAGTTTTAGAGGTGAAGATGGAACTCTAAAGGTCATGAAGGGATCTAGAGTGGTGATGAAGGGTAAAAGAAAAGGTAACAACCTGTATGTTCTCCAAGGCAACACTGTGACAGGGGAAATTCATGTAGCAAGTTGTACAGAGAACAAGACATTAACATGGCACCAAAGGTTAGGGCATATGAGTGAGAATGAGGTCAAAGAGCTAGAGAAGCAAGGACTTCCTATGTGGTGATAGATTAACACAGTTGGGATTCTGTGAACACTGTTTAATAGGCAAGCAAACAAGAGTGAAGTTTGCAACAGGCACTCACAAGACAGAGGAGAAACTGGGTAACATTCATTCAGACCTTTGGGGATCCTCACAGACACCAACTCATGGTGGAAAAAGGTATTTTCTAACTTTCACTGATGATTACAGTACAAAAGTTGGGATATATCTCTTGAAAACAAAAGATGAAGCCTTCAATGTTCATGGGGTACCCTGATGGTGTAAAAGGATACAAGGTTTGGCTACCAGAAGAAAGAAAGTGCATAATCAGTAGAGATGTCATATTTCAAGAGTCAAAGCTACTGGAAGAAGTAAGCAACAGTGAGAAACTAGAAAACACTGATCAGAACAAGGAATTCTTAATTGAGGTGGAGCTAAAGAACAAAGCCACTGAAGCTGATGAAGTTGAAAATCAAGATGAGACTCAGAATGATATTAATCATAGCAGTTCTGATTCAGAAGTTGAAGAAAGCAATGAGGAGGATTCTGTATTGGTAAGAGACAGAGCCAAGAGACAAATCAAACCTCCTAACAGGTTTGGCTATGAAGCTGCCACAGCTTATGCATTGAACACTGCTGCAAACCAAGTGAATGAGGAACCTCTCTCCTATCAAGTAGAGCTGGCAATACGGGATACCCGGCCCATATCGGGCCGGCCCGCTACGGTCTCGGGCTAAAAAGCCCGGGTTGAAATTCGGGCTCACCCTTTATGGCCCAAGCCCGGCCCTATGCGGGCTGTGGGTTTTTCGGGCTAGCCCGCATTATGCGCGATTTTTTAACCCCACTTGGTTTTAAACTAACAGAGATGTCACATGAACTAGAAGCCGTAGCCTTCAACTTGATATACTTGAGGACAATAGCTTTCCCAGGCATTTTAGTAATTGATGTCAAATTAAATTTCATCCCAAGAATAACATCTGTCCAAAATTGTGGATCACGTAACAATTTTCCTATCATAAGAGTTGCAGAAGTGGTCACTTTGATTTCACCGCGAGCTGGTACTAATTCTTTCTGTACTGGAACACTGCCTACAACCATATCATGATAAGTGATATAACCAATAGAGTTTTGACCGTTTGGATTATGGCCTTCAATTTACAAGATCCTTGTTTTGACATCTGAGTTGGAGTGTAGTGTATATGTTACCCAATTTTTTTATTCCCGGGCTTGCGGGCTACCCATGGCCCGGTCGAGTTAGCCCGACGCGGGCTCGGGGTTTTGCGGACCGGGCTAAAAAGCCCGGATGTAAAAACGGGCTCAATTCCTTCGGCACAAGCCCTCCCATTTTTCGGGCTAACCCGGCCCGGCCCAGCGGGCCTGGCCCATTTTGTCAGCTCTACTATCAAGAGGTGATAACTCACAGAAATGTGAGTTATTTATGCCAAAACAAATGAGAATCATCTTGATCTAAGAGTAATTTATGTGAATAAATGTGAAAATTGTACAGAGTTAGCTACAAGTGTATTTAGTGGTGAAAATTATAGTTTGGGCACGCAGGTGCCATTTTGTGGGATTTAACTTGTGTGTTAGTGTGCAGGATTTTTAAGTTGAATTAGTGCTGTGGTTAGTGCTATGGTAGCATCGTGGCAGACAGCTGGTGAGAGGAACAAAATTTAAGGCATCTCAGGTGGTATAAGCAAGAAAAGAGTGTTTTGTCTTTTGTGAGAGTGTGCATTGGCGTGACAGCGCATTAATGGGTCACTAAAAGACAAACAGTCCTTGATTTTAAGGTTGGCAGCACTGTACTCGATTTGCATTAACCCAATTGGTACTTCAAGTGAGAGAATATCCTATAAAAAGACACTTTAACCTAGAAAGGGCATGACCGATAGTACACATATCAGCCTCCACAATTCCCTAGGTCAGAGAGTACTGTTCCATTCCTTCCGTCACTGTACTTCGTCTTCCCCAACCATCTTTCCACCATTTTCAGTGCTGAAACTTCATTGTTGAAGCTGAAAACTCAGAATCAGCAGCACAGATCTTCATTCTCGCAGCACAAAAGCTCTAGAGCAGATCTACAGCTTGCTTTAAGCTTCACTTTGTTTGTATAATTATGCATTCTTCTGTATACTCTATTTTCAGTGTTGTTACTGTTTTGATGGCTCCATTTATGGTAGTTAGGTTCTATTTTGTCATGTCTAAGCTCATTATGAGCTAGATCTCTTTATAGTCAAGACTATGGTGATGTAATTAGGATCTATTGATGTTTAATGTGATTAATGCTTGGCACTTCATTAATTTGCGTGAGTAAATGATAGACATCCTTTTTAAACTTGATCACTTTAATCTGGATAACGTGCTTTTATTTTTGGAAAGAAATTTAAGTGCTGAATTCGCAAATTAACATAGTTTGAAGAGTAATAGGAATATTACCCTTTCCTAGTGAAGAATAGGAATATGAAGCTAGGGCTATGGTGTGAACTGAAACATGCTTTTCAACCTACGGAATGAACCCCATGGGAGCTTAGGAATAAGGAAACCTTGACAACATTTCGTTTCACAGTGATAGGAATATCCATATTCATTCTGCACACTGAGTGCTGTCATAGCATCACTCACAACATTGCATCAATAGTGATTAATTACAGATCCTTGTCTTGGCTATATTCATCTCTTTGATTCTACCCCCTTATTTTACAGTTTTACTGTCCTCAACCATTTACCTTAACCTCTGCACAATAATGAATTTTTACCATGCTTTTAATTTTACTTTTTACTCATTGTTTCAAGTGCTATCAAATAGAGTTAGTTATTAAACATTAATCCTCGTGGGACGATCTTTCTTATCACTTTATTACTTGTTTGATTGTGTATACTTGCACAACAAGAGGCTATGTCCAGTAACCAGTATCAACAATGGCAAGCTGCCATGACTGATGAAATCACAGCTCTTCACAAAAACCAAACTTGGAGACTTGTGAAGAAACCTACTGGTATGAAGCTAGTAGGATGCAAGTGGATATATAAGAAGAAGGAAGGTATCTTAGAAAGTGATCCACCTAGGTTCAAAGCACGATTGGTTGCAAAGGGTTACACTCAAATAGAGGGTGTGGACTATACTGAGATCTTCCCACCTATTGTTAAGCATAGCTCCATAAGAGTTCTGCTTTCTCTAGTTGTTCACTATGATCTCCATCTTGAACAAATGGATGTAAAAACAGCCTTTTTACATGGAACACTTGATGAGAAGATTTACATGGCACAACCAAAGGGTTTTGAGGAGAAAGGCAAAGAAGATCTGGTCTGTTTGTTGCAGAGATCTCTGTATGGATTGAAGCAATCCCCCCGTCGATGGTACAAGAGATTTGACTCATATATGATGAACATTAAGTATAAAAGGAGCAACAGTGACAGCTGTGTCTACTACAAACAACTAGATAGTAAAGACTACATCTATTTGCTGTTGTACGTAGATGACATGCTCATAGCTAGCAAGAACAGCTGTGATATCACCAAACTAAAGGGACTGTTAAACAAAGAGTTTGAAATGAAGGACCTTGGAGAAGCCAAGAAAATCCTAGGAATGGAAATCATAAGGAATGGAAATGAAGGACCTTGGAGCCACAAATGTGGGGTTGACGTATAATTAAGGGGCTCATGATTCAGGTGGAGTGGAGGGATATGTTGACTCTGATTTTGCAGGAGATCGTGACAAAAGAAGATCTCTCACAGGGTATGTATTTACTCTCTTTGGAAACACAGTTAGTTGGAAGGTCTCACTCCAACATGTAGCTGCATTATCTACTACTGAAGCTGAATATATAGGAGTCACTGAAGCTGTAAAGGAAGCCCTAAGGCTAAAGGGCCTTGTGAACGAGCTTGGAGTTGATCAAGGAAGTGTGAATGTGTATTGTGACAACCAAAGTGCAATACACTTATGCAAAAATCATGCATATCACGAAAGAACCAAACATATAGACATAAGCCTGCATTGGATAAAGGACATAATTTCTGAAGGAAAGGTTCAAATTCAGAAGATACTTACAGCACACAACCCTGCTGATTTCATTGCTAAGGTTGTGTCCCTTGCCAAATTCAAGCACTGCTTGAATTTGTTGAAGATTGGTGAAGGATAAAGGACAAGCTGGACTAAGCATTTGCAAGAGTTCAATGTTTGAATCTATGGTAAGGTGCCAAGGTGGATATTGTTGATGATGTGGCACCTTTGTTCATCTGTTAGTTTCCAGTTAGATTTCTGTTATTCAATGTTAGTTTTCTGTTATAATTAGTTAGGATTCCAACAAGAGTTTGTTATGGGCGCCCGGCGCCCAGCTCACAGTATACATGTATATATGCTGGTATGCATTCATTGTAACAGAGAGATCAGAACACAAGGGAAAGAGAGTGAGAGTAAACATAGGGAACTTTGGGTTAAGGGAAGTGAGGGGGATTCAATTTGGGTAGAACACAAATTGTAATTCATCATTCCTCAAGATTCAATACATTGGACTCAAGCATTTTTGGCTTAGTCCCCCAGACGTAAGAATCAATTTGATTCTGAACTGGGTGAACAAATACCGGTGTTTTTTCTTCTTTCATTCAGTCTTATTCTAATTCTGATCTTTGTGCCTAATTCATGGTACATTGGTTCTTGGCCCCCAGTGATCAGGCGCCAATTCTGTGCATAGCCAGAGTTCCTGTTCTGCTGCAGAATTTCGCGTGTTCTAAGGGATCCGGCGCCCGTGTCTCGCAAACGTGTTGCGTGTTCTTGCGCGCGTTCGTGTATTGTGTTGCGATTTGGCGCCCGTGCAAGGGGATCCTATCCAACAGCGTTGCACCTGGCGCTCGTCTAAAGGGATCTTTTACAACATATCCATTAGTTTATCTGTTATCCACTATTTTTTACCAAACAGAGCCTAAATATATTTTCTTTTTTTAAAAATTTTCAATTAGTTTCCTTAAAACTCTCGAAGAAAATAAAAAGAAAACCCTATAATCAAAAGAAACGTTTGATATATTCAAAAAAGTGAAAGAGAAAATTTATGTAAATTAATTAAAAAAATTGAAGCAAACTCAGATTACAAAAACAAATAGATAGTTTATTCTTTTTGTTCTGAAACTAATCCCATGCTATTCAATTTTAATATGAACTAAATTTTGAAACAGAAGTTGGATTATCTTTTTTTTTGGTTAATTATGTTGTAATTTAATCATTAAACAACTTATATATGTTGACCATAGTAGTGGTCGGTGCAATTCTAAGCAAATTTTAGCAATATTACTAAGATTTAGAATTTTAGATCACAGGTTTATTACCAATGAAGTCTTGGTCTAGTGCGGTTGGTCAAAAAAAATGTTGGGTCGAGGTGCAATGGAAAACTCATGTTTAAATTCTTCGGTGCCGGGTCCAAAAAGTTAATTACAGGTCCAAAAAGTTAATTAAGGCGAGTTCCAAAAAAAAATCACATGCTTATCATTTTGAGAAAGATTTTACATCTTTATATCGTAAGGAAGCAAATACCATCATTGGTACCTAAGAGCACTTGGATGAGATAGTGGGGGTCTTTTTCAGTTTAACTAACCCGTGAGATAGTCGGTTATTTTAGAAACTCATGTTAGTCCAAAAATTTAATTAAGGTGAGTTCCAAAAAACCAATCACATGCTTATCATTTTGAGAAAGATTTTACATCTTTATATTGTAAGCAAGCAAATACCATCCTTGGTATCTAAGAGCACTTGGATGAGATAGTGGGGGTCTTTTTCAGTTTAACTAACCCGTGAGATAGTCGGTTATTTTAGAAACTCATGTTAGTCCAAAAAGTTAATTAAGGTGAGTTCCAAAAAAAAAAAATCACATGCTTATCATTTTGAGAAAGATTTTACATCTTTATATTGTAAGCAAGCAAATACCATCCTTGGTATCTAAGAGCACTTGGTACCTATGGCAACATTGTTAAATCTATTAAGAGAAAATTTTACCGCCTATTGAGATTCTACCTCTGCCCGATTTATACAAAAAAAATATCATCTTTCATGGATTCAGATCCTTCATTTAGCGCCAAAACTGTAGTTTTTTATTTTCACTTTGGTTTTTCATTTTTAATGTTTGTTTTGTCTCGATTAATTAATATTTTATAAAAGTAGAATAATTAAATATCTCTATTCTATCAATCATTCTTATTTGTTTTCAGTTTTAATATTTGTTTCCAATTGGGCCACTATTTTCACCATTTTAAAAAATAAATTATTAATATTTTAAATACTAATTATCCAAATACTAATATTTTAAAAATCATTTCTCTTGACTAATTAATATTTTAAATATTAATATTTTATATAAAATAATTAAATACTAAATATATCTATTTTCTTGCCGACTCTCCCTTTTTCAATATATTAATATTTTAAATATATTAATATTTCAAATACTAATAATTCAAAGACTAATATTTTAAAAATCATTTCATCCAACTAATTAACATATTAAATACTAATATTTGATAAAACTAAAATAAGTAAATATCTCATTTTTCCTGCTAAGACCCCTTCTTTTTCCTGCGCAGATCGATTCTTCAACTCTAGCTCTTTCCACTTAGGTCATGGGTTTTGACCGATTTCTTTTATTATTTTCACCACTTAAAAAATAAATTAATTCAAATATTAATATTTTAAATATAAATAATTTGAACACTAATATTTTACTTTGTGCATCTTATATTTTCTCTCCATTAGAGAGCCTACATGAGTTGATTAATTATAGTTTTTGATTACATAACAACACATTTTTAATTACAAGTTGATTAATTTTAGTTGCGGAAAACTATACAAACAATGGCAACTAAAATAATATTTAGTTACCAACATGATGCGGCACAAGTGGTAGATACTTGGGTCCCTTAACCATTTGGTCCTTGGTTCGATCCCTGGCCGGTGCGTATGTAAAAACATTTGTTGGGAGAGGTCAACCCCTTAAAAGGATCTCAGATAACTCGAAGAATTAGTCTCCACAGTCGCCGTGGAGGATACATTCGTTTACCAAAAAAAGAATAATATTTAGTTTAAATTAAAATTTATTACACTTAAAAATATAAATATGTGGGGTCATGCATGGTTGTCAATATCGCGAGTCAACTCGTACGGTTCTACGAGTTTACGAGTCCATGCTGCCAAAACGAGTCAAATCGCGTGTAGAATCGTAATCTTGATAAACTCAGATGGAATCGGTCAGAATCGCCCAAACTCGTTCAAACTCGCGATTCTATAGCGAGTCTACGATTTTATCAAAAAACCTGATTTTTTTAAAAAAAAATCCCAAAATGGTGCGTTTTAGGTTAACGTGTAATTGAAGGGTCACGCACGCTGAAGTGAAAACAGTTCCCTTCTCTCGTTTCCATTCCCACTGTTTCTTCTTCTTTCATTTTACATTCCCTCCCTAGCACGTTGCCGTATAGTGTCGTCGTTCGTTCCATCGCACGTCGTCATTTGTTCCGTTGCAGCGACACGTCATCGTCACCATGCCTGCCATCGCGCGTCGCCGTCTCTGCATAGCGTCATCCTCTTCTTCGAACAGGTGCCATGCTTCTTCATTTTAATGATCATCTTTCATTTCTGCGTTTTGATTCTATTTCATCGTTTACTGCTTCTGTGTTCCATGCTATTTGCTTCTTCATTTTACTGCGTTTTGATTCTGTTTCATGACATCGTTACTGCGTCTTTATTAATGCTTCTGTGTTATTGCTCTTTAAATCAAGTATTAGTGTATTACTGCTGAATTAGAATTAGTAAAATGATAGTATTATTGCTCTTTGAATCAAGTACTATTATTGCTGAATTAGTGTTATTGCTCTAAAGCTACTGTGTTATTGCTCTTTGAATTAGTATTATTGTTCTAAAGCTACTAAATCAAGCATACATAGTATTGTTGCTCAATTAGCAAAAGGGATAGTATTATTGCTCTATTAATTATAGTACCATGATCATGATATCCTAATAAAGTGCATTATTAATTATTATCATTATTTTTGTATGTGCTTAAGTATTTGAAATCATCATGTGGCATATTATGACATAATAAGTCCACATTTATGTATTGATGAAATGTCTTCATTGTTATTGATAGCTTGATACTGTTTGACACTGCAGAAATTATTTTATAGAATTTTTTAATGTAATTTTTTTTGTTCATAGACTCTTACGAGTCTACGAGTCGAGTCTACGGCCCCCTCACGAGTCTATGTAGACTCTCGAGTCTGACAACCATGGGGTCATGTATAAGTTTCTTATACACAATCACCATTGGAGTAAAAACTACTCGAGTTCCTTATAAATTACTCAAATTCTACGTGGTAGTTTGGGCCAACAAAAATCATCTTAGTTAGCCCACTTTGGTTTCTTATAAATTACCCCACTAAAATTGCGCTAAAAGCGTATAACAAATTATCAATTATTAGTATTGCAAAAAGTTAAACAACGCGACACTAATATCAACTAGAGAGGCTTAATCCTAAAGGCTAGTTTAGTTGAAATGTCACTACAAGAAAATCGGCGATTTCCGTCGCAAATGCAGTGATTTTCGTCGCAAATTGACGTTTCCGACGAACTTTCCGACGGACAAAAGTCCGTCGCAAATCATTTCCGACAGATTTTTTCGTCTCAAATGTCTCCGTCGCAAAATCGTCGAAAATCCGTCGCAAATATCCGTGGCAAAGTCGTCGCAAACTATGACACCTTTTTGTCGCAAATCCGACGGAAATTTTTAAAAAAAAATAAAAAAAAATTATACATCCAAAATACTATTTAATAGTTATATCTATACACTAGACCCTCAAGCGTTTAAATATGTTTACTTCCAAAAAATTATATCATACATCCAAAAGATTAATAAAGTTTGACACTCAAAGACTTAATAATTCAATTGCATTACATTGATCAAAATACCAACATACAAGTGTCTTTATATAGACAAGGTTTACTCTTAAAATAATATTAAACTATAGTTACTTGTCCTACTAATACACTCCAGACAAATCCTAATTTACCACTTCATACAACTTTAACTATGACAACCCCATCTGTAACTTCTTGTAGCATCTTGAACTTTGTAGTCAACAATTGAAACTTCAAATATTGCCCAAAATACCACAGAATGTGACTTTCCTTAATTGCAGCTCAGCAAAGCATTGACATCAATTCCATAGTTAGCCTCAGTGAAAGACTGAAATTAAGAAGATAACATTTTAGATGGCGTACTTCAGCAAAAATGTAAAATGATACAAACCAAAGAACTTCATGCAAAGTAAAATAGGTATGCTTCCAAGCTTTTATTCCACACAATGTTAAACTTCATGTCAAGAATACAGACTTCATGAACACATGAAATGAAAATTGTGTTGCCCGCCAAAACGCATAGATTAAGATTCTTTTTATACTTAGTGGCTCTATCAGCAAAATGAAGGCAATAACAACTCTATATTTGATTTAAATATATACTTACAACATATAGAAAGAATTACTAAAAGGGGAGTTTTAGCATAAAGTGTAGACATTAAGATGAGAACTCCAAATAATTAAGCATCATTATATGACCTTAAAATCATGCTATGATGCATTTTTAAAATGACATTTGACATTGCCTTTACAAAGAGATACCAGTATTATACAAAATCTAGTACAACCTGCATTATCATTAAGCACACTCTACAAATTGTTATGCAGTGCGAGAATTCTGAAATTAAGTTGATTAGAAAACTTCAGCAGTGTGCACTGTGCAGGTCTCTTATGAAGGACAAAAGAAACCACCATGCATTTATACAAAAACTAATAGAAATGGAAAATATTCCCAATAATAACATTCTAATTTTGATGTTACAATGAAAAGTGATAAAATTTATAAATACCCCTTCCATGGCAGAGAAATAAGGGAAATGGTGTTGCACGCCTTATGCTATCACGTGATCCTCCGACCTGGTTTTTCAAGGTCCTGTATCAATTAGCAGCTTCTGAGTTATGTATATAACTTATAGCTTAAATAAAGGAAATTATGGGTGGATGTGCCTTATTACTAGTGTGTTTATGCCCCTTATTGACAAGTGGTAGAAACCAAACCTTGAACAAGGAAGCCACCACTTACAGAAGATCACATCGATATGCTTTTATAGCGGTAATGGAAAACCTACTATTTGAAGGCCCTGTTGACAAGAGGTTGGCGACGTGTGCTGTAGGAGCATCCAATCCCTCTAAATCACCAGGAGCATCTTCTGAAATATCCCCAACATCAAACCCTGATAAAGAATGCCTCAATCAAATTACATTATCCTTGACAGTAAAAATGGAAATGGAACTGAATGTATAGTAAGCTGTGAAGCATGGACGCGGCCGCAAATCGCCGTGTCACCGTGTCGGACACGGATCGGACACCGACTCACGTACGACTCACGTACGATGCGCGTCAGACTCGTTTTTGCGGTGTCCGTGAAACAAAAAAATTTGGACACCGCTGGGATGCGGGTTGGACACCGGTTTTTAGGGACACGGCCCAACTCAAAATATTAAATAAAGTTAAAAAAACAAAAATATAGTCTTTCACAACTTACAGATTACTCAAAAATAGAAGTCGACTTTTAATTTACGCTGCCGTCGTGCTTCTTTGTGCTGCTCTGCATATCGTCGTTCTGTTTTCATCGTCATTGTCGTCCTTAAGGTCGGTGATTTTCTGTTCTGCTGTTTTTGTTTATTTCTTTTCATTAGGGGTACTTCCTTTAACCTTAAGACTTTCTTTTGTATATTTTATATCTTTTATGCTTTCTTTATTGTTGGTGGGTGGGTTTTGTCTGCTTGCTTCTGGCCATTCCATTGTTTATTAGTTTATTTATGTGTGCTTTTGTTTGTTGGTCTTTATTTTTATTTTTTTTTACACATCGTGCCTTTATTCAATTTATTTCATAAGTTTTGAGTTTTTGTTATGATTAATATATTATTATTATTATTATTATTATTATTATTATTATTATAGATGAGCCGGACTTAGAGGCCGTCTTTGACCAACTATAGGATATGATTTTATAATTTTGTTTTAGAATATTTTGGTAATTTTTTTGAGGATAATATTTTTTGTATTGAAAGTACTCAATTTTGTTTCTCATTTTAGACTCATAATTTATTTTATTATATTAAATATAAGTATATAACGGTGTCCCCGTGTCCTATATTTTGGGTAATAGCAGTGTCGGCGTGTCCGTGTCTGTGTCGTGTCCAGTGTCCATGTCCGAGTCCGTGCTTCATAGATAGTAAGACAAATTTTGCGGCGATAGGAAAACGGTCAAAGAGCAATGGTGTTTTCAAGCGAATAGTGTAAGTAAAAGATTAAATTACTGAATCTTACAAGCAGTGCAAGGAAATCCACCAAATAAGGCTACAGGCCGCGTAGGAGCAGTTGGGCAAATCCATTTAATCTGAAACATAAACTTCAAGAAAACAAATGGTATCTGCTTATTAAGTTCACATCCTTTCCAAATACAATGCACCTGCAGATTTGTAGTAGCTATTAAAAAATGCCAATGTCAAATATATGCATATTCTTACATTTGGAAGAGGAAGAGTTTCCAAGAGTTGTGACCAGCTACAAAACAAAATAAAGTTCATTTTAATTACCATAGACCGGTCTTGAGCTTATCAACTAAATAAAAAAACAAGCTAAAATATGGAAATCAAGAGTTGTAAACATATATGCACCGATCAACATGATTTCAAAATTATGGAAATCAAGAGTCTATTTCTATTTCTAGCATTGGGACTATATGTGTCCTTGTTTGGATACTTAATTGTCTAGTCATTCACATTCGAATATTTATATCTGAGTGAGATCATAGATCTGAAAAACAGGGAATATTTAGAGATAAATGTAAGACAAGAAAATGACAGTAAACTTAAAATCTCTTTGGTAAAATCGTTTAGGAAATAGAATAATAATTAACAACCTAATATAACACAATATACCATCTTTCAAAATTTCTTTAGAAGCCAACATTGCAACAAAATCCTTGGTTGAGAGATATCTTGAAGATTATATTTCTTTTCACCTTTTTGCCATTCACCTGTTATAAGAAAGTTACAAGTTTGAACACAGATGTTATTGTCTTTGAAAATGCATCACATAAAATAATAAAAACACACAACTACAGAGGTGACCATCAACAAGATAGACAAGTATATATGTTCGAACATGATATATTCCTGAAAATGGTGACGACAAGAGACTAATAGAAACAATAACAAATTATAATCATATGCCATTTTGAATAACCATAACTTTTAAAAGCAAATATGCAACTCAAAATTAGGGATAATACAAAACATTCAAAGGTAGCCCAGAGAATACTGAATGGCTTCTTTCGTAAGAGAAAAATACTAAATGGTCTCTTAGACCATATAACAAACAGCTTGAACGCATACTAATCATGCCTAATATGATATTCCATCAAAATCGTGTTGTGCACAGTATATGCCGGTTTAAATCCACAACAATTGAAGAACATTTCCAAGACACACAAATTCACAAGAAATTATGGAACTAATTATTAATTTTTCTAAAAAAAATGAAGAATGAAGGAAAAAGGAACATCGTCATAAACACTTTTTTTTCAGTAGTTAAACAGAATCACATTACAAAACCATTTTCCTTTTCCCTTCTAGCCCAAAACCTAGAAACTAATACAATCCACTACTAAGAACAAACCCAACAGTAGGTTTCTGAGAAAAGAACCCATCAAGCAAATCAAGCAATCGAACTCCAAACAGCTTTTAACTAGCAGATCAAGCTATTACCCAACAAACATGGAAGAAGATAGCAATAATAATGAAGCAATAGGGTTATTTTCAATCACTGACAAACTATTAACAAGAAAATCAAGATATTGCAAAGCAAAAATCGACTTAAATCAAACTATTACCAAGCGAAAATCACAGGGGTTGCAGAAGAGAAGAGGAAAATCGATTGGATGCAGAAAAGAAGAGAAGAATCGAATGCTTGGCCAGCAGTGGAAGAGGAGCGATGGCTTCTAGGTTTTGGGTTGGGTGGGTCACGCGAAGGGAGTGGAAATGAGGAGGAGAAGGAGCGGTGCTGGCCGGCGACAGGGAGGCGAGAGTGGTGGTTGCAGAGAGTGGAGAGGGTTTAGGGTTAGAGTGAGAAGTGAGAAGTGAGAATGAAAGAGGGTCGAAGGGATTGGTTTCTTAAAATCTACACTTACAACCTTTGCCCCGATTTCTAAGCGGTAGTGAGGGAAATTTCCGTCGGAAGTGAGCGACGGACTTAAGTTTCGTAGGAAACGTAAGCAGGAAACACAAGTCCTATACATTGAAACTGTTGCGACGACACAATCCGTCGGAAATCATATGCAGTAGAGACGGACAAGAATTCCGTCAGAAACATTGGTAGCTAATTTAGGTTTTTCTTGTAGTGTGTGGGGTTATCTGGGGTGGCTGATGATGGCCCGTGTTGGATAGATAGATGGTATTGGAGGCGAGTGGCAAAGAGGTTGAGGCTATAATTAAGGGCGGGAGTTGATGATGTTTTATGCATGTAATGTGCTTTATGAACATTAGGAGTTTGTAGAATGATGTTAAAAAGAGGAAGATCCATGATTTGGTCCACTAGGATAAATTAGATTCCATTGTTATCCAAGAAACGAAGATGGAAGAGATCACAAAGGGTCTATGTTGATTCATTCAGAGTGATGTGGAGGTATGGTTTTATGGTGGATTTGAACTGGATAACAAATAGTTGTGAGCGTCAACGTATCGCCTCAGGTGGAAATATCGCGGGTGTCTCAAAGGTTGAAGCGTCAGAGTTTTTTTGCATGAGCTACACCTCATTGATATACTCTTCTTGGGTATGATATTTACTTGGGCTCAACCCTACTGTATAGCCATAATTACGTTAGATCATATTCTTGTATCTGATGAGTGAGTTGAGGCATGGGGCAGTGTATCCCTCTAGGCAGGCCCTCCCAAGGGGTGTCTCGGACCATTCTCCCTTTGTTTTCAAATATGATGGCTCAAACTAGGGTTAAACGTTAACCTTTTCGCTTCAGTAATTTCTAGCTTAAACATAAGGCCGGCAAGGTGGTATTTTAAGTCTAGACATCGATCCTCAGCTTTATTTAGGTGGATTAATGGCTATATCCTCAAAGAGAAACCAAAGGTGATCAAGTCAAAACTTAAAAAGTGAAATAAGGAGGTTTATGGGTCTGTTGAGGTCAGTTATTAGTGGAGGATATAAAAGTGGCCTAGCTAATGAGGGAGGTTGAAGGTCTCTTTGTAGAAGAGAAAACACTTCAAACGGAAGACTTCGCACCGCTATGAGAACTACTCAAAAGTAGAGAGCGCCTCCTAGTTTTGGTAACAGAAAAATATAAGTGAAAATAATAATTGTGGCTTGAGGTCTCTCTCCCTCTCTCTCTCTATATATATAATAAAAAATTGCAACAGAGGTAATATAATAACAGCACAAAACCAACAAGGGTGGGTCCGAGCGGTAACTGGGTTCAAATTTCACCTTAGGGTTTCAAGTTCGAATCTTAGGTGTGACAAAAAACTTTATTAAGAGGGGAGAACCACACGGGCAGGTAAAGTCGAGTACTCGCGGCCAGCCAAATTCCCCAGTGTAGATTAGTCATCGACAAAACCGATAAATACCGAACACAAATGACATTGTAAGAAAAAAATAACAGCACCAAAAATCTAGTTTTACTTTTATTGCTTCATTTCTTTTTTTTTGTTGACGCAATTGCTTCATTTCTTTTTCACCTTTATTTATGTTGTGTCTGAGCTGTAGGTGATGTGGTACAAGCAAACCAGCATAATTGTGGGAATTGAAATGTGAATCTAAAGAAAATGCTAACTGATAAAATTGGAATTAGGATATATTAAATTTGAGAAGACAAATATTAACTTTAAGGGTTGGTTTGGTGGATCATGGCGGGATTTGTTTAAAAAAAAAGAAAAGATATATACAGTTTTTAATTTAATACATTATTTATTTTTGGTTTAATTTAGAAAAAAACAACGCCTCACAATGAAATTTACTTTTTATTAAATAAAAATAAATATTTTGCTAAAAATGGGTATTTTATTGATAAGGTTAAAAATGGGTATTAATAGTATTTCTCTATTAAAAATAAAGCCTTTTTTCCAATAGATTAAACATTATACTTTTTTAAAAATATTTTTAGTTTTTAAATTTTTTCGAATAGTTACCTTAACTCTCGTAGCAAAAATAAAAAAATAAAAAAATAAAAAAATAAAAACCCCAAAATCAAATGAAACACTTCATATTCAAATAAGTGAGAAGAACATTCTGTAAATTAACAAAGCAAATTGAAGCAAACTCGGATTACAAAAACAAATAGATAGTTTTTTGGTTCGGATCATTGCTGGCTACCTACGAAGTGTTTCAACACTTTCAACGAAAGACTGATCTCCGCTCTGCACCTGCCGTCGAGTGGTGGTGTGGCCACTACTTCGGTACGAGCCAATTATCAGCTGCCACGTCCCCTTCGTTTTTCTTTTTTGTGGACGTGTCTTGGTCTGAGCATGGTCCGTACAGCGAACATGCAATGATGGCCCTTAGTACTATTTCGGCTTCCTTTACCGACGATTGCACTACCTACACTACAAAAAAAATGTCATTTGCGACGGACATTAGCGACGGAATACGATTCCCTCGCTAAAACTGACATTAGCGACGGAATTTGCGAGGGAATAAGGGTCTTCGTTTTTTTGAAAATTAGCGACGGAAATTAGTGCATTAGCGACAGAACAGTCCGTCGCTAATTGTTTGGAGGGAAACTGAAATCAGAACAGCACGGAAACCGAAGCGATTAGCGACGGAAATACTGGTCCCTCGCTAATGTTTTTGACCGTTCCAGCCTTGGTTAGCGTGAAGGGATTAGCGACGGAATAGTCCCTCGCAAATTCCGTCGCTAACCCCAATTAAATAGAATCAGATCCCATTTTCCTCTCTCTGTTTTCTCTTCTCTCTCACTCCCTCACTCTTCTCTCACGAACCCCAACCCCACCACACCATTTCCAGCACCACCACACCACGACCACCACACCACCGCCACCACAACCAACTGTCGCCGTCCCTCCCCTCTCTCTCTCTCTCTCTCTCTCTCTCTCTCTCTCTCTCCTACGCGACGTCGCTCTCTCTCCTCTCTCTCTCCTACGCGAACCTCTCTCTCACCGGAGCTCTCCCTTTTCGCCACCACCGGAGCTCGCCCTCCTCACCACCACCGGAGCTCGCCCTCCTCACCACCGGAGCTCTACCTTTGGAGGTTTTTTTTTACTGATTTTGATTTTTTTTACCAACTGATTTTGTTTGATATTGTTTTGTTAGAATTTGTAAAATTAATTTTGTGATATTGTTGTTTGGTAATTTTAGTGAATTTAGTTTTGTGATATTGTAAAATTAATTTTTGAAATTGTTTTAGTGAAATTGTGTTTAGGATTAGAAATTGAAATTGGGTAGAAATTGAAATTGTGTTTTAGGTTTTAGGATTAAGTTTAGGATTTATAGAAATTGTGTAGGATAAAAATTTGAAGTTGAAATTGAAATTGTTTGTTGAAATTGAAGTTGTTTTATTGAAATTGAAATTAATAGTGAATTGATTTATGTTTTTTGCTTGAAATTGAAATTAATAGTTGAAATTGAAGTTCATATTGAAGTTGTTGTTGAAATTAATAGTTGAAATTTTGAAGTTGAAATGGTTTAGGATTGAAATTGTTGGTGTTTGAAGTCTCACAACCGCACCGGAGTGCGCACCGTCACCGAACCACGTACCGCACCGGACCTCAATCTCATAACGGTTAGTTTCCAAAATAAATTAATTGTTGTTTTCATGAACCCTAGGTTAGATGACTGTGTGTTGTTGATGGAAAAGGGTGAGGTGATGCCGTCCCTCACCCCCATATTTTGCTCGAAATCATCTCCATTGAGATAATTGCGATGATTGCGAGGCGATACTAACAATTTTAAGGTTGGGAGTTAGAAATAACTTCGATCCTTCACTACTTATATGGAAAAGGGTTTTGTCTGATCTGTCCTTAACCCCCATATTCGGCTCGAAATCATCTCGACTGAGATCATATCGATGCCACTAACTTGATAGATTATTGGGAATGTTAAGGGAATCTAACACGTTTTCTTAAATGCGTGTAGATGAATTTGTATGAATTTAATCGGGAATGGGTGTATGATCGGTTATATCTGAGAAGAGCGGGTTTGAAGGAATCTTTTGTAATTGGGGTTGAACAGTTTCTTGTGGTAGCGTGGCGACATGAATTGGCTAAACGGGAAAAGGGGGTTAGATGTCCATGCTTAAAATGCGACGGTGTACCTATTAGGATCGATAATGAAATCAGGGAGCACTTGTATCAATGGGGGGTTTAGGCCTAATTATTGGATTTGGGTGGACCATGGAGAACAACGACGTCAAAATTTTGAGGTAGGGGCTTCAAGCAGTTCTGGTGTTGGTGTTCCACGTAATGAAATTTTTGAGTCGATGGAAAACATGATTTGTGATGGTCTCAGGGTGAATGTGCCATTTGATGAGCCTCAATATGATGATCATGATGAACTTCCAAATGAAGAAGCACAAAATTTTTATAATTTGTTAAGAGATTCAAACAAACCGTTGTTTGACGGCTCGCCACAGTCAAAATTATCTATGTGTGTGAAACTTTTAGCTCTCAAGTCCATGAGTAATATTTCTGAGGTGGGTTTAGACTATGTGACTGAAATGATGTTGGAAGCGACACCTAATAAGGATAATTTGCCAAAAAGTTATTATGAAGCAAAGATGTTAGTTTCGAAGCTGGGATTGAAATTTAAGAAGATTGATTGTTGTGAGAAAGGGCACATGTTGTTTTACAACAACGAATTTGGTAAAAATGATGGTGAGCTACTTGAATGCAAATTCTGTGGAAAGCCAAGGTATCATGATCGTAAAGGGGCAAAACGTAATTATAAACCTATCCCTGTTAAAGGTGATTCATCCACCGATGACGAGAGAGTGGAGGTGGTTGTTATTAATGGTATTATTAGACTCAAAGTCATTTATAGCCGTGGTAACGCGTAAGTATTATATTGTTTGTTTTTTAAAGTTAATTATGCAACGACTTATATATATTTGATTGTTCGATATATCTTTCATTATGCAGGCTTCTTCCTGCAAAGGTAGCTTCATCAAGCATCACCTATGTCATCTGGAAAAAATATTTTCAAAAGTTCCATAAAAAGTGGAGCAAAGTCGAAGAAGATGACAGGAATCTGCTTGACTTCTTTAGGGTAAGTGTCAATTATTTTGTCATTACTTATATTGTTTGTTTAAATTTTATGTTTAATAACGTTTAATATAATTACTAATAGATATTTTCATTTTACTTAATACAGACCAAGGTAACTTGGGACATAGAAGAAGATGACAATGTGCGGAGACTTTTTTTCAAAAGGATGGGCGCTCAGATTTCAGATTTGCTTTATAAGCTCCACTGTAAAGATAAAAAGCCTGACTTCATGGGTGATGATATTTGGAATGCCTTCAAGAGCCATTGGGCTACCGAGACTTTCAAGAAAAATGCTGCAAGCGCCAAAAACAATAGAAACTCAGAAAAGGGTGGCTCGCTTCACTGCGGCGGGTCCATCAACCAGGCTCAGCATGCTGCTAGATTGGTAAATTATTTTACAAATCTGTGTGTGTGTGTGTTTTTACATTATTTAATTAGTTAGCAATTTTTGAAAATGTGTTTCATTTTACAGAGTAAAAAGGCAGGACGCCCTATCACTGCTTCTGAGCTGCATAGAGCCACCCATGTGAGGAAAGACACTGGCGAGTATGTTGATGAGCGCTCCAAGATGACTCAGGTAAATATACAAATTGATTTGTATTATATAATGTTGCTTTGTCAGAATGGAGCGCTAATTTGTGGTTATTCAAAACAGGAGCAAGTAAATGAGTTCATGACTCAGCTAACTCAGGGGAGCTGGGACCCTGAAGCACTTGGCCAACTTACTCCTGAGATGATAGATCTGGCAAATCAACATTGGGAGAAGACAGTTGGTTGGTCTAAGGGTCGCCTGTATGGTACGGGGCCCTTGGCTCCATGTATGGGCCAGTCTGGGGCCGGGAGCAGCAGAAGACGCAGTCGACCAGCTTCTACTCCTGCAGATACAGAGCATATGAGGCAGATGGAGCAGGAGCTGCAGTCTACTCGACAGGAGCTGCACGATACTCGACAGGAGGTCAGGACCTCTTCTGAGGCGATGAAAAAGATGCAGCAAAACTTTGGGAAGGTGAGCCATAGGCAGGCGATGATGTTAAAGTATTTTAAGAATATGCAGCAAAATCAGCAGCAAGATGAGGAGGAAGATGATGAGCAAGATGAGGAGCAAGCTGAGGAGTCTGATGGTGGCAGCTTTTAGTGTTGTTGATTAACGTTTTTGTTATAACATTTCAGATTAAGTGTTGTGGATTCAAATTTTATTCTCGTAATTTTTATTTATTGAAGAATTTTAATTTTAAACTGTTTTATGTATTTTAGATTTTATTATTTAATAATAAAATAAACAGGTATAAAAGCAGATTAATCAAAAAAAAATACAATCAGATGGGCATTAGCGAGGGAATTAGCGAGGAAAATTGGACGCGTGGCTAGGCATTAGCGAGGGAAAGTGGACGCGTGGCTAGGCATTAGCGAGGGAATTAGTGAGGGAACGTGGACGCGTGGCTGTCAGAATTTTCCCACGTGGCTGCCATTAGCGAGGGAATTAGCGACGGAATGGTCCGTCGCTAATTAGCGACGGACTCAGATTCCCTCGCTAATCCCATTAGCGAGGAGCAATTTAGCGACGCAACAGGTCCCTCGCTAATTCCCTCGCTAACGGTCATTAGCGACGGAAAGTGGACATTTTGCGAGGGAAATTTCCGTCGCTAATAACCAATATTTTTGTAGTGCTGGCTTTCCCTTCCCTTCTCGGTAAGGTCTTCCTTGGGGGAGTGGAATCCCTTATCGGTCTTCTGGAAACTTTCTCGGTCTTCTGTAGCCTAGATCGGCAATTTTCAGACACCCCCGATACAGCTCCCCAACGGAGGATGTTAATATCCAAAGAGGACTCATGCAAGG